>OZ017741.1:252454930-253654930 GCA_963969285.1 Odontomyia ornata
TTTTGGTTTTTGGTTTTTGGTTTTTGGTTTTTGGTTTTTGGTTTTTGGTTTTTGGTTTTTGGGTTTTGGTTTTTGGTTTTTGGTTTTTGGTTTTTGGTTTTTGGTTTTTGGTTTTTGGTTTTTGGTTTTTGGTTTTTGGTTTTTGGATTTTGGTTTTTGGTTTTTGGTTTTTGGTTTTTGGTTTTTGGTTTTTGGTTTTTGGTTTTTGGTTTTTGGTTTTTGGTTTTTGGTTTTTGGTTTTTGGTTTTTGGTTTTTGGTTTTTGGTTTTTGGTTTTTGGTTTTTGGTTTTTGGTTTTTGGTTTTTGGTTTTTGGTTTTTGGTTTTTGGTTTTTGGTTTTTGGTTTTTGGTTTTTGGTTTTTGGTTTTTGGTTTTTGGTTTTTGGTTTTTGGTTTTTGGTTTTTGGTTTTTGGTTTTTGGTTTTCGGTTTTTGGTTTCTGGTTTTTGGTTTTTGGTTTTTGGTTTTTGGTTTTTGGTTTTTGGGTTTTGGTTTTTGGTTTTTGGTTTTTGGTTTTTGGTTTTTGGTTTTTGGTTTTTGGTTTTTGGTTTTTGGTTTTTGGTTTTTGGTTTTTGGTTTTTGGTTTTTGGTTTTTGGTTTTTGGTTTTTGGTTTTTGGTTTTTGGTTTTTGGTTTTTGGTTTTTGGTTTTTGCCTTTTGGTTTTTGGGTTTTGGTTTTTGGTTTTTGGTTTTTGGTTTTTGGTTTTTGGTTTTTGGTTTTTGGTTTTTGGTTTTAGGTTTTTGGTTTTCGGTTTTTGGTTGTTGGTTGTTGGTTTTTTGGTTTTTGGTTTTTGGTTTTTGGTTTTTGGTTTTTGGGTTTTGGGTTTTGGTTTTTTGGTTTTTGGTTTTTGGTTTTTGGTTTTTGGTTTTTGGTTTTTGGTTTTTGGTTTTTGGTTTTTGGTTTTTGGGTTTTGGTTTTTGGGTTTTGGTTTTTGGTTTTTGGTTTTGGTTTTTGGTTTTTGGTTTTTGGTTTTTGGTTTTTGGTTTTTGGTTTTTGGTTTTTGGGTTTTGGGTTTTTGGTTTTGGGTTTTTGGTTTTTGGTTTTTGGTTTTTGGTTTTTGGTTTTTGGTTTTTGGTTTTTGGTTTTTGGTTTTTGGTTTTTGGTTTTTGGTTTTGGTTTTTGGTTTTTGGTTTTTGGTTTTTGGTTTTTGGTTTTTGGTTTTTGGTTTTTGGTTTTTGGTTTTTGGTTTTTGGTTTTTGGTTTTTGGTTTTTGGTTTTTGGTTTTTGGTTTTTGGTTTTTGGTTTTTGGTTTTTGGTTTTTGGGTTTTGGGTTTTGGTTTTTGGTTTTTGGTTTTTGGTTTTTGGTTTTTGGTTTTTGGTTTTTGGTTTTTGGTTTTTGGTTTTTGGTTTTTGGTTTTTGGTTTTTGGTTTTTGGTTTTTGGTTTTTGGTTTTTGGTTTTTGGTTTTTGGTTTTTGGGTTTTGGGTTTTGGTTTTTGGTTTTTGGTTTTTGGTTTTTGGTTTTTGGTTTTTGGTTTTTGGTTTTTGGTTTTTGGTTTTTGGTTTTTGGTTTTTGGTTTTTGGTTTTTGGTTTTTGGTTTTTGGTTTTTGGTTTTTGGTTTTGGTTTTTGGTTTCTGGTTTTTGGTTTTTGGTTTTTGGTTTTTGGTTTTTGGTTTTTGGTTTTTGGTTTTTGGTTTTTGGTTTTTGGTTTTTGGTTTTTGGTTTTGGTTTTTGGTTTTTGGTTTTTGGTTTTTGGTTTTTGGTTTTTGGTTTTTGGTTTTTGGTTTTTGGTTTTTGGTTTTTGGTTTTTGGTTTTTGTTTTTGGTTTTTGGTTTTTGGTTTTTGGTTTTTTGGTTTTTGGTTTTTGGTTTTTGGGTTTTGGGTTTTGGGTTTTGGTTTTTGGTTTTGGGTTTTTGGTTTTTGGTTTTTGGTTTTTGGTTTTTGGTTTTTGGTTTTTGGTTTTTGGTTTTTGGTTTTTGGTTTTTGGTTTTTGGGTTTTTGGTTTTTGGTTTTTGGTTTTTGGTTTTTGGTTTTTGGTTTTTGGTTTTTGGTTTTTGGTTTTTGGTTTTTGGTTTTTGGTTTTTGGTTTTTGGTTTTTGGTTTTTGGTTTTTGGTTTTTGGTCTTTGTTTTTTGGGTTTTGGTTTTTGGTTTTTGGGTTTTGGGTTTTGGGTTTTGGTTTTTGGTTTTTGGTTTTTGGTTTTTGGTTTTTGGTTTTTGGTTTTTGGTTTTGGGTTTTTGGTTTTTGGTTTTTAGTTTTTGGTTTTTGGTTTTTGGTTTTTGGTTTTTGGTTTTTGGTTTTTGGCTTTTGGTTTTTGGCTTTTGGTTTTTGGTTTTTGGTTTTTGGTTTTTGGTTTTTGGTTTTTGGTTTTTGGTTTTTGTTTTTTGGTTTTTGGTTTTTGGTTTTTGGTTTTTGGTTTTTCTTTTTTGGTTTTTGGTTTTTGGTTTTTGGTTTTTTGTTTTTGGTTTTTGGTTTTTGGTTTTTGGTTTTTGGTTTTTGGTTTTTTGGTTTTTGGTTTTTGGTTTTTGGTTTTTGGTTTTTGGTTTTTGGTTTTTGGTTTTTGGTTTTTGGTTTTTGGTTTTTGGTTTTTGGGTTTTGGGTTTTGGTTTTTGGTTTTTGGTTTTTGGTTTTTGGTTTTTGGTTTTTGGTTTTTGGTTTTTGGTTTTTGGTTTTTGGTTTTTGGTTTTTGGTTTTTGGTTTTTGGTTTTTGGTTTTTGGTTTTTGGTTTTTGGTTTTTGGTTTTTGGTTTTTGGTTTTTGGTTTTTGGTTTTTGGTTTTTGGTTTTTGGTTTTTGGTTTTTGGTTTTTGGTTTTTGGTTTTTGGTTTTTGGTTTTTGGTTTTTGGTTTTTGGTTTTTGGTTTTTGGTTTTTGGTTTTTGGTTTTTGGTTTTTGGTTTTTGGTTTTTGGTTTTTGGTTTTTGGTTTTTGGTTTTTGGTTTTTGGTTTTTGGTTTTTGGTTTTTGGTTTTGGTTTTTGGTTTTTGGTTTTTGTTTTTGGTTTTTGGTTTTTGGTTTTCGTTTTTGGTTTTTGGTTTTTGGTTTTTGGTTTTTGGTTTTTGGTTTTTGGTTACTGGTTTTTGGTTTTTGGTTTTTGGTTTTTGGTTTTTGGTTTTTGGTTTTTGGTTTTTGGTTTTTGGTTTTTGGTTTTTGGTTTTTGGTTCTTGGTTTTTGGTTTTTGGTTTTGGTTTTTGGTTTTTGGTTTTTGGTTTTTGGTTTTTGGCTTTTGGTTTTTGGTTTTTGGTTTTTGGTTTTGGTTTTTGGATTTTGGTTTTTGGTTTTTGGTTTTTGGTTTTTGGTTTTTGGTTTTTGGGTTTTTGGTTTTTGGTTTTTGGTTTTTGGCTTTTAGTTTTTGGTTTTTGGTTTTTGGTTTTGGTTTTTTGTTTTTGGTTTTTGGATTTTGGTTTTTGGTTTTTGGTTTTTGGTTTTTGGTTTTTGGTTTTTGGTTTTTGGTTTTTGGTTTTTGGTTTTTGGTTTTTGGTTTTTGGTTTTTGGTTTTTGGTTTTTGGTTTTTGGTTTTTGGTTTTTGGTTTTTGGTTTTTGGTTTTTGGTTTTTGGTTTTTGGTTTTTGGTTTTTGGTTTTTGGTTTTTGGTTTTTGGTTTTTGGTCTTTGCTTTTTGGTTTTTGGTTTTTGGTTTTTGGTTTTTGGTTTTGGTTTTTGGTTTTTGGTTTTTGGATTTTGGTTTTTGGTTTTCTGGTTTTTGGTTTTTGGTTTTTGGTTTTTGGTTTTTGGTTTTTGGTTTTTGGTTTTTTGGTTTTTGGTTTTTGGTTTTTGGTTTTTGGTTTTTGGTTTTGGTTTTTGGTTTTTGGTTTTTGGATTTTGGTTTTTGGTTTTTGGATTTTGGTTTTTGGTTTTTGGTTTTTGGTTTTTGGTTTTTGTTTGGTTTTTGGTTTTTGGTTTTTGGTTTTTGGTTTTGGTATTTGGTTTTTGGTTTTTGGTTTTTGGTTTTTGGTTTTTGGTTTTTGGTTTTTGGTTTTTGGTTTTTGGTTTTTGGTTTTTGGTTTTTGATTTTGGTTTTTGGTTTTTGGTTTTTGGTTTTTGGTATTTGGTTTTTGGTTTTTGGTTTTTGGTTTTTGGTTTTTGGTTTTTGGTTTTTGGTTTTTGGTTTTTGGTTTTTGGTTTTTGGTTTTTGGTTTTTGGTTTTTGGTTTTTGGTTTTTGGTTTTTGGGTTTTGGGTTTTGGGTTTTGGTTTTTGGTTTTTGGTTTTTGGTTTTTGGTTTTTGGTTTTTGGTTTTTGGTTTTGGGTTTTTGGTTTTTGGTTTTTGGTTTTTGGTTTTTGGTTTTTGGTTTTTGGTTTTTGGTTTTTGGTTTTTGGTTTTTGGTTTTTGGTTTTTGGTTTTTGGTTTTTGGTTTTTGGTTTTTGGTTTTTGGTTTTTGGTTTTTGGTTTTTGGTTTTTGGTTTTTGGTTTTTGGTTTTTGGTTTTTGGTTTTTGGTCTTTGTTTTTTGGGTTTTGGTTTTTGGTTTTTGGGTTTTGGGTTTTGGGTTGTGGTTTTTGGTTTTTGGTTTTTGGTTTTTGGTTTTTGGTTTTTGGTTTTTGGTTTTGGGTTTTTGGTTTTTGGTTTTTGGTTTTTGGTTTTTGGTTTTTGGTTTTTGGTTTTTGGTTTTTGGTTTTTGGTTTTTGGTTTTTGGTTTTTGGTTTTTGGTTTTTGGTTTTTGGTTTTTGGTTTTTGGTTTTTGGTTTTTGGTTTTTGGTTTTGGTTTTCTGGTTTTTGGTTTTTGGTTTTTGGTTTTTGGTTTTTGGTTTTTGGTTTTTGGTTTTTGGTTTTTGGTTTTTGGTTTTTGGTTTTTGGTTTTTGGGTTTTTGGTTTTTGGTTTTTGGTTTTTGGTTTTTGGTTTTTGGTTTTTGGTTTTTGGTTTTTGGTTTTTGGTTTTTGGTTTTTGGTTTTTGGTTTTTGGTTTTTGGTTTTTGGTTTTTGGTTTTTGGTCTTTGTTTTTTGGGTTTTGGTTTTTGGTTTTTGGGTTTTGGGTTTTGGGTTTTGGTTTTTGGTTTTTGGTTTTTGGTTTTTGGTTTTTGGTTTTTGGTTTTTGGTTTTGGGTTTTTGGTTTTTGGTTTTTAGTTTTTGGTTTTTGGTTTTTGGTTTTTGGTTTTTGGTTTTTGGTTTTTGGCTTTTGGTTTTTGGCTTTTGGTTTTTGGTTTTTGGTTTTTGGTTTTTGGTTTTTGGTTTTTGGTTTTTGGTTTTTGGTTTTTGTTTTTTGGTTTTTGGTTTTTGGTTTTTGGTTTTTGGTTTTTCTTTTTTGGTTTTTGGTTTTTGGTTTTTGGTTTTTTGTTTTTGGTTTTTGGTTTTTGGTTTTTGGTTTTTGGTTTTTGGTTTTTGGTTTTTGGTTTTTGGTTTTTGGTTTTTGGTTTTTGGTTTTTGGTTTTTGGTTTTTGGTTTTTGGTTTTTGGTTTTTGGTTTTTGGTTTTTGGGTTTTGGGTTTTGGTTTTTGGTTTTTGGTTTTTGGTTTTTGGTTTTTGGTTTTTGGTTTTTGGTTTTTGGTTTTTGGTTTTTGGTTTTTGGTTTTTGGTTTTTGGTTTTTGGTTTTTGGTTTTTGGTTTTTGGTTTTTGGTTTTTGGTTTTTGGTTTTTGGTTTTTGGTTTTTGGTTTTTGGTTTTTGGTTTTTGGTTTTTGGTTTTTGGTTTTTGGTTTTTGGTTTTTGGTTTTTGGTTTTTGGTTTTTGGTTTTTGGTTTTTGGTTTTTGGTTTTTGGTTTTTGGTTTTTGGTTTTTGGTTTTTGGTTTTTGGTTTTTGGTTTTTGGTTTTTGGTTTTTGGTTTTTGGTTTTTGGTTTTTGGTTTTTGGTTTTTGGTTTTTGGTTTTTGGTTTTTGGTTTTTGGTTTTTGGTTTTTGGTTTTCGTTTTTGGTTTTTGGTTTTTGGTTTTTGGTTTTTGGTTTTTGGTTTTTGGTTACTGGTTTTTGGTTTTTGGTTTTTGGTTTTTGGTTTTTGGTTTTTGGTTTTTGGTTTTTGGTTTTTGGTTTTTGGTTTTTGGTTTTTGGTTCTTGGTTTTTGGTTTTTGGTTTTTGGTTTTTGGTTTTTGGTTTTTGGTTTTTGGTTTTTGGCTTTTGGTTTTTGGTTTTTGGTTTTTGGTTTTTGGTTTTTGGATTTTGGTTTTTGGTTTTTGGTTTTTGGTTTTTGGTTTTTGGTTTTTGGGTTTTTGGTTTTTGGTTTTTGGTTTTTGGCTTTTAGTTTTTGGTTTTTGGTTTTTGGTTTTTGGTTTTTGGTTTTTGGTTTTTGGATTTTGGTTTTTGGTTTTTGGTTTTTGGTTTTTGGTTTTTGGTTTTTGGTTTTTGGTTTTTGGTTTTTGGTTTTTGGTTTTTGGTTTTTGGTTTTTGGTTTTTGGTTTTTGGTTTTTGGTTTTTGGTTTTTGGTTTTTGGTTTTTGGTTTTTGGTTTTTGGTTTTTGGTTTTTGATTTTTGGTTTTTGGTTTTTGGTTTTTGGTTTTTGGTTTTTGGTCTTTGCTTTTTGGTTTTTGGTTTTTGGTTTTTGGTTTTTGGTTTTGGTTTTTGGTTTTTGGTTTTTGGATTTTGGTTTTTGGTTTTCTGGTTTTTGGTTTTTGGTTTTTGGTTTTTGGTTTTTGGTTTTTGGTTTTTGGTTTTTGGTTTTTGGTTTTTGGTTTTTGGTTTTTGGTTTTTGGTTTTGGTTTTTGGTTTTTGGTTTTTGGATTTTGGTTTTTGGTTTTTGGATTTTGGTTTTTGGTTTTTGGTTTTTGGTTTTTGGTTTTTGGTTTTGGTTTTTGGTTTTTGGTTTTTGGTTTTTGGTATTTGGTTTTTGGTTTTTGGTTTTTGGTTTTTGGTTTTTGGTTTTTGGTTTTTGGTTTTTGGTTTTTGGTTTTTGGTTTTTGGTTTTTGATTTTGGTTTTTGGTTTTTGGTTTTTGGTTTTTGGTATTTGGTTTTTGGTTTTTGGTTTTTGGTTTTTGGTTTTTGGTTTTTGGTTTTTGGTTTTTGGTTTTTGGTTTTTGGTTTTTGGTTTTTGGTTTTTGGTTTTTGGTTTTTGGTTTTTGGTTTTTGGGTTTTGGGTTTTGGGTTTTGGTTTTTGGTTTTTGGTTTTTGGTTTTTGGTTTTTGGTTTTTGGTTTTTGGTTTTGGGTTTTTGGTTTTTGGTTTTTGGTTTTTGGTTTTTGGTTTTTGGTTTTTGGTTTTTGGTTTTTGGTTTTTGGTTTTTGGTTTTTGGTTTTTGGTTTTTGGTTTTTGGTTTTTGGTTTTTGGTTTTTGGTTTTTGGTTTTTGGTTTTTGGTTTTTGGTTTTTGGTTTTTGGTTTTTGGTTTTTGGTTTTTGGTTTTTGGTTTTTGGTTTTTGGTTTTTGGTCTTTGTTTTTTGGGTTTTGGTTTTTGGTTTTTGGGTTTTGGGTTTTGGGTTGTGGTTTTTGGTTTTTGGTTTTTGGTTTTTGGTTTTTGGTTTTTGGTTTTTGGTTTTGGGTTTTTGGTTTTTGGTTTTTGGTTTTTGGTTTTTGGTTTTTGGTTTTTGGTTTTTGGTTTTTGGTTTTTGGTTTTTGGTTTTTGGTTTTTGGTTTTTGGTTTTTGGTTTTTGGTTTTTGGTTTTTGGTTTTTGGTTTTTGGTTTTTGGTTTTTGGTTTTTGGTTTTTGGCTTTTGGTTTTTGGTTTTTGGTTTTTGGTTTTTGGTTTTTGGTTTTTGGTTTTTGGTTTTTGGATTTTGGTTTTTGGTTTTCTGGTTTTTGGTTTTTGGTTTTTGGTTTTTGGTTTTTGGTTTTTGGTTTTTGGTTTTTGGTTTTTGGTTACTGGTTTTTGGTTTTTGGTTTTTGGTTTTTGGTTTTTGGTTTTTGGTTTTTGGTTTTTGGTTTTTGGTTTTTGGTTTTTGGTTTTTGGTTTTTGGTTTTTGGTTTTTGGTTTTTGGTTTTTGGTTTTTGGTTTTTGGTTTTTGGTTTTTGGTTTTTGGTTTTTGGTTGTTGGTTTTTGGCTTTTGGTTTTTGGTTTTTGGTTTTTGGTTTTTGGTTTTTGGATTTTGGTTTTTGGTTTTTGGTTTTTGGTTTTTGGTTTTTGGGTTTTTGGTTTTTGGTTTTTGGCTTTTAGTTTTTGGTTTTTGGTTTTTGGTTTTTGGTTTTTGGTTTTTGGATTTTGGTTTTTGGTTTTTGGTTTTTGGTTTTTGGTTTTTGGTTTTTGGTTTTTGGTTTTTGGTTTTTGGTTTTTGGTTTTTGGTTTTTGGTTTTTGGTTTTTGGTTTTTGGTTTTTGGTTTTTGGTTTTTGGTTTTTGGTTTTTGGTTTTTGGTTTTTGGTTTTTGGTTTTTGGTTTTTGGTTTTTGGTTTTTGGTTTTTAATTTTGGGTTTTTGGTTTTTGGTTTTTGGTTTTTGGTTTTTGGTTTTTGGTTTTTGGTCTTTGTTTTTTTGTTTTTGGTTTTTGTTTTTTGGTTTTTGGTTTTGGTTTTTGGTTTTTGGTTTTGGGATTTTGGTTTTTGGTTTTTGGTTTTTGGTTTTTGGTTTTTGGTTTTTGGTTTTTGGTTTTGGTTTTGGTTTTTGGTTTTGGTTTTTGGTTTTTGGTTTTTGGATTTTGGTTTTTGGATTTTGGTTATTGGTTTTTGGTTTTTGGTTTTTGGTTTTTGGTTTTTGGTTTTTGGTTTTTGGTTTTTGGTTTTTGGTTTTTGGTTTTTGGTTTTTGGTTTTTGGTTTTTGGTTTTTGGTTTTTGGTTTTTGGTTTTTTGTTTTTGGTTTTTGGTTTTTGGTTTTTGGTTTTGGTTTTTGGTTTTTGGTTTTTGGTTTTTGGTTTTTGGTTTTTGGTTTTTGGTTTTTGGTTTTTGGTTTTTGGTTTTTGGTTTTTGGTTTTTGGTTTTTGGTTTTTGGTTTTTGGTTTTTGGTTTTTGGTTTTTGGTTTTTGGTTTTTGGTTTTTGGTTTTTGGTTTTTGGTTTTTGGTTTTTGGTTTTTGGTTTTTGGTTTTTGGTTTTTGGTTTTTGGTTTTTGGTTTTTGGTTTTTGGTTTTTGGTTTTTGGTTTTTGGTTTTTGGTTTTTGGTTTTTGGCTTTTGGTTTTTGGCTTTTGGTTTTTGGTTTTTGGTTTTTGGTTTTTGGTTTTTGGTTTTTGGTTTTTGGTTTTTGGTTTTTGGTTTTTGTTTTTTGGTTTTTGGTTTTTGGTTTTTGGTTTTTGGTTTTTGGTTTTTGGTTTTTGGTTTTTGGTTTTTGGTTTTTGGTTTTTGGTTTTTGGTTTCTGGTTTTTGGTTTTTGGTTTTTGGTTTTTGGTTTTTGGTTTTTGGTTTTTGGTTTTTGGTTTTTGGTTTTTGGTTTTTGGTTTTTGGTTTTTGGTTTTTGGTTTTTGGTTTTTGGTTTTTGGTTTTTGGTTTTTGGTTTTTGGTTTTTGGTTTTTGGTTTTTGGTTTTTGGTTTTTGGTTTTTGGTTTTTGGTTTTTGGTTTTTGGTTTTTGGTTTTTGGTTTTTGGTTTTTGGTTTTTGGTTTTTGGTTTTTGGTTTTTGGTTTTTGGTTTTTGGTTTTTGGTTTTTGGTTTTTGGGTTTTGGGTTTTGGGTTTTGGTTTTTGGTTTTTGGTTTTTGGTTTTTGGTTTTTGGTTTTTGGTTTTTGGTTTTTGGTTTTTGGTTTTTGGTTTTTGGTTTTTGGTTTTTGGTTTTTGGTTTTTGGTTTTTGGTTTTTGGTTTTTGGTTTTTGGTTTTTGGTTTTTGGTTTTTGGTTTTTGGTTTTTGGTTTTTGGTTTTTGGTTTTTGGTTTTTGGTTTTTGGTTTTTGGTTTTTGGTTTTTGGTTTTTGGTTTTTGGTTTTTGGTTTTTGGTTTTTGGTTTTTGGTTTTTGGTTTTTGGTTTTTGGTTTTTGGTTTTTGGTTTTTGGTTTTTGGTTTTTGGTTTTTGGTTTTTGGTTTTTGGTTTTTGGTTTTTGGTTTTTGGTTTTTGGTTTTTGGTTTTCGTTTTTGATTTTTGGTTTTTGGTTTTTGGTTTTTGGTTTTTGGTTTTTGGTTTTTGGTTTTTGGTTTTTGGTTTTTGGTTTTTGGTTTTTGGTTTTTGGTTTTTGGTTTTTGGTTCTTGGTTTTTGGTTTTTGGATTTTGGTTTTTGGTTTTTGGTTTTTGGTTTTTGGTTTTTGGTTTTTGGGTTTTTGGTTTTTGGTTTTTGGTTTTTGGCTTTTAGTTTTTGGTTTTTGGTTTTTGGTTTTTGGTTTTTGGTTTTTGGTTTTTGGATTTTGGATTTTGGTTTTTGGTTTTTGGTTTTTGGTTTTTGGTTTTTGGTTTTTGGTTTTTGGTTTTTGGTTTTTGGTTTTTGGTTTTTGGTTTTTGGTTTTTGGTTTTTGGTTTTTGGTTTTTGGTTTTTGGTTTTTGGTTTTTGGTTTTTGGTTTTTGGTTTTTGGTTTTTGGTTTTTGGTTTTTGGTTACTGGTTTTTGGTTTTTGGTTTTTGGTTTTTGGTTTTTGGTTTTTGGTTTTTGGTTTTTGGTTCTTGGTTTTTGGTTTTTGGTTTTTGGTTTTTGGTTTTTGGTTTTTGGTTTTTGGTTTTTGGTTTTTGGTTTTTGGTTTTTGGTTTTTGGTTTTTGGATTTTGGTTTTTGGTTTTTGGTTTTTGGTTTTTGGTTTTTGGTTTTTGGGTTTTTGGTTTTTGGTTTTTGGTTTTTGGCTTTTAGTTTTTGGTTTTTGGTTTTTGGTTTTTGGTTTTTGGTTTTTGGTTTTTGGATTTTGGTTTTTGGTTTTTGGTTTTTGGTTTTTGTTTTTGGTTTTTGGTTTTTGGTTTTTGGTTTTTGGTTTTTGGTTTTTGGTTTTTGGTTTTTGGTTTTTGGTTTTTGGTTTTTGGTTTTTGGTTTTTGGTTTTTGGTTTTTGGTTTTTGGTTTTTGGTTTTTGGTTTTTGGTTTTTGGTTTTTGGTTTTTGGTTTTTGGTTTTTGATTTTGGTTTTTGGTTTTTGGTTTTTGGTTTTTGGTATTTGGTTTTTGGTTTTTGGTTTTTGGTTTTTGGTTTTTGGTTTTTGGTTTTTGGTTTTTGGTTTTTGGTTTTTGGTTTTTGGTTTTTGGTTTTTGGTTTTTGGTTTTTGGTTTTTGGTTTTTGGTTTTTGGTCTTTGTTTTTTGGGTTTTGGTTTTTGGTTTTTGGTTTTTGGTTTTGGTTTTTGGTTTTTGGTTTTTGGATTTTGGTTTTTGGTTTTCTGGTTTTTGGTTTTTGGTTTTTGGTTTTTGGTTTTTGGTTTTTGGTTTTTGGTTTTTGGTTTTTGGTTTTTGGTTTTTGGTTTTTGGCTTTTGGTTTTTGGCTTTTGGTTTTTGGTTTTTGGTTTTTGGTTTTTGGTTTTTGGTTTTTGGTTTTTGTTCTTTGGTTTTTGGTTTTTGGTTTTTGGTTTTTGGTTTTTGGTTTTTGGTTTTTGGTTTTTGGTTTTTGGTTTTTGGTTTTTGGTTTTTGGTTTTTGGTTTTTGGTTTTTGGTTTTTGGTTTTTGGTTTTTGGTTTTTGGTTTTTGGTTTTTGGTTTTTGGTTTTTGGTTTTTGGTTTTTGGTTTTTGGTTTTTGGTTTTTGGTTTTTGGTTTTTGGTTTTTGGTTTTTGGTTTTTGGTTTTTGGTTTTTGGTTTTTGGTTTTTGGTTTTTGGTTTTTGGTTTTTGGTTTTTGGTTTTTGGTTTTTGGTTTTTGGTTTTTGGTTTTTGGTTTTTGGTTTTTGGTTTTTGGTTTTTGGGTTTTGGGTTTTGGGTTTTGGTTTTTGGTTTTTGGTTTTTGGTTTTTGGTTTTTGGTTTTTGGTTTTTGGTTTTGGGTTTTGGGTTTTTGGTTTTTGGTTTTTGGTTTTTGGTTTTTGGTTTTTGGTTTTTGGTTTTTGGTTTTTGGTTTTTGGTTTTTGGTTTTTGGTTTTTGGTTTTTGGTTTTTGGTTTTTGGTTTTTGGTTTTTGGTTTTTGGTTTTTGGTTTTTGGTTTTTGGTTTTTGGTTTTTGGTTTTTGGTTTTTGGTTTTTGGTTTTTGGTTTTTGGTTTTTGGTTTTTGGTTTTTGGTTTTTGGTTTTTGGTTTTTGGTTTTTGGTTTTTGGTTTTTGGTTTTTGGTTTTTGGTTTTTGGTTTTTGGTTTTTTGGTTTTTGGTTTTTGGTTTTTGGTTTTCGTTTTTGGTTTTTGGTTTTTGGTTTTTGGTTTTTGGTTTTTGGTTTTTGGTTTTTGGTTTTGGGTTTTTGGTTTTTGGTTTTTGGTTTTTGGTTTTTGGTTTTTGGTTTTTGGTTTTTGGTTTTTGGTTTTTGGTTTTTGGTTTTTGGTCTTTGTTTTTTGGGTTTTGGTTTTTGGTTTTTGGTTTTTGGTTTTGGTTTTTGGTTTTTGGTTTTTGGATTTTGGTTTTTGGTTTTTGGTTTTTGGTTTTTGGTTTTTGGTTTCTGGTTTTTGGTTTTTGGTTTTTGGTTTTTGGTTTTTGGTTTTTGGTTTTTGGTTTTTGGTTTTTGGTTTTTGGTTTTTGGTTTTTGGTTTTTGGTTTTTGGTTTTTGGTTTTTGGTTTTTGGTTTTTGGTTTTTGGTTTTTGGTTTTTGGTTTTTGGTTTTTGGTTTTTGGTTTTTGGTTTTTGGTTTTTGGTTTTTGGTTTTTGGTTTTTGGTTTTTGGTTTTTGGTTTTTGGTTTTTGGTTTTTGGTTTTTGGTTTTTGGCTTTTGGTTTTTGGTTTTTGGTTTTTGGTTTTTGGTTTTTGGTTTTTGGATTTTGGTTTTTGGTTTTTGGTTTTTGGTTTTTGGTTTTTGGTTTTTGGGTTTTTGGTTTTTGGTTTTTGGTTTTTGGCTTTTAGTTTTTGGTTTTTGGTTTTTGGTTTTTGGTTTTTGGTTTTTGGTTTTTGGATTTTGGTTTTTGGTTTTTGGTTTTTGGTTTTTGGTTTTTGGTTTTTGGTTTTTGGTTTTTGGTTTTTGGTTTTTGGTTTTTGGTTTTTGGTTTTTGGTTTTTGGTTTTTGGTTTTTGGTTTTTGGTTTTTGGTTTTTGGTTTTTGGTTTTTGGTTTTTGGTTTTTGGTTTTTGGTTTTTGGTTTTTGGTCTTTGCTTTTTGGTTTTTGGTTTTTGGTTTTTGGTTTTGGTTTTTGGTTTTTGGATTTTGGTTTTTTGGTTCTTGGTTTTTGATTTTTTGGTTCTTGGTTTTTGTATTTGGTTTTTTGGTTTTTGGTTTTTGGTTTTTGGTTTTTGGTTTTTGGTTTTTGGTTTTTGGTTTTTGGTTTTTGGTTTTTGGTTTTTGGTTTTGGTTTTTGGTTTTTGGTTTTTGGATTTTGGTTTTTGGTTTTTGGATTTTGGTTTTTGGTTTTTGGTTTTTGGTTTTTGGTTTTTGGTTTTGGTTTTTGGTTTTTGGTTTTTGGTTTTTGGTATTTGGTTTTTGGTTTTTGGTTTTTGGTTTTTGGTTTTTGGTTTTTGGTTTTTGGTTTTTGGTTTTTGGTTTTTGATTTTGGTTTTTGGTTTTTGGTTTTTGGTTTTTGGTATTTGGTTTTTGGTTTTTGGTTTTTGGTTTTTGGTTTTTGGTTTTTGGGTTTTGGTTTTTGGTTTTTGGTTTTTGGTTTTTGGTTTTTGGTTTTTGGTTTTTGGTTTTTGGTTTTTGGTTTTTGGTTTTTGGTTTTTGGTTTTTGGTCTTTGTTTTTTAGGTTTTGGTTTTTGGTTTTTGGTTTTTGGTTTTGGTTTTTGGTTTTTGGTTTTTGGATTTTGGTTTTTGGTTTTCTGGTTTTTGGTTTTTGGTTTTTGGTTTTTGGTTTTTGGTTTTTGGTTTTTGGTTTTTGGTTTTGGTTTTTGGTTTTTGGTTTTTGGATTTTGGTTTTTGGTTTTCTGGTTTTTGGTTTTTGGTTTTTGGTTTTTGGTTTTTGGTTTTTGGTTTTTGGTTTTTGGTTTTTGGTTTTTGGTTTTTGGTTTTTGGTTTTTGGTTTTTGGTTTTTGGTTTTTGGTTTTTGGTTTTTGGTTTTTGGTTTTTGGTTTTTGGTTTTTGGTTTTTGTTTTTGGTTTTTGGTTTTTGGTTTTTGGTTTTTGGTTTTTGGTTTTTGGTTTTTGGTTTTTGGTTTTTGGTTTTTGGTTTTTGGTTTTTGGTTTTTGGTTTTTGGTTTTTGGTTTTTGGTTTTTGGTTTTTGGTTTTTGGTTTTTGGTTTTTGGTTTTTGGTTTTTGGTTTTTGGTTTTTGGTTTTTGGTTTTTGGTTTTTAGTTTTTGGTTTTTGGTTTTTGGTTTTCGGTTTTCGGTTTTCGGTTTTCGGTTTTCGGTTTTTGGTTTTCGGTTTTTGGTTTTTGGTTTTTGGTTTTTGGTTTTTGGTTTTTGGTTTTTGGTTTTGGTTTTCTGGTTTTTGGTTTTTGGTTTTTGGTTTTTGGTTTTTGGTTTTTGGTTTTTGGTTTTTGGTTTTTGGTTTTTGGTTTTTGGTTTTTGGTTTTTGGTTTTTGGTTTTTGGTTTTTGGTTTTTGGTTTTTGGTTTTTGGTTTTTGGTTTTTGGTTTTTGGTTTTTGGTTTTTGGTTTTTGGTTTTTGGTTTTTGGTTTTTGGTTTTTGGTTTTTGGTTTTTGGTTTTTGGTTTTTGGTTTTTGGTTTTTGGTTTTTGGTTTTTGGTTTTTGGTTTTTGGTTTTTGGTTTTTGGTTTTTGGTTTTTGGTTTTTGGTTACTGGTTTTTGGTTTTTGGTTTTTGGTTTTTGGTTTTTGGTTTTTGGTTTTTGGTTTTTGGTTTTTGGTTTTTGGTTTTTGGTTTTTGGTTTTTGGTTTTTGGTTTTTGGTTTTTGGTTTTTGGTTTTTGGTTTTTGGTTTTTGGTTTTTGGCTTTTGGTTTTTGGTTTTTGGTTTTTGGTTTTTGGTTTTTGGTTTTTGGTTTTTGGTTTTTGGATTTTGGTTTTTGGTTTTCTGGTTTTTGGTTTTTGGTTTTTGGTTTTTGGTTTTTGGTTTTTGGTTTTTGGTTTTTGGTTTTTGGTTTTTGGTTTTTGGTTTTTGGTTTTTGGTTTTTGGTTTTTGGTTTTTGGTTTTGGTTTTTGGTCTTTGGTTTTTGGATTTTGGTTTTTGGTTTTTGGTTTTTGGTTTTTGGTTTTTGGTTTTTGGTTTTTGGTTTTGGTTTTTGGTTTTTGGTTTTTGGTTTTTGGTATTTGGTTTTTGGTTTTTGGTTTTTGGTTTTTGGTTTTTGGTTTTTGGTTTTTGGTTTTTGGTTTTGGTTTTTGGTTTTTGGTTTTTGGTTTTTGGTTTTTGGTTTTTGGTTTTTGGTTTTTGGTTTTTGGTTTTTGGTTTTTGGTTTTTGGTTTTTGGTTTTTGGTTTTTGGTTTTTGGTTTTTGGTTTTTGGTTTTTGGTTTTTGGTTTTTGGTTTTAGGTTCTTGGTTTTTGGTTTTTGGTTTTTGGTTTTTGGTTTTTGGTTTTTGGTTTTTGGTTTTTGGTTTTTGGTTTTTGGTTTTTGGTTTTTGGTTTTTGGTTTTTGGTTTTTGGTTTTTGGTTTTTGGTTTTTGGTTTTTGGTTTTTGGTTTTTGGTTTTTGGTTTTTGGTTTTTGGTTTTTGGTTTTTGTTTTTGGTTTTTGGTTTTTGGTTTTTGGTTTTTGGTTTTTGGTTTTGGTTTTTGGTTTTTGGTTTTCGGTTTTTGGTTTTTGGTTTTTGGTTTTTGGTTTTTGGTTTTTGGTTTTTGGTTTTTGGTTTTTGGTTTTTGGTTTTTGGTTTTTGGTTTTTGGTTTTTGGTTTTTTTTTTGGTTTTTGGTTTTTGGTTTTTGGTTTTCGGTTTTCGGTTTTCGGTTTTCGGTTTTCGGTTTTTGGTTTTCGGTTTTTGGTTTTTGGTTTTTGGTTTTTGGTTTTTGGTTTTTGGTTTTGGTTTTCTGGTTTTTGGTTTTTGGTTTTTGGTTTTTGGTTTTTGGTTTTTGGTTTTTGGTTTTTGGTTTTTGGTTTTTGGTTTTTGGTTTTTGGTTTTTGGTTTTTGGTTTTTGGTTTTTGGTTTTTGGTTTTTGGTTTTTGGTTTTTGGTTTTTGGTTTTTGGTTTTTGGTTTTTGGTTTTTGGTTTTTGGTTTTTGGTTTTTGGTTTTTGGTTTTTGGTTTTTGGTTTTTGGTTTTTGGTTTTTGGTTTTTGGTTTTTGGTTTTTGGTTTTTGGTTTTTGGTTTTTGGTTTTCGGTTTTTGGTTTTTGGTTTTTGGTTTTTGGTTTTTGGTTTTTGGTTTTTGGTTTTTGGTTTTTGGTTTTTGGTTTTTGGTTTTTGGTTTTTGGTTTTTGGTTTTTGGTTTTTGGTTTTTGGTTTTTGGTTTTTGGTTTTTGGTTTTTGGTTTTTGGTTTTTGGTTTTTGGTTTTCGGTTTTCGGTTTTCGGTTTTCGGTTTTCGGTTTTTGGTTTTCGGTTTTTGGTTTTTGGTTTTTGGTTTTTGGTTTTTGGTTTTTGGTTTTGGTTTTCTGGTTTTTGGTTTTTGGTTTTTGGTTTTTGGTTTTTGGTTTTTGGTTTTTGGTTTTTGGTTTTTGGTTTTTGGTTTTTGGTTTTTGGTTTTTGGTTTTTGGTTTTTGGTTTTTGGTTTTTGGTTTTTGGTTTTTGGTTTTTGGTTTTTGGTTTTTGGTTTTTGGTTTTTGGTTTTTGGTTTTTGGTTTTTGGTTTTTGGTTTTTGGTTTTTGGTTTTTGGTTTTTGGTTTTTGGTTTTTGGTTTTTGGTTTTTGGTTTTTTGTTTTTGGTTTTTGGTTTTTGGTTTTTGGTTTTTGGTTTTTGGCTTTTGGTTTTTGGTTTTTGGTTTTTGGTTTTTGGTTTTTGGTTTTTGGTTTTTGGTTTTTGGTTTTTGGTTTTTGGTTTTTGGTTTTTGGTTTTTGGTTTTTGGTTTTTGGTTTTTGGTTTTTGGTTTTTGGTTTTTGGTTTTTGGTTTTTGGTTTTTGGTTTTTGGTTTTTGGTTTTTGGTTTTTGGTTTTTGGTTTTTGGTTTTTGGTTTTTGGTTTTTGGTTTTTGGTTTTTGGTTTTTGGTTTTTGGTTTTTGGTTTTTGGTTACTGGTTTTTGGTTTTTGGTTTTTGGTTTTTGGTTTTTGGTTTTTGGTTTTTGGTTTTTGGTTTTTGGTTTTTGGTTTTTGGTTTTTGGTTTTTGGTTTTTGGTTTTTGGTTTTTGGTTTTTGGTTTTTGGTTTTTGGTTTTTGGCTTTTGGTTTTTGGTTTTTGGTTTTTGGTTTTTGGTTTTTGGTTTTTGGTTTTTGGTTTTTGGATTTTGGTTTTTGGTTTTCTGGTTTTTGGTTTTTGGTTTTTGGTTTTTGGTTTTTGGTTTTTGGTTTTTGGTTTTTGGTTTTTGGTTTTTGGTTTTTGGTTTTTGGTTTTTGGTTTTTGGTTTTTGGTTTTTGGTTTTTGGTTTTGGTTTTTGGTCTTTGGTTTTTGGATTTTGGTTTTTGGTTTTTGGTTTTTGGTTTTTGGTTTTTGGTTTTTGGTTTTTGGTTTTGGTTTTTGGTTTTTGGTTTTTGGTTTTTGGTATTTGGTTTTTGGTTTTTGGTTTTTGGTTTTTGGTTTTTGGTTTTTGGTTTTTGGTTTTTGGTTTTTGGTTTTGGTTTTTGGTTTTTGGTTTTTGGTTTTTGGTTTTTGGTTTTTGGTTTTTGGTTTTTGGTTTTTGGTTTTTGGTTTTTGGTTTTTGGTTTTTGGTTTTTGGTTTTTGGTTTTTGGTTTTTGGTTTTTGGTTTTTGGTTTTAGGTTCTTGGTTTTTGGTTTTTGGTTTTTGGTTTTTGGTTTTTGGTTTTTGGTTTTTGGTTTTTGGTTTTTGGTTTTTGGTTTTTGGTTTTTGGTTTTTGGTTTTTGGTTTTTGGTTTTTGGTTTTTGGTTTTTGGTTTTTGGTTTTTGGTTTTTGGTTTTTGGTTTTTGGTTTTTGGTTTTTGGTTTTTGGTTTTTGTTTTTGGTTTTTGGTTTTTGGTTTTTGGTTTTTGGTTTTTGGTTTTGGTTTTTGGTTTTTGGTTTTCGGTTTTTGGTTTTTGGTTTTTGGTTTTTGGTTTTTGGTTTTTGGTTTTTGGTTTTTGGTTTTTGGTTTTTGGTTTTTGGTTTTTGGTTTTTGGTTTTTGGTTTTTGGTTTTTGGTTTTTGGTTTTTGGTTTTTGGTTTTCGGTTTTCGGTTTTCGGTTTTCGGTTTTCGGTTTTTGGTTTTCGGTTTTTGGTTTTTGGTTTTTGGTTTTTGGTTTTTGGTTTTTGGTTTTGGTTTTCTGGTTTTTGGTTTTTGGTTTTTGGTTTTTGGTTTTTGGTTTTTGGTTTTTGGTTTTTGGTTTTTGGTTTTTGGTTTTTGGTTTTTGGTTTTTGGTTTTTGGTTTTTGGTTTTTGGTTTTTGGTTTTTGGTTTTTGGTTTTTGGTTTTTGGTTTTTGGTTTTTGGTTTTTGGTTTTTGGTTTTTGGTTTTTGGTTTTTGGTTTTTGGTTTTTGGTTTTTGGTTTTTGGTTTTTGGTTTTTGGTTTTTGGTTTTTGGTTTTTGGTTTTTGGTTTTTGGTTTTCGGTTTTTGGTTTTTGGTTTTTGGTTTTTGGTTTTTGGTTTTTGGTTTTTGGTTTTTGGTTTTTGGTTTTTGGTTTTTGGTTTTTGGTTTTTGGTTTTTGGTTTTTGGTTTTTGGTTTTTGGTTTTTGGTTTTTGGTTTTTGGTTTTTGGTTTTTGGTTTTTGGTTTTTGGTTTTTGGTTTTCGGTTTTCGGTTTTCGGTTTTCGGTTTTCGGTTTTTGGTTTTCGGTTTTTGGTTTTTGGTTTTTGGTTTTTGGTTTTTGGTTTTTGGTTTTGGTTTTCTGGTTTTTGGTTTTTGGTTTTTGGTTTTTGGTTTTTGGTTTTTGGTTTTTGGTTTTTGGTTTTTGGTTTTTGGTTTTTGGTTTTTGGTTTTTGGTTTTTGGTTTTTGGTTTTTGGTTTTTGGTTTTTGGTTTTTGGTTTTTGGTTTTTGGTTTTTGGTTTTTGGTTTTTGGTTTTTGGTTTTTGGTTTTTGGTTTTTGGTTTTTGGTTTTTGGTTTTTGGTTTTTGGTTTTTGGTTTTTGGTTTTTGGTTTTTGGTTTTTTGTTTTTGGTTTTTGGTTTTTGGTTTTTGGTTTTTGGTTTTTGGCTTTTGGTTTTTGGTTTTTGGTTTTTGGTTTTTGGTTTTTGGATTTTGGTTTTTGGTTTTTGGTTTTTGGTTTTTGGTTTTTGGTTTTTGGTTTTTGGTTTTTGGTTTTTGGCTTTTAGTTTTTGGTTTTTGGATTTTGGTTCTTGGTTTTTGGTTTTTGGATTTTGGTTTTTGGTTTTTGGTTTTTGGTTTTTGGTTTTTGGTTTTTGGTTTTTGGTTTTTGGTTTTTGGTTTTTGGTTTTTGGTGTTTGGTTTTTGGTTTTTGGTTTTTGGTTTTGGTTTTTGGTTTTTGGTTTTTGGTTTTTGGTTTTTGGTTTTTGGTTTTTGGTTTTTGGTTTTTGGTTTTTGGTTTTTGGTTTTTGGTTTTTGGTTTTTGGTTTTTGGTTTTTGGTTTTTGGTTTTTGGTTTTTGGTTTTTGGTTTTTGGTTTTTGGTTTTTGGTTTTTGGTGTTTGGATTTGGTTTTTGGTTTTCGGTTTTTGGTTTTTGGTTTTTGGTTTTTGGTTTTTGGTTTTTGGTTTTTGGTTTTTGGTTTTTGGTTTTTGGTTTTTGGTTTTTGGTTTTTGGTGTTTGGTTTTGGTTTTTGGTTCTTGGTTTCTGGTTTTTGGATTTAGGTTTTTGGTTTTTGGTTTTTGGTTTTTGGTTTTTGGTTTTTGGTTTTTGGTTTTTGGTTTTTGGTTTTTGGTTTTTGGTTTTGGTTTTTGGTTTTTGGTTTTTGATTTTTGGTTTTTGGTTTTTGGTTTTTGGTTTTTGGTTTTTGGTTTTTGGTTTTTGGTTTTTGGTTTTTGGTTTTTGGTTTTCGGTTTTCGGTTTTCGGTTTTTGGTTTTTGGTTTTTCGTTTTTGGTTTTTGGTTTTTGGTTTTTGGTTTTTGGTTTTTGGTTTTGGTTTTTGGTTTTTGGTTTTTAGTTTTTGGTTTTTGGTTTTTGGTTTTTGGATTTTGTTTTCCGTTTTTGGTTTTTGGTTATTCGTTTTTGGTTTTTGGTTTTTGATTTCTGGTTTTTGGTTTTTCGTTTTTAGTTTTTGCTTTCCGTTTTTAGGGTCTTGTAAAATAATTTTACAAAACCCTACTAGTTTCGCGACCAGTCTGTCCGTCTGTCCGTATGTCCGTCCGTCCGTCCGTCCATCCGTCCGTCCGTCCGTCCGTGTGTCACAGCAGTTTTTCTCGGAAACTACTTCAGCTAGAAACACCAAATTTTGTGTGTAGGTGTAAAGTGGTGATCTCTTCAAAGTTCAACTACTAAAAAATTTTATAAGGTATTTAAGGGGTGTCTCCCCATATAGGAGAGTGAACCCCCGAAAAAAAAATTTCATTGAAGGTAGCCGATATGGGTATCAAATGAAAGGTATTGATGAGAACTTTTCAAAACAAGTCTTAGTTTGGCAAAGTTTGCTTCGAGGGGTGCACAGGGAGGGGAAATTTACGAAAAATTTGTGTCCCCCCCCCCTCGCGATTGGACACCCGTGATCCGAAAAATCTGAAAAAAATCACGGATGTAGACCTTGATGAGTACAACAACAACAAATACGTGAGAAGTTGCAATTCACTCAACTTTGTCAGTAATAGTATAATTTATCAATTTTATCTTTTCTTGAATAAAATCTTAACGGTACCCTTAAATTCAATGAAATTCAGTACGTAGATGTTTATTTATAAGGTTAATCTTTCCTGAAAGTTTCATAAAGATTGAATCATATTTAGCGAAGTTATAGCGGTTTGAATTTTCCTGTATTACTATGGAACAATATGCGCTGCATTTATTACTATGGCAACATATGGCTATGGAACAACATGCGCTCTTTACCGACTCAAACACTACAATTTTGCTAGGATTTGCATGAAAATTTCAGGAATGATAGGTGTCATGTATATCTTTGAGAATCGGTTCAGCTAGTGGTATCAGTAATCGTGAAACAAAATAGTGGCTGTTTTAAATGCGAAGATTGAATAATTTCGAGTTATTTTTTCCCAACTTCAACGTTTAAGGTGCATGCTTTGAACACTTGATTCAATTGAATGAATGACTGAAGATGAGTACCTACAATTAATGTTCATAAGTGAAACAAGTCAAGGAGGTGGGAGAGAGCTCCTAGCAAAAGGGTTTTGTAACCATTCTAGGATTCGAAAAAATTGGCCATTGATCGATGATAACAGTACAGGAGAGTGGCCCCTGAAAAAAAATTCATCAAACGTAGCCGATATGAGTATGAATTACAAGTTTTCATGGGAGCTTTTCAAAACAGTTGTTGAACTGTCAGTTTTTGCTTTAGTGGGGGTTGTAAATACATGAAAAATGTGTTTTCTCCGTCGCGGATGGACATCTGAAATAATTATCAAGGGAGATATTTATGGGTATAACAAAACTAAAAAACTTAGAAGTCGAAATTCGTTCAACTTTGTTCATAATAGTATGAGCTTCGTATTTCATACTTTCTCCAATAAAATCGTCTTTGACATGTTTCTTGATTTGATTCGATCTGCGTGACTGCAGTTAGAAAATTGAATACAAAACCCTTCTGACATGAGCGTAGGTCTGTTTACCCAACTTGTTGGTTTTTGTTTTCTGGTTTTTGGTTTTTGGTTTTTGGTTTTTAGTTCTTGGTTTTTGGTTTTTGGTTTTTTGTTTTTGGTTTTTGGTTTTTGGTTTTTGGTTTTTGGTTTTTGGTTTTTGATTTTTGGTTTTTGGTTTTTGGTTTTTGGTTTTTGGTTTTTGGTTTTTGGTTTTTTTTTTTTGGTTTTTGTGTTTTCGTTTTTGTCTTTTTCGTTTTTGTGTTTTTGTTATTGTGTTTTTTAGGGTTTTGTAAACAATTTTACAAAACCCTACTAGTTTCGCGACCAGTCTGTCCGTCCGTCCTTCCGTCCGTTCGTCCGTGTATCACAGCAGTTTTTCTCGGAAACTGCTTAAGCTAGAAACATCAAATTTTGTGTGTAGCTGTAAAGTAGTGATCTCTACAAAATTCAACTACAGAAAAATTTTATGTGCTATTTGAGGGGGCTCCCCATATAGGGGACTGACTTCCCGAAAAAAAATTTAATTGAAGGTAGCCGATATGGGTATCAAATGAAAGGCCTTGATGAGAACTTTTCAAAACAAGTCTAAGTTTGGCAAAGTTTGCTTCGAAGGGCGCACAGGGAGGGGAGATACACGAAAAATTTGTGTGTCCCCCCCTCGCGATTGGACACCTGTGATCCGAAAATCTGAAAAAAAATCAAGAATGTAGGCCTTGGTGAGTACAACAACAACAAATACGTTAGAAGTCGAAATTCACTCATCTTTGTTAGTAATAGTATGATTTATCCATTTTATGTTTTCTTGAATTCAGTACGTAGATGTTTATTTATAAGATTGATTTATCCTGAAGGTTTCATAAAGATTGAATCATAAATAGCGAAGTTATAGCGGTTTGAATTTTCCTGTATTACTATGGCACAACATGCGCTGCATTTATTACTATGGAACAACATGCGCTTTTTACCGACTCAGACACTACAGTTTTGCTAGGATTTGCATGAAAATTTCAGGAATGATAGTTTTCATGCATGTCTTTGAGAATCGGTTCAGCTAGTGGTATCAGTAATCGTAAAACAAAATAGTGGCTGTTTTAAATGCGAAGATTGAATAATTTCGAGTTATTTTTTCCCAACTTCAACGTTTAAGGTGCATGTTTTGAACACTTGATTCAATTTAATGAATGACTGAAAATGAGTACCTACAATTAATACTCATAAGTGAAACAAGTCAAGGAGGTGGGAGAGAGCTCCTAGCAAATAGGTTTTGTAACCATTCTAGGATTCGAAAAAATTGGCCATTAATCGATGATAACAGTACAGGAGAGTGGTCCCTGAAAAAATAAAATTCATCAAACGTAGCCGATATGAGTATGAAATAAAAGCTTTCATGGGAGCTCTTCAAAACAGTTGTTAAACTATCAGTTTTTGCTTCAGGGGGGGCACAGGGGGGAACAGATGAAAAATGTGTTTCCTCCCTCGCGGATGGACATCTGAAATAATTATCAAGGGAGATATTTATGACCAAAAACCACAGAAGTCGAAATTCGTTCAACTTTGTTAATAATAGTATGATCTTCGGATTTCATATTTTCTCCAATAAAATCGTCTTTGACATGTTTTTTGATTTGATTCGATCTGGTGACTGCATTTTGTAAATTGAATACAAAACCCTTCTGACATGAGCGTAGGTCTGTTTACCCAACCTGTCATTTTTGTGTTATGTGTTTTTTCGTTTTTCACTTTTGTGCTTTTCGTTTTTGTGTTTTTCGTTTTTGTGTTTTTCGTTTTTGTGTTTTCGTTTGTGTTTTTCGTTTTTGTGTCTTTGTGTTTTTCGTTTTCCGTTTTCGTGTTTATTTTTTTTGTGTTTTTCGTTCCAGCCAAAAACCAAAACCAAAAACCAAAAACGAAAAAGCGAAAACCAACAACGAAAAACAAATAACTAATAACGAAAAACCAAAAACCAAAAACCAAAAACCAAAAACCAAAAACCAGAAACCAAAAACCAAAAACCAAAAAACCAAAAACCACAACCCTAAAACACAAAATCGAAATACACAAAAACGAAAAACACAAAAACGAAAAACACAAAAACGAAAAACACAAAAACGAAAAACACAAAAACGAAAAACACAAAAACGAAAAAACGAAAAACGAAAAACACACACAAAACACAAAAACGAAAACACAAAAAAAATAAACACAAAAACACAAAAACACAAAAACGAAATACACAAACGAAAACACAAAAACACAAAAACACGAAACACAAAAACACAAAAACGAAAAACACAAAAACGAAAAACACAAAAACGAAAAACACAAAAACGAAAACACAAAGACATAAAAACTGAAAATAAACACGAATAATTTAGACATTCTCATTCAGCCACCAATACCTGGATTGTGCCGTCTCAATTCGATCAGCTTCTCCATTGGAATTGTTGGTCTCGTGAACTCAAATTCGGAGGATATTTTATCTTCTTATCAGTTGCCCGTCGACTTAGAGGAACAAGATATTAGAGGGGCTGTAACCGTATAAATTCCTGTCCATGAGCGTCCCAACAATTTGATTTGACCAGTTTTTCCCCTCATTAGCTGTTACCACCTTCGGCTCTTTTCGTGGGTATTGTAGATTGGTATATACTAAACCAGCCTGGTCATTTATGACTTTTTGTAGATTTATGAGTGCGGACAGCACTTATAGCGTTCAAAATTCTAATGACTCATTACCTAGAAATCTAATGCAAATCTTTAGCGCAAGAAATTTTCTAATTTTCGTCAGGAAACTTAAAAATTCGTTAAAACATTTATTGTATTTCACTTTCAAATTCGCATTGATAAAGTTTTTATTAAATAAATCGTAAGGGATTAGTATTCGTTACATCAGCTTCATACACATATTTTACAAGTTACAAATTCATATTCTCGGATGAAAATCAATTTTTTAATTCATAAATATCAAATTCAAATTAAATATTAATTTGTGCACATTTTCGGGCACACTCGGGCTAGAAACTGTTACATTGCCGTTAGGAAGGTATTTGGTGTTAAGGTATGGTCACGCTTTTGCTCAGTTTTATTAACTTTCATTATAGTTTTACGACAAAACTGATAAAAGTACATTAACTGCAAACGAAAATTGCCGCATATTATATGTAGCGTTAACTCTGATTCATTCAATTCATATTTAACCAGTTACGACGCAAATCATTAACCAACCTTTGATGGTTTGAGATCACTCACTTAGCGTGAACAAGTCATTACTTAAAAATTCGTTTTCCCCATCCGTAGCAACTGAGCTAATTCGTGTCACTTAAATTGAACCCGAAGTTGCACTTCTGTCAAATCGACTGATAGACGAGAGTAAAAATTTTACGCGTCGGGATTTCCGTCGAATTTGATGAAATAGTTTCAAATCGAAAGTGTTGATTGGATTTTAATATCGTGTAATACGTGAGGTGAGGTTTAAAGAACATAGTGAAGTGATTAAGTGATAGTGATACTAGTTACAAACATAGAAAACTAATAATGAAGTGCATAGTGCCAACGTGTGGAAATGATACTAAATGCCGGTTGCCAGGAACATCTTTTCACAGGTAAGTTGGCAATTACTGCTTTATTTTTTGAGTGCGCGTGTATTTTTTGAACATTTTGATTTAGTTAGTGTTAATTACGTGCGTTTACTTGATAATCAGTGAGTACTTCGTCCGTTTGTTTACGTGGTCGTGGCTTAATTCTTCGTGCTATTTTCTTCGTGCTCAGCTTACATTCCCTTTTAGTTTGTTCCCCAAGAGTCAGTGAAATAGTCAAATGGAAATATTAATGGGGGTAATTGAAATTTTAAAATTTGTTATTTGGTATTGTGTGAAATATTTTGTTTGCTAATTTTCGAAGTTCTGGACGCCGAAAGTAATTTTTAATTTTAATTTTTCTGCACGTTATTAAGTTTCGGATGCAGCAAATAATTTTTCGCTTGGATTTGTTTTTTGCTAGTAATTTTTGTATGTATAGAATGTATGTATAGAAATTGGATTCTATTATTTTAGTCTGAAATTTTATAACATTAAAAACTTGTTAAATTATTTAGCCTTAGCAAATAAATTGTAAAATATTGATTTTAATGAAACAATCCACATTAAATTTATTATGTGTTACTGCAATGAAAATGAATGAATCATTGCCCCTACTTTTTGTCATCTCTGAACAAATTGTTTGGTAGTTGTAACTTTATATAAGTATTAGTAAATTAAGGGGAAAGTCGGACAAAAAAGTTGTTTATTGTCCTCTCTACAGTCTTGTATCTCTATTGTCGTGAAGCACCTTGTCAGACCGCAATACAGAAATTCGTGGAAAGTTCGAGCTGTTCGGACAGCTTAGTGATGTGAAGAATAAAACCCGAGCACATCACTCAAGAACAGCCGAGAATATTGCTGCTGTAGCCGAGAATATTGCTGCTGAGGAAAACCCAGGCTTGTCCATTCCTCTTCATTTTTTGGAATCAGGCATTCCACAAACGTCATTACACCGTTTTTTACATAAAGGTTTGGGTCTTAAGGCTTATAAAGTTCAGTTAGCACAAGAACTCAAGCCGGTTGATCATCAGCAACGTCGTGTCTTTGCTGATTGGGTCCTTGAAATGCATGGAAATGATCCGGCATTCCATCGAAAAATCATCTTGAGGGATGAGACCCATTTCAACCTCGGTGGGCTCGTCAACAAGCAAAATTGTCGCATCTGGGGCTCGGTAAACCCAAGAGTTATTGTTGAAAAGCCTCTTTATCCTCAACGTGTGACTGTTGGGTGCGGTTTATGATCCGGCGGAGTCATTGGACATTACTTTTTCGAAAATGAGGCTGGAGCAACAGTTTCGGACTTCGACCGGAATTGGATGGTATTGATCTGGACAACGTTTACTTTCAACAAGACGGCGCTACGTGCCACACAAGCAACGAAACCATTGATGTTTTATGGGAAAACTTTCCGAACCGTGTTATCTATGGAAGAGGTGATCACAATTGGCCACCGAGATCTTGTGGTTTAACACCTTGCGACTTCTTCCTTTGGAGCCACGTGAAAGAGAAGGTCTATGCCAACAACCCAGCGTCGATTCAAGACCTAAAAGATGGAATTCGTGAGGCTATTGAGGACATAGGGCAGCCACTTTGCGATTTGGTTATGGAAAATTTGATGAAAAGGATATGGTCCTGTAAGCGTGGTCGTGGTGTTCATTTGCCTGATGTTATCTTTCACTATTAACGACGTACCTTTTCCTTTATAATAAAATAAGTATTAGATCATTTCTATTAAAAAATGGCATTTTTCTTTTAATATCAAAATAACACCTCTTATTGGAGAAGCCTGTATATACAATGTCTCTTAGTTTAATCTTACTTTTAATGGATAGTTTTCCTTATCAAAAGTAACTAAATGTAATGCTAATGAACATTTCACTTTAGTAGCTATTACTTAAAAATTAATGGTTTCCGGGTGAAGATGCCCCGATCCATGTAGATGTTCCTGTAAGAAGATAGTTAGATGTTTGAGAATGAGGAAAAGTGAGGAAGTGGTGTATAAGAGCTGACCGATTGAATGCAGAGGGCTGCACGCAACTAATTTTGGATGTACTGTGCGTGGGAGAAGTAATAAGTACTTCCTGTTGTGGTGTTGTAGTGGGTGAATCTTCCACCTTCGTCAAAGACCCTCCCTTCGTTGTCCACATATTATAGGTGCTGGGGGAATATGTTAGTTCAGGGTGATCACAATTCTCTATGATTTCGACAGGGATGGCTATAGTCTCTTGGACCAGGGTGTTTGTTGAGGTCAGGGACATTTTGAAAAATCTTAGAAGGTTAGTTGTGGCAAAGAAATCTATCCTTGGAATTCTGTCTCTCGGTTCTGCGAAGTTCCTCCATGAGTGACGGGGAAAGATAACACCACAAAGTGAACCCGTATACAAGGATTGGGCGGATAAGTGTTTTATAAACTAATGTTTCAATTCGTATTGGGTATGGGAAGTTGAAGTGGATTATTGGGTGGAGTGCACTCCAAGCTATAGTTGTTTTCGCAATAGTCGAGTGTACCTGCGTTGTGGGGGAAAGGTGAGAGCTGATAGAGACGCCAAGACAGGTGACCTTTTCTTTGATGGGAATAATTGTGCCTTTAATAGTCAGAAAGAAGCTGCGTGCATTGGCACACATGTTTTTCGTTAGGCGGAATTCACTCTTAATAATTATGCACTCGCACTTAGTGGGATTGAGGAGAAGTCGCCAGTTAAGGAGGAAAGTATCAATTACGTCAAGGTATGCATTAAGCCGAGATTGGAGTGATGGGAAGTTGCGAGAAGAAGCGAATAAAATGATGTCACCCACATATGTCACCCACATATGCGGTATACGCAGAGAAGAGGATCGTAGATAAAACAGATCCTTCAAGAATGCTTGCATCGTTTTCGAATGGCAGACAAAGGTCATCACCTACCTTGACTTGTGAGGAGCGGTTGGTGAGGAAACTGTGCATTATTTTGCAAAGGTGGGAGTGGAGTTTGTGGGTTTCGGCTAGTTTGTAAATGAGTCCGTGTTGCCACACAGAATCAAACGCTTTCTTGATGTAAAGAGGGACAGCAACTGTAGCTGTTAAGGGGTTTTGTCTGTTCGTCTGTCCGTCCGTCTGTCCGTCCGTCCGTCCGTCCGTCCGTCCGTGTGTCACAGCAGTTTTCCTCGGAAACTACTTAAGCTAGAAGCATCAAATTTTGTATGCAGGTGTAAAGTGGTGTTCTCTTCAAAGTTCAACTACAAAAAAATTTTATATGCTATTTAAGGGGGGTCTCCCCATATAGGGGAGTGACTCCCCCCCAAAAAAAAATTTCATTGAAGGTAGCCGATATGGGTATCAAATGAAAGGCCTTGATAAGAACTTTTCAAAACAAGTCTTAGTTTGACAAAGTTTGCTTCAAGGGGCGCACAGGGAGGGGAAATACACGAAAAATTTGTGTCCCCCCCTCGCGATTGGACACCTGTGATCCGAAAAATCTGAAAAAAATCAAGAATGTAGGCCTTGATGAGTACAACAACAACAAATACGTGAGAAGTTGCAATTCACTCAACTTTGTCAGTAATAGTATGATTTATCAATTTTATCTTTTCTTGAATAAAATCTTAACGGTACCCTTAAATGCTAAGAAATTCAGTACACAGATGACTATTTAGAAGATTGATGTACCCTGCAAGTTTCATAAAGATTGAATCATACTTAGCGAAGTTACAGCGGTTTGAATTTTCCTGTATTACTATGGCACAATATGCGCTGCATGTATTACTATGGCAACATATGGCTATGGAACAACATGCGCTTTTTACCGACTGAGACACTTCAGTTTTGCTAGGATGTGCATGAAAATTTCAGGAATGATAGGTGTTATGAATATCTTCGAGAATCGGTTCAGCTAGAGGTATCAGTAATCGTAAAACAAAATAGTGGCTGTTTTAAATGCGAAGATTGAATAATTTTGAGTAATTTTCTCCCAACTTCAACATTTAAGGTGCATGCTTTGAACACTTGATTCAATTTAATGAATGACTGAAAATGAGTACCTACAATTAATACTCATAAGTGAAACAAGTCAAGGAGGTGGGAGAGAGCTCCTAGCAAAAGGGCCTTGTAACAGCTCTAGGTTTCGAAAAAATTGGCCATTAATCGATGATAACAGTACAGGAGAATGGCCCCTGAAAAAAATTCATCAAACGTAGCCGATATGAGTATGAAATGAAAGTTTTCATGGGAGCTTTTCAAAACAGTTGTTGAACTGTCAGTTTTTGCTTCAGTGGGGCACAGGGGGGATATACATGAAAAATGTGTTTCCTCCCTCGCGATGAACATCTGAAATAATTATCAAGGGAGATATTTATGAGTATAACAATAACAAAAACCTGAAAAGTCTAAGTTCGTTCAACTTTGTTAATAATAGTATGATCTTCGAATTTCATAGTTTCTCCAATAAAATCGTCATTGACATGCTTCTTGATTTTATTCAATCTGGTGACTGCATTTTTTAAATTGAATACAAAACCCTTCTGACATGAGTGTAGGTCTGTTTACCCAACTTGTTTTTTCCTAATGTTGTCAGCAATGTTTGACTTTAATATGAGTAGAGGGTGTTCTACCGAAAGGTTTTGTTGGTTGGCGAACTGGAAAGGAGGAATGATATTCCTCGCAGAGGGGTGCTCGTCGATGAACTCTGTGAGCACAAGCTCGAAAATCGTTCCAGTCGTAGAAAGGAGCGGAATAGGCCGGTAGTTATTTGGGGGAATGGAGCTTTTGTTTATCTTTAGAATAGGGACTTTGATTGCTCTCTTACATGCGCTTGAAAAATACGCATTGAGGAGGCAGTGATTGTATGGCTTCGAAAGAAAGGAGGAGAGAATTTCACGACACTTTTCGAGTAAGGTAGTAGGAATTCTATCAGCTCCGCAGGTTTTTTTGTTGGGTCTAGAAAGGATAAGGGATTCGATTTGAGTAGGTGTTGAGAACAACAGACTGCTTTTGAGGAAGCTGCCGAGAGGGATTCAAGGGGATGAGAGAACAAGTTAGGAGAATGAATGTTTTCTAGGGAAAATGACTAGATTTAAGATATAACTGGTAACTAAATTTTCCGTAAAGGGCTCAGAGATGTTTTTTGTGGTGGAATGTGCAGAAGCAAAGTGAGTGGCAAGGCAATTGGCTTGCTCCACAGGGAATTTGTTTTAATGCAGGAAATGTCAAGGATTAGAAGATGACTTCTCCAGGTTCGGGCAGACTTTCCGGAGTTCCCGGAAAGTTTCCGAACCTGGATTTACCAGTTTCACGGCAAGATACTGTTGAATGGGGGCATCGATCTCTAAATGGAATCGTGAATTTCAGTTTTTTGGAAGTTGAAGCTCGCCTGAAAAGGTGCCTTTGAAGGGAGTTTTTCTTAAAAAGAGTTTTCCAGCGTATCCAGAATGACCACCCTGATGTCGAATATCACCAATAAGATGATCCGTCGCGCGACTATATGCCTCTCCTTTTAGGGCCGCGCTCACAACCTCAACCAATGGTGGAGCGTCCTGCTCTAAAGCCGTTCTGCTGAGGAGATAGGTCTCCAGCAGCACGAATCGCATCAGTGAGGCTTCCCCTGATGAGTTTCTCTAGCACTTTCCCAGCAGTCTCTAGCATGCATAACGGGCGGTATGCAGACGGTGATCCGGGATTTCCCTTCTCCTTGCTAATCAGTATGAGCCTTGCAACCTTCCATCATACCGGGAAAATCCAATCCCATAGGCAAGCGTTGAATGTGGTGAGCAGCAAGTCAGGACAATCGCGATAGACAAGCTGCAATACATCAGCTGGAACGCCAGACTTGGAGCAGTGAAAGGCCTGCCTCTAGCAGTTCCAGGTATGTAAAGAGTAGACACTCGGCTGCTGTTTCATCATGGACAACGTCAATACGGACAGGATAAGCAGGAATAAGGGTCCGCATTATCTCATCCATCTTTTCTGTATCACGTATGCAATGTTTCCGTAGGGCACCAAGCTTCTGCATAGCTAGCTTGCAGCCAAGGCCCCAAGAATCCTTATTCAAACTGTCCACTAGATCTTGCCAGCAGTGAGCGTTTGCTGTTGTTAATCGGTTTGTGAAGGCATTTCTTGGCCAATTTATATGCTGCCGTCCGGCTCCATTTCTCATCATGGTTCCGTGCCCATTTAGCCTCACGCCAAAGCTTGTGACACTCCCTTCGTTTTTCAGCAATTTCAGTTGACCACCAGCATACTGGGGGCTCATCGTGCCAGAGTTTTCAACGGGGCATAAAAGCATTGCAGGCAGTCATAATGATGCTCATAGTTAAGTTCATCATGTCTGGAGCTGCCAGTTCTTCCTTCCTCTGCGAATCTCCCTGCAGCGGAGCACCTGCTGTGAGCACCTCAATGAAGTTCGCGACGTCAATCTTTCCAATGTTCCATCCAATTGTAGAAAGTCGAGAGCACGGACGACGGGTGACAACATCGTTTATCTCAAGCAGAATGCACTGATGATCACTGTCTGAGTAATCCTCTAATACTCTCCTATTGCGAATGCTCCATACTAAGGACTCCAAGGCGAATGTCACGTACAGTATGGTCCCTTCATAGCCAATACGGCAGAAAGTTGGCGTGTTTCCGGTGTTTAGTACGACGAGCGTGATCCTGGCCGCCATTGCTAGGATCCTTTTTCCCGTAGATCCATATGAGGCATGTCTCACTTGATTACTTTAGCGTTGATGCCTCCTTCAACGCGAACTTTCCCGTCTGCGTTCGAGACAGCGCCCTCCAAAGCATTCAGCTTGGCTTGAAAGATCATATCGATTCGTTCGGCGTGAAGTACACACTAAAAAGGTGGTCCCTGAGCACCGAACCCAAACAAAACCACAATTCTCCGTTTGAAAATCACTGTTCCGAACCCAGATGGCAGCAGTGCCAGTTTCATCAGGATAATACAGGTATGATGCAGAAATCTTATCATGGTGTTGCTCACTCAGCAGCAAAAAGTCGGCTTTCATGTCCGTCGCAAACTGCTCGAGCAGACTTTAGTTGGTTGAACTGCGGTGTAGGTTTAGCAACAGGATGTGGCTCATCGAAGTTCTGGCTTTGCCTTGACTGGGGCTTCCTAGAAAATCCGACATTTCCCTGATCACAATACGTGTCCAAAATTCGGTCTTGGATCAGCATCCTTGCAAAGAATTCAGTGTACCTCCTTCTATATTTTCTTGTATGTCTCATTTCACCGCATTTGTAACATAGGGAACCCTATGGGGTCCTTTGCATACTTGTGCGGTGAGACCATAGCAAACATTGAAAAGAGGCTGCTTTTTGCCGTACAACCCAACCTTTTCTTATATTATCCTTATTCATAAATTGGTCGGGGTCCTTTTCGGTCAAGTCAATTATGGTCATGCGTTGCCCCTTTAGTTTTTTTTTATGTCAGCCTCACTTCAATCCTGCTCATGCTAGGGAACTCCCTTTTGATGGGCTCTTCTACCTAGGCCAGATCCGTCACGCACTCAATGTCTCTAATTTCGACCATTACCATCGGCTCAAGCGAGGGTATAGTTGCGCTCGTGCTGAGGACTTTTTTACTACGTCGCAAAATGCTTCCCTATTGTCGGCCTCTGGTACGCATTCGACCAGTATTTGGCCCGACCACGTTGTTCGTACCGCTTTAATGGCAGTGCTGGTGTCTCCAGGCCTTACGCTTCCCCTGATATCCCGCAGCACCTTCGCGTAGGAACGCCCATCTTAGGGTTTTACGAGCAGTGCCTATTGCCGAGGTCTTCGTTGGGGCTTCTTTCCCTCCTATTTCGCATCGGGTCTTTTTCCTTGTTGGACTTCCGTGCGACTTTTGTTTTCTGGTAATTTTTGAAGGAGTTTCTTCGCAGTTGTCTTCGCTGTTGCCTTTGCTCCTTTTGTCAGCACTATCTGCAACCCCTGGTCCGGTGTTTTGCACTCATCATGTGCCTCTTCCTTCCTTCTTTTATCCCGATGTCCTACGATTGGACTAGTCGCCATTCTTTTATTGTATGTGCCCTTTAGATTTAGCCCCCAGCGTTTCTTGGAGCTTTAACCAGCTCCTCTGATAATGGTGTATGCGGTCTAGGAGCTGCTCAAGTTCAAGGAGCTCAATCTTTACTATTTTGTTGATATTTGGCGATATATATTTGTTGATATTTCGCAGATTGTATTCTATTTAGAATAAATCCCGCTTTTGGGAATAGCTTTACTTCTTCATGTCACTGGGCGGCAATTGTACTTTGCGACCATCGTTCTTGGGAGAAATTATCGGGTTCCGTTTCCCAGTACAGTACTTCCGCCACATTTTCGACTTTGGCGATGAAATCTAACAACCTCACTTGATATGCCTGATCAATCCGTAATCTCTTCGTCGACTGCAGGATGTTTCGCCCTTATACCTGAGTCTACAACCTTTGCATCAGTTGTTTCGGTAGCGATCGCAGCAGTGACCATCAAATTCTCGATCCTCTTTTTATTTTTCTTGACCACTCGAATATCTGACGAGTCCTGCAGAATTTCCTGCTTTTCCTTTATGGGACACTCTGGCGTTCGCAGCATTTTTTACTGCGCCCGTACGCCGCAGGAATTTCAGTCTGGACAAGACTGTCTATTAATCTCCATTTTTGTCCGTCTTTCCTGTCATTGCATTAATCGTCATTTTGTCATCTTTAGTACCACTCTCGATGTGCTATTAACATCGTGGCCGCAGTCACTAGATGCGTCATCGTTGTTGCTGTTTTAGCTTTCTTTTTGTTTTTTTTAATTCCCCCTCGGAGCCGCTATCTCCGCTCGTGTGTGTAGTGACCTTTTTGGTCCCAAAGTTATCTTTGCAGAGCAGAGAGGCCACGCAAGGGTTTGCACAAGCCCTTATGGGGACAAGTGCTCAGAGCCAGACCAGCGCTAATAATCAGGAATCCGTCTCAACCGAACCTACACCACCAACCCAATGGTGCGAGCCTCGAACGTACTCCAAGGCCTGCCACGGTTTTATCGGAATGGAGAAGGTATGAGAGTAGAATTGGAGCTGTTTGCGCATACTGTCTCCTCGGCACTACCGTGCACAGCGACTACATCCAAACCATCATATCCGCCAGCCCAAAGAATAAATTCCAGTTCGGGCACTTCACGGCGCCTCCCATACCCTCGAACCCGTGGGGTGGCGCTCCCAAAAAAATGCTAGCCTCCAAGAGTACTCTTGTCGACCAGCATTCCCCTTGCAGCGATTTCCTTGGGTACGTGGGGGCGGAACATCCCAAAGAATGCTAGCCTCCAAGAGTATTCCTGTCGGCTAGCAATCCCCGTGCGGCGTTTTCTCGGGTACGTGAGGATGGAACTCCCCAAAGAATTCGAGCCTCCAAGAGTACTCCTGTCGGCCAGCATTCCCACTGCATACAGCAACAGCATTAACAAGTGATACTAGGGAGATTCACGTTTGCAACGGACCTAGACACTATAAATATGGATTTTGATAAAAATTTTAGAAATGGTTTATAATATTGATGTGTTATCATGACTAATCCAGCGACGGGGTCAAAACACTTGAAACAAAATGGCGACAAATTTAAGAACATAATAACCCTGATAATTTTTCGAACTCAATTTATTGAATCTGTATATTAGTCATGTTTTGGTATGCAGAATATATTGTCTGCATTGTTAATTTTTTTACAAAATCCTTCTGGCACGAGCACTCGCCTGCTACTTGAACTTGTTATTCAGTATTGCTGGAAAAATCATCATGAAAAGACTTACACTGCAACAACGTGTCCAAATTGTTGAGCTGTGTTACGAGAATCAGCGTTGTGTGAGAAATGTTATTCGTGCTTTTAGAGCAACTTATGGTGTGCATTTTGGTGAGAACCTGATTTCATGTTTTTTACCAGTTAATTGGCCACCTACATCTTGTGATATCAGACCTTTAGGTTATTGTTTTTTTTTTTTGGGTTACATAAAGTCTCCGGTTTTCAGGGATAAGCCAGCTTCAATCGACGCTTTGGAAGCCAACATTACTCATGTCATTCGCGAGATACCGGTTGCTATGCTGGAACGTGTCGTCCAAAATTTGACCCTCAGGATGGACTAGTCGTGTTCAGCATTTAAATAAGATAATCTTTAAAAAGTAAATGTCATAAATTATTGCTTTGATTCACAATAAAAGTTTTACTATAAAATTTAATTTGCCGTCCACTTGACATTAAAAATCAAACCTAATAATGAATCAATATGTAACGTCTCATACGTGAATAATCCCTATATAATTCTCTTTTTGTCAGCAGCTACAAGCCCTTTTTTTATTTTCATGGAGTGTTGATAAATTAAATGATAAACGTTCTTTTAAAAAAGCTCTTACACTTAAGTGCTTTGAAAGAAAATTGGACAATTCAGATTTCTCACTGACTTTATCGAAATTTCTCATTTCAAGCTATTTAATGTGCAACATTTGATATTTCTGCTTTCTCAAGCTTTAAAGACATCCATTAATTTATCCTAAACTCAATTCTCTTACCATAAAATTAATTAAAAGACAGATTTTCACACATTTCAACCACATCACACATCCAATCATATTTGCCCACATTGTTTCACCACATTCGAGTACTATATAGACAAAATTTATTAGCATTAACGGAGCAGCAGGTGTCATTTGCTGTTAATCACATTATTAATTTCATTCCACCTGAATAATCCCTGACATGAGCACGACAGTGCTTGTTATCATTCACTTGTAGCCAATATGGGAAATAATTGCATGCTTCTATTTAATTAAAATTAATATGGAGCTACTATATGAAAATCAGATCAGTGAATTTTAAACGCACAAATTAGTATTATTATGGTGGAAGCTGCTTTTCAATATTCCTACGCGTAAAGCAACTAATTTAAATTTATTATAATAGGAATATGGAAGATATTCAGAACATTGCATTACCGAGAACTCGTTAATTAATAGACATTGAAAATAGTTGAGATTTGTGAACGTTCAATATTGTGAAACAAATTGAAGTGGATTGAATGTTTAGATGACGTTTTTTGAGGACATTTTAGAAGAAGTCATACAAAGATCTGATGGCTACGCCAGAAATTATAGAAGCCACAATTAGTAAATTTTGAGAAAAGTTCAAAAATTGTCAAATGAAAGTTTTGGCCTCATCAAATTCTTCAAAGCTTGCTAATAATATCTTTCCATACACTGAAGTAGAAAGGGGAAGGAATAAGTAATTATGCGCCTATCGAGGGCCTTATAAATAAAAAGAGTCATGCTTGTGTTGATAAAGTTACTGGAAACTAATGTTGCAACTGGAGTGGGCCAAGCAGTTGCTTTTTCAATAAGTTGGCAGTAGAACGTATACATAAAACTGAATGAACTAATAATTTCATATTCTTGGTATTCTAGTACATACTTGGTGGAATTTAGGATGCACCATCTTATACCTTGCCATATTTGTTTGATAATATTGTTTCCACTAGCGTTACTGACCTTTATTATTCTGTCTTTTAACTTCTCTAAGTGAGCTTTAGAGTGCAGCTCTCATTGGAGTTAGCAATTGAAGTGATTCGGAATATGTAATTGGCTCTTACAAGAAAGTGCTCAGTTGGCAGGCCAAACGTCCTTATGGTCGGTTGATGAGGAAGCCTGTCATTCTTCTATAGAAAATCTCTTTACCAGCTTTAGTGTAGAAGCCTGCAATAAGCATTTACATTCAGATATCCAATGTCAACTTCCACCCACAATCACCCTCCATGCACTACCTTCTGCCGTGCACTATTCGCAATCGTCCACTATCATCTGATATCACCCGCCAATATCCTCTGTTAGCCGCAATCAACCCCCATGATAAGCAATTATCAGCCGTCATACACCTACACCAGCCATCCTTCGACATCATCAGCAAGCATCCGCCATCAGCCATCCTCACCAGCTACCATCTCCAATTATCCAGCATTATTCGTCATCATCAGCGATCATGCATCACCATCATAAATGAATTGCCCTCAGGTATCATCTACACTTATCAGCCAACACTCGTCACCATCAGTCATCATTTGCTTTCATTCATCATTATCAGCAATCACCTGCCATCTTTTGTCCTCATCCATTGCCATTATCTGCCCTCAACAGTCATCATATGTCTTCGTCGACCATGATCCACAATCATCCATCTTCTCCAAAAATAATCCATCATCTTTCACCCTCATCCACCACAATCTACCGCTAGCCACCATCATCCACCATCACTTGCCCTCAACTGCCATCATCAGCAGTCATCCGATATCATTAGCAATCATTCGCTATCATCAGCAATCATTCGCCTTCAACAACAATCACCTGCCATCAGCCGGAACGTTTTTTTTATTTGTTTTGCGTTCACTCCATTTGCTAGAACATTCCATAAGAAGCATCACTGTCTCAATGCTCCAGTGCTGAAAATCAGAGATCAATATCTATGTTCTGAGTTTGTAGTCTGTTTTTCGGTGTCAAGTTTGATACTGTTGAATCAATCCTATCTAAAATGATTCTGAACAATGAACGCTGAGAAATATTGTCAGCGTTTCAGTTCAGCCAGTTTTAGTCTGTGAGTAAAACTTTGTTTCGTACTTACCCATCAATTACTTGGTGAGCCAATACCCCACTAGGAAAGTATTGTATTTATGGCGAGGTTTTCTAAAGAAAAATGTTGCTTGGGTTTGGAGCAGATGATGAAAAATATTTTTCTGTTGTTTTCCAGTTGGATTGTCATAGGGAAAGAAAATGAAACAATTGAAATGAATAAAATCGATGCTTGAAGAATTAGAATCAACGGCTTGTGATCTATGTATACCGTGAACACTTATGCTTCCAGTAATTTGCGGAAATACTTGACTGTGAGGTAGATCGCCAGCAGCTCTCAATCGAAGATATTGTAGCGCACCTCAGCTGGAGTGAGCTTCTTAGAGAAAAAGTCTAGCGACTCCCTGACTTGTTCATTTGTTTCTGTAAGGCTGCTTGGACCAAAAATTGGATGCGTCACACACGATTGCAAGCTGCGCATCGATTAGAGGATATGCCGGCGTTTTAACTTGCGCGAGGTAAAAATCGGATGCATCGCACTCAATGGCAAGCTGCGCATAGATAAGAGGATACACCAGCATTGTAGCTTGCGCGATGCAATTTTTCGATTCATTGAACGCTTCCTTTTCTGCAGGTGTCCATTCTAGCCGCACGTTATCCTTGATATTTCCGTGTAACATGTCGTGCAGCGGAGCTTGTGTCCGGGCTACATCAGGCATGCCAATTTTTTAAAGATTGCACATGCCGATAAAATAGTGTAGTTGCTTGGCTATCTCCAGCTTCGGGAAACCGACAATGTCTTTAACCGTGTAGACAAGACTTGTCACCTCCTCGACTCCAAATTCGCATTTTTGGCCGTTGATGATGACGCAAGATTTGTTGTCTTTCAAAAATCTGCCGGGAAATTTCTAGATATCGCTCTTCATTTTCGGAAGCTACGAGGATATCTTCAATATACGTGTAGGCGAAATCCAACCCTCGCAACACCTCATCGATGAAACGTGAGAAGATTTTCGTTGCGTTTCGGAGTTCGAAGCTTATTGTATTAATCGAGCAGCTTGCCCCACGAACTACTGGATAAATTAGCCAATGCACCCACTAATTTTATCCGGGATGCATATGCTGTTTTAGCGACAATATAATGCCATGAACTTGTTGTGTAGTGCAGTGTAGTGCAAATGTTAATTTAATCAGTTGGATTCCAGTGGTGGAAAAGTTTCAGCAAATTCATGCCGAAGGATTATGAATTTCATCTTGATTATCGAAACCGTGCGGGAAATCATGCAAACGTTATTATGACCTTCCTAGCCTCATCCTCGTTGCCAAGGCACTCCATCATTTGACCCGCTTAAAATTCATCCCACTCATAGAAAGCCAATATCTTCTGGAGGAAATCAATGTTCAAAGAGACTGCTTACCTAAGATATGCGTTCGTAGTAAGATTCCATCAAAAATCATCCATACTTATGTTTTCATATTTACTAGCTTATAAACTGAATTGTCTGGCCGGGAAATGGGCTGCGAGTTGCTTCATAGCAATTGATTTGTAATCCTCGACTTGACCAAGAAATGGCTTGGGGTGTGCTGGTATGTGAATACTCAACTTTGGGGGCGTGGTTCAGGTGCAGTGGACATGTCGACTAATGGAGCAATAAAAGATGTTCCCGATGAAGCTAGAATACTACTGAAAGATTCGGACTGTGTGTCATTTCAAACAAGGGTTGAAGAAATAATTTTTCATTGTTTGATGCAAGAAGGTCAGCGTATATCACTATTTATCATTTATCTGTATTTGATTCACGAACCGTAGAAGGAGGAATAAATCCTCTTAGTATCCGAGGAGGCTACAGGTAATACAGGGCCGCAATGGCCACACTCTTCTGACGAATGTTGGTTTGGGTAGTCTCGGTGATGCGAAGAGGGAGCATCAAACTCTGTTCATGTGGGATCAACCAAACTCAGTTTCTAGCCAAGTACACAATCCGAAACGGTGCTAGAAGAGATCATGGATTTGGCACCCATTCCAAGTGGCCTAGCCGTAAAAAGATATTAAAAGTAGCCCAACATATGAATGAGCCACTTAGTGTAAGGAGCTGTTTAGGTTTTATTGCTTCGTCAAGTTTAGCGTAAAAATCGCTGGCACATTAAGGCTCCAGCGGACTTTCATAAGAAAACAATTTCAGAGCGCTTTCCGCGAACCTTTGCTAAATACTTAAGCACTTAACGCTCAGGGAAATTTCTTTTTGTCTGGAATTCAGCTCGGGAGTAAACAATAAATTCCAGCTTCGAAGTCCACCTCGTGCCGTTATGACCAATTCTTAAACTGAGGTTAGAGCGCCATTACAAAATTTACAAACTATATAAGGAATTTGACATCTCTGCAACATCTAGTATATGTGCAAATTGGATTTATTTAATAACTATACGCCGGAAAGCAGTCCCACCTGCACATCAAACCACAACCTAGAAACTCATTTCTCTGGCTTTATGCTGCCTTGATGCTCAAGAATTGAAAAGTAATTGTTGATTTTGTTTGCCACAACCGGATTGGAAAAACTTTGGGTTTCATTCACAAGTGGATCTCGTCTATTCTCATCTTCCTTCGCTGCCTGGCAGTTATTGACGACCGAAAAGTAGCAGGAAGCAGTCGCAGCAGCTATCACACATTCGACAGGCTTTAGCCCAAAGGACCCAGACGGCGTGTTCGCGAATGTGAATAGCATATTCCGCAAGAAGTCTCGAGTGAAGGTATCGAATCTTGAAGTCACTAGTGATGAGATAAATCTTCTCGATAGGGCACGTATCGAAATTGATAGTACGACTCCGGATAGAAATGGAAACAGGATTATATGTGAAGCGTTGGATAAACTTGCCCTGATTGGAACACATTTTGAATTGGTTCATCTACCAAACCCTGAGAGAGGGAATGAAATACTTTCAGAGGTCGTTGAAGCAAAAGTATTCGACTTCAAATCAAGCCTGAACGGCCAATCAATTCTTCATTTCAATGAAACATTAACATCTGACCTCTTACCGAGCTTGAATCTTATTGATTATATTCTCAGCTATGAAGACTTGTGTTTCATATTTCGCAGGATAAACAACAAGAAATCATGTGGTACTGATGGTATTCCAAATGTAGTTCTCCGACATTTGCCGGAGGTCGCTATTAGGAATCATTGCATATTGTTCAATAACATGTTGAGCAATTCATATTTCCCAAATGAGCGGAAAAGGGCTAAGGTATTTCCGATCTTGAAGCAAGGAAAAGAATCTTCATGCTCGAAAAGCTATCGCCCAATCAGCTTGCTGCCTAACATCAGCAAGGTGTTTGAAGTGATACTCACATTGAGGAAAATGAGTTGATCCCGAATTGCCAATTTGGTTTTCATGCCAGGCATTCGACCACACATGCAATAACGAAAGTAACCTCAGACATCTGTTGGAAACTAAATGATAGACAATGTGTTGGAGCATGTCTCATTGATATGGAGAAAGCCTTCGATACGGTGTGGTTAGGTGGACTAATTTTTAAACTCCTTCAGGACAAGTTCCCCAGACACCTTGTCACCATGATGTGCAATATGTTATACGGGAAATCGTTTGTTGTAACTGATGGAAATCTGACAACAATGCGCGAATTTAAGGTCTTGAATGGTCTACAGCAGGTCACAGTTACTGCGCCTCTACTCTTCTCAATCTTCATTCGCAAACTATAGAACGGCTTTGATTTTAACGTCTCGCCAACGCTATCATTGGTAGCGTTTGCTGATGATCTGATCATCTATACGGCAGACCGAAAAGCTACAATAGTTTAGAGCAATCTCCAAAAAATGTTTAATGATGTACAGCTGTACACTGACAATTGGCGAATGAAAATCAATGCGCAAAAGTGTGAAACAATCTTGTTTCGGATAACGCTGCAGGGGGTCAGTCAAGACCTGAAACGTAATTGGAAAGATTTCCACATCATGGCTGGTGAGGGTAGTCTAGAACGGGTGCTACATAAATCCTGTGTTCGATACCTCGGTGTTTATCTCGATCAGTATCTGTACTGTACTGAACATGTGAAAATCATGCTCAGTAAGGCACAACAAGAAGTCATGGCCCTTCGAAAACTCTTTCATTCCAGATACATTGATCAAAAGGTCAAAATTATCTGTTACAAGACCCTGGTTAGACCAGTTTTGACATATGGATGTCAGATCTGGTACAACTAGAGTGCTAGTACGATGGAAAAATTAAGAGTTTTCGAAAGGAAATGTCTTCATGCATGTACTGGTTTGTACAGGAAGCCTGAAACAGATTGGAAACATTATATATCAAATAGAAGAATTTATCAAACTGCTGAAGTGACGAGGGTCGATATCTTCATATTGAAAATTCTTCGGAATCATATCGCAAGATCTGTGACTGTGAGTGAAAACCCTTGGATTTCACAGCCGTTCTACCCTACAGACGGGTATATAGCGACTTGCCTCGCTACTGGCTTCATTCCTCCAGAAGCATTCGTGTGTTTGGACATGAATCGATATGTTTTTGATTCTGACGGCGTCTCAGTCATATATCACATATATCGACGGGCCACCGATAAGAAGATAAAATATCCTCCTAATTTGAGTTCACGAGACCAACGATTTCAATGGAGATACTCATTTGCTAGATTCGTTGAAGCTGATCGAGTTGAGACGGCGCAATCCAGGTATTGGTGGCTGAATGACAATGTCTAAATTATTCGTGTTTATTTTTCAGTTCTGGTGTTTTTCGTTATTTCGTTTTTTGAGTTTCAGCTCATTATTGCTACATTTAGTGTTGTTGTTTATTTGTGTTAAAAATTAGGTATAGAGATATTAGAGATAAGATTAAACGCATAGGTTAGAAACATTGTTATAGAATTTTTTTAAGTATAAGATAAAGTTTTTAATTGCATTTTATTAGAAATAAGTTACAACATATTAGGTGTAGGATCTGTATAATTTTCAACATTTTAAGTTCGAACGCAGAACCGACCTCTCATCGGTTCTAGACGTTAAGTCTGAGTAGTGCCAACGGATGGTACCAACAGGTCAACCAATCCGTGCACCGTAACCCATTCACGCGGTGGCTGCTTGTCGGCCAGCTAGTTCGGAGAGGATTTCGGTCGCGGGTCTCCGAATGGGTTACGCTCAATTACAATATTTTCAGCCACCTGAACATGCCCGTTTTCAAAACGCGTTATCAAAACAAAACCATACGGAGAAGAACCTACTTTACGTTACTCCGTATTTCTTCATTCAGCCAGTTAAAGTACAAAAATCTAATTTCCGTTTCGCGTTCCCGAATTATACCGACGCGGTACTGAAAGGTATGCTACTCGAAATTAAACCGACGAAAACTACTCTAATGAAATGACGAAACAACAAAGGTACCGCGTACCGCGCGCGACGCGAAACCGACCTCAGCGGATTCGTCGAAACCCTACCCTCGCGACGGCATACCTACCCTGCACTCACCTTCCCGCTGAAACAAAAGAACCACTGAAAAGGAAAGTCTTTCGTTAATTAACAATTCATGATTTTATTTAATGGATTAGTCTTCATAATATGCTATTTCTTTTACATTAGAATTATCAATCATCTTGTCCTATGAATAACCGGAACCGAATTTTCAGTCTACTTCAACTCAACACGAGGTGAATCTTTGCGTCTGTATTGCTATTGATTTTAATATTACATCTACTTAAACTATTTACAAAATCAAATACTCTTTGACAGTGGCTACACTAACAAACGACACTGGAATCTGATTGTTTCTATTTCCGATTCATTTGAGAAAATAAGGAGTTTTTTGATGATTTTTTGTTTTGTTTTTATTTTGGTAGGCCGTTATTTGATGAGTGCTCATTTACGATAGTTATTCCTTTTAGCCATTCGCGGTTGAATGTTACAAAAACAGTTTAAAGCTGTCTTAAGGCAATTTATCGTTTGAAAAAAACTGTCGACAGTGAATTTTCTAGGAGTTTGTAAGCTTACAAATTCGACATAACATGAAACGTTAAAAATTTTTTTTTTTTTTTTTTTAATTAATGGAAGCATTTCATTTTCTAACGAGTGGAGGAAGTATTTTTTTTCATGAACTTGTTCTTGGTAACCAAATTGGCACAACAGGAACATTGTCAAATAATTAAGGCAATTGGAAGATATAGTAGTTAACAACCATTTTTAATTTATTATCAACCGAAAAAGTAACAATTAGTATAGTTGTAACGATATTTTCTAGCAAAACGGTTTTTTTTTCAAGTTATTATCTTATTGGCATTGAAGATTACAGCGATGTGAACAATTGTTTAGAACTCGTTGTACAGAGTAAGCACTTTGGATCGTTTATTATATACTCGATTTATAAAAGTCATTTTTCTCGATATTCTACTTTTAGGGCTAGCGATTAATCTAGCTATGAAACAAGACTTTGAATTAATGAGTTTTGTAAATCTATAATCATCATCTATTTTCTCATATCCTCCATAAAACCAAGGCGGGGAGAATCAATAAACGAGCTTTGAAACAATGCACGCAATCAATCTTGGAATTACAAAATTTAAGTAAATAGACTGAGATGTGGACAAATAGTTTTGAGTTAGCTGGTAAGTCTGTAGCGAACTGAGCGATAAGGAAAAATTTTAAAATTTACCTTACTCCTTTTGTCTTAAAGACAATTTAATGAATATTTATCCTAGATTTGTTGTTCTTGTTGTACGTACGATTTTGGCATCGATATCACATTATGTGTCTTCATTTCTTTTCTTAGTTTGTTGGTTAAGAAGCGTTGAACTTGACGAGAATGACGAAGGGAAAGATTTGTAAAGTGTCAGTTTGAACATTGCATATTGTATTACGGCTGGAGAACTTTTAATTTACGCTCGATGCTTGCGCGGCACATTGGACACAATTCCAAATTATCTTGGCGCTCTGCGCAACAGCACAAATGGCCGCAAGGTATGAAAATAATTTTCACCCAGTTTTGACCTCGGCAAGGATCCCTGTAAGATAGCAAAGCTCAGCTCGAAGTCAACAAAACAATTAATCAAACTCGTGTTACCTTCTTTTATAAATACTGTGGCACCTTAGGCGATTAAAGACAACAATGCTCGATAGGAATATAACTGATATTGACTTTTCAACATTTGTGTCTACTGTAAAATATAACCGAAAGATGAAGTGTACCGGCCACATATAGCTTCTATGAAACTAGAATCGAAGAACACCAAGATTACTCTCGAAGGGAGCGGTTTACAATCTATCAACTATTCTTAGTGAAATAGGTATACGAAAAATGTTGCGAATATAATATTGATGAGCACTTTCTTTCCCGCGTTTTCTCCCCCTCGTGGCGCTGGACTGTCAAGCTGACAACCTCCGACCAAACAGATGTGTGTGGAATGGAACGCCACATGGCGGCAATGTGCATCTCCATTTGTCGCCAGTGGCATAGTTTTTCGATGGCCACGGTGGAGGGGGCATTCCCAAATGGATATGTCTCGAAATGCGTCGGGGTTTTGATTAATATTCTGTTTCAAATATTTAAATCCACAGATCTAAATATTTGGAGATAAAAAAATATTTTCTGCGCAACGATATCCGCACGAAAGATGAAGTCCGCTTGCATTTCGAGGTCATACCCATCTGGCCGAGTGCAAGGGTTCGGGATCGGAATCACTTCGATTCCCGGGCGTAGGCGTCACAGATCAAAGTTTCACTGTTGTGTTTAAATTATAAATAATTTTAAGATAGTGTTGGTTGGTTTTTTCTCCTTTTTCTAATTAAATTTTAAAAATATGTAATAATCTTAATTAATTGAATTTGCTATTGTTTTTTTTGATGAAATGTGTTAATGATAACGTATAAATTTAGAGAGCCATTTGGACCATTAAGTTTTTTTATTGTTATTTTTTTGGAATTTACTTTATATTCTTTTAAAATTTATAACGATTAGTATTAAATAAAGCGCTTTTGACTTTGACTTTGACTCGTCTATTCTCATCTTCCTTCGCTTGCTGGCAGTTATTGACGACAGAAAAGTAGCAGGAAGCAGTCGCAGCAGCCATCACACATTCGACACCCACGCACGCATTTTATTACTGAACGAGCCTCTGCGTGATTACAAATATTCTGCATACTGTTGATAAGGGCTACACTACTCTAGTTTTGCAAAAGACTGGGGCAAAGTTGCTGCATTTAACAATCGAAAATAAACAGACAGAACTATACAATGATATTCTAATTGCCTTAGATGCTTTACTGCATCAGGATGTTAATGTATTTCGATCAGAACAGTTGCAAAATCTACAGCAGTGTAAAACGTAAAATAGACTGCGAATGAAAGTGCTCTTCACAATTAAATGAAGCACTGCTACTACGACTATAAACGGGGATGATGTCCCAGTAATAGTCAAAACGGTGACGTTTTTTAATTTTCTCCTCTATTCGTCTTTTGTGTGAACACCGTGCAGTCAAGGTCAAGCGTCCCCTCCGTCCACACTAGTGTTCATTCAGCTTGCGACAGGCTCAGACGTGTAGCGCGGAATCAACGCGAAGGTACAAGAAATTACGATTTTGGGCTTATTTTGTGTTTTGTGCGATGACCAGAGATATGTACTAAGTACTATGGCATCCAAACGAAGTAGGACCGACTCTTTTGCTTCAAACAAGAAAAGAAAAACATTATCAGTGGAGTATAAACTTATCATTATTAAAGACTACGATGAGAAAAATAAAAATTTGTGAATTAGCAAAGAAGTTTGATCTACCGGAATCGATGGTCAGAACAATTACAAAACGTAAAGAAAAAATTCTTGAAGCTGTGAAAAATGCTCAGTCTTTGAATTCAAGTATAATCGCTGAGATGGAAACATTGTTAAAATTATGGTGTGATAATCAAGTAAGTGTGAAAAATTGTCCTGTTGGCCAGGGCATGGTGTGTTTTCAAGCTAAACTCATTTTTGAGAAATCAAAAGAAGAAGCTGGAATGATGACTAAAGATGAAACGTTCAAAACTAATAAGGGTTGATCCAGCCTGTTCGCTGTAATTGGCATAGCATTGCAGAAAGTGTATAGGCGGCAAGCGGAGATAAAGAGGCTGCATCTCTCGATCTAGAGAAACTCAAAGCTATGATAGATGAAGACCAGCCAAACCATATTCAACGTGGATGAGACTGGCCTGTTCTGTAAGAAGATGCCCAAAAGAACTTTTACGCGCCTGAAGAGAAAACCTTTACAGGCTTTTAGACCGCCAAAGATCGATTGACAGTGATGCTTGGCGTGAGTGCAGCTGGTGACTTTAAGTTTTCAGAAAATCCAAGAACATTGAAAACAAACCTAACGCTGGTTTGCCCGTGATTTGGAAGTCAAATCGTAAAGCTTGGGTGATGACCTCCCTTTTTGAGGACTGGTTTGGTCATCACTTCATACGTGAAGTCAAACTTTATTGCCAGTCTAAAGAAATCCTGATTAAAGTGATGCTATTAATCGATAACGCACCAGGTTATCCTCCTGCTACTTTAACTAGTTTCAAACCAAGTGCGGAATTTGCATTTTTGCCACCAAATACAACTAGCTTGCTTCAACCGATGGACCAGGAAGTTATCAAATCAATCAAAGTTTATTACATGAGACGATTGTCTGCACATTTGCATAAAGCTATGAGACAAAACAACGAGCTCTCTGTTAAAGACTTTTGGAAACAATTCAATGCTTTACATGCCCTGAGAATCACAGGAGAAGTTTGGGATGAAATTTCACAAAAAACTTTCAATGGCATCTAGAAAAAAACTCTGTCCATTTTTTTCTCCACTAAGACTCTGGCGGAATTAGAGCCAGGGCCTGATAAAATTGGTAATGTGATGAAAGACGTTGTCAAACTTGGTAGGCAAATAAATTTAGAAGTGGATAGTAATGATATTCAAGAACTACTGGATTCATACAATAAGGAGCTTACAATTGATGAGTTCATAAAAATGCGTGAACTAGAGGAAGACATTGCGAATCTTGATTCTTTGGACCCAGTTCAATTAGAAGATCAAATGACAGTTGGAAACTTGACAGAAGCTCTTCGTTCAATTGAAAAAGGGTTAACAATTTTGGAAAGCAACGAAGAGCGCATTCATACGCTACGAGGAGATATTACGGGAGAAGAAAAAATCAATGACTCGTCAGATGACCTTTTACATCAAAATAACTTCGGATTGTGTTTATATAGTTTATAATAATATAATTTGTCATATTATCTACAATTAGTTACACAATTTATTTCCTAAATAATTGTTTTATTTAGTCTCCGGTCCCAATTAAACATACTTTGTATGTGTTTATATGCGAAATTGTACCCCGACTTACGGGAATTCAACCTACACGGATCCCAGCTATCGCGTAACTTAATCGAAATCAAATGTATGTCTCATTCAAACATAAAATTCTTAAGCGTATTAATAAAATTTTGAGCAGGAATAATAAGTTGATATACGTTGAAACTTTGTGGCTTGTTAAAAACTTAGTTTTGAGCGAACACATACTCGGGAAATCGAAAAGTATTCTTAATAATATCAAAATATCTAAATTAACAGTTTTCTGAATGTAACTGTACGATGAGAACTGGATTTGAATCCACATTTAAAACTGAAGTAATTTTTGAGTAGATCTTCAGAGATACACAAAGTTTACTCTTTTTTTTTACCATACCACATTTTATGCTAAATTTTTTGTAAAAATTGTAATAAAATACTGTTAATAATAGGCCAACGATACAAATAATAGTAAAAAAATAATACGAACCATGTTAATAATTAACAAATAATAATAAAAGATAATACGAAGCATGTTAATAATTAACAAATAATACAAATAATAATAAAAGATCATACGAAACATGTTAATAATTAACATTAACATAAATAATAAAACGGATCCTATTAATAACTAACAAATTATGCAAATAAGAAAAACAAATACAAAACGCATTAATAACCAGCAAAATTATACGAAAAATAACAAGAAATTATACAAATCATGTTAGTACGAGTAAATAATAGTCAATAGTGATAAATACTTTAAAAAAATATGATGATCTTAAGAAATGTTTAATAACTTAAGCACAGTGACCTCCTTTTGTATATTTTTGTTTGAGCACTCCCTAATATACTATACGGAATCGTTAGTTCGTAAATCATTCAATTTTGTTTTTTTTTTTTGTATTCTTTAAATTTACTTCTAAACTCAAAATACTTCACCTGTAATTTAACGTAAAGTAGCGTAAACAGAAAATAAGAGCATAAAAAAGTACACTTGGAAAGACTGTAATATATACCCCCTTTGTTTTTTATTGAATAATAAATATGAATTGCTGTGATGAACAAACCACTCTGTTTTCTCATTTAGAGAATTTTTAACGGGTATGGGACCCACCGCGGTTCTATTCTGAGGTAGCCATCGTGCTGTAGCTCATTCTTTTTTGGTCGTTACAGAGGCTCTTGCTGGGTAGAGTGGCCTTCCACACAGGTTTCTTATTTATGTTAAAGTTTTATATGATTTCATCATATAAAGTTTTTATATAAATCTGGAACATTTAATTTTGCATTTACGGGAAAGGTTTATATAAATTGCTTTGTATGAATTTCTCGCGTAAATGTAAAATAAATGGCTACATCTACAATGGATCTTAATCCGGATGGTGAGGGAGGCGAGGGGGCACCACTTCTACCTGGATGCCCTACTTTTGGTTGGGGGTCGTAACTGTTCGGAGTAAGGACGAAATTGTCTCATGTCCCGCGCGAGTTAATAGAGCATCAGCGTCATTTTCCTTCATCCCTTCGGTAGGTTGTCTCAGCTGTCAACACCTTTTATCGGTTAGATCGTGCGTTTTCTCGATTATCGAACAATTCGTGAATGCAAACTTTTTGTAGTTGGCCCTTATGCTGGGAGAAAAAAATCTCCCTACAACACAGCAACGCCAGCTTGCAGCGCATTCATGCATCCTCAGACAAGGCTAATTCAAGCGAACACTAATAGCATCGCTCGCTGAGGCAGCAGACTATCGCTGCAGTCCTTTACGGACATGTTGAAGATTATATTACAATACATCATGAGCAAAAACTCGAAAAGGCTGAACGGCGTTGTTATTGCCGTTTTCTCAACATCCTCCTTGGCAACCATAATCTGGTTGTACACGCGTACTAAATCGATTTATGAAAAAACTGCTCTTACCGAATGTGGTATACCGGATAGTGATCGGGGATGATGCATACATTGAGTGCTCTATAGTCACCACATGGGCACCAATTTCCATCCTTGTTCAAAGCTATGTAAAATGGCGATGACCAGCTACTAGATGAAGCTTGCGCTGTGCCGAACTGGACCATTGTATTGAGTTCCTTACGGGCTTGTACTTGTCGGTTAAGAGGCGTCATGGTTTGGCCACCACACGAGCTCCTAGCGTTGCTGAAATGTGGTATTCCGTCGTATGTCACACCACTGCTGCTCTTCCGTTGGCTTGCGTGATGTCTGGAAACTTTACAACAAGCTCATGGTTCACTGAGCTCCGGGAGACCACATTGATGTTATGTGCGCTGCCTTCGAAAACCCATCCGCGGGACGTGAGTTTTGTCAGTTTGTTGCTAAGTTGGCTGTCCTAGAGGTCAACTAATAGTCCAGAATGTGTTAAAAAGTCGGCTCCAGTGATCGGTTTGGGCACATCTGCAATCACGTAATTCCATGAAAAACTGCGCCACAGCCCGACGTTGAGCGAGAGTGCGAGAATCCATATGTAGCAATAGGTATTCCGTTTGCGGTTTGTATGAGGTCCTTTGGAGTGGGCCGCGCACGAAAGAATACGGAATTACGCACAAATCAGATCCAGTATTGACGAGCAACATTTTGTTTTAGATCGAAGACGAATAAGCGGCAAGACTTTTGGCTGTTATCGCTGGCCGCCATCAGCAACTGCGGTTCGCGTTTCCCGAGAATGAGCACGGTTTTTCTCACTTTTTGGCGTTAGCACCGAAACATTGATGGTACCAATAGAGACTGCTATTTTGTGATTGGGAGTTCAAGTAGCTGTGAAGGTGGGCAGCTGCGACTGCGTAAACGAAGTGAGACTTGCAAGGCGTTAATCTCATTCTGAATGATTTCTGTCATTTTTGTGTGAAAACTGAGCATCATCTGCGCCATTTTTAAACCGATTGTGGTTTCGAACAAGATCCCTTCGTGTGTGATTTCGCGTTGCTCCTCAGCGTTAACACAACTATATCTGCGAGATCGGCTACATTATCGAGCATTTGAGACGGTACAGTGTCGTCAGTATAGCTTGGAAATTCGCCGGCAAACGACAAGTCCAAATCATGCATATTACTTCGTTTCTGAACGCTGTGTCACCAAGGCCGCGTAACTCGCGTAAAAACTGTGAAGGTTTTCGGTCGCCCATTACAGCTTTCTCGAGTAGTTCGCCCATTTTATCCGATTGCGAGGCACTGAGTCGTTTCACCAACGTAATCTTTAGAGTCACAAACGGATTCATCAAGTGCGGGTTAAGTATTATATCTAATAATAATGCACACCGAGAGTTGACACTGCATGGCTGAGTTTCACCTCCTCGGTGGGAAGTCTCTCTAGGTAGTTAAGTGGATTGAAAACGTGTGTCTCCTCAATATCACATGCTGTCATTGTTGCAATTATAAAATTTTTCATCTACTGTAGTTTTGTTGTTTATGGGTCGATTGCTGTGAAATTCTTAGAGTAAATGTATCTCCTATTGAAGCACTTATGAGTACATAAATTTAATTTATACAAATTTAAGTAAAAAATGAAAAATTCATGGATTCTACTATTATTAACAAATGTAGTTGAAATTTGTCTTCTGAGGTGTGGAAAAGAAAGTTCTCGATTTTTTTGTTGGTCATGTACTCATCATGACCTACTTCTATTACTTTTCTCAGACATTTCCGCCTAAATGTGCTCAATTGTGAGGGTGGGGAGTACAAATATTTCACCAATTTTTATTTCTCCGCTCTCCTATTACTACATTTTCAATATCGGGTACTAAGAGTTCATATCAAAACCTTTAATTTCATACCCATATTGATATCTTTTACAAAAAAAAATTTTTTAACTCCATATGTGGGAAAACTCCCTCAAAGTATTATACATTTTATTTGATATCAGAACTTTTGAGAGGCCACCGCTTTTGTCCCACCTATGAAATGTCGTCTTTGTAGTTGCGGTAGTTTCCAAAAGACCTTATTAAGAGACTTGAATGGATGTGTACATAGACGGACAGGCAGGATGCGATTTTAATGAAGTTTTGTGAAATTATAATACGAAACCTGAAAAATGAACCGGAAATTGCCTTCAAGATTTTTGAAAAAATACGATTCTTACTTTAACAGCTTATAGACTTACATATTTCAAAACAGCTTGAATTGTTTTAATGGAAAATCACGCAAATCATACGCTCATGTATACACAATATTGATGATTTTCAACAATTTCATATATACCTCAAAGTAAGCGAGAGTATCGTCGAATCATATTTGTGAGCCATGCATCCATTGTTATTCTTACAATATGCCCCAGTGAAATATTTATACTTTAGCAATTATTAACCTGGAATATCTAAGTAGAAGCTGGTGGATATGTGAAAACGGATTACTATTAAAAGTCACAGCAAAGAACGAAGAGGCATATCCTTTATACAAGGCGATGAAGTCAAATTCTCGTGGACATTTATTGAAAAGTTCAGCAGCAATTTTTATTAAATTTGCTGAATCGCGAATTCACTCTAGCAAGTGGTTGCTTGTGTTTTGTCCTTTTTTATTTGGCCTACATCCGTGAGAAGTTGTAACATCCAGATGATGATGGTGAGGTGAGGGCTTGAAACCACTGGCTTTAAGCAAGAAATATAGATTTAGCTAATGTTGTGAAAGGAAAGATAAGACCTGTTCTTCACTTTTAGAAAAAGTTAAGTGCTTTAATAGCATGAATGGGAAACTCGCCAGTTTTCAACGTCAACAATTTTCCATTTTAATTAAATTCGATTATGTGTCCGCAGCATGGGATTGCTGAGTGAGTGTTCAAGTGGAATAAGCTACAAGGACGACTGTAATGTCCTTAAAGGAAGTTGTTATTTATGTTGTGACCTACAAAAATTTCGGATAAAATGATATGAGAAGCTTGTGCTGTGAGAGTCGGAATCGGTGTCATCACTTTGAACTTTTGAATGATTATTAGGAAAATTATATTTGAAATCATGGTAACCTAGAACTTCTTTCATCTAAGCTCCTGTTTACTTTATAGCTGGTAAGGAGTAATGGTTTTCAAAGTAAAAGGAGAGGTGAATCTTGAACAAGCTCACTCAGATACAAACAACTCTTACTAGTTTTCCTGAAATACCTTACATTTGAGAACGCCTCATTGAACTGTACAAGTCCAAATTGATAAAATTTATAGCAAAAATGCGGCACAACTAGACGCAAAGTGGAACAATGCACGTGCTTAACACCCGGCATCTAGGGTAAATTATAAGAACGAATGTCCGAAAATTTGGCTCAGGCTTCTAGAACCTGAAAGAATTTATGCAGGCACTACTTATAGCAAAAGCTCAGATATAATCCGAGTCATGCAAATCAACCTACAGCGCAACAAAGCCATCCAGGAGCTGCTGGATCCAATTGTAAGTAAGGAAGAAGTTGACCTGCTCCTTTTTTTCAAACAAAGCAAAACAAATTTCGAGAAGATCTGTTACAAATTAACTCAAGATCAGGATTTTTAAACTGCTCTAAATACAAGGGTACGTAAGCTTGTAAATAACGTGAAAACTTACACGAGCCAAACTGGACTTGAGGTTAAAATGAACTCGTAAATAGAACTGGAATAAATAATTGTAGTATAGGCTTTTGGAATTGTTTAAAATAGAGTGGTGGAAATCAAATGTTAATCTGTACGTTTCATGCTTTTTGGTAAGGATTAATATGACTTGTACATACGAAATTGTATGAGCTCTATACGCATAATCAATTAAATGTTACCAAAATTTGTAGCCACTACAGCCTTTACCGCAAATTAGCCCTCGAAAAGTATATTTGCACGGTTGCTTCACAACCACTTCGACACTTCATCAATTGCACCCACAAATAACTTTATGCATACATTACTACCGCGCGGTTTTTGAACAAGAATGAAGATCGTTCGAAGGTGTAATGATTATTCCTCGCTCGGATCGATTACTTCCTGAAAGAAGTCAGAATCATCCTCTCAGTGATTCCAAGATGAGAAGTCTTGACCCGTGCCAATGGACTATACAGGTACCCTTAAGGTCAACAGGTCTATTCCATGGAGGTTGCTTTTTGGGCAGCTAGCTCCAAGAGGAGGACCGCCGTGAGTCTCATTGTGAATGGACTATACTCGGCTACGATTTTCAGCCACCGTTCAACTTACCCATTTTAATCGCGAAAAAAAAATTTTCCAAAAGAAAATTTATAATCCTTCCGTGACTTTACGGTTGTCTTTTTGGGGCTTTCAACAATTCAACATGCGCAGAAACAATGAACTCGCGCGTTCCTAATCCAAGCGGTGCCAGATATACCTACTTTAATTCGAATGGAGACAGCCTATGCTAAACGAAATTTAAAATTCAAACTACCACAGCACGAACCAAACAAAAACCACTGAACCAGTTGGTTGCTGACTACCCAGATCCCCACCTACTCGACAACATAACCACTTTCTGCTCCTTTTTCTGCTGTAGAATCTAAGCTGAGTTAGCAATTCATATTGTTATTAATTTTTTTTGAAAATCAATTATAATCATCTTAATATAAATGATACATTGATTGTTTATTATTCCTTAAAATACGTTATTCTTATCAACTTTCTACGATTTCGTTTTTTACTGCACCTGGATGCCCCACTCTTATATGGGGTCATAAGTAACAAATAGTAAAAACGAGATCCTCTCGAGTCCCACGCGCGTTAATCACGCTTGGTCTGTCGTACTTTAGTATGACATCCCTTCAATAGGTTACCTCGACCTCGACACCGCCGAACCGTGAGTTGTACCGTTTGATTCGTGAGTGCGAAATTTTTTTGTAGTGGGCCCTTGTTCTGGGGAAAGAATCCACCCCACGACACCGCAATGCTAGCCTGCCAGCGCATTCATGCAGCCTCAGATAAGGCCAATTTTGGAGAGCACTAATATCTTCGCTCGCCGAGGACAATTAAATTCCTTTCAATTCACTACAAGAGAAACACAAAAATATTGCGAGAATAAAAATGTTTTATTTTCATGTCTGTCATCTAGTAATTTAGACTCTCTTAAGAAATTTTTTTTTCTTTGTTTTAACAATACATCATTATTTTGATCGAATGTATCGACACTCGGTAGGGCGATATGGTCAGTACCACGCTTTGGCCATGTCTATCCACCCAGATGCGATATCTTCTGATTTGAAACTAATAAGTATCGTATCAAACCTCGATTCGAACCAGGCACCTTCGGCTTATACAGCGTGCACTTTAACCCTGATTTTATGCGGAAATACTACTTTCATACTATAAATTCAAAATATATATAGCAATTAGATAGTTGAAATGTAATTTATAGGAATCTTAAACTAGGAAGAAAAATATAATCATACGCATTGTTATAAATTCGAAGTATATAATACGCTTTTAGTACTCACATTCTCAGTGTCGGTTGTTCTGTTCACTAGCTGCCTAGGCGGACAATATGTCACGAAAATTTTCTCTTCCAGATGAGACTTGTATATATTCCTTACAGAGCCTTTAGGGTTCGGCCACATTACGATTTTACTGTCGCAACCGGCGATTTTTAGACGCAAATACGAACACACTGCGACAAGATTTTCAAGGGAACTTAAGGCATGCGCAGAACTAAAATGCTCATTTGAAGGTATGTCTTTGCCAGGAACACATGCGCTAACTCATTTGTGCGCTATGCAAGAAACTTCCATGCACGTCAGCGTCAAATGTCCAAATGATGTGCGCCTGCGCGAGTATCACAAAAACTACCTACTAAACTGGTTTTAGCAAAAATCGCAAATTCCTGCGACAACCGACCTGGACAATATTGTCGAAAATTGCAGTGTGCGGGCTTTCATTTAACCATGTGTTACTTGCGATCAAAGCCATATAAAGTAATGGACGCGAAATGAGCTTATTTTCATCCATACATGAGCGAAGCACTTTAACTACATACATGCCTTCCTCTCGCATGCGAATTGAAATCCCCCTGCCTTTCACGCCGCTAGAGAATCCACACATCCAAGTTTCTCTCTAGTTGCTCTCACGAAAATCCCACTCCTCTCACACCTTAACCCCCGAATAGTCAACAAAATATCAACCATATGATTGAAAACATATGATTTGTGTAAATTCAACATTGATGGGAAACGTCTAATCAAGTTGAATTTGTACACTAAACAATTTTTTTAAGATAAACCGTGTTGAAACTAGTGCAAAAGCGTTGCAAATGTGATAATTAACCAGACTTAAAAGTTTGTTACGGATCGCGAGTGTTTTTGTGTCGAAAAATGAAAAATGTAGTGACGCATGTGGGATTGTAAAAACAACTCTAGGAAGTGTAACGGTTTCCTACCTCCGTTTCGTTCGATCGCAATTAGAACCGACCTCTCATCGGTTCGAGACGTGCAGTCTTGGAAGTGACAACGGGCTGTACCCTTCAGGTCAACAAGTCCGGTCACACTTAGTCTACTCTGTGGTGGCTGCTTGTAGGCTAGCTAGTTCGGAGAGGAGTTTCGGTCGCGGGTCTTACGCGAGCAGACTAAGTCCGAGCTACGTAACTCAGCCACCGATTCACATGCCCGATTTACAAACGCGTCAATAACTACTCATCCAGAACAGGAAACCTACGTTGCGTTAGTTCTGGAGGTGATCTCTCCACAGATCTCAATTCAAAATACTACAAAATCTAAAACCATAGGCGCGTTACCGAATCACCGACGCGGTACCAGAAAACAAGCTAAGCTACCTCAAGTCCAAAGTAACCTACTCTAATCAAAAAAAAACGAGCGCAAACATGGGTACCGCGGACCGTAACCGACTCGAAATCGATCATCCGCAGATTATAAAAACATAACCCCCTTCGAGACTTACTTACCCTCGGTCATCACTTCCGCTGTAAAAGAAAGAGCATGCGGAACGGAAAGGCTAATGGCTCCTTTAGTACTTCATTTTATTACTCCTTGCTTATCTATTATATTCATTTACAATAATTAAGCTAAGGTTTTCCTATAAAATAAATTAAATATAAACATTTGCTCTTCTGATTTTTAAAGAAAGGAATTTTTTTTTTATATCTTTAATTGTATTCACATATGAGCGTTTTAGTATATTTTTATTAGTATTACTTTTAAAAATTACATTACATCCTTTTTATCCAATTAATTCCATCTATCTTGTTAACAAGGATGGTTTCAAAAAAAAAAGAAGTTTTAAGAATTCAAAGGCGTAAATTTAATCAATCAGAATAATAAATACGATAGAAATTTAAGTGCACACAAAACGCTTGTTTCTTTTCTTCAAAACTTTGTAAAATATACAACTAGGCTTTACTAAAATTAGCAAAATGATGTCGAACTATTTCATACCTTGAAAATTATTATCTTCTATTGCGCTTCATTTTTAGTCTCGAATTACTCTTCTTCTACTTATTTTCATGAAAAACTTTCGAGCGGAAATATTTTGTAATAAAAGTCACTCAAAAAAAATAGAACCTAACATCGATGTAAATATAAAATCAAACAATTTCATTAACTTCTAGTTATTAAGCGTTTTCGTTCTTGTAATCCTACTAATTATGGTGAATATAAGTCCAAGAGAAATGCCTACACTTATGTAACATTATTATAGTACTAACTTTCTTATTCGCTCAGACTCAGCTCACTACCTATATAGATCTCAGTTCTAAGCGCTATACGCTATACGCTAAATATACTATTTACTAACTGCTTTTTTGCATCATTATCGCTACCATCGTAATTCTAAAATATTCAAAATATTTCCATGAACAACCGAACAGCCATTTCAAGAGAATAGTACATTACACTATCCAAACGACACAATCGCGGATTTTTTTAAATTTACGAGTACAAATCTGATTGACAATTCTTCCAATGTTTGTTTTGAAACTTTTCATACACCGTCCACGATTTCATGCGACTCTAGAATTATGTATTGTAAAAACATCCAAATTGAATCATAGATGATATTATGCAAAGTTGAATATGCAAAGGATAAAGCGGTAATATTAAAGCATGTGCGCTATGTGTGCTTAATACGAGTTATTTTTTTTTCAACGAAATGAGCACATCAAAATATGTTGTTGTACAGGGTATTGGAACTTTAAATAATAGGATATAGGATGCGTAAGATATATCTATCATCACATTATATTACACTGCTGAAAACATTATTTATGTCTGTTGACTGTTTGCGTTTCAATCAAACCGAATTGTCGTAATTCATAATTAACTTTGACCTTATACGCAATTTTTAATTTCTTAATACTTTCGCATCTCTTACTAATAAGCATTTGTTCCATATGAATATTTGTTTGAACAATCAGATAAACTTGATACTATTTTAAAGTTTAGAGTAGTAATTCTGAAAGTATAGTCTTGACAGACAAATTAGGGATAGAATACGATTTTCAAATAAAGCTCAATATATTAAACTTAACTCACTACACTCCATCCGCTGAGAAAGACAAATTTATTCACATTAAAAAATTTAAAGAAACTCATGCAGCTTTATGTATATCTATGTTTATCTATACATGCACTTAAATTATGCAAAAATTCCCTAATATTTATATAATGGGAAAACTTAACTTTTGCAGTCATTGTACCCGTTAATCATTAGGAGGAAACATATACGCGAATTACTTTAAGCATTTATGTTTTCTAAACGGAGGATTTTGTGAATTTAAATATTTTTTTTTCTTTTTTAAAAAATATATATTTAGTCTACCTTTCATCCGTCATCTTTTTTTTTCTTATCTAAATTAGAAACAACCTTTCCCTAAAAATCAATCAATTATGGGCACTGCCATTATCTTTGAAACAGAAGAGCCACAATGTGGGCAAATAAATCCTTGATCCGCCATCAAATTTCCTTCTAAGCAATAATAACAAAATATATGTCCGCATCACATATGGTGAGGGAGACTTGGTCGATCTCCACCATAGGCACATATAGTTCTCACATTCATAACAGGCATTATTGTCTTAGTGTTTAAGAATTCTGTTTTTCTTCCAAAAAAAACCTCTTTGCATTCCTTTGCAACTTCTTGTAATTAAGTAGAGGAAGCACAATCACTAGAAGTTCCATAAATTCATTCCATATTAGTTCCCTTGTGATATGACTATAGCCAACATCACGTCTCCTGCTACTATGCGACGCAATATAATCCAATCCAAGTAGAAAATCTATCAACGTGGGTTTATTTCCCGATTTAAAAAAAAACGAACGAAGTTTATCACTGCCAGGATAAGCAATGTGTTTGCCGTCCACGAAAGTGCGGTATTAATCCACTCTTTTCCAACAAACCGATGATCAACATTCTGTTTTGCATATTTCGGTAGTATTGTGAGTATAAAATGCAAACAAAGCCTTGATCGGGTTAATTCATCTTTCTCGTAGCAAATTAAAAGCAATTGTTGACAAAACGATGCAAATTGTTTGCCGATGGATCCCAGCCAAACAGCTGATTGAAGCAGTAGTTCAAATTCTAGTTGCAACCGGGCAAGGATTGATGGCGAAAGACTCTGGATCGTAGAAAAGAATTGCTCTCGTAAAATCTTTATGATATCCTTGTCAAATCGTATGGCATCAAACTGGTTAACACGTGCTACATAACTACTTTTACTATGGCTACTCTAACCTGGAATTAAGTCGCCTGCCTTTTTCACTCTGCTGTATCCGTCACTCGAATCATCTGATGACCGCGTATTAGTGGGCATTGCGGTAGATTCGAAATGTGTTTCTCCAAGCCGCTCGTTATGTTTCTTTTTAGGGTTTTGTAAAATAATTTTACAAAACCCTTCTAAAATCGCGTCCTGTCTGTCCGTCTGTCCGTCTGTCCGTCTGTCTGTCTGTCCGTCCGTCCGTCCGTCCGTCCGTCCGTCCGTCCGTCCGTCCGTGTGTCACAGCAGCTTTCCTCGGAAACTACTTAAGCTAGAAGCATCAAATTTTGTATGTAGGTGTAAAGTGGTGATCTCTTCAAAGTTCAACTACTAAAAAATATTATAAAGTATTTAAGGGTGGTTTCCCCATGTAGGGGAGTGACCCGCCGAAAAAAAAAATTCATTGAAGGTAGCCGATATGGGTATCAAATGAAAGGTCTTGATGAGAACTTTTCAAAACAGGTCTTAGTTTGGCAAAATTTGCTTCAAGGGGCGCACAGGGAGGGGAAATACACGAAAAATTTGTGTACCCCCCTCGCGATTGGACACCTGTGATCCGAAAAATCTGAAAAAAAAATCAAGAATGTAGGCCTTGATGAGTACAACAACAAAAAATACGTGAGAAGTCGCAATTCACTCAACTTTGTTAGTAATAGTATGATTTATAGATTTTATGTTTTCTTGAATAAAATCTTAACGGTACCCTTAAATTCAATGAAATTCAGTACACAGATGTCTATTTCAATCAATTAACCCTGCAAGTTTCATAAAGATTGCATCATATTCAGCGAAGTTATAGCGGTTTGAATTTTCCTGTATTACTATGGAACAATATGCGCTGCATGTATTACTATGGCAACATATGGCTATGGAACAACATGCGCTTTTTACCGACTGAGACACTACAGTTTTGCTAGGATTTGCATGAAAATTTCAGGAATGATAGGTGTCATGAATAACTTTGAGAATCAGTTCAGCTAGTGGTATCAGTAATCGTAAAACAAAATAGTGGCTGTTTTAAATGCGAAGATTGAATAATTTTGAGTTATTTTTTCCCAACTTCAACGTTTAAGGTGCATGCTTTGAACACTTGGTTCAATTTGATGAATGTCTGAAGCTGAGTACCTACAATTAATACTCATAAGTGAAACAAGTCAAGGAGGCGAGAGGGAGCTTCTAACAAAAGGGCTTTGTAACAACTCTAGGTTTCGAAAAAAATTGGCTATTAATCGATGATAACAGTACAGGAGAGTGGCCCCTGAAAAAAAATTCATCAAACGTAGCCGATATGAGTATGAAATGACAGTTTTCATGGGAGCTTTTCAAAACAGTTCTTAAACTGTCAGTTTTTGCTTCAGTGGGGGCACAGGGGGGAAATACATGAAAAATGTGTTTCCTCCCTCGCAAATGGACATCTGAAATAATTATCAAGGGAGATATTTATGAGTATAACAATAACAAAAACCTCAGAAGTCTAAATTCTTTCAACTTTGTTAATAATAGTATGATCTTCAAATTTCATAGTTTCTCCAATAAAATCGTCATTGACATGCTTCTTGACTTTATTCAATCTGGTGACTGCATTTTGAAAATTGAATACAAAACCCTTCTGACATGAGCGTAGGTCTATTTACCCAACTTGTTTTTTCCTGTACAGTGCAGCTTGACTCCCAAAACACGGTTCATAGGCTCGCCAAGTCCTTTATTTGCTACCTCCTCCTGTGGGTAAATTTAGATTGCGTTATATGCACGCCACGCTAATTTTTTTCGGACTTACCGCTAATCCGCTAGCCCTCGCGAGAAATTTAATTCGACGGACAGCTTACCGGCGAACACGTTCTGCCTGTTTGACGTTTGGATGGCAACTCGTGGGAGGCATTGCCAGATAGATATGCTTCGGAATGTATCAGAGTTTTACTTCAGCGGCTCACATTGACAGAAAATATTTTTCCACAAATATAAATATTTGAAGAAAAATATTTTCGGCGCAATGATGGCTGTACGAAAGATAAAGTCTGCTTGCATTTCGAAGTCATACATATCAGGCCGGGTGCCAGGGTTCGGGATCGGAATCACTCCGATTCCCGGGCGTAGGCGTCACATTACAGAAGCATGTCAGGAACGTATCCTATGTAGGGTAAGTCATGTTCAATCTTTTATACCGTTCAAGTTAGAATACCCGCACGGAAAATCGATTTAGTTCAAGATGCGAAAATTAATGGGAGACGTCACGTCAAATTTATTTGAAATTCGAATCAACAGCTAATAACGCGCCAACTTCACGCTACATGATAAAGTGCTTCAATTCTCTCGATGCATTTCGTATCCATTCTCTCTGAGATCTATGCTTGCGATAGAAGTGCGACTATATAGTCGTAGTCTGATGCACCCCTTAAAGAAAAAATTTGAGGATATTTAGCGAGCCGAACAAATAGAGAGAATATCACCAATTAGAAAGAAACATCCAACACGTTTACACTTCGTAGCATGTGACATTAGTTTTTTCCGGATGTCAGATAACATATGCCATCCGTGATATAATGATTGAGGCTTTTTCAATGTCTTCTGTCACCTATATTGAGTACCTTTATTGTGCGGGAATTTATTATGCTCGATAAATTTGCATGCATGTATGTATTACAAAGCAAATCAAATATTACAATCGGTTTATGAATATGCTCTTAAATCTTTTGATTTGACGCTCTATATTCACTCTGAACAAAGCTTTTAGATCCATCGATTGTTTAATGAATGGTGTTGAATATTTTATAACTTTTCATATACAAGTTCAATGTCAAAATCAGCAAATATGACATTTTGGCGGTTCACCACATTTTGTCACCGGTAATACCTAACTACATAAATTCAAGAGTGAATACAAAAACCCCATTTGCTATGCTGGTTTAAGATTGGATCGGTCAGGTTGGCAGAATGTCAATTTAATTGACGCTCAACCATGCGGAGGATTTTTGAGATCGTCTATTGAAAGGATGCCAATTAGTTATCAGAGCTGGATAAACGGCAACGACCGTCGCAACGTAAAAGGACTATTCCTTGAATTCGGAATGTTTGAGCATTGAACAGACCAAGTGAATGGCGACAACAATAAAGAAATACAGAATCTATATCCTTGCAGTGCAAGGGACAAGATGGCATGGTGAAGACATATTTGGCATGCGAATGACACAGTGTTTACTAGCGAATGACACAGTGCCCTTCAAGTCCATTAATGAAAGAATCTGAGTGATTCGTATCTACACCAAATTATCTAGCAGCTGGCTAGTCAACTGTCACGCGCCCACAGAAGACAAGAAAGACGCAATCAACGGTGAATTTTGTAGCACTCTGGATCGCAACGTCGATATATTGCCGTCAAATGACATTAAAATTGTTCCGAGTGACTTCAACGCAAAATTGTCCGAGAAACGGTACACAAACAATTGGAGGGCATAGCCTCAATGCAGAAACCAGCGTTAACAGACAACGCCTTATAGACTTCATTACTAGTAGAGTATTCATAGTAAGTTCCACATGCTTCCCGCATAAACATGTCTACAAAAGAACGTGGGAATTTCCAGACAGTTGGACTTTCAACCAGATCGACAATCATACAAAACGTTAATAAGGAACACCAGTTACCTCAAAGTACCAGACACAAGCTAAATGGTAGCTCAGCAAACTCCACATACATAGAAAGAAAGAATGGAAGAAAACCGGCTACTCAAAAGAATATTTAAGGGTAGAGCACAAGGTAGATGTCCAGTGGGAAGACCAAAGACTCGATGGAAAGACACGATAGAAACATAAAGCAGATCAAGTGGCGGATTAGGTCACAGAAATAATCTTGGAGGTGAAGGCTCAGCTTGGTCTGTCGCGGCAAAGATAATGATGAGCTCATACCCAGAAGATTGGCTGGGGACTACCAGTCAAATATTGGACCGAAGTTTTAAAAGCCCCTCGGACAAAGGGATCATGCTTTGATTCACAGCAAGATCCGAACGAGTAAGGTGAATTGAAAAGAAAGACATCAGATGACAACTAGTATTAAGTTGAGTTTATAGAATTGGAGTGAGAGCCGGACACAAAAAGAACAGGAGACAATGAACATTATATTGAGTTTTTCTAAAAGGAGTTGCGGAGTCAAAAAGTGGAGGCTTGTGGAACAGGAATCCAAAGATGTTTGAGATAAGGAGTTTTGGTGGAGGAAGCAAAGGTCTACGGTGGAGGAAGAGTTTGTGGGAAAAAGGTGGCCCATTCAATGACAACTTTCAATAGTAAGAATTTTAACTTGTAAATAATAATATTGTGGGTTATGCTTTTCTTTGATAAATTTTAAATTAAAAATTGAATGAATTAACGTCATTTTAAAAAAGGCTCTTCTTCGTAGCACTATAGCCCCCCTTGGGCCTTCGCTTCCTACAAACAGTACCTCCAACTGTCTCATTCTATTGACCACGTTCTCTTGTTTGGGGTAGCGATGAACTATTTTCGTCAACTGAGTCAGGCCAGCATTTCCTTGGGTGTCCCACTGGTCTCCGCTCTTCAGTTCTCCTAACGAATACCTTTTTGGGTACTCGCTGTTCATCCATACGATTCATATGGCCAGCCCATTGTAGCTTCCGCACTCTTACAACCATTGAGACCTCCAGCTCTTCAAAAATTTCATACTCATGCTTGTATTGAATTCGCCATTGGTCCCCGTCTAGCTTCGCTCCGATTATTCGCCTCAGGACCCGTCACTCAAAGGCTTTCAATATATTTGCGGATTCTTGGGTTAGGGTGCATGTTTCAAACCCATAGCGTAACACAGGTCTTATCACAGATTGGTATACTTGGAGCTTTGTTTTCCTGTGTATGCAGCAGATCTTCAAGATTGTCAAAAGTGAATAAAATATTTTATTTGCCAGCTGTATTTTAGGCGTATTTCGTCTCTGTCATTAGCAGTTCTCGTTATTTTTCAAATAGTTGGTTCTTTATAATTTTTCCAGAGTAATTAATTACGTTTTAGGCTTACTATTCTTCATTGTGGCAAAATGTTGAAAGGGCAAGTTTGGTTCTTGCAAACCGAAGTCGAAGGAAACGAAATAGTGGATGTGGTTGGAGCAAAGTTTATGAAGGAACAGGGTATAAGTTTTTGGGTAGATTTGTGACGTGTGGATTAATTGAAATAGTTCAAAATTTGTCATAGTGTTGTCGGTTACATGCTTTTAAATTGCTTGCTATCACTTATTCCCTCAGAGGCGAATCGTACTCCATCGAGTCAGAATTTCACTCGGTAGCTTTTGGGGCTATGTTGAATGAAGCAGCCCTACTGGAGGATTCTCAACATTAAAGAGAACAGATCCCATCAACAGTGTAGTGCCTAGTTCAAGAGAAAGCACGAATGGTTGTTGTTGTTGTAGAAAATCTTGTTTTTTTAATTTGATATCTGCAGGACAATGCTCTTTTTCTTTCCTGAAAACCCTTCTGCTCTTTGTTGCATTCGGAAAAAATTCAAATGGCTTCAACTCCCGTTACTATTTGTAATTTGATTTTATTGAAACTTACAGACTATAAGGTTCTTTTATAGGATCACTTAAATTCCAATCAAGAAACTGTTACAATCGCGGAAGTCACCGCAGTGGCAGACATTATGTTTCAGCAGAGGGGTGAGCAGCCTGGGGTGGCATACTGAGGCCAGCTAGCGCTCAGTCATATCGTGGAAATTCCGGGACACCCTCTGCTCATGCGGAGCCACTTTACATATAGTAACTAACACGAAGGGAAAAGGACGGGAAAGGGGGAGGTCATTTAAAGAAAAAAAAAATCTAAGACTATTAGCGTTTCATAGCCGTTTATTATTTAAATATGGTACATTTTGCCTTCCCCTAGACCCCCGAATTTATAACCAAGATCTTTCATTCGATACTACCTTTGATTAAAATTTTTTTTGGGGGGCTAATTCAGTAAAAAGGGGGACCCCCTTAAGCATTTTTTAAATGTTGCCTTAACTTTTGAAAGACACCACTTTTGACCTGTTCACCAAGTCTGAGCATTCTAGCTTCTAAAGTTTCTGAGGAAACTATCAGTGACTCACGAACAGACAGATAGATGGACAGATAGGTCGCGGAACTAGCAGGTCTTTGTAAAAAAATTTTTAACAAAGACCTAAGGATTCAATTTTACGCAGATAAGTCAAAACCAGAAATAATTACTCACCCTTTCTTTTAAATTTGCAGAGCGCTCTGCAATAGCAAAAATAATGAACAATTTAAAAACAAACGGCCACCACTCCGCGTATCAGCTCGTTGAAATCGTCAAATAATCCAATGAAAATAGTTTTTTAAATCAATTACTGTCACTTACACCTTTTTTTATGTTTTCGTAGATTATGGTTTTGAAATAGAAAACAATAATTCACCAAAAAAGAAACGGTTCGTCCGGCCACGAAATAAATTACTTCTGATAGAAAGCAAACAATGCATTTGTTTAGCATGACCATAACTGTTGATGGGCTCTATATTATATCGTTCAATTAATGCCAGAACCACTAGTTCCTCACATCAAACTATTTGTCTGAATTCGTCTACTCCTTGTTTCCACTCTCCACTATCGTTAACCACCGCTTCCTTCATAGCCAAAAATTGACCGGAAAAAGAAAAATTTCTATCCCAAACTCCCAAATCAAAAACTTCTTTTCCCCGAATTGAAAATTCACTTCCCGAATCTTAAACCAAGAATTTTTCTCACAAATTCCTCTCAAAACTTTCAGCAAAACCGCAAATGAACTTTTCTTTCTCTGCAAGCCAAAAACCGAATGCCCTCAATCCAAGAACCTAATCCCGCAATCCTCTCATTCCTAATTACCGGTGCCGCATCTGTGTAACGTAACCGAAGTTCAAAACACATCGATTCGTATCGGCAAATGCAACAATTTCTATTTTGCATATATGGCGATTTGCATAACTATGATAGCGTTTGGTTAGATGCAAATCATACATATATATATATATATATATATATATATATATATATATATATATATATATATATATATATATATATATATATATATATATATGGAAACAATTGCTTTTGCCGATATTTCAAAAAGGGTGTTTCCTTGCGCTCGGGGAACTTGAACCCAGGGTCCCAGTGGACTCGCGGTAGAGTATTTACGTCGCTACCAACGAAGCCACCTTCTGTTGATTTTCCATTCATTGAATTAGCAACTTCAACTATGCACCTTTCCTAATGGGCATTGAGATGAAATTTGTTAGTAGGGGAACGTGAATTAATTTTTGTTAGTATGAAAAATATAATTTGTAAGTGGGAGCTTATGAATAAAATTAGTTAGTATGAAGGAAGGAATTAGGTTTTGTTAGGGAATACGTATCGAATCAAATTTTGTTGATGAGAATTAACGAATGGAGTGGTATTAGAAGGAAAATTAAAATTATTGTTATATTATTATTATATGAGATGATGAGGAAATAAAAATTATAGGGAGATTGTTAAATGTTAATAAAAATAAGTAAATATATCAAGGAAAAGGTATATGTGCCCAAAAGAAGGTGAAGACGTTACGGCGGCAATTTGAAGTTGAGAATGGGAGAATGCCGGTACGCCGGAGTTCGCAACAGTACCCCTATAAATTTACCAGGGAAAACGTAATATTTACAAATCTCATGATTATTATAAACAGACTTAAGCATAAGAACCTACGCTCATGACTTTGCCACATATACGATATATGCTTTCATCAAGAATAAATAGCCTATACTTTAAATTTTGAAGTTGGGGGAAATAACAAAATTTACTCAAGATCTCATATAAAATGGATGTTATTTTCTTTTGCGATTACTGAGGTTATTTTATGGACGATTTTTCAAAGGTATCCATTACATACTCGTATACCCTACCTGAATTTTTAATGCAAATCCTAACAAGCCCGTAATTACTGAATCGATTGGATGCGGATATGGCACCTATATTCAAACAACCATAAATTCGTTCAGTACAATTTGATTCTTCTGAAGTGAAAATTGATTAATTTTACAACAAGCCATCCAAATATACGAGTATTACGTTGAGTTTAAGGATGGCTTTAAGATACTTCTAAGGTATATGTCATTATTTTGCTCTAAAAACTCATATTACGGACAGACCGACAGACAGGTTGAAATTCTAATAGGATATTCTACACCAGGTCATCAGATGGATCCATAAAAACAAGCAACGAGCTCTGGATGGAAGTGAAAGCGGTTATTAAGGCCGTGGCAGAACAGATGATCGGACATCAAGCCCGGCGCAACAGAAATGAACAGTTCGACAATAAGCACCAGGATGCGTTAAACAAAAAAAAATCAGGCGTACAAAAACTACATAGGTAGGAAAGTCAGGATGAAGACGAGACACTATGAAAATCTCCGAAGAGTAGCGAATAAGATTATTAGAATTAAGAAAAAAAAATACTATGACGACCAATTGAGAAATATATGTAGCTGTAACTTTAGTTAGCAATAACACAAGACAAGCATACAAAGTAGTGAAAACGCTGAAGCGTGGTTCTCAGCCAAAAACTACGCTCTATCGTCATGAGATCGGCAATATCACCGCTAATGAAACCAAGATTAAGGAAAGATGGGCATCGTTTTTCTAGAATCTCCTTAATCATCCGCACAGCTCCATGACATTGGAGTCTATAGATGTCTGGGGAGAGCTTTCATTGGCCCCACCAGCTCTGGATGATGTTTGTTCCATCATCAAAGCTCAAAAGAATAACAAAGCGTCACGTATTGATGAGATTCCAGTGGAACTCATCAAATATGGTGGCAGCAGTGTTCATAGAGCTATTCACAAAGTCATCCAGCACATTTAGCAACAAGAAAATATGCGGAAAGAGTGAAAACCTATCAATTTTATTCCCTTTCCACAAAAAAAGGGGATAAGCTACAGTGCGAAAATTAAAGAGGCATATCACTACCTCGACAGCGAAGCAAAACCAATAGGGCTACAAATCAATGAAATAAAACAAAGCTCGAGAGGTAGTCGAGGAAAAATACCTCAAGCACACAGACACCAGATACTTGAAAAACGCTGGGAGTTCAACATGGACGTACACCAAATTTTCGTTGACTTCATGCAAGCATACGACAGTATTGATCGTAACGCACTGTACCAAATAATGCTTGGTTTTGACATCCCAACCAAATTCGTCCGTCTTACCAAAATGACAATGACATCGACGACCTCCCAAGTCCGCATCAATAACCAACTCACCGAAGCCTTTGACACAAATATCGAATTAAAGCAGGGAGATGTGCTTGCCCCATTGCTATTCAATTTGGCTCTGGAGTACGTCATACGAAAGCTACCTGTCGACACGCGAGGTACATTACTATACAAGTCGAGCCAGGTAGAGGCCTCTGCGGATGACAACAACATTCTGTCACGGTCACTAACAGCTGCCAAAGAACTCTTCCTGAAACTCGACAGCGAAGCAAAACTAGTAAGGCTACAAATCAATGAAAATAAAACAAAGCTCATGACCCCAAATATACAAAATATCACACTTGGCGAATACAGTATCGAAAATGTGGGCCAATTTGTGTATCTAGGCACCAAAATGACGAGAACCGGTGATGGAAGGGACGAAAGACGCCAAAAAATACAGCTCGCAAATAAAATATTTTAGTCAGTATTGACGATCTTGAAGACCAGCTGCATACACAGAAAAACAAAGCTCCAAGTATACAAATCTGTGATAAGACCTGTGTTACGCTATGGGTATGAAACATGGACCCTAACCCAAGCATCCGCAAATATATTGAACACTTTTGAGCGACAGGTCGTGAGTTGACCTTGACCAATAGTGAATTCAATACAACCGTGAGTATGAAATTTTCTCAACGATTGTCAGACTGCGGAAGCTACAATGGGCTGGCCACATGAATCGTATGGACGAACAACGAATACCGAAATAGATATTCGTTTGGAGAACTGAAGGCCGGAGACCAGTAGGGGAACCGAGGAAACGCTGGTCGACGAAGACAGCTCATCGCTGCTCGGATTTCGAAATTGCAGGAAGCGGTCAACGGACCGAGAAAGTTGGAGGCGCTATTTGTAGTAAGCAACGGCCCGAGAGGGGCTGTAGTGCCACGAAGAAGAAGAAACATTTTTTGCAAAGCCATACTGCAGCTCCGAGTCTAAAGCCATGACCAAGGGGACGACTTTGTACAGATTCAATGTTTAAATTGAAGCATTCATTGTCTTTCTTACGCACTGAATGAGTGAATGCAATCTTAATGAACATATGTAGTTAATGGATGACCCCGCTCCAAATATATGGAACCTGATTCATGTTTAGAGTAATTTCAATGCTAAAGCAATTAAATGGGGTATGTCAAATATTATTTCCAGAAATCAAATGCAACTCACGACTGGCTTGATCATTATGAACGCGCAAATTACACCCACTTTCTACCGGATAAGCTGCGAGGAAACGATTCCGTATGATGTAGAATTTGAGAGTCCTGGAGAGCAGTCATCATTCAAAATTAGCGACCGTGCTTTTTGTCGTACAAGAATTCGCTCTTCAGCCTCTGGGTCGAATTTTGGGTGTCAATCTCTTCGCAGATTTGCTTTTTGGGGACGGACCTATGCTGGAAAAGATGTTGTTAAGGAAAATAGGTTTAAATCGATGCTTTTCACTAATCTTGAAGCTTTAATCAGGTGAATAACCAGGTTAATATTGATTTTAACTTGCAATGAGCGTTGCACCAAGTGCTTTTAGAAAACAAGATAAATTGCACTAAGTATTGCACCTACTGTATCTAGAACACACAATCGGTGTGACAATGAGTGAAGATAGAGTATTGTTTACAATAAATGAAATACCATTTATCCAACTCTAAAACTTTCCACCAGCTAATATCGATGAAGACATTCGAAATTAATCATGCCCTACAGCAGCTTCACTATAGGAAATCAAAAAATTTGTACTAAATATAAGCATAATTAATAAACTTTATTACAAATTGATGTTAAGTTGATAGAAAAATGATTACGCTGAATAATGGAATTTCGTGACAAATTAAGAAATTTGATTTTGTCTTATATTGATAGAACTGGTAATGTTGATGGTGGGAATTAATAATAATTGAGAATAGTAATGAAATTAAACAAAATTTGAACAAACGCTGTAAGCTTTACTGTGAGAGTCATCCCATCTACCTACAGCTCTTCTATGCTTCGGTGGAAAGCATGAAATAGTGAGCCTGTTGTGCATCGGTAGTCAATAGAAATTTCTGAAACGCGAAAAGGATGTACAACACATGGCCGAATGTTTAACAAACCCAGGCGAAGCGCGTATCGAAGTGATGAAATACAAATCGGTAAAAAATTTCTTGGCAGTCTGATTGATGAAAGTGAGGCCCACTTTTCTTGTTAATTTCCAGATCAATCTCCAGTTGACCTCACCGTGAAATAAATTGCAATAAACCTTTGAAAGTGTTTCTAAAATACCCCTTAAACATTAACCAAGCAAGAATACTACAATAATGTTTGCTTTTCACTTGAAAGTTAGCATCCATGAAATGCCATTAGTATCACTCGTGGGCGCATACAATTTCCTCAAAAGTTAATTTAGGCAAACAGGCATATACAATGAGTTATCGTGATCCCTGGTATGTGATTTTAATTCAGTTTTCAGCCAATTAACCCGTTCACAACCTAAATAGGCTTTTCACTGTACGGTTACCATGATAGAACACAATGCCAGGCTACCTATAGCATTCAACATGGAGGCTATGCAAACTTTCCATCTACCAAACAGCAATAGGTGACACCCTGAAAACTATTAAGAACTCTCTCAGTGTCACTTATGTTAATGTGTTTACAACATGAATAGGTCTAACGCAGAGAATATTCAAGCCTTATTGAAAATTGAAGAGGCTGTTGCAAACATCTCCAGGACACGAAAATGGATCTGGAACGAAGAATATTCATACGACCTTGTGCTTTACTCGGTCCCAGGCATCTTACATTGTCAAGGAGCATATCCTTCTTGGTATATAGAATCTGCTCATAATTAATTTTAACATTGAACGTAGGAAGCGAAATTGGGGTGAATAGAAAATGTGAAAAAGATTGTTTGCCAGTTTTAAGGATTGTATGTAAATCTTGATGATGGTAAAAACTATCAGATGAAAGTTCGAAGATGGGTAATTAAAATATTATCTAATGGTAAAATGAGAAGACACGTTCAGAACTGCATAAATGAATAATACGATGGAAACAATGATGGTGTTAATCATATGTGAAACTGAAGTAGACATGTTGAATATCAAGCAGGCAAGAACCTTCACATTTAATAAATGTCAGGGTTAACAAGGAAGGTGATACTTTAAAGAAACTACTCAAATGTTACCTTAATGAAACATTAATAGCAATATTTTTTAAAGGAAAATTTATTTGTCGGCTTTGAGGAGGCTAAGAGCGCTCAAGTCCTTGCATTCAATTTTTGGGTATTTCATCCAGTTCTCTAGTAATAGAGAAAATCAGTAATTTTTACGTTTCTATAGTCAATTCTGACTGGAGGCCTTGGGGTCTTGGCTATTCCGTGGAGACGTTGTTGATTTGCGCCACTTGCCAACCCATGAAATGCCCCCAGGAGCCAATTGGTAAGTTTGAGGCTCTATGGGACAACTGAATCACACATTAATAACAACACTATGGGCTTCGCTTCACTATCACTATATATTTAGAACACCTATAACATTTCCTCCATCCAAGGCGATTCATGCACCTATTTCCAAACTTGACACGGGATAGAAATGACGCTTTAAATTACTCCTCCCCAGATTATTGTGGGAGATCACTTACACAAACTACAACTGGAAGGATTCCTTTTCCACTACATACACTGAAAATTATGTCCAATAACGACTCTACGAGTGATTACAAAACTGGCTGAAACCACGACCATTTAAATCCATAGGTACAACCAAAATAACAAACTGCTATTACGATGATTGATTTTATTTTCGTAGCATATCGGGCCTTCGCTTAGAGATAATTAGAGTATCTCATTGTCATGATCAAATTTATTGGCACTCCACAAGATGATGTGGTCAGTATCACGCTTTGACCATGTGTCCGTCCACCAAGCTGCGATACGTTCTCATGACTAACTTATTCTGTCTTTATATAACTTCCCAACTAATTTGCCAAGTAATATTATCTCATTGGAAAAATGATTGCACTCAACAATGAGCAACTTTGTATACTAAATAGACTTGGGTTTACCTGATTGCCTAGCTGCACTTTTATGGCACAAAAATAGCGCCTAATATTTAGAACAGAATCTTTGAAAAACTTAAAATAAGTATTTTTAACGCTGACATGGCTTCATTTTGACATATGAACTTGTACGCAAAATAATACCTGCTTTCTGACCCTAACAGTTCATTGGTTATTTTCCGATTTTCAACTTCAAAATGGAGTTCTTGCTATGAAACCCTATTTTCTGAATAGGGCTCGTATAGGAAAAAATATAACGAATAAACTCAATGATATCTCCATTCACTGGGGTATAAAGCAACGTAAAATTTATAGATTATAAAAAGCGCTCGATTAGCGGATATCGTTTCTGCCAGGTATTTCATTCATTCACTTCAGAGGATTGTGAATGAACCAATGAAGAAACAACCTGAAGTGGTGAACATTATTGCCAAATGTAGACTTCCGGTATTTCATTTCAATTATTCAGGCCTCATGGCAAATTGAAGGTGATCCAGAAAGAACTAGGTTTACCAAAACATTAATTGGTGCCAGACCTTAACACTAGGTGGGATTCGATCTTCTACATAGTGGAGTGATTATTAGAGCAAAAACGAGATACTTCTTTGTATACGGCTGTGCACAATATCCTCACTAATCTGACATCATATCAGATGAGTTTGATGGAGCATAACATAAAATTGCTGAAACATTTTGATAAAATACCAAAAATTGTAAGCTCTAGTCTCTTCTGTAATAAATAAATTTTATAACGCATACCTGCATCATCTCCTATAATAGGCCAGGGCGGATCTGTTTTCTGTTGGCTTTTGAGAGAGCGCACATAATTTTTGCAGAAATATTTGTGGAATAACCGGTATAACAATAATTGACTTTTCGTTCTTCTCAAAAAATTCGTGGCATTAGTAAAAACTTCGCAGTTTCGTACGAGGCGACCGGTATTCATCAGAAGCTGGCACACCAGCCACTTTGGGGTAGCTCGACGGCATGGGTTTCAGATGACTGCGAACGCATATATATATATATATATATATATATATATATATATATATATATATATATATATATATATATATATATATATATATATATATATATATATGTATATATATATATATATATATATATATATATATATATATGTATATATATCTATATATACATGTATATATATATATATATATATATATATATATATATATATATATATATATATATATATATACATATATGTATATATATATATATATATATATATATATATATATATATAAATATATATATATATAAATATATATATATATATATATATATATATATATATATATACATACATACATATATGTATATATATATATATATATATAATATATATATATATATATATATATATATATATATATATATATATATATATATACATACATACATATATGTATATATATATATATATATATATATATATATATATATATATGTGTGTTTATATCATCATCATCATCATCATCTGCAGCTTGTTCAACCATATACGAGTATACCTATATGTATTATGGTGTAGCCTCCCTTACGTAACGATTCCTCATTTCTTTCCAGTCGTTCCTGTCCTGAGCTATCCTTGCCCAGGTGACATCCGCCAGTTTCCTGATGTCATGATCCCACCGTATTTTTGGCCGTCCTCGTGGTCTTTTCATACCTCTTGGGTACCATTGTGTTATCTTCGCAGTCCATCTGTTGTCCGTTAGCCTTGCTATGTGCCCGGCGCATTGCCATTTAAGAGATCTAAGTCTATGGACTACATCTGCCACTTTGGTTCTTCCTCTAATCCAAGTCAATGTTTGACGGTCTCTTTTACTGATGCCTAGCATGCACCTTTCCATTGCTCTTTGTGCCACTTGTAACTTCCGTGTGACTCCTGTTGTTAACGTCCATGTCTCGCAGCCGTATGTCATGAAAGGTAGGATACATTGATCAAATGCTTTCTTTTTCAAATGGAGTTTCATTCTCGATTCGAATATGACGGAGTCCCTCCCGAATGCGCTCCATGCTAACTTGATTCGCATATTAATTTCAGGTGTTATATCTCCAGATTTGTGTACTAGCTGTCCTAGATAGATGTATTCCTCTATTGTTTCTAGCCTGGTGTTGTTCAGTGCTATTTCGACCTGACCTGTGAGATGTTCATTGGGCATAACCTTCGTTTTACTTAAGTTCATTCTTAGGCCGACTTTTTCGCTGGCTTCACTAAGCTCATTTAGTAGAAGTTGTAGTTCCTCTTGGCTCTGAGCAATTAACACTATATCGTCGGCAAATCTCAAGTGATTGATTCGTTCTCCGTCGATTTGTAGACCCTTATTTCCCCAATCGAACTCCCGAAATATGCTTTCCAGGGTGGCGTTGAATAGCCTTGGAGAGATTGTGTCTCCTTGCCTAACATCTTTTTGTGTGGGGAATTCTGGCGTGTCATCGAATACTCTGACCTTTGCTTTGGCGTTCTTGTAGATGTTTGAGAGCGTTTCTACGTATGTTTTATCTATACCTTGAATGTATAGTGCTCTTATAATTGCCTCAGGGTATATCGAGTCAAAGGCTTTTTCGAAGTCTATGAACGCCAGTACTAGGGGTAGCTCGTATTCTTTAGCCCTGCTCATGATTTCTCTCAGGGAGTGAATATGGTCTATTGTACTGAATCCACTTCTAAAACCAGCTTGTTCCCGTCGCTGTTCAGCGTCAAGGGCTGCTTGTATTCGGATGTTAATTATTTTGGTGAATACCTTATAGAAGAGAGGTAGCAGGCTTATTGGCCTGTAATTCTTGATATCTTCTTTATCGCCCTTTTTGTGGATAAGTATAATGTTTGCGGTGTTCCAGTCTTCAGGTATGCGTCTGGCTCTGAGGCAATTGGTATATGTTTTGGCTAGAGTTTTCCAGATTCCTCTGCCAGCGTATTTCAACAATTCCACGGTTATGCCATCATTGCCTGCTGCTTTGCCTGTTTTCATCGAATTGATCGCATATTCCACTTCATCCGTGTTGACTTCAGGAATAGGTTCTTCTATAATCTCAGATGTTGTCATTATGTAGTTGGAAGCCACTTCTGGGGACTTGTATAGGTCGCTGTAGAAGTTCATTACGATTTCTACTATTCCTATCCTATCTGTCACCCTGATGTTTCCTTGTCTAAGTGCTAACAACTGTTTTTTGCCAATTATAAGTGCTTGCTTTGCCTTCTTCATGCTGTTATTGTTCTGAATGGCATTTTCTACTAATATTTCGTTATATCTGGTGATGTCTTCCGTTATCTTCTTCCGAATCGTTTTACAAACTTCAGTATATTCGATTCTTTGGATGTTTGAAGATGATTTCATCTCTCGTCTTTCCTTTAGTATTGCCTTAGTTTCGTTAGATAGTTTTTGGTGTCTAGCTGCTGTTCGTGGTACGCCTATTTCTTTTGCGCATTTCAGGATAGCATTTGCGAGGTGCGATGCGTCTTTGTTTTCCATTTCGTCCTCTAGCATTGACTAGTATTGACCGATGTTATTCTTAATGTTGTCGTCGTTGAAGCCTGGTATTAATGGCTTCCTTACTAGTTTTGCTCGTTTTGCTCTCAGATCTATGGTTATTTGTGTTTATATATATATATATATATATATATATATATATATATATATATATATATATATATATATATATATATATATATATACAGTGAAATACATTTAACATGAAAATGCTTGACGAAATATTGGTTAACACGAAATAACACACCGGTCCCGGCATGAATGTATTCTCATGCGCACTTTTTTCTGTTCACACAAAACGAAAATCGCTTAACACGAAAAGATTTTCCTTCTGGTAATGAACAAAATACAGAAAACAGAGCCAACAATGGTCTTGAAATACCCTCAGAAAAGCATATAACATGAGCCCATTTTGTCTATTTAAGCTTCATTCTTCGTCCACTCCTACAAACGCCCCACAAAACAATCTCATCACTCATCAGTTAGCTTTGGAATTCGCTGACAAGTATATAGCAGTGCGTGGTAATATCAGTGTTTGGATTGTGTTCGTTTTTTCTAGTTTAGAAGAATTTTTTATGACGACAACACAAAAAGCTTAGCGGGGAAGCAAACTGCTATTTCACTTAAAATTAAGATGGAGCTTCTTAAGGCTGTTGATAAAAAACAGAAAACGAAAATGGAAATCTGTACCGATTTTGGTATTGCTTATTCTACCTTATCAACAATAATTAAAAAAAGACAACGAATTGCGGATATGTTCGAACGGAGTAAATTTGCGCCAGAGCAAAAACGAATCAGAACGGCCAAGCATGAGGATTTAGAGGCGGCTTTATTTGTTTGGTTTAAACAAGCGAGATCTCAGAACGTTCCCATGTCAGGACCATTAATGTTAGATAAAAGCAAAGAACTTACTAAGCAATTGGGTATTAAATTTTCTGCAAACCCAGGATGACTGAAATGTTTCAAGAAAAGAAAAAGCATAGCACTAAAAAATGTTTCTGGTGAAGCTAATAAAGGTTTACCTACCATGACAGTGTATTGGTTGCAGTCTACCTTGCCTTCCATACTTGGAGAATATGAAACGAAAGATATCTTCAGCGCAGACAAAACTGCGTTATTTTACCGCTGCTTACCCAATAAAACTTTATCGTTTAAGACACAACCGTGTTCAGGTGGGAAGCTCTCGTTATTGGCAAAAGTTTGAAACCATAGTGTTTTAAGAATGGAAGAACATTGCCGGTGGAATATGCAGCAAACAAAAAAGCATGGATGGTAGCTACGATGTTCACCGATTGGATTGTAAAGTTAGATGAGTGATTTTTGCGAGAAAAGCATAAGGTTGCGATGATAATTGACAATTGTCCAGCTCACCCCAACGTTATATTGAAAGCTATAGAGCTTTTTTTTACCTCAACATCGGTCGGTGATTCGATTTTTTTTTTTGTGGAAGGGCAGTCGCGTAGCAAAATTAAAGACCACGGGCGATAACATTACAAAAATCCATGAGTTCGTATTGGCAACTGTCAAAAAAATACGTGTGTCATATCCTGCATAAAATTTTGGGCATGAGAAAGCTATCGGCATGACGAGTGCCACGTTTGCCCACTTCGGACAATAAACGCAACTGTGAGTCCGCTTCAGAGCAGTAATTGATGCGTTTTCAGCGTAATTCAAAGGAATTTCTGCATCGTTTCTTGAACGTTGGCAAAATATGCCTCCATTGGTACACACCGGAGACCAAGAAGCAGTCAAAACAGTGAACTTTACCTGGTAAGCGTGCTCTAAAAATAGGGAAGACTGTATTATCGGCCGAAAAGTTGATGGCCAACTTTTTCTCGGATTTGCAAGGTGTAATCTGCATCGATCACATGGAGAACGGCAAAAGGCCACAAAGCTCTAATATGCCGAATTGTTGGGCTGGTTTGCAGATTTGCAGAGAAAAGGCCCTATTTGCCAGAGAAAAACGTGTTTCTCCACTATGGCAATGTACCGGCTCACATCTCCGCTGTCGTCACAGCCAAATTGGTCAGATCGGGCTACGAACTGCTACTCTATCCACCGTATTCCCCAGATTTAGCCCCGTGCGACTTTTGTTTTTGTTTACAAACTTGAAAATGTCACTCGCCGCCCAGAAATTTGAGTCAAATGAAGAGGTCATCCCAGTTACGGAGAGAAAATATTTAGAGTATCGCTGGATCAAGAATATTGAGCTGAGAGCTTTTCAAAATATTTGTTTTTCTTCTGTAAGTTAAGTACTAAGCGAACCGCCCTCAAAGTTTGTTCTTGGAAGTCAATTGACTAGACAGTTTCATGAAATAATGTTGTCTTCTAATTCCATTTTCAATAAGTTAATTATTTCGGTATCTGTATGGTATGTGGTGCAATCCTGTTGGAATTCAATGTTTTCGATGTTCATTTCATTGAATTTCACAAACGAATATTCATTGAGTATCATCAGATAACTTCTACCATCTAGCATAACGACAGCTCCTTCCTCATTTCGAAAGATATATGGATCGATGATGCTTTTAACGAGTATATCATACCACACAGTTCATTTAAATGGAGCTTTAAGGTATTGTTTCGGAGTTGTCACTCTGTATACAGCAATTTTGCTTTTTGACATATCCAGTTAAACAACAGTGAGCTTTATCACTGAATAAATTTTACGGTGAAAATCGATGTCAATTTCCAATTAACTATGAGCTCAATCTGCGAACGTATGACGCAAGGGACAATCATGAGGCTTTAATTTTTGACTTTTAATTCTATAAACAAGTTCTTATTCATTTTTTAATATTTGTAATTTTATTGCAGACGTGTTTTGGCAGCCATGTTGCTTCTCAGGCCTCCCGTTTCCACTCCTGGTGTGTTTCTATTCACAAAATTTTGACGTCATCTGCCTTAATTTTATTAACCTTCTTCGACCATGTGCTTGGCGACCACTGATCGAAAGCTTATTTTTATAAAATTCTATCCCCAGTTTCTCCAACGTACAATTTATCGCGCTCGTTGCACGATACCTTGTATGTGCCGCTATTTTCCTCTAGTCTCCTCGTGTCTTTGGTGAATCTGAGTATAGACTTCAGCTGATGTACTCTGCTGCTTGCAGAGGTTTCCATACCCTTGTGTTTTAGGATTTGTTTCAGCTGAAGTCTTATTTTCCTGAAGTACGTGAGCTTATTCTTGTCCTAGGCGGTTCTTGTTTCTCTTGCTCGTATAGGGTTGTGAGTTGATTCCTTCCTTGTTTTATCTCCTCCATCTTGATCATGTTTCAAGTGGTGGCTTTATTGTACCCATTTTTAAGGGTTTTGTAAAATAATTTTAAAAAACCCTACTAGTTTCGCGACCAGTCTGTCCGTCTGTCCGTCCGTCCGTCCGTCCGTCCGTCCGTCCGTGTGTCACAGCAGATTTTCTCGGAAACTACTTAAGCTAGAAACATCAAATTTTGTGTGTAGGTGTAAAGTGGTGATTTCTTCAAAATTCAACTGCAAAAAAATTTTATAAGGTATTTAAGGGGGGTCCCCCCATATAGGAGAGTGACCCCCCGAAAAAAAATTTCATTGAAGGTAGCCGATATGGGTATCAAATGAAAGGTCTCGATGAGAACTTTTCAAAAAAGGTCTTAGTTTGGCAAAACTTGCTTCGATGGGCGCACAGGGAGGGGAAATACACGAAAAATTTGTGTACCCCCCTCGCGATTGGACACCTGTGATCCGAAAAATCTGAAAAAAATCAGGAATGTAGGCCTTGGTGAGTAAAACAACAAGAAATACGTGAGAAGTCGCAATTCACTCAACTTTGTTAGTAATAGTATGATTTATCGATTTTATGTTTTCTGGAATAAAATCTTAACGGTACCCTTAAATTCAATGAAATTCAGTCTGTGGATGTTTATTTATAAGATTGATCTATCTTGAAAGTTTCATAAAGATTGAATCATATTTAGCGAAGTTATAGCGGTTTGAATTTTCCTGTATTACTATGGAACAATATGCGCTGCATTTATTACTATGGCAACATACCTGTATGGCTATGGAACAACATGCGCTTTTTACCGACTCAGACACCACAGTTTTGCTAGGATTTGCATGAAAATTTCAGGAATGAAAGGTGTCATGAATATCTTTGAGAATCAGTTCAGCTAGTGGTATCAGTAACCTTAAAACAAAATAGTGGCTGTTTTAAATGCGAAGATTGAATAATTTTGAGTTAACTTTTCCCAACTTCAACGTTTAAGGTGCATGCTTTGAACACTTGATTCAATTTAATGAATGACTGAAGATGAGTACCAACAATTAATGCTCATAAGTGAAACAAGTCAAGGAGGTGGGAGAGAGCTCCTAGCAAAAGGGTTTTGTAACCATTCTAGGATTTGAAAAAATTGGCCATTAATCGATGATAACAGTACAGGAGAGTGGCCCCTGAAAAAAAAATTCATTAAACGTAGCTTGCTTATTTGAACGATTATGTTGACCATAAACTAGACGAAAAGTTCTGTAAATTACTCGAATTGGAATTAAACTTCAGAAATAAATTTCCACAATTTGGAAGAGTTGTTGGAGTGTTATACGATTATTGATTAAATCGAACGGAAATGTCATAAAATGTCATACAAAACTTATACCTACTGAAAGAATCCATACAACTAAAAAAACACCCTCTACTACGAGGCAACTATGCGTGTGCTTACAAGAGCACCCTATCTTCCTTATCTTCTGTCACTTGTTGCCCTTCGCTAAGCTTCGAATAATGTGCTTGGTTTTGACAATACATACAACTATCAACAACCTCATGAAATATTCGACTTATTTTGAATTTTGTGAAGACCCAAGCTGTACATTTTTCTGCGAGACCTAGTTAGTGCAAAAGCTTAAATCAGTGCTGAAAAAACAGAAACTTGAATCCATGATTTCATTAAAAGATATTCCTAAATTATCTTTACAGACCTGCATAACAAAAATGTAGCTTTATAGTGAACCGGTTGTAAGCAACAGCGAGAGTTTGATGGGGCAAATACCAATAAACTACACATTAAATAATATAAAAAACTTTTAGGAAACAAAAGTAAACTGACTTGGGAGTGCCCTAAAAAGGATGAAATAAATTTTATGGAAGCGGTGGCATATCATTTTTTGGTGCAGATGTTAGAAGTATTTATGTTGAAATGTAGAAATTCATTTGGCACCGCTTCCATAAAATTTATTTCATCCTTTTTAGGGCATTCCGTTTTATATTTCACCCATTTTAGTAGCAATTTTTTTTAAATTCAAACCTTTGAAAACTTAGTTTCTTCAATACATTGTAGCATGTACTCGTTTATTAAAATATAATTTTTTACTGCAATGCAAAAACAACTACGGCTAAAATCTGTAGCGTTCATAGGAATCGAATTTAACTCTGGTACATTTAATCCATGATCTCATCAACGTATACCTTGATTTTAGATTTCATAATAATCCAATATGAATTGTACAATAGCTTTGAGAAATTTTCGAATTTTGAACTTTGCCTAGCCGCCATTTTTTATTCTGACCTGATCCTGAAGTGCTTTTTTATCGTTCAACTTTTTTCGACCTTTCAGCGGCCGCGATTTCGTTTCAAATTGTTCGGCCTTGGATTTTTTATTGTGAGCTTTATCACACAATTGATTAAATTCTTATACCAATTTTGGTACAAACCGAAGCTATACTATGGTTAGAACAGAAATAGTTCTGAAAATCGAAGCAAAGTTGTGACCTCCACCCACAAATTTCTTTATATCCTATCTACATACAACCAACCTCACACGCACACACACGCACACACAGACACACACACACACACACACACACACACACACACACACACACACACACACACACACACACACACACACACACACATATATATATATATATATATATATATATATATATATATATATATATATATATATATATATATATATATATATATATATATATATATATGTATATATATATATATATATATATATATATATATATATATATATATATATATATGAATATATATATATATATATATATATATGTATATATATATTATATACATATATATATATATATATATATATATATATATATATATGTATATACATCGCTACACATATATATTATGTACACACATATATGTACATATATATATATATATATATATATATATATATATATATATATATATATAAAATATATAGATATATATATATATATATATATATATATATATACACATATGTATTTATATATGTAAACATAAAGTTTGCTATGGAATCAATCTCCAGAAATTTACTTAAAAAGATCCTTCTTAACCGTATCACTCGTTCACATTTATTTGATACCCATCGCCTGCGTTTTCAGTTAACTATGGCACCTAATTTTCATGAAAGTTTCAAGAAAACCATACCATATACCATACCATATAGTTCAATGAAAACTCGGCTATGCATTTTCATCTTCATCTGTACAGTTATCATCAATTAAAGCAGGAAACGTATCTCTTTTTACGTTGCGATTCTCGCCGGTTTTTAGTATGGAAATCACTAATTTTAGATTTCTGGGCATATGTTGTAATGTACATATAATATTAACTGGAAAGTAACGAGTCAACTCTAATTTGCAATCACTCAATCCTTATTATTTCTTCGGGGAATTTTATAATCCTATGTCTAACGTTTACGTCTAAGGACGTAAGAAGGGTCCTATACCAAGCTCATTGGTAAGCAAAGAATGAATGCGGAAGCGAAAACTTCCGCATGTTGAATTGTATTTATGCCACATTTCGAACTAATTTATTTGTTGTTTCCGGTAGAAATGATAGACTAAAATGTACCGTTTATGCAGACAATTAAGGATACTGATGATTATTACCATCCGTCACCAAAGGACTCGGTATCTTCAACACATCCTTGCAGAGTGCCAACTAATTGGCACTTTTCGTACAAAATATCATTTAAATTCAGTTTCTCGACATCAATGTATCATATTTAACTGTTAATATCTACAGAGTCCTTGGAAGGATTTCAACTCTGTTCCGATGCATCTTAGATCAATATGTTGCCCTTCATTTGAAACCCCTACAATCAAAATCCTTACACGCGTCGATCAGTTATGCTGTAAAATCGGGGTGAAAGTCGGAATTTTTTCAGTTTTAACGGTAAAAGTCCTTTACCGTTACCTAAATTTCTTATCCTTTAAACGGGACCTAACTGGAAGAAAGATGTATCATTTGCCAAAAACAGGACTCTTTTATCTATCTCCGTTTAAAAGATATGCGTGAACATACAAAAAACAAAGCAAAAAAAAAATAAACGCGATTATTTGATAACCTTCTTTCTTTTGGCAGTCGGTTTAAAATTTAACTAAAGATTCCGTTTTTTTTTTTCAACAGACTTCACAATGTCAGTTTCATACCATGCCTCGGAAGGAATCCACTCGTAATTTAATGCTACCTATTGCAGAGCTAAGAAAGATTGTTCAGGATTTTCTCAAATCCAGCAATCTCGTCTTTTATAATAATTATGGATAAAAACCTGAGTTCATTTGAATGTCAAAGTTACCAAATATTTTACATATATATACTTGTACTACTTTTTTCTATTTATTTATTTTATCAGGATATTTTGGACATACGTAAGAACCAAAACGTAATATTACGCCATCACATTATACCATATGACACCAAAGAGATATCCACAAGTTTCCTTTTTTCCCACACCATCGTTCTAAACATCAATTGATGCCTACCATCCGCACATTTAATGATTCCATCGTACAGGTCATCCCATTACAACCAAAGGAGAAAGTATACCCTATTGTTAGTGCGCATGCTCCATTACCCCCCAAATAAAGGGAAATTTTATTTTTAAATCATAAATCTAAAATATTTCGCTGAGTCTATTTTTGCACAGAAGCACGTGCGTTGCCAACATTTAGCGCAGGTTTCGCGCATCTACGTCCTTTCTACCCATGTATTAGAGAGGCAATTCTTAAAAATTCCCATGTTTGTCAGGAATGTCCTACTTTACCTGTGCATGTGTAAGCTTTACTATGTCTTTGGTGCACGGATTGAATGACCTTGAAATTGGGTATGCATGTCATGATGGGAACAAAAGCGCTCACTGATGACGTCAACGATCAACTCAAATGCAATTGCATTTTTGTTGCATATCCATACAATTGCGGAGTTTGGAACATACGTACAGGGTGTTCTAGCGTTTTCCGAATTTTTAAAAAGGTTTACTGGAAGTATTCCTGAGTTGGATAAATCTAAGTAAAGGATAAAAATAAGATTGACTTTTTCATAGGTAGTCATATATAAGATTGAATTAAAAGCACAAATAGCAACAAATTGTAAGCATCGTGAGTTGCAGGAGAAAAACTTATTGAAATAATGAATTGCATGAAAAATTTTATGAAATCGTTGAATTCTAAAGTGCGACGATGCAACTATCGTATTCACCGAATCTTGCAAAAAATTTTATTTGCAATAATAGGATACCTCAAGCATCCGGCTAGCGCTCAGTCGGCGAGGTCCTTTTGGCGGGACATTCTGCCCATTCTGGATCACCTAAACATAAATGTTTGATAGCTGAGGACATTCTACCATCTTACAAATATGCTTAGAATTTATACCGAGGCCGCTAAATATGGCGCCGAACATCGGACCATGTACCACAAATTCAAGTCACAATGAAGAGTTCAGCGCCAGTAGCCACAAAAAGCGATAATTATGGCATTATAATATGGATTCGAAGAATCTTATAGTTAAATTGAAGATTCTGCATTCATATACTTGAATATAAAGAATTTATGGATAAAATTAATTAAATACAATACGGAAAAGTACAATGCTTGCTACAATTATTAAATAATGATAAAATCCCAACTAAAAAAAATAAATTCATTTATATTTTAGCCAATTATTTTGTTTATTTGATCTCCGTAGGCCAATTTTCTCTTTTCTTGAAAAGCCGTCGGGCCTTGCTTTGTTATGTGAGCAGACGCGCTTCGACTTATTTGAGTCATCTTCAGGGTCTAATTGATGTGCGGAAAGATATGATTTTACATAGGCGTCGGATTGGCTAAGAAGGTGAGTACTAAATTAGGTCAGGTAGAGAGAAATTAGGTTTTTGTTTTTTGGATTGTTGGATGTCCATTTGTTCTGTTTCATCTTGTTTTCGTTTTCGTCGGAGAATGTCGTCTAGTACTGAGAAAATTGCGTCGGAATTTATTGTAAGTGGTTCGTTGATAATGTTACCGTCTATTTTTCTATGTTTATATATTTCAGACCTTTCTAGGATATCAAGTATTAGTCCTTTGTGTAGCAATGTTATAGCGTTAGGCTCGTGTGCGTGGTTTTGTAGGTGCGTCCAATAATTGAAGTCTACCTTGTTGTGTAAGAAAGATCGTAATTGCTCTTTGTATCTTGTCATTAGCTTCCGTGTTGTCGTTCCTATAATGGTATACATGCAGTCCTTGCATGTCAGTTTGTATATGCTACTGTCCTCGTGTCATTCAGTTTTGGTTTTGGTTTGTTTTCAATGATTTATGCCGGACTGTTTAGTAAACGCTGCCGCTTTCGACTTCTGCTTTAGTAGACTTTGAACGAAAAGCGAAGAAAAATGCTTTCTTGGCTTTAACACTACCCCTTTCGGGCCTTTGCTTAGAGCTAGTTAGAGTATCTCATTGTCTTGATCGAATGTACCGGCACTGTAATAGGAGATATGGAACACAAGAAAGACGTCCAATTGAAAATCCAAGAAAGCGATGAGGAAACAACCTGTAAGCTGATAACAGATACATGCTCTAACTACGTAATTGGCAAATGAGGTCAAACGACTGAGATGATTGAAGATGATTACTTCAGGAGGCTGTCAACCTAAATGATGAATATTGTATATAAAATCCTTGTGGTTGTAAGTACTTGTGTCAGCTAATACTGGATCTTAGATTTTTTTAAATATTTTCTCCGATATGAGATGTGGATTGTGGTCCATAATTTTTTTCGTAGTTGAGAGGTGAATGCAATTCACGCACTAACTGTTGGCTCTAATTTTTATAAACGAGTGAATTAGCCACTTAATACTTCCATTGTCAACTCGAGAACCTAACCTGGAACTATTTGACACATTACTTTGGGCCAAATCTTCTTTTGCTTCGCTTTAAGGTGCCTTCGAGCAAGAGAGTCTCTCGTCCAGCGGGAAGTAATGGTGGAAGGGTAATTTCCAGAAAAGTGATTCCCCAGCCTCGATATCTTCAGCTGCTGTAAGTCCTTTTTACCTTTTAGGACTGCCCGAACAGAATGTGCCACATCGTTCCATAATTCGACCCAAACATCATCACGACTTTCGCTGTAGAGGTCTGCCATAGTCTGTTCGGTTTTTAAGTCTTTGTAAAAAAATTTTTTACAAAGGCCTACTAGTTTTGCGACCTGTCTGTCCGTCCGTCTGTCCGTCTGACCGTGCATCACAGCTTGTTTCCTCAGAAACTATAGAAGCTAGAACTCTCAAGCTTTGTGAAAAGGTCAGAAGTGATGATCTCTCAAAAGTTAAGGTCTTTCCAAAAATTTAAAATTTTTTTAAGGGGGGTCCCCCTTATAACGAATTAGCCTTTTAAAAAATTTTTAACCAAAGGTAGTCGCGTGGGGTATCAAATGAAACGTCTTAATTAGAGCTTTCAGAATCTGAAATAAAAAAACCATTTTATGAATGAGGGGGTTCAGGGGAAAGCAAAATGTACCAAATTGTGCGGCTAAGACTGAAAATCCCTATGCTCGCTCAAAAGCTGGGTCAGATAGAAGTCAGTCTTACCATGCCTTTGATCTAGGATGAGCCGCATAGTTCAGTTCTACTCTGGTCTTCTGTGAATGTTCTGACCAGCTTAACCTTCATATACAAATGTGTAACTGTAGAATCTGGAAGAGCATTGCTCTTCAGGATTGCCATCACTTGGGTAATTGTTTTTAGGCGGAAGTATTTGCTCATAGTTCTTTCAAGGTTTTTCTCCATTTTTTTATTTATTCTTTGACTGCTCATATTGAAGTAAATATATTTCCAAAAAGTAGTGGTGTATTTATATAATATTTGAGTAACGTGACAATTGCATTTAATACAATACATGGTTAAGGCGAAGTTGCAGTCTGCAAGCATCCAATTAACCATGTATCCATACTGCAGCAAATAATGTAATATATGTAATATTTTTTAAAGATTCTTATGAACATTAGATATGTGTATCCATATTATATAACTTCTGAATCACCTCCTTATTAAATTCCGTTGAATTTAAGAATATCTACTCGTATATTATTATGTGAATTCCCGTCTAATAATGTTTGACGAATGTTATCTTTCGACGTTTGAGCTATTGTTGTACTTATTCACATAGACCTATATTCAAGTTCCTTTCAATTTTTATGTATGAAATAATATCCATTTCCAAAACAGATTTTGCAATTTTAATATATGGTTTGAAATTTGCTTGGAAGTTTCTTCTTTTCTAGTGCATCAATAAAGTTTCCGTTCTGATCGTGTTATATAATGTGCAATTGTGAAAGTGTCTCTGCTACTCTGTAGTGAATAAGTAGGTTTCAAAGTCCGTAGAGGACTGCAGCGATGGTCTGCTACCTCGGCAGAAGAAGGTGTCATTATCTGCCGAGAATGCCCTTGTCTGGGGACGCGTGAATGCGCTGGCAGGCTAGCATTGCGGTGTCGTGGGGCGGGTTCATTCCCCCAGCACAAGGACCCACTACAAAGAATTTCGCATTCACGAATTTCTGGACAAGGCGACCGAAATCGCAAAAATCGTAGGCAACTGCACCAGGGCAATTGACTTGTTCATGGAACAAGAGAAACTAGTAAAAAGAAGTGGAAGCAGGGTGACCTCGTCCTCACCCGGAGAGGCTCATGGCCCACAAATGAGAGAGGGGCAACCGGGTGGTGATGGAGCCCCTGCGCACCCACCCAACCGGATTAAAATCCATAATTGTTGCAGTGGCCAGGTATTCCTCTTCTGAGTGGAAAACTCATACAACTTAACTTGCATAAGTCTTCCCATCAGAAGAAAAGTATCCCGGTAACCAATTTATGCCATAGAATTATGCAATTCGATTACGTAACTCTATGTCATAAAGAGGCACTCTGCTTGGGCCACTCAACCCGCGAAGTACCTGAAACAAAGAAAAGGATTAGTGAGTACCCGGCGGCTGGCTCATGTTTTAAGGGGAAAGTCTGCCCCCGTACCGGGTCCTGTACCCGGTCAGAATTATTGGAAAGGAAAGACCGAAGAGTGTCTTTTAATTCGACATTTCGTTTTTTTTTTTATTCTCTCAAAAAAATAACTACAAATTTTTACACGATTCTGACCTCAGTTTGGTCTTTTGTTAAAGCCTTACAGGAAGAACAATTTACATTTACTTGGGCAAATCACTCAATAGAACGTCTACTCGAGTATGATTGATTTTTTTTACAAATTCATTGCTAACGGAACACGACTAATTCCTTCCTTTTCGGGTTGTTCCTTTTGTTCTATTCGAAATTTACCTTTCAATTTACAAAATATAGGTTAATTATCCTCAATCAGTTTAGCTTATGTCCAAAGGTTGCTATTAACATCTACTCTACCGTCACGTTCGTATAGGGATCTCTTTTTCTTTTCGTTTTTGTTTTTAAAATCATGACATATCTATATATATATATATATATATATATATATATATATATATATATATATATATATATATATATATATACATATATATATATACATATATATATATATATATATATATATATATATATATATATATATATACATATATATATATATATATATATATATATATATATATATATATATATATATATATATATATATATATATATATATATATATATATATATATATATATATATATATATATATATATATATATTTATATGTATAATACAATAAAACATGCAAAAAGAAAATTTTTGAACAAAAGAAAGGGTACTTACCCCAAACCTCCTCCTACCAGCGCTCGTGTTCGGGGCGGGTAAGGCCTGCAACTTATTTTATTGTTTAAAAATTTAGACTCAATCAATTTAAATTAATAACTCCGCGATTTTTCGAACTCTACTGATCTCTTGCTGCGGTCAAAAAATCTTTTCCGACACGTTTTACGTGTGATTACGACAACAAATTAGTTGCAATGTTCAACGTGAACTAAAATTAAGGTAGATTGAAAGGTATCTGTTTGCTGTTCGAACTCCCCTTTGCATCGATTTGGTTTCCGATCCTTGATTTGCTTTCGAAATTTGCATGAATTTGCCTCAATGCTTTTTTCCGATTGTCGAGGACTAGAGGATGAGGCGAAAGATACATTGGCGAATAGATTCGCGCTTCCAAACTAGATAACTCGCACTCAATTATGCGCGATGCACATCTTTCAAAAAATGTCACGCTCGAATTAAAATTTTAATATGCACAGGAAGTTGTTCAGTTGTTTAAAAGTTTCAACGGTCGCACACTTCTAAGAAAACTGATAAAAGACAAATAAACTTTTCACTATGCACGAAAATCTATGACCCATTTCTCACACGAATTTTCTCTTTCGTCCAAAATTTAATAATTCACTGTATCACCACCCGCTAATTTCGATATACCATCACGGCGTCCGCATCCCGTTAATTATTTTATCATTCACTCCCGGTCTAACGTGTAAAATGAAAGGAATCTTACACAGTTGTTCAATTTTCGTCTAACGGCAGATTGGATGCGCGGGAAAGTGACATGAAACAAATTAACTACTACAGACCACTAAGGCAAAGAAGCAAACAAGCATTTTCTCTCCTTTAGCTTTTCTGATAAGAAAATTCCGTGGAACCACCGAAAATCTCGTGACTTATCCCGCCAGCAACTTCGCGACCCACTCCGATATTTATTTTTCCCTTTAAATTCCTTTCATTTACGATGACAATTTTCACGAGAAAAATTCGCTTCTCGCGTCCATGTGCCTTCGTTCTATCTAAGGAGACACTACCAGCAAGTTCACAACCACACCAAGTTTCATCGTCAGAAAAATGTAATTGGAACACGGCGAACGCGAATTTTCCCACAGCCACAGGAACTTTTCCAATCTTTCCACGCACAAATTGTATAAATCCACCGTAGGGGCACTTAACATGCAACAAGCGAGTCAATGCGTTCGTAAAATCACGGAAAATCTCAATTTTTTCCAAGCGTATTGCGCGACAGGTTCGATTACCGGTTGTTTTTTCTTCGGGGCCTCGCGACGTCCACGCTGGTGCGCAATCTCGAGCAGACCCCCCGTTGCTCTTGAACCGCACGTTCCTGTAGGGCGCGCTCTTGATTCACGTGATCTTGAATGGCACGTTGTTCGTGTATTGCACGACTTTGCAGCGCTGAACGTTCATGTATTAATCGCTCATTCAAATTTAATCCGTTAGCATCATTCATACTTGCGCACATTTTCAAAGAAGAGACACTTATTGCATTTCTATCTCCATCATGACTGTTCATTGTCAAAGATTCTGGTCGATCATTCATGAGCTGGTTATCACTTCCTACTCCGGGCGATGACATTTGTGATACCGCTAGCAAAGCATTCATTTGTAGATCTGATACATATCTCAAGTCGCAGACTTGTGAATTGCTAGTTTCATATACATCGCTTGGTTCCAGAGTGTTATTTGAGCCGCCAACTTCTACAGTCGCCGCGCTATTGATGGTCGCTATACTATTTGCCGTTATTCTATTGTCACAATGCACTCGATTGTGATGTCGAATCAAATAAATATCTCGTATAAATGTACGTCCACACACATTGCACTCGAAATTCTGTCCTGCTGAATGTGTTCTTATGTGAATAGCGAATTGCGATTTACTAGTAAACGTCATTGAACATCGATCACATCTAAGCGGTTTCTCGGAAACATGTGACCACCTATGTGCAGTAACATAGCTCTTCACGGCAAAAGTTTTGTTGCATATATCACACGCATTCGGTCGCTCCCCTGTATGCGTCCACATATGAATATCGAGGTAGGGCTTTCGAGGAAATGCGGCTGGGCATTGCTCACATTGGAATGGTCTTTCTTGGACCGTATGAATTCTTTTATGTATATTCAATGTTGATTTTTGCGTAAATCTCTTCAGGCAAATATCACATTCGAATGGCCTCTTGCCCGTGTGAATTCTCATATGGATATCTAGATATGGTTTCCGGCGAAATGCAGCACTACATTGTGTGCACTGGAACGGTTTGTGCATGCTCCAATAACCAGTATGAATTCTTTGTGGGTATTCAGCGACGATTTTTGACTAAATCGTTTCAAACATAGATCACCAGTTAACGTTTGCATATGGACTTCTATTGTATTGTTAGTTTGCGTAATCATTGTAGGCGTTGTTATAGCTCCCAGTGGTGACATTACTGTGTTCATATCACAATCATCTTCATTCCGTTTTGTGTAGCATTGTACACAGCGTTTAGAGCGTGACCAATTTAAGTAAGTACATCTCGGGCATGGCCATTTTGCTTCAGATGCATCTTGATTTGATGGACCACCAGATGCATTTAAATTGCTTTGCGAGAAACTTAAGCTTGATGCCTCGATAAGCGGATGGCAACTGTTTGGACTTGGCTGTGGTGGGCTTTTAAATTAAAAATCTATCAAAGAAATGGTCGTGTTTTAATCGACACACTGTATTTACGAATTAGAAATTTCTTTTACACCGAGAACGGAAATAAAAACTACGTGAAAAATCCTTTTTTCTCGGGGCGAACGAAGGCTGCCACAATCTTACCTGCTCGATTACTACAACTCAATAAATCTTGATTAATTCCGCTGCATATATTCCTTGCAATTCTCCCTTAGCTGGGTATGAATCCTTTTTTGATTAAATTTCCTCGCATTTTCTTTCTACGTTTTGTAGAATGGAATACCCACATTAAACTTTACATTTCATCAACAGATCACCATTTTTTGCTGCTTTCTCTTTTTCTTCAACTCTATTCCTGTGCACAATTTAATCATAAACATAAAACCCTACTGGCCGTCTCTAAGACCTCATCCTTTCAAACTTCCCAACCAACTGTTTGTCTATCACTTCTGCTTTGCATCCTTATGTATTGCGAGATTACATCATCCATCTACAGACAGTGTTAAAATGAGACATTGGCTTACTCAACAAGCTCTCAATGCCATAAAAACCAAAGAAAAGGGGCCTTGGAGTTATAAATTCACCAAAACTGAAGAATTTTGTAGGCTACGTTAATTGCAAAACAGAAATAAGAGTTACCGTTGGAAACGCCAAGAGTGTATTTAAAAAGATCAATTTATTGAAGGAAGACCTTCATCAGATCCCCGTCACAAAAGAAGCTGTTCCCAAGACAGCTGCTACAATGCCAGTTGACCTTTTCAAATTCACTACAATAACCTTCAGCACAGTCGTTACAGCGTTTTAGGGACAATGTTCTATAAATTATATATGAAAGCAACTTGATCAGCGCAAAAAGAGTTGCATCCCTGCGATCATGGGTCAAAGCTATCATTAATTTAAAAACAAGTTGGGTAGACAGACCTATGCTCATGTCAGAAGGGTTTTGTACTCAACTTACAAAATGCAGTAACCAGCAACGAATAAAATCAAGAAACATGTGGAAGACGATTTTATTGGAGAAAATGTGAAATTCGAGGATCATAATATTATTAACAAACTTGAACGAATTTTGACTTCTGAGGTATTTGTTATAGTTATACCCATAAATATCTCCCTTGATAATTTTTCAGATTTTTTAGATAACGGGTGTCCATTCGCGAGGGAGGAAACACGTTTTTCATGTATTTCCCCCCTGTGCCCCCACTGAAGCAAAAACGGTCAGTTTAAGAACTGTTTTGAAAAGCTCTCATAGAGAACTTTCAGTTGATACTCATATCGGCTACCTTTCAAGAAATTTTTTTTCAGGGGCCATTCCTCTGTACTGTTATCGTCGATTCATAGCCCATTTTTTCGAGTCCTAGAATGGTTACAAAGCCCTTTTGCTAGGAGCTCTCTCCTGCCTCTTCGACTTGTTTCAATTGTATGTACTCATCTTCATTATACCTATTATTCCTGCAATTTTCATGCAAATCCTAGCAAAGCTGTAGAGTCTAAGTCGGTAAAAAGCGCATATGGCTCCATAGCCATATGTTTCCATAGTAATACGGCGCATATTGTTCCATAGTAACACACGAAAATTCAAATCGCTATAACTTCGTTAAATACCATTCGATCTTAATAAAACTTTTAGAAAAGATCAATCTTATATATAGTCATTTGTTTGCTAAATTTTGTCGAATTTAAGGGTGCCGTTTAGATTTTATTCAAGAAAACATAAAATCGATAAATCATTCTATTACTAACAAAGTTGAGTGTGTTTCGACTTCTCATGTATTTGTTGTTGTTGTACTCATTAAAGCCTACATTCATGGTTTTCAGATTTTTCGGATGGAAGGTGTCCAATCGCGAGGGGGGGTACGCGAAAAGTTCGTACATTTCCCCTTCCCCGGCCCCCCTTGGTACTCATAAGGCAATTTTAAGACTTGTTTTGAAAAGCTCTCATTAAGACCTTTCCAATGACACCTTATTCGACTACCAATGGTGAAATTTTTTTTTGAGAGGTCACTTCCCTATATGGGGAGACCCCCCTTAAACCCCTTTGAAAAATTTTTCACCCTTGAACTTTCAAGAAATCACCACTTCTGACCTTTTCACAAAATTTCATGGCTGTAGCCTCTATAGTTTCGGAGAAAAAGAGCTGTGACATACAGACGGACGGACGAACGGTCGGGCGGACGGACAGACGGACACAGGTCGTGATTGCAATAGGGTTTTGTATTTTAGTACAAAACCCTAAAAAAACAGAAACGAAAACGAGCTCAGCCGCTTCTTGAGGACCATGATTTTTACCACCAATTCATCCATAATACGGCCAACTTGGAGGCATTTTCGCAAAAATACTATGCCATGGCGAAATGAATGGTAAAACACCAACTGACTGGAAAATGAAAGGATTTCACTGGTGCAGAAGTAGTTTAACCAATGCCACGATATTAGTTGATGTCAAGCAGAGTGAACCGGATACGTTTTTTATTGATGCATCGAACTTGGCAATTGAAGAGATGCTTGAGCAAAGATAGAATGGAAATTGGCCGTCTCTTGCCCTATTCTAAAAGAAAATGTCACCTGTGGAAATCAAATATACCATTTACGACCAAGAGTTGCCCACCATGTTAGTTAGTATTCTTTATTTCCACCTCTGTTAAGAGCGCATATAAACCCATATACCTACAGAACGTTAGCTGCTAATTTACCCTCTCGTCCAACCAGCCGACAAAGCGTCTCTATGCCAGTTAAGACAACTAATTTTAATTCGGGGCTCTGCACAGATTTCTGGTATATTCTAGGCTCCAGCAATAAAGTCGGGTATCTCTTATTTTGCATTTTTTTTTTTTTCTTTAACACTGCAACCCGTTTTGAACTTCCACTGAGAGATAGTTAGAGTATCTCATAATCTTGATTGAATATATTAGAACTCTACAGAGTGTCACGCTTTGGCCGTTCAGATTTTGAACCAGCGCGTATCATAACTGAACGGGCTTAAAGTCCGTCCGAAGAATCACTCAAACTAGATTTTGCTGTCGCCAATCAGACTTGAACCAGGGACCTTCGGCTTACGGGATGAGTGCTCTAACCACTACACCACGCGGAGTATTATTCCTTATGCTCGTTAGAGACAATCTCATTCCCCACATCTATGAGCATTGAAGGTTTCGCCCCGAGCAGGAGAATGACACAGTGCTTCAGCAGCTCCTCCTCGTCAACACTACGTTACTCGAGCTAAGTCAAATTATGATAAGTGGAAACTATAAGGTGGTCATGGATACATCAGTGCCTCGCGCACGCCTTTTTATGCATACAAGCTTACGTAAACAGGCGTTCGACATAGTCCATTATCTGTCACGTCACAGTGGCTACAAACCCCTTCATGAGTGGGCCGGCATTTGCATTCCATGCTACCGCTACCTTACCGATGCTTGTTGAGTGATTTTTATACGACCATCCTGACATCATCGGTCCACTTGTTACTTCATAGAGGTTAAAATATCGCCTTAAAATGATCGATAACTTTATGAGGTGACCCAAGGCCATGCCCTTAGCCGAGCAGGGCACCTAGTTTGAATCAACACTTTTCAAGGCACCATAGCTTACTTGGGATGTAAAAAATTTCAATTTCATAAATAGCCCACCTAAGTCCATCTTTCACATTCATCAAACGACTAAAAGAGAAGTATTAAATGCAATCGAAAATTTGAAAAAAAATGCAGCACCAGGTATCGACAACATCGCCACACATGAAATTATTCTAGTCAAAGAGGAGATAGCTGAACCACTGGCAAATTTTATAAACGAGCATATTAGAAATGGAACATTTCCGGATGAAGAGAAACTGTGTAAGGATAGTTCCAATATTCAAAGGAGGAGATCATCTGGACCCGAATAATTATCGCCCTGTTGCACTTTTGACAGCCTTTAGTAAGATATTCCAAAAACTTATAAATAATCAAATTACTTTTTATGGAATTGTTTGCAGCTACACAAATAAGTTGCATATTTTGAATAATAATTTTTCTGAAAAATTATTAGAGAAGAAAAATGTTAGAAGAAGGTAGTCGCCATCACCGGTGTGTATCTAAGAGTGATGGCCTGAGGAGAATTAGTGCACACGTCGAAACCACCTTCTTCTAACATTTTTCTTCTCTAGTAATTTTTCAGGAAAATTATTATTCAAAATATGCAACTCATTTGTGTAGCTGCAAACAATTCCATAAAAAGTAATTTAAAATGCTATCGGAGCCATCCGAAAGAGTGATCGATATCCGCGCGACGTTAGAAAAGCTTCAATGTAGAGCAAATTTGTCGTATAGATTTACATTAAGTTGATGTGAAAAGGGTGAAATGATCCAATTGGAAAAAAAAAGTTTAGCTAATACAAGTACTTACAAGAGTTATAAATAATCGTTTAAAATCTTTCTTAATTGACAATTCTATCATAAATCCGAAGCAGTTTGGTATTCAAAAGAACAAGAGTACTTTCGATGCATTACTTCCTGTCTCACGTTACATCAATGAAAGTCTTGATAAAGGAGATTATTATATTGCAATTTTTGTGGACCTGAAGAAAGCTTTTGAGACGGTTGATCATGACCTGTTACTTCAAAAACTTGAATTTTGTGGTATACAAGGAAAACCGAAACAGTTTTTTAAAAGTTATTTAGAAGGAAGATTCCAAAGAACATCAGTTAATAATATATTGAGCAATCTAACACCAATGAAATCGGGGGTTCCTCAAGGATCACATTATATGCTGATAATACTGTACTTCCTTATTCAGGAGATGATAAAGTTGACATGGAGAATATCGTTAACGAGGATCTAAATAAATATCGCTCAAGGTTTATTGAAAATAAGCTAGCATTGAATACTACAAAGACAAAATACATGATTTTTAAACAGAAGAATAAGGAAGACATAGAAGTTGACCTTAAAATTAACGGGAAGAACTTGCAAAGAGTGTTTGAAATTAAATATCTCGGTCTTACCATAGGTCATCACTTGACAAGCTGCCACACATAAATAATTTGAGGACACAAGTAGCACCAATGATAGGAGTGTTGAGAAGATATGGAGGTTTTCTAATGCATATAAAGAAACTTGTATTAAATGCATTTGTACTAACAAAGCTACATTATGCGGTGGTCATTTGGAGTCAATCGTCAAAGAAAAACCTTAATATTATATCCAGGATACTAACTGAAGCCTTTAAAAGTATTCTAAACCTTCCGATTTTCACTCCAACAAGACTAGTGTATCAACGGACCAATGCACTCACCTTCAGTCAAATCATTACTATGGAGAAAGCTGAGTTTGTCTTCAAATGTCTAACTTCCAGTGAATCGGAATGAACCCCTTTATAAAAGTATCATAAATCATTCCATATAATTCAAGAAATGCCAACAATTTTGTAATACCTTACGCTAGAACTACTCGACTAAATTTATTTATTTATTTATTTAAATTCCATTTAGCGGATAAAACACAATGCAATTAGAAAATGGAACAAAACAAACAGAAAAGAAAATTAATGAAAATTAGAATTAAGTGTTTAATTTAATATAAAAAACAAATTCAATGGTACTAAAAATAATAAATATGCGTTTAAAATTAATTAAAGCACACAAAAAAAAGAAAATAAAGTCTAATATTTACTCCAGTTGAGTTTTAAGAATCAGGCTTCTTAATCTCAATTTAAAAACTAGGTATGAGTCGGAAAAAGGACCAAACTCGAGCTTATCATGATTCCTTACCATTCGCATAATGGAAGAATGAAAATTTAAATTTGTACGGGCATACGGTGGCACGAAAAATTGTTTGCCCGAGAAGAACGCGATGAAATTTGATTGTGGCAGAGTTGATACAGAAAACACTGATCTAGATACATGCGACGGGACGACAGCGTAGGCAAACGTAGGAAGGATAAACGACAGTCATAGGGTTGATATGGGATTTTGAATTTGTAAAACAAGACACGAGTAAATTTACGCTGGACATTCTCTAACGAGTCAATGAGGTAGGAGACCAAACTACAGAGCAATATTCGAGGATAGGATGGGCAAGACAGATAAACAAGCGGACAGGGGTAGATATATTGTTAAATTTATGAGCATGCCTGAAAATAAGTCCCAATATTTTTGAGACCCCAGTAGTCACGATTAGATCTTGTGCATCAAAATTGAGCTTAGGATCAAAAGTAACACCAAGATCCTTAGCAGAGCTCACAGCAGCGAGTGGAACTTCATTCAACATAAAGGTGAAAGTTAGCGGAGAACGATTTCGATTAAAAGTCATTTTATAGCATTTGGCAACATTAAGACAGAGGTAGTTAGACGAACACCAGTTACTTAGTGCAATCAGGTGCATCTGAAGATATTAACAATCTTGTACCAGGTCTTTAGGACTTTAAAATCATCGGCATACAGTAGGCAATTGGAAGCGATAACCAAAGGGAGATCATTTTTAAACAATAGGAATAGGAGGGGACCTAAAATGGAACCTTGAGGAACACCAGAGGACGGGTAGAATGGAATAGAGGTAGTTCCACAGTTACTAACACAACATATACGAGAAGACAAGTAGTAGTCCATCCATGATAAGAGAGGGCCGACAACCCCAAAAGTTTTCAGTTTGTAACAGAGAAGTTGATGGTTGACCGTGTCAAATGCCTTTGAGAAGTCAGTGAAGATTACATCAACCTGCAACCGATTGTCTAGGGCCTTAGCAATGAAATCGGTGAATTCAATTAAATTTGAGGTCGTAGAGCGACCTTTGAGAAACCCATGTTGTTCCTTCGACAATATAAGGGTCAGTGAAACTGAAAGCCGGTTATGTACAAGATGCTCGAGTAATTTTCGGGAACAGGAAATTAAGGAAATAGGACGATAATTCCACACAAAAGAAGGATCACCACTTTTAAGAATAGGAACAACGTTTGCTCTTTTCCAATAAGTAGGGAAAATACCAGTCTTTAGACTGAGGTTGAAGAGAAATGCCAGAGGGATGCAAAGTGAAGACGATAATGACTTGACAAAAATATTTGGCAAGCCATCAGGACCAGGTGATATATTAGGATTAAGTGAATTAATGAGGGATTCAACTTTGATATGGTCAGTGAAAAGTGAAAAAATGTGAATGGAGTGAAGTACGGGAGTATCAACTAGATCGGAGACATGAGAAGAAGGAATAAAAGTTGACGAGAAGAACTGAGAGAACAAGTTGGAAATATCCTGTGGAGAAGAGCTAACTATATTATTCCAGCGGACTGAAGGAGGGACAGAAGAGAAGGACTTGAAGGTCTTATGTATGACCAGAATGGTTTCGCATTATTCGCCATGAGGGAACTCTCCAAGCTACTGAAGTAGTTTTTCATTGCAGTCTTTAGTTCTTTTTTTGCTACAAGACGTAGATCACAAAAGCGGGCTCTGGATTCTTCAGTACCACAACGCTTGAAACGGTGATGTGCCTTACTTTTAGCATTCAAGGCTCTAAGTACTTGCTTGGTTGGCAATGGTTTCTGCTTTACTTGTGAAGATGTGAAGTATTTAATCAACTCATAGAGCTAATTATAAAACTTATTCAGAGCTTCCTCACACTCCAAATTATCAAAAAACCTCCTGCCAGTCAATCAAGCTCAGCTCGGAGGCTAAAGCTTCGTAGTTTGCTTTGAAGAAGTTAAATTTTGGAGAAGAAGCAAAAGTGCGACTTGACAAAGGTGTAATGGAGAGATCGAGCGATAATGGCGGATGATGACTATCAATACTCACTAGAGGATTTAATGCAGTGAGAACAGATCGACAGTTTAGGTGAAAGTTAGAAAGAACAAGGTCAAGTACCCATTAACATGAGGATATGATCAAATTGCGATAGTGAACAGAGTGATAGAAACGAGGAGAAGAAGATGCATCAGTTGATGAGACAGAGAAAGGAATGTTCGTTGTCCATTGCACTGTTCCCAAATTAAAATCACCGCATATTAGAATTAAAGATTGCGGATGATGCAATAAGACATAAGAGGAAAACTCGTCAAAGAATGTCTCATACACATACAAAGGAGAGTTACTAGGTATGTAGACAGAGGAAACTAGTAAAGATGTATTATTAGGAAGGAAGATCTTGACAATCACACAATCCACAACACGGGAAAAGCAGCACAAAGAGAGCTATGCACTGTATTACTAACAGCTACAAGAACACCACCTCCATCAACTTTATTTGCAGAGGCCAAGTCCCGATCACAACGGTACATATCAAAATCAAGGGATATTTCCGAGTTTAAGATGTTACTATTTAACCAGGTTTCCGTGAGACATATAAATACATCTTCGCTGAGTTGCAACGATAAAAATAGCATATCAAGCTTGGTCCTTAACGCTCTTACATTTTGGTAATATATTGAAATATTTGAAGTTAAGCTACAGTCACGAAATCTTATACTAGTTTGTAGGTCGCGGTCTTCCCGGTGCACGAAAGGACTTCCTTCTTCTTGAGCTGAATGGTTTGATAAGTACTCCAGGCGGCCAAGCTTCAGGATTCAAAATAGTATCACAATTTGAGGGCACTGTAAGCTCGAAAGAAGTTCCCACTCTGTCCTCCAGATTGTCTTTAGTTAATTTGTAGCAACTAATAACTTTAACAGCTGGCCCAAATTTTTTACAAACGTAATTTTAGGTATTCTGCAGTTGTATGGCAGCTTAGGCGTGAAATAAAGATCTCCTTTGGAGGGGATACGATGTCAAGTGTTGGGACTTCGTCATCCGAAATCAGAGTAGCCACAGCCGAGGTGTCAACACCAGATGAGGGTGGAAGACTAGGCAATTGACTATTTTTGATTTTAGGGATCGCCCCCCGATTTAATGATGAGGGTCCCGGGAAGCTATCACGTATTACAGGTAATTCATTACTAACCATATGCTGAGTTGCTGCTGAAGGCACAGGCGAATTAGAACACGACGTAGCAGTACTAGAACCAGCAGCAAGGTTCGGGGTTTTAGGAGCCGATAACTTTGCCATCGATTTACTACGAGTAAGGATGCAAGGCTTTTGTACAGGCGTAAATGAGTCACTAATGCATTCCTGCTGAGCTGTTGGCGTAAGTAATTGCGTCTGGTTATTTACGTCAGTGATATTCACTGAGGCCAGAGTTTTGGGTGACGCGTCCTCTGTAAATTGCAACAGAGTCTCGAATTCCAGACATGCACTAAAGAACGATGCAACGAATGATGCTCTGCGTATATACAACAATCCTACAGAAATGGTGAAAAACGTAAACTCATTATTGGTTTTTAAGAAAAGACTTAAGGAACATCTATTGGGTCTATAACTTAATTCGTGCGGTTTAATAAGAGATGGCATAACTTTTATAATATTACATCGTTCCAATATTCTGAACCTGCATTGGAAAGCTACTGTCATTGTGCTTCTTTGCAGTGCATGCCATTCATTTGAAGCGTTAACGACAATAATTTTTTTTCACTCAAATATGTCGAACTTTGTTCCTGAAAAAGTGATTTTGCGGGGAATTCTTCTTCATTACTTTAATATGAAGAAAACTGCTGCCGAAAGTCATCGTATTTTGGTGGAAGATTATGGTAAACATGTTCTAGCTAGGCGGACCCGCCAAAAGTGGTTTGCACGATTTAAAAGTGGTGATTTTAGCTTGGAAGACGATGAATGTCCTGTGCAGCCAAAAAGTTCGAAGATGAAGAACTGGAAGCATTACTCGATGAAGATTATTGCCAAGCAAAAGAAGAGCTCGCAGAATCTTTGGGTGTCACTCAAGCAGCCATTTCAAAACGTTTAAAAGCAGCTAGATATATTCAAAAGCAAGAAAATTGGGCTCCACATGAACTCAAGCTGAGAGACGTCGAAAGACGGTTTTGCATGTCCAAAATGCTGCTACAACGCAACAAAAGGAAGTCATTTTTGCATCGCATTGTTACTGGTCATGAAAAATGGATCCATTACGACTACCTCAAGCGCAAAAAATCATATGTGAAATCCGGCCAACCAGCCAAATCAACGGCAACGCCGAATATCCATGGCGCGAAGGTAATGCTCTGTATTTGGTGGGATCAGACAGGTGTACTGTATTATGACTGCTAAAACCGGGTGAAACCATCAATGGAGCACGCTACCAAACCCAATTAATCCATTTGAAGAGAGCAGTAGCCGAAAAATGCCCAGAATATGTGACCAGACACGAGGCAATAATTTTCCATCATGACAACGCTCGGCCCCACGTTGCTTTTCCGGTTAAGAACTTGTTATAAATATAGAAATTACTAATAGTAGTTTAAGTTCTTGCTCATATATGTCGCACTGAATAAGCGTGCCGCGCGCACTTAGCTCTGGGCTGAGTCAGATCCATCTTGTACCTTGACGCGTTCACTACTCACTGTGTAAACTTATTATTTTATATTCAATAAAGTACTTGATTAGAATTAACTCCACTGTGTTTAACCCTTATGTAATAAGAGGTTATGGCCCCAGGCCACTGTGTAGTAGTGCTTATTGTTGTTTAAAGTTTTCGAGTAATAAGAAATAGTGAAGTTGACATAATGTCGGACAGTGACGCGGTAAAAGTAGCAAAACTAAAAGGTGCTGAAAATTGGAGTGTTTGGCGATTTCAAATTCGCTTGTTTTTATTAACACATGAAGTGTTCGATGCTGTTAATGGTGTACTGTCAAAGCCAACACCGCCTGTTGCTCCAGCAGAAGATGCAACGAACGAAGCAAAAGCAGCATACGTGACTGCAAAAAGTGACTACGAAGAGAGCTTAAAATCTTTATACAGAAAGATAGCACTGCACAAAAGTTTATCGTGACATCCATGGAGAGGCAGCCCATGACGCATATAATGACGTGTGAAACTGCAAAGTCTATGTGGGATAAACTGCACTCTTTTTACGAGAACAGGTCGGAGGCTAGTGTACACGTTCTGCCACAACGTTGGTTTAGCATGAAAAAGGAACCTTCTGACGATATCTCCATGTACGTTTCGAAAGTCCTGGATTTGAGTTTCAATTTAAAAGTATTGAATGAACCAATGTCGGATAACATGGTAATGACAAAAATCTTGATGACTTTGCCCCCGCAATATAGTCATTTTGTGTCTGCCTGGGATTCTACGCCAGTTGCAGAAAGAACTCTGGAAAATCTTTCGGCACGTTTGCAAATTGAAGAAACTCGTGCTTTGCAAAGTGAAATCGAACATTCTGGTGCTTTGATCGCAAATAATTCAAAGAATTTTGTGAAAAATAAGAATCATCCAAATGGAGAGAAGAATCGTGGTAAACAAAAACCAAAATGTTGGCTCTGTGGAAAAGTTGGGCATATACGGAAGAACTTGTGGAGCCTTCCTTGTAATGAGCGTCACAAGAACGCGCAATAGTCCAATGCCGGTAAGCCAAATTCTTCAGTCTCCAGTAAGCAGAATTCTTCGAATGCAGCTTTGGTCGGCGAAATATTCATATCTACGGAGGTTGATACCAGTCAGTTGTCTTCTTGGATTTTCGACTCGGGAGCGTCACAACACATGTCCAAGGAACGAGAATACTTTTCTACGTTTCGGCAAATCGAGGGAATTCCTATTCGTCTTGGAGACGGACACATCGTGCACGCTGTTTGTATAGGTAATGTTGGTGTTTATGCTTTCAACGAAAAAGTTTGGACAAGTAAATATTTGTCTGATGTGCTTTATGTGCCGAATTTAAAGTTTAATCTTTTTTCAATGAGCGCTGCTCTTATGAAAAGCATGAGATTTGAGTCTAATAAAAATATTTGCAAATTTATTAAAAATGATGAAATTTTAGTAATTGGTAAAAAACAGGTAAATAGTAGCTTATTTTTAATGAAAATTTTTGCAAGTAATAAATTTAAGATGATTGATAAAAATGAAGTGAATAACAATAATAAAAATGTTGAAATATCTTTGATAGCTGAAAATAATTCTGTTAAATCTCAATTGCAAATATGGCACGAGCGTTTTGCACATCAAAATTTTGAACACGTTAGGAACTTTCTTCATAAAAATAACATTGTAATCAAAGAAGTGACTCCGTTTTGCGATGCCTGTGCACTGGGAAAGATGCATAGGATTCCTTTCCTGATTAGTGACCATAAAATGACTAAAGTCGGAGAAATTATTCACAGTGTGGTCCTATGGAAGTCTATTCACTTGGCAATTTGAGGTATTTTTTGCTTTTTAAAGACGATTTCTCGAAATACGTAACCTTGTACTTCATATTTAGTAAAACAGAAGTAAAAGCTTGTTTTGAAAATTTGATGCAACGTTTTAAAAAGGAAACTAGTAACGAGATTAATGTACTTCGTACTGATAACGGATTGGAATATACCAATAAAGAACTTTCAAAACTTTTGTTTGAGAACGGGATAAAACATCAATGTACGGTCACATACACGCCAGAGGAGAACGGAAGCGGTGAACGCGAAAACTGTACTCTTGTAGAAGCGGGGCGTACAATGTTGCTTTCAAAGGGCCTGAATAAAAATTTGTGGGCCGAGGCTGTAAATACTGCTTGTTTTGTATTGAATCGTAGTAGAAAAACTCGTGTTGATGGTAAAACATCGTTTGAAATATGGGATGGTCAAAAGAGTGATTTTAATTCCTTCAAAATCTTTGGTACCGAAGTGTACACTCATATACCCAAGGTGAAAAGGCATAAGTTTGATCCAAAATCAAAAATTGGAAGATTTGTTGGGTATGATGTCAACGTAAAAGGCTATCGTGTATTAATGAATGATAATAAAATTCAAACGTTTCGCGATGTTTTGTTTAAAAATGAAAACGCTTCAAAAGATATTGTAATTGAAAATATTAGCGATTACGATTTTTGTATATTTGAGTGTCCGAAAAATGTTGAACCAAGAGCTGATGTGAACGAGGTACGCGAAATCGTTGAAAATCAAAACAATGTTGAGAATAATAACAATCAAAATTTCAATGAGGCTAACGTTGATATAAATGTCGAAAATGACCAAAATGATGATTTGAATGAAGTTGCTCGTGATGGTATTGTTGAAAATGAGAGGGAAATTCATGAACCAAATCAAAATAATAACAATCCTTTTGTGGTACCTGAGCGTCCTCGCTATAACTTGAGAAATCGAGCAAATATTCAGCCACCTGATCGTGGTGATATTGTAAATTATTTCATGTTTGATGACGAAGATCATAATGATATAGACAATTTATTTGTTGCTTTAAATGCTCATGCTTATAATGATGAACCAAGTTGTTATGAAGAAGCAATAAATTCTGAGAACTCTAGACAGTGGCAAGCGGCAATGAAAGACGAATATCAAGCTTTAGTTCAAAACGGTACGTGGGAATTACAAAACGCGCCGTTAAATGCTAAAATTCCCTCGAACCGCTGGGTATATAAAATAAAACCTAATCTCGATGGATGTAAACAAAAGTTTAGGAGGAGACTCGTATCTTGCGGTTACCTTCAAAGAAAATACATCGATTATACCGAAGAAAATACATCGATTATACCGATATATATATAGCTAGATACACTTCTATACGTGCTTTTCTCGCGATAATGTTTTCGGAGCAAATGTTTTGTAAACAGTTTGACGTGAAGTCCGTGTTTTTAAACGGCGATTTGTCTGAAACTATATACATGCGCCAGCCGGAAGGTTTTGAAGACGGAACAGATCGGGTTTGCGTTTTAAAGAAAAATATTTACGGTCTCAAGCAATCCGCGAGATGCTGGAACTCTAAGTTCGTATCATGTTTAAAACGTTTTAATTTGCATCCGACGGACTCTGATCCATGCGTCTTTGTAAGCCATGATACTGCGGACGAAAAGCTAATGTTAATTATATACGTAGATTGCGGGCTTGTTGCATCTAAAAACGAACGTCAAGTTAATGAACTTCTTTCTTATCTTGAAAGTAATTTTGAAATAACTACAAATAGTTTATAGCTGTTTTTAGGAATTGAAATAAAATATTTGAATAATGGATCAATTTTGTTACATCATAGTATGTATGCTCAAAAAATTATAGATAGATTTAATTTGCAAGATGCTAGAACAAGTAAGACTCCAGCTGATCTAAATTACATTTCATTGTGCTATAAAAACTTGGAGGATTATGCGACTAATGTACCCTTTAAACAACTTATTGGTAGTTTGATGTTTTTAGCCACCGTAACGCGGCCTGATTTGGCATATTCAGTGGGAGTTCTTAGTCGATTTTCAGAAAAACCATCTAAAACTCATTGAATCGCCTTAAAAAGAATTGTAAAATACGTTAAAGAGACAGTTAATTTCGAGCAAAAATGATTTTTCGAGTATCACGGCTTACAGTGACGCCGACTACGCAAGTGATTTTGTTTCGCGGAAATCTGTATCGGGTTTTATCGTAAAACTAGGTAATAGTACAATTTCGTGGGGATCGCGAAAACAAAGCACGATTGCTCTTTCAACCACTGAATCGGAACTCTATGCTGCTTGCTGCGCTGCTCAAGAGATTATTTGGACTCTACAAATGGTTCGAGATATAACAAATAGTAAAAATACCTGTATTGTACATTGATAACCAAAGTAGCATTCAGATACTTAAAGATCAGCGATATCATTATAAAAGTAGACATATTGATACAAAATATAAATTTGTAAGTTCACTTTATAATTCTAAAGCATTGTTGTTAGAATATATTAATACTGAGCATCAGCAAGCTGATATCTTGACGAAAGCATTAAGAATACAATTATTTTATCGTTTGAGAAAATTAATTGGCATTTGCAATACTAATAAATAAAGTAATAATAAATTATGTTTGTTTTTGAATCAGAATTAACAAAAAAAAAAAGTATTGCACGAGATTTGTAATGTATGTTTCACATGTATAGATTGTAATTTCTAAGTGGGAGTGTTATAAATATAGAAATTACTAATAGTAGTTTAAGTTCTTGCTCATAGATGTCGCACTGGATAAGCGTGCCGCGCGCACTTAGCTGTGGGCTGAGTGAGATTCATCTTGTACCTTGACGCGCTCACTACTCACTGTGTAAACTTATTATTTTATATTCAATAAAGTACTTGATTAGAATTAACTCCACTATGTTTAACCCTTATTTAATAAGAGAACTATTTGGAAAACAGTGGATGGGAAGTTTTACCCCACCCGCCTTATAGCCCAGACCTTGCCTTGGAAACCACAAAACGCCAGAAAGATGGGAGAAGGTCATAGCTTTAGATGGGCAATACTTTAAGTAATGCTATTGTACAATTTTTTTTCTTAAAAAAACGTTCAAATTTTGAAAAAACCCGCATGAATTAAGTTATATACACAATAATAAATTCAATTTAATGATAAGTCCAGAGGATTGAAAATACAGTATCTTAGGGCATTTTAGACCTTAACGTCGAGATACTTAAAAACAGCTAGTTTTTATAAACTCCGAGTTTTTTTTTACTGCGTCGTATTATAATATTTTTTTATCTCTGAGAACATTTCACGAATCGGACTAGACTAGCAGGAAAGGAGTACTTCACAGCATTTGGTGTGCCCTATATACCGATGTTTTAGCATTGCCTGAAGGCACAAATAGGAATTGACGACGTGTGAAGTGCAGATCGCACGAGCGTTGTGCGACGATGAAAGAGTAATGGAGAGAGTGGTAGGCAATGGAGGTATTTAAAAAAAATAGAATAGAATTCTACCACACCTAGCTTACTTTCGACCATCCTGCTGGGCTTGCATGGTACAGCTCAGCGCTTCGAAGACACCAACTCAGCTGCTCCCGGACCTAGCCCAAAACTAAATCTCTGGATGCAATTTTCATTAGGTAAGTTTGTCGCACGTCAAATGATATCTCGCATGCGAGTAATTACCGTGACATTAACAAAAGTACCAGTAAGTACTATCATTACCTTTTCGACAAACTCTATGCCTTCTGGTACAGTGAGCAGAAAACGGACCAGCACTATAACTTCCAGTACAGACAGCAGCGAAGACGACGTTTACATCTAGATCTTCCTTTTTCTACCAGCTCTTGGCATGTTAACATCGCCATTGTGATAATTCAAAATTATTCATATTCATGCATTTGGTAAAAATAACCCTTTTTGTTTGCAATCTCACATTAAGTATTTTCATCAAGTCTGGCAGTTATTTCTCGCATGACTTTGTTCATCTACTGCGGTAATAGTAGATATACCCATCTATTTCACGGCTTCAATAAGACAGTGGATATGTGCGAAGAGAGTATTTGAAATTGAGGCTCATTTGACAGAGCCTAGCTGTGAGAATCTTTTTTGTTTACATTCTTACTTTACCTTCTGCCTGCTTTTCTTATACTGTGACTTGAAGATCAATGTTGCTTGTCTAAATTCGACCACCATCATGTTGCGTTTAGGCACACCGTGCATCCTATTCAATCCAACAGTCTTCTGGAGGTTCCATACGCCAAAGCTGAGTTATTTATATTTTCATTCACACCTACCACAATTTATTAGAATGCATAATGACATCGAGCTTGATTTTTGATGATTCCTACCTTTCATTGAAAATAGTTCTAAAAAGATTATTATCTAACAATGCTTTATAATCTCCGAAACTTGGTTTCTAAGGCTTCAAATTTCCTTTAAGTATCGCATTGTTGTTGTCTTAAATTACTATCGCTTTGCTGTCTTTCCTTTTTTATTATCTTCTTCTCCCTCTTATTTTTTTATATCTTTAACCATTTTGTAATTGGACTAATATTCATTTAAATGGATTGATCTACATGCAAATAAATATATTTTACAAAAATTGCACCTCAATCTAACCATATCAAGTTATTCATTCTTTGAGAAATTTTTCCACATCTTACTACAACGAGATAAAAGACACATCCTACTTTTAATTTAAATTTTCCCTTTGAATAATATCAATTGGTCCTAAGCTTTTAAAGCTAATTTTATGAAATGTCCTTGCCATTGAGACAAAATCTTACCATTCAACATAAAATCAACATAATTTCGCGTAGAAACATTTCTTTGACAAATATAATTAATGCGACTTGAGTTTATAGCGTATTTAAATCACGTCACTGCCTTCTAGTTCCACGTTATCAGCGGAACAACTCTAATTTAAGGATATTACTTTAATAATCTCTTGATTATAATTTACGATGCAAACGATCCCGACAAACGAACCATCCTAAATGAACTGTAAACTTAACTACACCAGGTATGATAACGAAGAACCATTTCAAGTCAACCTCCTACCGCTCTACAACACTTCGAGAGCCGTAGTCTCTCGGCAATATTATCATACAAATACCCAAATATAAAAAGGACACGTCTTCAAAAGTAAGTATTTCGCCAATATTATTTGCCATTCACAAAGACATAAATCTGCCATAATAAGATGTATAACGCGGCAACTGTTCTGGAATGAATAAATTCTACAACAGTCGGATTCCCTGGTGGTTTATTTGTACCGCTGAACTGGATAATGTTCAAGAAGGAAACGGCGGTTGGTTTTTTCTTTACTTTCCTTTTAAACAATTCATGCGGTTTTCTATTGTTTTTCACATTGGGAAAATATGGTGCACCGAAGTGCCAAAGAAGGAAAGCTGGATACAACTTGAGCTGTTTGTTTATTATCAAGGCGATATTTAAATTAAATTGAACAGATATCCGGTGAGACAATAAATACTGAATCATCTGGCAGAAGATTATTACTGAATTTAAGCTCGGAAACAGATGATATATTGTAGGAAAAATATTACTTTAGCAATGATTTTAACCAAGAATGTAGTACTGAAACTGTAGGAAATCTAGGGTAGAAGATATTGATGGGGTGTGGTCAGTTCAAGTTTTAAAAAATATTGCTGCTAACTGTAGTTGCTAAGGGATATTTACCGCTTAAATATGTGAGAATCTTGCAAGCATCAACTTTAGGAAGAAATTACTAAATGGAACACGTTAACGAAATTATTCTGCAAGCCTATAGAGTTATTAAAAACTTAAGCTCTATCTAGGAGACCTTGAAACAACTGAAATATTCCTTGTTACCATAAACTGCAAACTTACCATTCTCTTCAAATTTGGTGTAGTGATAGTTAAGTATATAAGTCCGTAAAGGACTGCAGCCATGATCTGTTGCCTCGGCGAAGGAAGATGTTAATATCCGCCGAGAATGCCCTTGTCTGGGGACGCGTGAATGCGCTGGCAGGGTATCATTGCGGTGTTGTGGGGTGGGTTCATTCCCCCAGCACAAGGACCCACTACAAAAGAATTTCGCATTCACGAATTCTTGGGTCTCAAAAGAAAAGGCGACCGAAGTCGAAAAATTGTAGGTAACTACAAAGAGGGAGGAATTGCTTGGTCAAAGAACAAGTTGACACAAGCCAAAACAGACGGACTTAGGGTAACCTCGTCGTTACCCGACGATTCTCATAGCCCACAAATAAGAGTGGGACAACAGGATGGTGGTGGTGCCCCCTCGCACCTGCCCAACCGGATCTATAAATGTTGCAGTGGCCAAGTATTTCCCTTCTGAGTGGAAAACTCATACAACATAAACTGTATGAGCCTTCCCATTAGAAAAGAAATACACCGGTGACCAATTTATGTCATAGAGTTATGCAATGGGATCACATAACCCTATGCCATAAAAAGGCACCTTGCTCGAGGCCACTCAACCCGCAAGAGTCCCTGAAACAATTAAAAAGAAGTTTAGAGCGTGCCCGATGGTTTGCTCATTTTTGTGGGGAAAGCATTCCACTGTACCGGGTACTATACTCGGTCAGAACCGACGGAAAGGAAAGACCAATGGTTCAATTTAAAAATCCATTTTTTTTTATTCAAACATTATTCTTTTGAATTTCAACATCTACAGCAATTCCTTTTTGCCCCACCTGCTCTGGTGCAAGTTTAAATAGATTGAGTGACAACGATAAAAAAAACAAAAATTCAAGAAAAAAAATCTAAGACTTTGTAATTAAATATAAAATTTAGCCCCTCTCGAAAATTGTAATTAAACAATAAACAAAAAAATAACGGAATTAGTCAATAGGTGAATTAATTAATTAACGAAATTATATTTGAATATACAAAAAATTTAAAAGAAAGTAAAACGGGATACTTACCCAACCTTTTCGACGAGCGCTCGTTGACGAGGTGGGCAGGTCCTGGAAATTTCTATTATTGATTTTACACTATCACTAATTCATTAGATTATTGATTTGCGGCACGATTACTCCCGAATACTCCCTAGTGTAATCACTCCTCCGATGCATTTAACAGTTGGTCAAAGCGCACAGATAGCTGCATTAGGCACTTATAAATCAATATTTTTTTGTTAAAATCGAAACACATCGTGTTTTACGTTGAAAAGTAAATTAATTAGAATGCTTGGCCTTGTAATATCAAGACACTATTGAATATTGATTTCGAATAGTTCTTTTTCTTTTGGGAGACAATGTAATAAATTAATCCGAATATCTTAAAAGTGATTTTCAAAACGTTTTCCTTTTATATCAAAAGTTTCAATAGGCACTTCTCAGCTTGATAAGAAGTTTTGAGGTCATTAAAATGGATGTCTTTCCTAATGCACCGATCTATTGATCGCTGATTTTATTAAATGCCCATAGTATTACAATTGCAAAATATGTTGACTTTTCATTCGATCAATAAATTATAAAAAAAAGCTCATTTTAAAACATTAGACAAGTGTCTCCAGCACTAGAGTGAAATGGATTAAAAAGAATTGGTGAAAGTTTTCTTTCAAATAATTCTCGCGGAACGCACCGTCACTTGCATCAATTTCCATGATGATCCCTAATCGGGACACTATGTACAACCTCAGTATACGCGCACACTATATAGTAAGGCTGCAAATCTGCATTCCAATCAGAGACGGAAATCAAATAAGAATCTTCACTGTGACGTCCAGTTAAAGTAAATTTTCACAAGAAATTTTCCACCGTTTCACCACATTTTTTCAATCTCAATGCCGGCTAAAGATTTCCCGTGAAAATCTTGGTCTGAAATTCAAAACATTTTACTGCGTATCCACGTATTCAACTTCTCCCGACATTTAAATTCTACTCCAGCGCACACAGCATCCGCACGGGCGCGATCTTCACCTATCGAGCTCGTGTAACTCTCCTCTTGGAGTATCTTCCCCAATTGGAAGTAGCAAATCACTGGAGTTTTACCACTTTTTTTCTGGTAAAAATGGGTAGAAACGCGCGCTCACAATCACTCCGATTTAGACTTAAATCCGTAAGCGGCTTTTCGAATGCTTTTTCGAAACATTTATCAGTTACAAAACGATAATGCACTCCAAGCGGGTAATTAATCGCGAAATTGTAACGCCCCCAATTTACAAAGATATCAATAATAAATCACGGGGACAGTGAAGCAACTTCAAACTCAAAGTGTAGCGAACAATGATGGATCTGTCAGAAACAATTTTTCTACACTCCAAATCTTCCATTCACTTTGCCGGCGCGGTTCTCACCCGTCCACACCGTGTGTCGGTTTTCAGCAGACTCCCTTTCTTCCAGTTTGGATCCGTCCAAAAGTTGTCTTCGTTTTCATATCCCGTGCCTACGGCGAAAACTCCATCAGCTGTCCACCCAGCTGAATTCGAATGCATTACATCAAGTAATTTACCGTTGCCCTGCACAAAGTCATGGGTTCCACATCTTTAATTGTAGTGGACAGACTCAAATTTTTAACAAAACCCAAATTTTAATTGTAGTGGGGAAATTTTAACTAAACTAAAGAAATTAAAATTGAAGTAAAGAAATTTAACTAAATTGAAGAAAATTTAGATGTAGTGAACAAATTTACATGCAGGAAAGAATTAAACAAAATTTTAAATGGCAATGAAAATTTAAATTTTATAAAAAGATAATTAACGAGAACATTCAAATTTTTATATAGAATAAAATTAATATCAAATTACATTTACTAATAACAATAAGTAGAAAAACAATTCTACAAACTACAATTATAGAAAAAATTTACATAATTTTATTTTAAATCTGCCCTTACAATTTAGATAGGAGATAGAAGGGTTTTCGAGCAGTTTGCTGATATAACTGCTCGATTACTACATTGGGTAGCCTTATGATTGCGCTTGCAGTTCGTTTGATATTCTATTTCAAAATTTGAGTTAGAAATGTCGAAATGAAATTTCTCTTGTTATACATATTCTCTATCTTACATACGAAGTGCAAGTTAACAATATTTTTCCCGCCGATTCTGATGAGTCAAATGAGTTAGAGTGGAACAAACAGTTAACAACACATCAATTTGTGTGCTGCACTTCCTTGTGTGAAAACGAGTATAACATTTTTGTCTCAAGGAAAATTTTTATATTCGTATAACTCGTCGACTAGCTCTACTTGGCATGTCTTCAAATTATCGCAAAAAAACAGCTTGATTGAACGCATTTTCTAAAGTCCAAGCTAACCCCCGCAGGAGGAATGCTGGCCGACAGAAATACTCTTAGAGGCTAGCATTCTTTGGGAAGTTCCCGCAGGGAACTAGGCTAGCATTCTTTGGGGACTACCGCCTCCACGGATCCAAGGATATGGGAAGTGCCGTGAGGCTCCCTCCTGGGATGACACATAATGAACCCGACTGAATCTGGACTACGCTTTGGACAACGAACTGGAACCTAGTTGCTTTGAATGGTAGCGCCAAGGTGACACTTGTGGATAACCGGCTCTAATTCAACTATCATATCGTCTTCGCTCCGGTAAAGCCTTCGCAGGCCTTGGAGTACGTTCGAAGTTTGCCCCATTGGGTTGGTGGTGTAGGTTCGGTTGAGACGGACTGGTCTGGCTCTGAGTACTTGTCCCTATTAGAGCTTGTGCCAACCATTGCATGGCCTCCCTGCTCTGCAAAGATAACCATGGGACCAAAAAGGTGACAATAAACACAAACGGAGATAGTGGCTCCAAGAGGGACCCACTAAAACTGGACCAAAGAAAAACCCTTGAAAAAAGATAGAACAAGTTTGGTAGACCAAACTATGCTCATTTCAGAAGGTTTTTGTACTTAGTCTATAATATGTAGGTGTGTAGAATTATTTCATTCAAGAAAATTTTTTATGACATGCGCAAAAAATATATTCTTGCTTTAAAAGAACTCCATTTCTGGCAGCCAACATTCCGGACACTGGAATTTTAATGTATTTTAATTATTCATCTTGCCTTAAAAATTTTGAGAAGAGCCAATGAAAAGTGCAGTGTCTGGTTTGATGGAAAGTTCATATAGTAGAAAAATCGTATATGATTGTTGTAAACGGAGGAAACCAAGCAGCTACAGCTTCTTTAAATTTGATTGTAACTTATTGAATATAAATATCTTTTACAGAAATACTTAAATGGCTGATTTCATCCAATTCAATGATATTAATACAGTTTTACTTGTTGTGCGTTAAAGGAAGCTTCTTCAAAAACTATAAAAGCAACAAGCTCAAACTTTGTGAAAAGCTAAGAAATGGCGGTCTATCAAATGTTTAGGTCTTATCAAATGTTTCAAAATTTTTTCAGGGGGCTCCCCCCTCACAAGGAAGTGACCACTAACAAAGTTTTTCATCAAATGTAGTCAAGTAGGGTATCAAATGAAAGGTCTTAGAACTTCTTTAATCTGAAAAAGTCATTTTTTGCATCAGGTGTCCAGGGGGAGGCAAAATGTACGAATGTACAATACTCAACTCTGTTAATAACAGTATGGTTTGTAAATTTAACGTTTTCTCCCATGAATCGAAACGGTGCCCTTGTTATAACCTCTTCCTGGTGTGCCCCTGGCCTCTTCCATTGGTATGCTGGTCTCCACCATATCCTACACAACTAAGTCGTTTAACCTCCACCTTTCTGAATGAAACACCAATTGTACGCAACGATTCTACAACGTATTTTACAAGGTATTAAAAGATTTCACAATGTAATTACAATTATGTTTCTACTCATTTATTCTCAATGCCAGCAGCCATGCTCTCTTTCCGGAGAGCCTTCACCTCAACCTCCTACCTAAACTGCCGTTCGATTGCGCGGTTCTCCTCCCTAAAACGCGTGACTTGCAGAGCAGCGAACACTTAAGTTAGCCTATTTTTTACATGCCCTAGAACCCCGTCCAGCTAAGGTTTTCTCACCATCTTGCGTACTGGGTGGCTCCGCGGGCGTGCGTACAACCTCAGACCTTAGGAGCAAGTACATGTCCTTGGCCTAGTATATGAGACTCGTAGAAAATAGCAACAACACCTAAAAATGCTGGAAATGACTGAGCTACGTCCTCGGCCCAATGCCTAGTGACACTGACGCGTATATAACACCCGTAGAAAATAGCAGCATTACCTAGAAAAATGCTGGAAATAACTGAACTGTGTTCTCGGCTCAATGCCTTGTGACACCGACGCGTATACGAGGTTCGTAGAAAATAGCAGTAACACGTAGAAAAATACTGGAAATGACTGAACTGTCCTCTATCACGACCCGTTGCTTATATTGAGTAAAAAAGCCGACGCTGCGTATACCTCAATCCAATTATTTCATATGGTTTCCCAATTTAGTACGACAAATTGTTGTGAAATCCGCATGCAAAACAATCCCCCCCTTTCCATAAATTCAACCAACGCACGTTCAATACTATAGTTCTGCACAATATGCACTTGCATTACTTTCCTCATTCCACCTCGGTCATAAAATCATGCCAGCATTTCAATTGTTTACTACGACCGGGGATCGTTGCATCTGTTGTTATGAAATTTCATTGGGGGAATCCACCTTACTCGCATTGTTAATCTTTTAACTCGTGACGACACTTGTTGGTAATGTGCGCTTGTTTGTTTTGTATGTCATTTTCACGCGGTGCGTATTGATTGGTTTCATTTTTGTTTTTTTTTTTGTATGTTGGGTTGGTGGACGCTTTCTTTAGATATTTTTTATCTTAGTCAGGCGGTTTATTGTGGTTTTATTCGTAATGTTTGATATTTTGTTTAGTAACGTGGTGCTTTCAGGCAGGGTATAGTGACGAGTCTCTAACACCTTTAAACTTTTTAAAATTTTACAGCTATGCAGGGTTATTAAAACCTTCATGACAAACAGATTCCAAGAAAATTAAATCCTAATCAAGTTTGTTACCCTCATTTCAATTGTATGGAGTAGTAACAAGAACACATGTTGGTTGTTTATACATATTTTAAATTTACCAAGGTACTCTTTTTTTCCGGGTTTTAATTCGAACATGTCTAATTAGCTGAGAATTCAAAAAAAATAATTAAACTGGAACAAAATGGTGCCTGTTACGCACTCATGAACGAAATTCTGCCATATGGTTCCAAAGTTATACAGCGCATGTTCCATAATAATACAGGAAAGTTCAAACTGCTATAACTTCGCTAAATATCATTTGATCTTTTTGCAGCTTTCAGGCCAGGTCAACTCAATAAATAGCCAATGGTTTGCGAATTTGATTGGATTTAAGGATACCGCTACGGTTTTATTCAAGAAAATATAAAATTGTTGATTCATACTATAACTAACAAAGTTGATTGGTTTTCGACTCCTGGCGTATTTGTTGTGGTTGTACTCACAAAGGCCTATATTCGTGATTTTTTTCAGATTTTTCGGATGAAAGGTGTCGAGGGGGTACGCGAAATGGAAGCCGATAACCTTTCCCAAGAAAAGTGGTCGCAAAATACAATTGTTGCCCAGCGACATGAAAAAGAGGGCTAATCCGAAAAGCGGGAGTATCGGCACTGAGTCGACTTATGGCCAACGTAGAGGGACCCAGCCCATCAAGAAGACTACTGTATGGAGCAAAAATATGGGGCGACGCTTTCAGTATGGAGGTACACCAAAAACGCTTGGCACAGGTACAGAGAAGAGGAGTACTGAGGATTGCATTTTTGTATCTGACAGTCTCTGGTTCGGTGGTGAGTGTTATTGCAGGCGTGATACCTGTTGCCCTCCTTGCTAGAGATCGCGGTGCTATTTACCTACATCGAAACGTTGACGCAAGGGAGATGATTGGCAGCAATCTTGGGTGAATTGCACGAAAGGATGATGAACTGCCTATCTCATTCCTGATGTGTGGCCGAGGCTAAATTGAAGGCATGGTGAGACTAACTTACATCTGCTGCGACGGGACCTAGACGGCAGCGCTCGCCTCAAATTGCCTTGAATCGGTTGACAAATGGAACCAGATCGCACATTATGTTCGGGCGATTCTAAAATATAAAAGGGACTCACAGCAGCCGGGGACGTCGGAAGTGAGGGATCGCTTGTCTGACTATTCCTCTTCCCCTCTCTCTTCCGACTAGCTTGACAGCGCCTCACGTTGTAACAAAACGAGACCTAGCCCAAAGTAATTTGTCAAACCGTTCCAGGCTAGGTTCTTGGTTTGACTGGAGAGGTGTTAGTCCCTTGCAAGCATGGGAGTCCCACACTCAGTACGTAAACGACTATTCACCTCCCAACCACAAAAAAAAACTTTTGCATTGAAATCACCCAGAATTAACTTAGTGTCGTTTGTAGGTAATGTGTTGACTAGTGTTTCCAGGTGATGGTCGAACGTTTTCTTCATTGTTTTGTCCTTTTCTTCAGTATGTTTATGTACCTCCATCAGCCAAATTTTTAAGAATTTCGCTTTTACCGTTTACGGTGGAATTGAATATTTTCCTAAAAGTGGTTTATGTCTATTTGAGTAAGAGTAGAATAAGTTTTGGCCATATAACGGTACGGGAATCAATGACGCGGTTGAATCCTGATTGATTTTGAAGTTTATGTTTTAAGATGCGAAACTTGAAGGATGGAGTAGAATATAATGAAGAACTTGAATCGCGAACTTCTTGGATGAAGAACTTAAAGTCTGGCAATTTTTCAGTGATTGAATAACTGTAGGCAGCAATATTTCCACTAATCCTCTGACCTAAAACTAAGCTCTTTGCTGAACTAGTTACTCCATAAGTAGCTCTCAAATAGTACCTACACTATCGAGTAGCTGAAGTTTTAACCATTGGCGTACAGTTCATTGTCATATCTCTGGACTTCACGTCTTAAGTTGATTGCGAGGTCAACTTCGATTTTGACGTGATAATATGAAGTAAGGAAGAATTAAATTGTTACATTAGCTTGAAATATAACTAGAAAGAAATGAAATAACAGACTAAATTTAAATAGTTTTTAAAGATGCATTGATTCACAGTACTAGGCACATATCAATTTTTCAACACCAGCCAATTTCGCTTTTTCGTTCGAGTTCACTCAGTCTCACGAAATAATATTTTCAAATAATATTGCGGTTCAAAATATCGTTCGAGATGATGAGAAAACCAGGATGTCCATTTTGAACTCCAAACATCACACATAAATTCAAAATTGCTTCACTAAATATCAATGTATGCAGAGTGAAAAAATACCTACAAAATGATGGCGTTTTCACAAAATGTTTATAATGCAATTTGAAACATCCCTTCACTTTCGAAAGGGGGAGAAAAAATGTTAAAATGATTTCCATATTGCTGCCGTCAGTGAAAAGTGGAGTAAACTGACGAAATTCCACTCGAACCATCCACAATGTAAATTGTATAGAGAATAACTTTCAAGTGCCCTACTTTCCTTCAGTTATTGGAAAATATTCAGTTCTGAGGGGTTGCAAGTTCACAAGGAATGCTTTCCGTGACCGGGAAACGTGTACTATTTCATAGAACGTATATCCTGTTGAATTCTGCCTTACTCTCTGTACTATCTACCTGTGGCCCGGTTCACTTTAGGACTTATAAGACGGCCACTGCACTAAATGATGTCAGGTTGAACGTTTTTTATTCTGCACCAGTGGCCTTTGGGAAGGAAGTAGCGGAAAATCCTTGAGCCTTAAGCTACAGGTTACGCTATTCATTGTCAATGGGAAAATTTTAATTACCTCCGGGCTGAAGTTGGTTTAAAGGTAGGTAACACTGTCACACTGTGATCTGCTTTTGAAGTGAAACAACTGAGTTTGGGATGAAGGACTAAATACAATGGATACAGAGTAAGATAAATTTAATGCATTCTTATAGGGTAAATAAAAGAGGTAAGTCGGGAGTCAAGGTTTTCTAGCCTTGATTGCAGCAAAGAATATTGGGCGTTTGGATTATGTGCATTCAGGAATAATTTTGGTTTTGAATATGAAGAAAAGTTTTGATTAAAACACATCAGCGGATATTTTGAATATCTTTTTTGAAACATTTTCATTGACATCAGTTGATAGTCCAAATCCTTAGGTTTGTTTTGTTTTTTAAAAGATGACTGCTACTTTGAATTTACGCCTTAAGTTGCCGATCTTGCTCTTAGATATCCAGTAAACAGTTTACACAGGTTCAGAGCCTTATTTTGAAAAGGACAGCGATCTGGATCTTTGATTGAGGAAATCAGATGAAACATATTGTTTTAATAAAGATAAGGGAAATTTGATGAAGCTTTCACAGCCTTTTGCTCTGGTTTGTTCAGTGCCACTGACCGATTACAACTTCATTTTACTCGTCATTAAATGGACTGAGGTTTGTTTCAGTCCTGTTATTCACCTGACACCCCTGGCATGAAAATCGATGAAAATTGAGATGGCTCAGTGTGGCTTGATGTCACACGTTGGTCATATCACTCATGTAGGTAAGGTTTGTATAATTATAACTCCTCGTCAACAAATAAATTGCTATTATTATTGTCGCGTGTTATGGTTCGTGGCCAATAATTGTAATGTTCCGGGAAAGTGAAAAGGAAATGTCTTTTAAATTAATTTAAAAGAGTCTATTTACTAATAAATGCACAATTTAACACTTTCACTAATTTTGATTTTCACTTTGTCTATAAATTTTTCACTTTAACTGTCTTATCTATCACGAAAATCACTTTACTATTAATCGAGCAATATCGCTTTCCAATTCGCACTCCACACTATCACAGTTTTTACTATCGTTTTTATAATGAAATCCCCCCATTCATTCAGCTCGCCTTTATAAAGGGTATCTAGTCATTCAATCCATTTCTCGTACATTGCCGAACTATGTGGAATATTCGAGCAGCTTAATGAATGGGCGGTGACTCACTTCCAGATGTTGATCATGCTTGGTGGGTTTTTGAGTACATTCGCTTGTTGATCATTATGTTCGTAATGGTCGTGAAAGCAATTGCGACAGTAGCTCGCAAAATTATTCATGCATGTAACATTATCATAAACGCGAATCACATGTTTCAAAGTCTTTTTTGAACTTAGTACTAAAATACAAAACCCAATTGAAATCACGACCTGTGTCCGTCTGTCTGTCAGTTTATCCACATGTATGTCACAGCAGTTTTTCTCCGAAGCTATAGAAGCTACAGCTATGACCTCTTGAAAGTTTCGGGGTGAACAATTTTTTCAGTGACGTTTAAGGGGGTCTCCTCATATAGGGAGTATCATTGAAAAGTTCTCAAAGAGATCCCTCCAAAACATGCCTTAAAATGATCTTAACAGTACCGGGAGGAGACGGCAGGAGAAAGGGAAATGTACAAAATTTTCACGCACTCCCGCTCGCGGTTGGACAGCTTTCATCCAAAAAAATCATGGATGTGTGTATTTATGAGTACAAAAACAAAAAATACATCAAAAATCGAAATTCGATCAACTTTATTAGTAATAGTATGCCTTATCACTTTTACATTTTCTTGGATAAAATCGTAACAGCACCCTTAATTTCAATGAAATTTGACACAAAAAGATCGCATAGTATTTAAGTATTTAACGAAGTTATAGCGGCTCGAATTTTCCTGTATTACTGCGCAACAATATGTGCTATATGACTAAGGAACTATATGGCACATGGAACAATATGCACTTTTTACCGACTCAGACACTACAACTTTGCTGGGATTTGCATGAAAGTTTGTGAAATACTAGGTATCATGAATATCTTTGAGGATTTCTTCAACTAGTGATATGATTGTAAAACAAAATGGCGACTGTTTTAAATGAGAAGATGGAATAAATTGGTGTTATTTTTCCCCAACTTCAACATTTGAGATCCATACTATTAACGCTTGATCAAATTAATTAACGAATGGCTGAAGATAAGAACCTACAATTTAGATGTAAAACAAGTCTTGTAAGTAGGCAACAGTTCCTACCAGAAGGGGTTTGTAACCTTTGAAATAAGTTTTCTGATGGCATGAATTCATGACTAGAATTATTCATCCAATACTTGAATAAGAAATCATTGAATTTATCTAAAAGGTGCCAGATTCTATTCATAACTTCATCCTCTTTTTCTTTTTTGTAGTGCCTCCAACTGTCTACGTCCATTGTCTGCGTCCTTCAATTTTAAATCCAAGCAACGATTAATGGTCTTTGTCGACTGTCAGAACAGCGTTTCCTTGGTTTCCCCACTGGTCTCCGGCCTTCAGCCCATTGTATCGAATTCGCTGTTGGTCCCCGTCTACCTTCACTACTATATAATTCGTTTCACCTTGGTGCGGTCGCTTCCCAATCCACTTTATTTTTCAGAATAACACCAAAACACATTATACCCTTTCAAAACAAAACAAATTAATCCAAACGCAGTAAAAACATTCGATCATATTAGCATTTAGTTTCGCAATGACACAACTGCATGGTTACTTTTGCTATGTCATTTGACAAACTTTTCGAGGTAATCTGGTTTTATCTCTTATGCCCACATTCACGTATCAATGGCTTCTAGCGCAATTAATAAAAAGTGAGGCTACCGAGAAACGTATAAGTAACATAGTTATTTATCCATAAATCGTTAAATCGATGGGTGCATACTTACTTCTGTGACTCACCAAAAGCACCGAAAGATTTCGATAAGTGACCGATCGGAAACTGTGTAGTGAGCTGTTTACGCATAACGCTTTAACCATCAGATACTAGGTGGCGGTGTGTGTCTTTAAGAACTCACCAGCAACTTGTCGCTCAAAAATAATGAGGGAGAGATATGATCACATTTTGAGCGTTTTTCTGGTAAGATAAATCAATTGTGTGCTTAAAGACTGATTTAATTAAAGACCAAGGTTCCGTGTTTTAGTTAGTGATTGAATAAAAATGAAAAGTGAACGGTAGACTTGTGAAATATTGTGAGCTGTTCTGTCAACTTAGAAAAACTCTATCGACTTTGTACTTGTAAAATTTTGGCTTCATACTACAGTGACTTGGAAATATTTTATGTGTTTTCGGACTTGTAATTTTTTTATGAATCTATGCTACGGACATAGAAAAATGGTGATCAAACTTCGTAATACTTGTGAAAATTTATAGTTTCATAGAGCATCAACTTTTAAAAACTTGGAATTTATGAATATTTTAATTGGTTTTCGACTCGACTTTATGTGATCACTGTATATAACAAGCGAAATTGAGAACTCAATTAAATAGTGTTAAAGTCAATTCGAATATATATGTGTTTCTCCCTTGAAATGGAAGTAAATCAAGATGGCTACTACTACAGACTCTTTAATGCTTAATCAAGACGAATTGTTAAAGCTTATTACGAAGGCGTTTGGGAACTATACGAAGTCTCCTAAGACAAGAAAAACAGCCTCATATATAGAGACTAGAAAAGAAGCCTTTGAGTCACTATGGAAACAATTTAATGATCGTCACACTACAAGAGTTTGTGAATTGACGAAGGATGAACAGGCTGGCTTATCTTTTTTTACCGAATATAGATATGAACAAGTTGAAGAAACATACATAGAACACAAGGCCCAAATGAAAGATGATTTAAAGGAGATAAACAAAGGTTCTACATCAGTAAGCTTACCTTGAGCATCATGTGTATCACCAGGACCCAGTTGCGAGGTACGCCTACCGCAGATTAGTTTACCTAAGTTTTCTGGAGGTTACGAAGAATGGCAGTCTTTTCATGACATGTTCCTGTCTCTGATACATACCAACCCGCGCGTAAGTGCTGTCCAAAAACCTAAGGATTTGTCTTCAAGGAGAAGCTGAAATTGTGTTGAAGAATCTTTCTACTACAGAAACCAACTGCAACGAGGCTTGGTTATCATTGACGAGCCGTGATAACAATAAAAGGTTCAATACAAATGAAGCTTTAAAGCAGCTTTTCGAACAAAGAGCAATTAATGTCGAGACTGCTAACGCCATAAAAAAACCTATTGGACACTACTTCAGCATGTTTGAAATCTCTCGCAAGTTCAAGTATCGATACAACTTCATAGGACGTTATTATCAATCATCTCATGGTTTCTAAGTTAGACCAAATATCGAGAAAACAATGGGAGCTTCAGCTAAGTCAAAAGAAGACGGACGAGTTGCCAACCTGCGAACAGTTTAAGAAATTTATAGAGACTAGAATTAGTACGATAGAGATGTTAGAAGGAACTAAGTCGACAATGCAAGCACCAATAAAATAATTTCACACTACAACCGAAGAGAAGAAGTCTAATTATACGTGCGTTATGTGCAAAGGTCAACATGCTCTTTGCCAGTGCAAACGATTTTTGAAATATACTCCCGAAAAACGCGTAGATTATGCACAAAGCAATAAATTAGGCTTTAATTGCCTTGCACCGACACATAGAAGATGCTATCAATCGACGAGTTGCCGACGTTGTGGACGCCCCCACCATTCATTACTGCATCTAGAGAGAGAAAAGGAAGAAACACAAGGGACATCTAATGGAGATAAAGAGAATTCACAACCACACACACAAGATACGACGACGATATTATCAATTTTTTCTAAAACATTATCATCCTGCAACTGCAGTGATTAGGGCGCAGTCAGCTTGCGGATCTTTTTAAATGTACAATTACTGGGACTTAAGCGTACACCAATCAATGGCTTGATGTCTGGAGTGGGAGATGATCACACCCGGGTTAAGTATTGCATATCTTTATGTATTAAATCACGCCATCAACCAGGTAAATCAATTTCGGTAAATGCATTTGTGTTAAAAACCATTACATCTATGGTTCCATCTAGGATAATTCATTCCCCTGATTGGCTCAAGTTAGAGAAGTTACCATTAGCAGATCAAGAATCCACAACATCGAGTAAAATTGATATCTCACTTGGAGCTGAGGTATACGGAGAAATACTGAAGATGGGGCGTAATCAAAAAACCATCTAGAAATTTAATTGCTCAGGACACCAGTCTAGACTGGATTGTATCAGGTCAATTGTCGCCAGATTCAACTTCAGCGAATTAAATTATTAGCATGCACACACAAATCAAAGAAGATTAATTGTTGAGAAAATTCTTGGAGTTAGAAAAAGAACCAGAAGTACAACAGAAGATGCTAAGCGAAGAAGAGATAAGATGTGAAGAACTTTTTGAATCAACTACTGTAAGAGATGATGATGGTCGTTTATTGTACGTTTGTTCAAATTGGAAGATCCAGAGTGTCAATACGGTTACTCGCTGCAAAAAGCATTAAGACGGTTTATGTCTATGGAGAAGAGATTAAATCAGAATTTAAAACTACGCAAAGAATATATGAAAGTGATAGAGGAATATAAAGAGCTTAATCATATGCAACTTGTACCAAAAGCAGTGTACCTACCTCATCATGCTGTAGTTCGTGATGACAAGGATACGACTAAGGTTCGTGTCATATTTAACGCTTTCTGTAAAGGTTTCAATAACGTATCCCTTAATGACTATTTACTAGTTGGACCAAAATTGCAGCAAGATATACATCACCTCTTGTTAAGATGACGGGATCACAAAATCTGTATTATTGCAGACTTGATTAAAATGTACTGATAAGTACGTGTTAGTAAGGAAGACGTTAATTATCAACGCATAGTGTGGAGAGCTAACGCAAATGAGCCACACAGCTTCTGCCCCGTATTCAGCGGTAAAGTCACTACACAAGCTAGCAAAGACTGAGAAGACACAATTCCGTGTGGCGGCAAAACTAATACAACAGGATTTGTATACGGATGATTTCATGACAGGATCGGAAACAGAGAGGGAAGCAATCGAAATATTTAAGCAATTAAACAAACCAATGAAGTTAGGTGGATTTACCTTTCAAAAATGGAGTAGCAATTCAAGTTTGGTTGTGAATTATATCGGCAAAGAGAAGAGACAAGATGAAGCAATAAGAATCAAAACATATACAACACTAAAAAGGATACACTGGCATATGAAATTAAGCTGTCACCATTAGAGACCCCTGTAACAAAACGTAAAGTTGTTTCCGATTTAGGACGGTTGTTCGATCCACTGGGTTAGGTAGCTCCAACAATCATAACAGTGAAAATATTCAGACAAAGACTTTGGCTGTCCAGAATTTAGTGGGATCAAGAGCTACCTGGATTATCTACAGAGAAGAATTATAAATTTTTTCTAGTTTTTCTATAATCCGATGGACTGGACATTGCAAATCTGATATGCATACTGAATTATAAGGGTTTTGCGATGCGCCAAATAAGGCGTATGGAGCTGTAATCTATTTGCGAATGATAGACGAGCCAGGTGAAGTACGCATCAGTCTTATTGCATCAAAGACCAAGTGTCTGTCCCGCGCGTAGAGTTGTGTGGAGCGGTATTACTAGCCATACTTCTTTTAGATGTGTCACGAGTGCTAGACATAGCCAAAGAAAATAAACATGCGTAGACAGACTCATTGGTTGTTCTCGGATAGTTAAGTAATTACCTCAGCAAGTGATAGACATTTATTGCGAATAGTGTTTCGGAAATACTTACTATCATGGACAATAGTCAATGGTCGTACATCCGATCTGAAGAAAATGCAGCGGATTGCGCCTCCAGAGGTATTAAAGCATCGGAACTGATAGTACTAAATCTATGAAGAAAAGGCCTCAATGGTTAAAAGTAAAAGAGATCAAGTATACCAAAGAAGATTTTACAACAGTGTTAGAAGAAAAGAGAACCGAGAAAATGTGTTTTGCAGCAAGCGTTAATGAAGACAATAGCACAGAATTCATAGAGCAATTCTGGTCACTAGCTCGAATGCTTAGAGTTAGATCCTATTGCAGAAGATTTCTTGATTTTAAACAATCAAAAGGTGAAGATGATGAATAGATAAACTGTACGTTAGGAAAACTAATAGTTTTGGTTCAAGGCAGACATTTTACTGAGGAAACAGAACACATCAAGTCTAACAGTTGTGTTTTAAAAAGAAGTGCGTTACATACGTTATGTCCAATATTAGACGCTGATAGTTCACTGAGAGTAGGCGGACGCATCCAAAGATCGGAACTGAATTACGAGCAGAAACATCCAATAATATTGCCAGATAAGGATAATCCCACGCGCTTAATAATATTGGATGCACATAACAAAACTCTCCATGGAGGACCACAAATTTTGTTGAATCATATCCGCCAAACATACTTTACATTGAGAGTAAGCATCCAGATTAAAAAGATATAGGTATAGACCATGCGTTACTTGCCGAAGATACTCGTCAGCGAACAGGACACAATTAATGGGACAGATCCAAGAAGTCAGGTTAAAGCCCAACGAACTTTTTAAATCATTTGGCGTAGATTATGCTGGACCAATCAATATTAGGTTTTCTTCTGGTAGAGGTTCCAAATCATACAAAGGGTATATTTGCCTTTTTATGTGTATGGTGACACACGCGGTGCATTTAGAGACGGTATCTGATCTCTCAGCCAAGGGGCTTATTGCAACGTTTCAAAGGTTTACTTCACGTTGCGGGCACTGCCAGGACCTATATAGTGACAATGGGTCAAATTTTGTTGAGTCCAATAAACAGTTGTTGGAGATCTTAAAATTTGCTAATTCTAAATGGCCCGATGAAGTCATGCAAATTTTGACTCTTGAATCAACCAACTGGCACTTCAACCCTCCCCATGTGCCAAACTTTGATGGTTTGTGGTAGGCAGGAGTGCGCAGTGAGAAAAATCATCTAAAAAAGGTCAAAGGGGACAATACGCTTACGTTTGAGGAATTGAAAATGGTTTTGACTCAAACAGAAGCGTGTTTAAATTCGCTTCCTATTTTGGTTTTGAGTGACGATCCTCATGACCCTCTTCCATTGACACCAGGCCATTTTTGTGGGTGAACCATTGATAAATGTATCTGATGAGAATCATTGTCATCAACCTGGTAAAATTTCAGATAAATGGAAATTATGTCAAAAAGTAATTTGCGATTTTCGGAAAAGATGGTCTAAAGAATATTTGGTTAACTTAAATCAACGCTACAAGTGGAATGGTAAAATTTCTGAACCTAATGTTAATGATGTTGTAGTTATTAGAGAAGATATCGTTCCACTGACTAAAAACGTAATCGGTAAAATTATACAGAAACATCCAGTTTCTGATGATATCCCGAGAGTCGTAACAATCAAATGTAAGAATGGAGTTCTGAAAAGACCAGTTAGTAAAATTTGTGTGCTTACTAAATAACTATTGCATCAGGACTTGAATGTATCTTGTCACGATGGGAGGTTAGTTTTTAAGTTACTATGTATAATGTTAAAATCTTATAATTTTAGTTCTTACAATAGTACATTGATTTGAGTTTGTAAAATTGAAAAGTTATGATCATTTTTGTATATGAAGGACAAGTCCTTGATGGGCGGTTATGTACGATCGAAAGCTGTGTATTAAGCTCTTTACGCATATCTCTTTAGCCATGACATACTAGATGGCGGTGCGCAACTTTAACAACTCGCCAGCAACTTGTCACTCAAAAAATAATGAGGCTAAGCTACGATCAAATCGTGACAGTTTTTCTGGTAAAATAAATCAATTGTGTGTTTAAAAGTGGTTTTAATTAAGGACCAAAGTTCCTGAGTTAGCGATTTCACAAAAATGAACATTAAGCTACTAGAATCTACGCTGAGAATTTTAATTGCAACTTGCAAATTATAAAATGGCTTCTAATGAAACAAATATTTACTATTTGGTTTGTTAGAAGCCATTTTATACTAATTGAAATTAAAATTCTCGCGGTGTATTAACTTATCGAAATCTTTCAGTGCTTTTGAGAAATATACCTTATTGGCTGTTTTCCAAAGGGCCTATCTTCCCCAAATTCTTCTACTTATTGAACTTTCTTTGCAATACGTTCCCGAAACTCCTTATCCGCTGTTCGTCCTTTGTTTCGTTATTGTTTGAAACTTCAATAGTTTACGCAGCAATGTTGAGACGTCTTAGAAGTCTCACGATAGCACATGTTTGGGTTTTTATTATCTGTATGTATTTTAATACCCACCAATCTCATGAAAATCGAAAAAAGTACTGCTTCGTGATTTCACCTTACAATTACAATTGATTGTTATATTGTATATGATAATTTTTCTCTCAAGTCATTACAGCCTTTGATATATAGTCAGGGGCGTAGCGATGGGGGGGTGTGGGGGGGGTATTTTGGAAGTCGGCATTTTCACAATTTCCAATAATATATTACCGAAAATTCAGCCATGAAATATTTCTTTTCAGGAAATTTTTCAACTTTGAACTTCACCTAACTTAATTTTCATTTGTATAGCCTACCAAAACTCAAAATAAGCAATTTTTGTAAGTAATTTCAATTATATACATGAACATAGCTCCTCTACAGTCTTATACCTCTATGGTAACAACTCATCTGATGGGCCATGTCATATGCATTGAACGAATAATATATCATTTACTCTTCGCTATCTAGAGACTAGCGCTAGTCCGTAGGGATGTTTGTGGCGCGGCGTCCATAGAAAGACATATAATTTTTGAGTGCTTCAAAGGTTGCAACTGAAAACAACTGAAAGTGAAATGCCTTGAGTATAATCATTTTGCAAATCACACATTTTTAGTATTTTTCTTTTGTAAACTCGATAAACATGTGCAAATTAGTTCTAGGTATAAAAAATAGTGCCTTATTAGACAATAGATTCGATTAAGTGGCTTGGTAGAAGAATAGAGAGGGAAAAGAATAGATCAACAAGGTCAATCATTTTTTGAGACTATTTTCAAGGTAAGTCGTAACTTTAATTTAAAATGAAATCACAACTACACAACTCACTATTATATCGAATCATTTTAGTAGAAGTAAAACACCAAATCAGTAAATTATTGTTTCAATATAAATGCTGCTTTTTTATTTTACTGAGATTAAAATTTGATTTTAGTTAAAAAATACTAAATTTTTCTTCGTTTTGAATAAACTTGATAGATATTTGCTTTTACGATATTCAAACGCAGCTACTTTGAAAGTAACTTTAATGTTACAATTCTGTAAATTTCATTTTCGTGATAAATGTAATACCTACGCATCTAGTAGAAATCTTTTCACTTAATGCAATGGAAACATTTCTTCATAGGTTTTATAATAATGTCAAAACCACTAAGGAAAAGGATGAAAGTAGAATGTGAAGATTGTGGGAGTCAGTTTGACGATGACTACAAGTCTCGACATGAAATTTCTAAACATAATGGAAAATATGTTAGAGTCAAACATGTCAGAGCTCCATCAAATCCATTCGAAGCCTCTAAAAGAAAAATTGTACCTTCAACAATTCCATCATCAAAAAGTCATACTGTAGTTGCTGTTATAGAAGAGAATGTTGCTAAACTACCTGCAGATGATTTAGAGCAGCAATTGGCTGGAGCCAGCAAACCCGTTATTTCAACGACAATTTTTCCTGTGCAACAAAAGATAGGACAACGACCATTTTCACTATCAGCATCCACACGATTACCACCCTCACCTCCAGTGACACTACCGCCATCGTCGCCAGCTTCACCCAAATCTCCTTCACAACTTTCACCGCAACAATCAAATGAAGTACCATTAGCTAAAGAAGCTGAGGCTGATCCGACTTGGATCAATTTTTCCGGTAAGGTAGCCGAATTTCTAAGTAACTTTGAAAGAGTAGGTGAACTTTTGAAGAATGTGACAAGTGATGCAGCTCCGAATGTAAAAGCGTTTTTTATCGATATGATCGATAGTTTGACCCACATCCACGAAGAAAGTGAGGAGTTGCTGCAATTAGCAAAAAAAGAAGAAGAAAAACTCGTTGCCGAAATTAATGAAGCTGGTGTCTTTTCTGTCATGGCTGATACAACTCCTGATTTGTCACACCAAGATCGATTAGCCATCAACATTCGGTATGTGCTCCCAACAAACGATGGACCTGTACCTGTTGAACGCCTTCTCAAGATGGATGTTATTCTAACGAAAAAATCTGGTGAAGAACTGGCAGAAAAAATTGTAGTGGCTCTTCAGTCATTGGGGATTTCAGTGAAAAATATCGTTTTTCAGTCCTACGATTTTGCGGCCAACATGAGTGGAAAATATAATGGCACGCAGAAGAAATTTTCTGAAAAATGTTGCAAAAATATTCCCTACGTTCCGTGTGAAGCTCATCGAATCAACATTTTTGTAGAAACATCTTGCAAACAAAGTGCTCTAATTAATGATTTCTTTAACGTCTTAGAAGCTTTGTATGTTTTTTTCTCAGGAAGTACGAAACGTTTTCAAAATCTTCGGGAAGAGTTGAAAAGTATTGAAAATTCATTGCAACTGAAATGTTTATCGAAAACACGCTGGACTGCTAGAGCTGAAAGCTGTATGGATTTCATTCGAAGGCATTGTACATGCTTTGCAAAAAATAACACAAGGTTCGGAAAATTTTGATACTAAATCACGTTCTATGGCTGCCGGTTTACTCAAAAAAATTCTAGATTTTGATTTCATTTGCTCATTATATTTTTGCAAGAATGTAATGTTTAAAGTTAAAAATTTGACAGAAAATTTGGAAGCTAATGAATTAAATGTCATTGATGCTTTATTGTTAATTCAAAGTACTTCAGCGTCACTACAGCAAATGAGCGCTGACGACGACCAAATCAATGCATTGATAGAGAGCTCAGTTTTATTTGCTAGAAAATTGCAGATTTGTCCAGAAAATGATTTTTCAAGGCATCATAGAACTCGCTATGTCTCAAAAAAAATTGATGAGAGTTCAGAAAATGCTTGTCATTTCGAGTTCAAAACATTTTACAGGAAGGAATTTAAAATTGTGCTTCATGTTTTCACATCTGCCATTCATGATCATTTGCATGAATCTATATCAACGTTAAAACCGATTCAGGAAATTTTTAAAATTCCCGTTCATAGAAATAATGTCACTCTTGAATTGATAAAATCAATTCGACTATTAGAACCAGAATTTTTTAAAACTGAGCCAGAATGTTTGCTTGCTGAGTCACAAATTCTATTTGATTCGTGTGAGAAATGCACAAATTTTGCCGATGTTTCTAAAATTGCATTCAAATTGAGGAGTGCAATACCACTTGCTTATAAAATGATTTGTTTTGTTTTAACTGCTCCTGTAACATCAGCTTCTTGTGAACGTTCATTTAGCAAACTGAAGATAGTTGTCAATCATCTACGGACGACAATGGGAGATGATCGTTTGAATTCTTTGATGTTGCTTTTTTCTCCGAAAGATAAAGTAGATAAACTGAACCTTCGCGAAATTATTGAAAAATGGTCTCTATTGAAACACCGCAGAGTTAAAATATGAATCTTTTATTTAGTATTCGATATAAAGCTACAATACTTTTAATTGTTCAGTGTATTGTTTTTCGTTTTTGTATATTTTCAAATAAATTGATTTTACTATCAACTATTTAGATGTCTTCATCATTATTTTTTGTTTTCAAAGCGTTCTTCTAGGCAATGAAAGTTAATTTCCTTTCTCGTTATTTCATTTTACATGCAAAACCTATGCAATGTTTTTCAGCAAGTCGGCAAATAAATGAGTGTCACCCCCCCAATCTCATGACCTTCGCGACGCCCCTGTATATAGTGCATACTTGTACTTGCAATGCAGCTATTTAAAAGCTCCCGAAATACATCTGCACTTTAATCCACATCAGAAAACCATTCACATATCTCGCGAATCTCTTATTTGGAAAAACGTTTGCTGCGGCGTTTCTTTTCTCGGTTTTCAAATGAAATTCTTTTCTTTTCGGGCGCATAGCGCTGACACAGTGAACATTATGGTAGATAACGCTTTAGCGCCTTAAGTGCCACTTTGCATATAGAATGCAAAAAATTCACTCAGATCCACAAACCCATATTGAATTTAAACAGAAAATGTCTGATTCCTTGCAAAGCCTCGCACCCATGCATTCAAACATTCTTCTTTGAAAAACCATTTGCAAGCATCAGCTCACCAGCTTAAGGAGCAACAGAGGCAGTCGCTTTTTCATCCCGCCCGAAGGAAGCGAAGGGGCTTTGAATGATTTGACGTGGAAACCGTCCGAAAATATTCTTCTTGTCGCAATTTCGTACATTTAACATACTCCGAATTCGTGTTTTCCATTCCGGCGAATTCCTTCAAGGGTGGAAAATTTCATCTTTCAAAGACGGAAAAAATATACAGAAATGCACGTTTGACTGTTGCTTGCTAACAGGTGAAAGCACGATCAAAAGAGATCAAGAAACAAAAAACCGGTGCCTTAGAACCGTCCCAGGAGCTCTTGAGGATGGAGTCGGAAAAACGTCCTTTCTGGCCATGGGAAAATGTAAAATAAAATGCAGGATTGTATTCATCTTTCCTGCTCGGCTAAAATATGTGGGTTTTTAATAAGATCAAATAAATCTCTGGAGGCTTCTTTTTGTTGTTATGCCTTTTGCATTTCTTTTTACTCTTGGGAAAATTTTAAACGTTTCCCAAAAATATTTAAACGACTCGCAGGACTTGGTGGCTTTCCTGGCATAGGTATTATACGTGAAAGACTCGTGACAGAAAGCTTTTTTAGGGTTTTGTACTAAAATACAAAACCCTATTGCAATCACGACCTGTGTCCGTCTGTCCGTCCGTCCGTCCGTCCGTCTGTATGTCACAGCACTTTTTCTCCGAAACTATAGAGGCTACAGGCATGAAACTTTGTGGAGGGGTCAGAAGTGGTGACCTCTTGAAAGTTCAAGGGTGGAAAAATTTTTCAAAGGGGTTTAAGGGGGGTCTCCCCATATAGGGAGGTGACCCCTCAAAAAAAAATTTTCACCATTGGTAGTCGAGTAGGGTGTCATTGGAAAGGTCTTAATAAGATCTTTTCAAAACAAGTCTTAAAATTGCCTTATCAGTACCAAGGGGGGCAGGGGAAGGGAAATGTACGAACTTTTCGCGTACCCCCCCCTCGCGATTGGAAACCTTCCATCCGAAAAATCTGAAAAAAATTATGGATGTAGGCCTTTATGAGTACAACAACAACAAATACATGAGAAGTCGAAATTCACTCAACTTTGTTAGTAATAGTATGATTTATCGATTTTATGTTTTCTTGAATAAAATCTAAACGGTACCCTTAAATTCAATAAAATTTAGCAAACAGATTACTTTCTATAAGATAAATTTTTTCTGAAAGTTTCATAAAGATCCAATGGTATTTAACGAAGTTAAAGCGATTTGAATTTTCCCGTATTACTATGGAACAATATGCCCTGTATTACTATGGAAACATATGGCTATGGAGCCATATGCGCTTTTTATCGATTTAGACACTACAGCGTTGCTAGGATTTGCGTGAAAATTTCAGGAGTCATAGGTATCATGAAAATGAGTACATACAATTGAAACAAGTCGAAGAGGCAGGAGAGAGCTCCTAGCAAAAGGGCTTTGTAACCATTCTAGGATTCGAAAAAATAGACCATGAATCGATGATTACAGTACATGAAAGGTAGCCGATATGAAAATCAACTGAAAGTTCTCTATGAGAGCTTTTCAAAACCGTTCTTAAACTGACAGTTTTTGCTTCAGTGGGGCCAATGGGGGGGGGGGGGTGTAAAAACATGAAAAATGTGTTTTTAAAAAATCTGAAAAAATTATCAAGGGAGATATCTATGGGTATAACTAAAACAAATACCTCAGAAGTCAAAATTCTTTCAACTTTGTTAATAATAGTATCATCCTGGAATTTCACATTTTCTTTAATAAAATCGTCTTTGACATGTTTCTTGATTTTATTCGTTGCTGGTTACTGCATTTTGTAAGTTGAGTACAAAACCCTTCTGACATGAGCATAGGTCTGTCTACCCAACTTGTTTAATATTTGCTAAACGCTTTTACAGGTTGACGGCTGAGTTAAATGGACCGTGTTATTATTTTGTTTTTACGGTGGGGGAAAATGCCTCGTGGTGTTTTTATTTATTGTATGTGTACTGTAATTGCTTCGCAATTTTTTTGATTTAGCAGGGAATATAGTCATAAATTATGTAGTCTATAGGTTTGAAATACGAATAAGATTTTATAAGTGCTTTGTGAACGAATGCCATGTTTACAGATGAATTAAGAGAAATAAATATTTTATTGGTGAAATACATTAGACAAATTGCTTGTCACTTCGTTCGGTCACATTCTGCTCTCTATTGCTTTTGAGAAAGTATATTCCTTGCGAGTGATTATTAAGTTGTATAACTATTTATCCAAGAGACGCGTCATCATCATCTCTTCAAATCATCAAGGTTCTGCGAGCTGTAATGACAATTACGACGTTCTCATTCATTCGAAATTTCTCTTTGTCTTAAGACGTGAAGTCTGGAATGTGTCAGTGGACTGTACCCAGCAAGTCAACAAGTCCGGACACCTTTAGGGATGCATCAGACTACGACTATTTAGCCGCACTTCTGTCGCAAGTTACACATGGTTAAATGGAAGCCCGCAAACTGCGATTTTCGACAATTTTGTCCAGGTCGGCAGTCGCAGGAATTTGCGATTTTTCCTAAAACCAGTATAGCAGGTAGTTTCTATGATACTCGCGCAGGCGCACATCATTTGGATATTTGACGCTGACGTGCATGGAAGTTTCTTGCATAGCGCAGAAATGAGTTAGCGCATGTGTTCCTGGCAAAGACATCCCTTCAAATGAGCATTTTAGATCTGCGCATGCCTGAAGTTCCTTCGGAGATCTTGTCGCAGTGTGTTCGTATTTGCGTCTAAAAAACGCTGGTTGCGACAGTAAAATCGTAATGTGGCCGAACCCTAAGTCTACTCGAAGGTGCTTGCTAGCTCATACGCTCTGGCCAAACTACGGCACCGCGTACCGAGCCGCAGTACGAAATCGACCATTCACGGATTCATGAAACCCTACCCCCTTGGTGGCGTACTCACTTTCACTGTCATTTCCTTCCGAAAAAGAATGGGTGCTTACTTAAAAGGTATGAAGTTAGTTTGTTTTAGAAATCCATATCTTTTCTTTTATTGAACATGAGTGAATTTCTTTTCGAGGAGATTGCATGCACGTGCTTATTACTTTAAGTAAAAATTTTCAGAAATAAGATTTTAAAAAGAATTTCATTCCAAGCTATAACTAAAGATTATAATGGTAGGGAGAGTGAAGTATATTCAATTTAGCCAAATCAAGACTATTATTAAAATGCTTCAGTATTAAGAAACTATAATTTCCGCTACAATATCGTTGATCACTTTCGGTTCATTTGAATCTTTTGCATCTGACTTCGTTTACAAAATTACATTAAAACTATTCAACATATTTTCGAAGAAAAAATAAAGAAAAAACTATTGATAAGGCACTAATTCATAGCCAAGCAACGTTTTATCTTAATTTTCATTCAAAGATATTCCACTAATTCTTTTTCGCTTATTTTTTAAAACTAGCCATTAATTTATACGAACTAGAATAAAATCAAAAACTTATAAACTCATTCGCTTTTAGCCGAAAATTATTCATATTATAAATCAACAATATTTACGGGTGTCTGTGTTTGTGTATTGTATAATAAATTAGTTTGATTGTATAATTTAATTGAAATATTTCGATAAGAATTTTTTTGTTAGTATCAAATTCAGAAAGGAAAAAATTATCTGATTCTAATCAATAAACGTAATCATAAAGTCAAAGTCAAAAGCGCTTCATTCAATACTAATCCTTATAAATTTTAAAAGAATATAAAACAAATTCCTAACAATAATCATACGAAAACTTAAAAGCCCAAATGCCTCTCTAAATTCATACGTTATCAATTAAACATATTTGGTCAAAAAAAGCCAGAGCAAATTCAAATTAATTAAGGTTATTACATATTTTATGATTCGATTGGAAAAAGGAGAAAGAACAAACCAAAATTATTCCAAAATTACTTTTAATTTCAACACAACTGTGAACTTTTATACTACACCCAATATGTAATAAACTAATTCTAATCAAATTCAATCAAAAACTTTACCTTATATTAATAAAATGCTATCAGAATGGTCCTAATCTAAGCGTTTAACCTTATTTCTAAACGTAATATAATAAGCATAGCATATACCTCCTCTATCCCTAATTTTCAACACAAATAAACAATAACTTAATGTAACAATAATGAGCTGAAACTTAAAAACTAATCTACGAAAAACCCAAAAACTGTAAATAATCACGAGTAATTTAGACATGGTCATTCAGCCACCAATAACTAGATTACTCCGTCCCAGCTCGACCAGCTTCAACGAATCTAGCAAATGAGTCTCTCTTTTGGAATTGTTGGTCTCGTGAACTTAAATTCAGAGGGTATTTTATCTTCTTATCGGTAGCCCATCAATATATGTGATGTATGATTGGGACGCCGTCTGAATCAAAAACATATCGATTCATGTCCAAATACATGAATGGTTCTGGAGAAACGAAGCCAGCAGCGAGGCAAATCGCAATTACCCGTCTGTAGGGTGGAACGGCTATGAAATCCAAGGGTTTTCATTCACAGCTAAAGATCTTACGAGATAATTCCGAAGAAGTTTCAATATGAAGATATTGACTCTCGTCACTTTAGCAGTTTGATAAATTCTTCTATTCCATACATAATGCTTCCAATCCATCTCAGGCTTTCTGTACAAACCAGTACATGCACGAAGACAATTCCTTTCGTAAACTCTTAATTTTTTCATTGTACTAGCGCTCTGATTGTACCAGATCTGACATCCATATATCAAAACTGATCCAACCAGGGTCTTGTAATAGATAATTTTGACCTTTTGATCAATGTATCTGGAATGAAAGAGGTTTTGTAGGGTCATGACTATTTTTTGTGGCTTCTTCTTCTTCTTAGCACTACAGTTACTCTCGGGCCTTCCTACAAACAGCGCCTCCTACTGTCTCGGTTCATTGACCGTGTCCTCCCATTTAGAAATCCAAATGACGATGAACTGTTTTCCTCGATCGAGTCAGACCACCGTTTCCTCGGTTTCCACACTGGTCGCCGGTCTTCAGTTCCCCCAACAAATACCTTCTTGGGTATCCGTTGTTCATCCATACGGTTCATGTGCCAAGCCCATTGCAACTTCCGCAGTCTGACAATCGTTGAGACCTCCGGTTCGTCAAAAATTTTATACAACTCATGGTTGTATCGAATCCGCCATTGGTCCCCGTCTAGCTTCGCTCCAATTATTTGCCTCAAGACCCGTTACGCGAAGGCGTTCAATATATTTACGGATGCTTGGGTTAGGTTCCATGTTTCATACCCATAGCATAACACAGGTCTTATCACAGGTTTGTGTACTTGGAGCTTTGTTTTCCTGTGTATGAAGCTGGTCTTCAAAATCACCAAAACTGAATAAAATATTTTATTTGCGAGCTGTATTCTTTGGCGTATTTTGTCTCTTTCATTACCTGTCTTCGTTATTTTGGCGCCTAAATAAACAAATTCGCTAACATTTTCTATACTATATTCGCCAAGTGTGATGTTTTGTGTACTTGAGCCATTTTTTCTTGACTGCATCATGAGCTTTGTTTTATTTTCATTGATTTGTAGCCCTACTAGTTTTGCTTCGCTGTCGAGTTTCAGGAAGAGTTCTTTAGCACTTGTTAACGACCGTGACAAAATGTTTATGTCGCCCGCATAGGCTACTACTTGGCTCGACTTGTATAGTAATGTACCTCGCGTATCTTCCGTATGACGTACTCCAGAGCCAAATTGAATAGCAATGGGGCCAGCCCCTCTCCCAGCTTTAGCCCGATATTTGTGTCAAAGGCATCGGTTAGTTGGTTATTGATGCGGACTTGGGAGGTTGTTGACGTCATTGTCATTTTGGTAAGACGGACTAATTTGGCTGGGATGCCAAAACCAAGCATTATTTGGTACATGCATTACGATCAATACGGTCGTGTGCTTGCTTGAAGTCAACGAAAATTTGGTAAATGTCTATGTTGAACTCCCAGCACTTTTCAATTACCTGCTTGACTGTAAACAATCGGTCTATCGCCAATCTGCCTGCTCGAGAACCACCTTGATACTTGTTGGTGTATGATCCGATTTTATTTTCTAAGATCTTTGAAAATATTTTGTAGGCCATGCAAAGTAATGATATGCCTCTATAATTTGCATGATTTTGACATGTTCTGTACCACAGATACTGATCGAGATGAACATCGAGGTATCGAAGACAGGCTTTATGTGGAACCCGTTCTGAGCTACCCTCATCAGCCATGATGTGGAAATGCTTCCAATTACGTTTCAGGTCTTGACTGACCCCCTGTAGCGCTGTCCGAAATAAAATTGTTTCGCACTTCTGCGCATTGATTTTCATTCGCCAATTGTCAGTGTACAACTGTACATAATTGAACATTTTTTGAAGATTGTTCTGAACTATTGTAGCTTTTAGATCTACTGTATAGATGATCAGATCATCAGCAAACGCTACCGATGACCGCGTTGGCGAGACGTTTAAATCAAAGCCGCTCACAAGCTTGCGAATGAATATTGAGAAAAGCAGAGGCGCAGTAACTGTTCCCTACTGCAGACCATTCAAGACCTTGCATTCGCGCCTTGTTGTCAGATTTCCATCAGTTACAACAAATGATTTCCCGTATAACATATTGCACATCATGGTGACAAGGTGTCTGGGGAACTTGTCCTGAAGGAGTTTAAAAACTAGTCCATCTAACCACACCGTATCGAAGGCTTTCTCCATATCAATGGGACACGCTCCAACACATTTAGTTTCCAACAGATTTCTGGAGTTACTTATGTTATCGGGTGTATGGGTGAATGCCTGATACGAAAAAAAAATTGGCAATTCGGCATCAACTCATATTTCTCTATGTGGGCGTTTAATGCTTTGTTTATTATCACTTCAGATAGATTGCTGATGTTAGGCAGCAAGCTGATTGGGCGATTGCTTTTAGTACTCGAAGATTCTTCTCCTTTCTTCAAGATCGGAAACACCTTCGTTTTTTCCACTGGTTTATAAATTCTAAATTGCTCCACATGTTGTTGAATAATATGCAATTATTCCTAAGCAACCTCAAGCGAATGTCGGATATTTGGAGTACCGTTAGTACCACATAATTTCTTGTTGTTTATCCTGCGAAGTATGAAACACAAGCCTTCATAGCTGACTAAATAATCAATAAGATTCTAGCTCGGTATGAGGTCAGATGTTAACATTTCATTGAAATGAAGGATTCATTCGCCGCTCAGGCTTGATTTGAAGTCAGAAACTTTTGCTTCAACGACCTCTGAAAATTTCTGATGAATCAATTCGAAATGCATTCCAATCAGGGCAAGTTTATGCAAACTATCATACAAAATCCTGTTTTCATTTCTACCCGGAGTCGTACTGTCAATTTCGATACCAGCCCTATCGAGAAAATTTATCTCATCACTAGCGACTTCAAGATTCGATACTTCTTACGGAATATGCTTTTCGCTTTCGCAAAAACGCCACCTAAGTCCTGTGGGCTAGTACTCTTAAATTTTTCCGTCCTTTGATTGCTGACCTCGCTTCTGAAGTATGAACGAATAAAGTTCCGGAGATTCTTCAGGTGAAATTTCAACAAAGCCAACGAGGGATTTTTTGTTGTTGTAGGGAGGTGATTGCCCATTTACATACAGAATGTGGGACCCCCATGTTCGCAAAAAGGTGACCGAACTACCTACTAAATTCCTCCCCTGTCAACCTGACCACCTAGCCTGGAACCATTTGACCCATTGCTTCGGGCCAGGTCTCATTTTGTTACGCCAGGAGGTGCCTTCAAGCAGGATCACTCTTCTAGCGGGGAAGGAGAGGAAAAGAGGAAGTGCCAGACAAACGATTCCCCAGCCCCAACGCCCCAGCCACTGTGAGTCTCTTTTATCTTTTAGGCCTACCCGAACATAATGTGCCACCTGGTTCCATTTTTCAACCGATTCAAGCATCACCACGAATATATTATCCGGGGTGAGCTCTCCCGTCTTCCTGTAGAGGGCTCTTTGCAGCCTGTTCCACTTTATGCACGCAAAAAATGTGTGGCAGGCGTTGCTTTCCTTTCCTTGGCAATACCGACAATCGGTATAATGCCCTATGCGATCTAGGAGCTCCTCTAGTTCAAGGAGCCCAACCTTTACCGCTTTGCTGATTTTTGGAGAGTCGCATGCAGATTGTATTCTTTTCAGAACATCTCCCGCTTTTCGGAATAGCCTTTCTTCTTCGTGTCAACAAGGGATAATTGTAGTCAAAAAATCGCAGATAAATATTGTTGACGCAGGTGAGAGGGCCTTTCAATCTTTTCAACATTGCGATGGTTGGCGTTTGATATCCTTCCATATTATTTCGATGTTGAATCTTAGGAACTACTTTCTCAATCGTTTCCAACGTCAGCTTCTCGAACTTCAACAAATAGAAATCTATTTCTTCGTCAGTAGGATTCCTGTCATTAGGAACTATTGACCAAGAGTTGCCAACATCAGAAGGAGGACATTGCTTCTGGTACTCTCAATTAAACGTCTTTTGAAACTTTCCCCAGTGTATTTTTTAGGTAAATTTCTCGAGAGAAATTTATTAGGTAAATTTCTCGAGAGAAATTTGCCTATGGCGGAGAGTGCCTTATATATATATATATATATATATATATATATATATATATATATATATATATATATATATATATATATATATATGTATATATATATATATATATATATATATATATATATATATATATATACATATATATATATATATATATATATATATATATATATATATATATATATTTATATGCATATATATATATGTATATGTATATATATATATATATATATATATATATATATATATATATATATATATATATATATTATATATATATACTCGTATAACGAAATTTGTGGCCATGCTAGAGGTTGCAATTTTGCTATGATTTTCACCAAATTTCCAGGAGAACTGTACTGAGTAAATATATCTGAGTGAATATATCGCGAGCCAGCTATATCAGCCAAGCGAAAACAAAATGGCAGACATTTTAGACGAAATATCATGATTTCTGTTCTGACCAAAGTATAGCCCCGATTTGGAATCCAAAGTCGGTTCGTATGAAATAAATGGCGGCCGCTCAAAAGTCGAAAAAAGTACAAAATTTTGTTGTTGTAGTTGTGACCAAAGCTTTCAGTCGATGCTTGGTAGTTTGATAAGAATTAGGGAAAAAACTTGGAGGTCAGGTTGCAAAAAACAAAATAGCGGCCAGTTGAATCTCGAAATTTCAAAGGCTTCTTAAAGTTGCAATTTTGATTCGACATATACAAGGTGGGCCAGAAAGGCGTACGATTTTAAAAACACTCTTGCGTTTGAAGCTTTAGAGAGGGGACTGCGCGGGTGGTGGGGTTAAGAAGCTCGGTTCTCGGAAATTTAGTCGCGATGGATCACTTCACCGGAGCGCAACGTGGATTCTGCGTTAAACATTATTAAAAATCACAATTCGTGCGCTATTGTTCGGCATTTATTTCGGCGTGAGTTTGGATTACATGTTCTAAATCAGTGTCCGAAAGAAAGTGTGATTCGATCGTGGGTCAGAAAGTTCGAAGAGACTGGTTCGACTCTCAAACAGAAGCCTGCAGGACGCCCAAGGTCAACAAGAACGGAATTATCGGACCCTACTTCTTCGAAAAAACAAGGCCAATCTGTCACTGTAAATTTGGGCCGATACATAGCCATGTTAAGGGATTTTTTCTTTCCACAACTGCAACAATTTGAAGCCTATAATCGTGTGACAAGATTTCAACAAGATGGCGCGACATGCCATACAGCTAATGCCTCTTTGGCGATCGTAAACGAGATGTTTGCTGGGAAACTGATATCGCGCCGAGGTGACATTGCATGGCCTCCTAGAAGTCCAGATCTAGAGTCTGCACCAATAACCCAGCCACGATTAACCAGTTGAAGACCAATATCCGGGAAGAAATGGCAGCTATTCCCCGTGCAATGTGCCAGCGAGTTTTTACCAATTTGAGGGTCAGATTCGAAGAATGTTTGCAGCGGGATGGTGCACACCTGGATGACGTTATTTTTAAGAAATGAATTTCTCAGATGTCAATTTTTATAGAAATAAAAATTTGTATGTGAATTGTACTCAGTTTTTTTTTAATGATTTTTTCAAATTCGCAATTCTTTCTGGCCCACCCTTTATAAAACTTAGTTTTAAGATAAAAAAAATGTTTAGTTCTAGAGATTTTGGCATTTTGGTGATCATGTAAGTGCAAATTTGAAAATGGCGGCAGTTCAAATATTCATTTATTTTAGGTATTTGTGGCCCTCTAGCGGTTACATTTTCCAATGAATTTTGATGAAACTTGAGATTATGGATCTCTGTACTTTTATTATAAAAAAAACTTATTAGAATTGAATGAAAAATAAAAAAGTCGAATGTTTGAAACCTAATATTTTCAGCTGCCATTTTCACTAAAAATGGAATACTTTTGCCCTGTCTAGAGTGAAACTCCGATTTGAATCAGATTTGGCACATTGATCCATAGATTTAAAATAATCCAAAATCGAATGCATGCATTCAAAATGACCGCCAGATTTTCCTGAGGTGAAACTCGATACAACCATGAGTTTAATCAAATTTTTGACGAACCGAAAGTCTTAAGGATTGTTAGACTGCAGAAGCTGCAAAAGGCTGGCCACATGGTCATATCGATGAACAATGAGCATCTAACAAGGTATTCGTTGGAAGAACTGAAGGGCAGAGACTAGTGGAGAAACCGAGGAAATACTGGTCTGGCTCGGCCGACGAACACTGTTCATCGCTGCTCATATTTTGAAATTGGAGAATGCGGTCAATGGACAGTTGCTCCTCTGAAGTCGAGAACACAGGATACATTATTTCTATGTGTTCTTTAGCTATATGTATGTACAAGGTGTGTTCCAAAATAAACGAGACTTTTGCCATAACTTTTTTTTTGTTGGCGCCATCTGTGAATGAGATGAGACATCTCTCCCTGACTTTCAGTGAAATTTTGGTGACACTTGATTTAGTAGAAGCGAAGTTATTGCATCTAAAGTGACAGTATTTTGTGTCATCGGTACAAAAATAATTTCGAACTAAGAGTTAAGTAAGCTCAGTAAAACGTTTACCGAAACATTTGAAGTGACGAAAAAAGTTTATGACGATGATTGATTATCTCGTGCCATTGTTCATGAAACCACTCACGTTTCAGAGATGGTCGTGAGGACATAAATGACGATGAACATAGGGGCCGCCTAAAATCAGTGATCACCGAAAACCCCATCGAAATTGTGCGTGAATTTATCAAATATGAGCCGAAATCATGGTTGAGATTCATGGAATCGGAGTTAGATATCTCCAAAACATCAATTTATTGCATTTTAACCGATCATTTGGGCTTACGAAAGGTCTGTGCACGAGACTTTTGTCATAACAATTTTTTTTTTGTGACTGATTTTTTGACTAGAAATCGCACATCGTATTCGCCTAATATGGCTCCCTGTGACTTCTACCTATTCGGAAAATTGCATTTGGCCATGAAAGGAAAACGCTTTGCGTCCGTAGATGGTATCCAAAAGGCTTGTACCGACATCCTGGAGGACGTTCCGGTCAATGACCTAAAATACTCTTTCGAAAAGCTTTTGGATCACGCAAAACAGTGTATCGAGGGCCTAAAGAGACTATTTTGAATAAATTAACTAAAATTTACCCGAACAAAAATCATGTAGCTTCTATTTTAACTCAGTCCCATTTATTTTGAAAAGCACCTTGTAATTTTCAATAGAATTGGCTGGCTATCTCTCATTTTTAGGATTTTGGTAAAAAAGTTTTTACAATACCTTTTTAATATCGGTACCTGTCCGTCCATTCGGGCGTCAAAGTAAGTTTTCTCAGGAACTATTTAAGCTGCAGTGATCAAACTTTGTGCACAGCTGTTTCTGATTGATGAAAGTTCCGTAGCCAAAAAATGAAAGGCTTTTAAGGGGGAACCCTGAAATTTTTTTCACCAAAGATAGTCGAGTAAGTTTTCTAAGGCCTTGATGAGATCTTTCAGTATCCGTTATCAAAATTGCAATATAGTCCAAATCGAATGAACTCGAAAAAATGGTGCCCCCTACAGCTTTCATCGACATCCTCTACAGTTTTCATCAACATCATCTACAAATTTTATCGAGATCGTCTACAGCTTTCATCAACATCGACTGCAGTTTTTATCAGCATCGTCAACAGGTTTCTTCTCCGGCATTGTCTACAGGTTTCATCGATATCGTCTACAGCTTTCATCGATACTATCTACAGGCTTCATCGACATCATCTGCAGCTTTCATCAACGACATCGTCTGTATTTGACAGTGCTTTTATCACCGGCATTATTCGTCGTCATCATTCTCTGGCAGGAGCTACCAGCTGCACCTGTCTATTTTTCGTCTCCAATAAAAAGAGTAAAATTGACTTTGTGTTTAAATAAGAAGAATAAAAGTTGACTTCAAAACTGGTGACCCAGAGTGGAGAACCGGCATGGTGCTTGGGTAAGACGACGATGTTGCTGCGCGCAATGCCCAACTCTGAGTTCTTGCTCTCCCAAGAGCAATAGGCGCCATCACTGCCACACAGCTAGCCAGCATCGGCAAGTCAAGTCCAACAATTCAACCAACAGCAGCCACCAGCTCAACATGTCAACGGTTTTGGTTACTGCAAGCTACCATCGTTCTGACGTGCTAGCCCAGAACTGTAGTTCTTCCAAGCTGCGTCTCAATGTAAACGACGCACATGACGTGGTCTCAGCAGTAATGGCCACGTCTGTAGAGGCAACCATGTGCTCCACGACACCCTCATCTAGTTTCTCCTCAACATGCAGCTCCCCGGACTAGGTCATCGCCGCTCTGCACTTAGTAATTGCACAGAGTAGAGTAGTCAATATGATTTACGTGGGTACATGCTGCGAAAAAGCCTAAGCTTACGGTCACCATTAGACAGCGATTGGCTTAAGTGTCAATCATCGTCCCCAAGAATGGTTCCAGTTTACATTGACGCATCTCTAAACTTTCATTCTGGTAGATACGAGACCTAACTATATCAGACGCTTTAAGGCCAACGCCAACTTTTGTTTTTAACCGCAGCCACCACGTGCTCCCCGAGGGGTCGCTACCAATCAGCTGACCATCCGAAGAGGTAGGCTCATCAGCTGGCCGTGGTAGCTTAGTATACCTCCAAGATTGAGGTTTGCAGCTATGAGTTAATCTTGCGATTGAACAATCACATAGCCAATATGTTTTGGATCAAGTTTCTGCCCTAGTATTTTTACTAAGCGATTCGGGTATGCTGGGAACGCCAGTTATCGTCGATTTCAGTGGAATCGGAGACAACAATCCAACAATCGCAGTTGCACTCTTTTGAATTACCAGATCAGTCTCGCCCTGGGGGGTTAGCAATTGGACAGTTGACAGGTTTGATTGTGAGGCACCCCAGCAATCATTCGCCAGTGCCAACAAGTAGCGCGGGCACTCCTGATCAAGAGGTGACCACCAAGAATGGGCACGCCACGCCATTCCAGGTCCCGAACCACATACGTGATATTGCTGGTATCAGAGCAAACATGGAATCCGAGCGATGTGCACATTCCCAGCCCAGGATACCGCTATCGGGCGTTCAAAAAACTAAGATTGCTGTACTCAGCGGACACTGCCAGCAACAACCCGAAAAAGCGCATGTATGTCAAAATTCACGCTTTTTGGATGAGCGCACCAGCCTCTCTATATTCTGCGTCCTCGGCCCAGCTCCACCAGTGAAAATCATCAGCACCGTGGGCAAGCCACCGACCTTACAAGACACTGCTCGAGGAATATAGTATACAAACAGATCATCGCAAAGCACGCAATCACACCTCTAAGACCCGGTGAGTTGGCTTCCATCGTTGACCTTCCCCTTCACCGCCAGATAGTCATGCACGGTCCACGTCGCCTCATGGGAGAACGCCTCTCTGAAGCAGAGTTCAACTTCCTATTGGAACGGGGCATAATTCAGTTTTCGTCAAGCCCATGGGCCAGTCCCCTGCACATGGTGCCCAAGGATGGTGGCCATTGATGATCTACTGGTAATTACTGCCAACTAAATTCCCACACTCATCCAGACCACTATCCATTGCCCATTATTGAGGACCAGGGGTTCAGTATTCTCGGTCATTGACCTCCAGTGGGCCTTTTATCAAATTCCGGTAGCACCAGAAGATATCTGCAAAACGGCAGTCACCACACCCCTAGGGCTGTTTTAATTCGTATGAACATCCTTGGCCAACGCAACGCAGCCCAAATCATGCAGCGGACACTCGACCACCAGTTGAGGAAGCTCAACTTTGTGCCCATCTACCAGGATGACATCCTAATATTCTCGGCTAGCCACGACCATCACTAGCCTTACCCCGAGCAACTTATTTCCATACTGTAGGCTGCAAAGCTCCAGCCCAACTGGAGTAAATGCCAGGTTGGCCTACCTGAGGCCATCTTTGCTGGATACCACATCTGCGTGACAAGTTTCTGACTACCAACTCCCAAGACAAAAACCATCGCAGACTTTCCCGAACATATTGACTCCTCACAGTTGAGACGTTTCCTTGGAATGCTCAACTGTTATCGCTGCTGCATACCACACACTGCTGAGTTAAAAGCACCACTTTCAGAGCTGCTGAAGGGTTGTAGCACCAAGAGATCGCAAATCACTCGGACACCCGACGCTGGAGCTGCTTTTGGAATCTGCAAGCAAAGCTTCGCCACAGTAACTACAGCAGCATTCTTTTCACTCTCACACCAGTTGGTACTACACACCGACGCATTCAACACCACCATTGGAGGAACCTTGGACCAGCAATTGTGTAACAGTACTTGGATACCCCTGGGGTTTTCCTCGAGAAAGTTATCCGCGACCGTGAGGTTTTGTCAGTCTTCGCCGCAATCAAGTTTTTCCAGCGCATCCTGGAGGGGAGACACTTCACAATCTACATCGACCATCGATCCATCACCTTTTTTCTGTCATAACGCTTGAATAAAGCCTCGCCCTGCCAAAGCAGACAGTTTGATTTGATTTGATTAGAGTACACACCAAAAGAAGATAACCTCGTCGCCGACGGACTCTCTCACTTAGAGTCGGTTGCGGTACTCACCATACCTACTGCTAAAGCTATCATTGAGGCCCAGGCTACAAATGACCAGTCATCGCACCTCCTGGCGAGCCCCCACTTCAAGCTGCATCAGTTAGTTTTGGGCGGCTACACTGCGCACTACATCGAGTTCAGCGGTGCTATTAAGCCCTACTTGCCAGCAGCAGTGCTCGGCCGCCAAGCCTTCGATACCGTCTGCCAGCTCTGGCATCCCAGCGGGCGGGTTACCGCATAATGCGTAGCACTGAAATTCTTCTGGCTGAGTCTACGAAAGGATGTTTATCGCTGGGCTGAGCAGTGTGTATCGTGCCAGCGCTCAAAGGTCCATCGCCATGGCCACCCCGAGCTACGTAGCTTTAAGACGCCGTGCCAAATTGTCGTTTCGACTGCATTCACGTTGAACTTATTAAACTCCCGCTGTGTGATGGCTTCGAGAAGTGCCTTACCATTATCGACCAGTATACACCCTGACCTCAAGTAATACCAGGGCACAACATCAAGGCCAGCACTATCGCCAGAACATTGTTTGACCACCGGGTTGCCATATTCGGTATGCCACCCGAAATCACTTTGGGCCAAAGCCGTTAGCTTGAAGCCGACTTCCTCAATAAACTTGGTCGCCTTCTGGAAGCCAACCACGTTTATACTACAACATATCCTCCTCAAGCCAATGACATGGTGGAACGGATGCATCGAACTCTCAAGAGCAGATTGAAGTGCGTTCCTGAAGCCCGTTGGCTGCAAGCACTTTCTGTGATCCTGTTGGGTTGGCGCACCACCTTCAGGGAAGACCTACAAACCTCCCCAGGTAAGATGATTTTCAGCATTTTGCATCTCAAACCAGAACAACCAGTTGCCCACAGAATTTCGTCGTAGATTTACGCTACCTATTCAAAGCGATTCGTCTGATCCCACCAGCCAGGCAAACCGAAACCGTCCGTTTGTCTTTAAGGGCCTCACCACCTGCGAATATATGTTCCACTGCATCGACGTACCCAAGAAGTCGCTCGACCAGCCGTACTCCGGACACCCACTGGGTCAGCGACCGCACTTACGTCATAGAGCTAAATCATCAATTATCTAAAGCCAGCGTACTTGGAGCACTCCGATGCCCAGCCATAAACACCACCGCTAGTATCGCTTGAGTCACCCGCACCACCACCACAGTCACCCACACCACCACCCTTGCTACCAACTCAGGCGATTCAACCAGCCGCTAGCATGCTCAAACAATAAAAGCCTACTGCCATCAAGAGGAATGTCACCTTTTCACTTCCTTCGACAAACGTGAAGTCATTGGGAAGAGAGTGACTGTGGAGGCATGGAATGTCCCACCGCCAATGCACTCTTCATGGCGCAAGTAGATCCTTGCCCCTCGAGAAATCTTTGCCTTCCACCGAGCTCTCATATCAGCGGCGCAAGCAACTTCCCGCGAAAAATAGGAGAATTTACTTGAATCACTCTTCTAGATTCTCATTGTTCCGGCCATAAAAACAATGAAAACGCTTATTAAAAGTGATTCAACATGAATGCTTTATTGTCGCCACTCTTGGTTAATTTATTGTAACATTTTGCATTCAGTGCATAAATTCTTTAGTTAGCGCGTGGAAAGAATTATTGCCATCTCAAACAAGCTCAATATTATTTGATTGAACTTTAATTGAATTGCTATTTGCTGGAGGTGGCAGTAACAATGCTTACAAAGTGGAATATACATTTGAAATATTTTTATCTTAATGTAAGTCTTGATTACAATAAAGAACTTTGAATTAAATGATTGTGGGGTAAATAAACTGGACTTCGATCTAAATAATCTTAACACATGTAGGTCAATATACTTGAGAGAACCTAGACAAACTTCCGACATCGTCTACAGGGCTCATCGACACCATCTACAGCTTTCATCGACATCGTCTACAGGTTTTGCCTTCGACATCGTCAAAAGCTTTCTTCAATATCGTCTACATCGACATCGTGCATCATTTGTCGTCGTGATCCTCCGTCAGGGGCTGCCAGCTGCACCTATTTGTGTTTTTGTCTCCAATAAAAGGATTAAAATTAACTTTGTGTTTAAATAAGAAGAGTAAAACATGACTTCTAAAGTACTATGCACTTCCGAGAGGACCTAAAATATAACGAAAATATAAGCTATATATAAATATATATATACATATATATATATATATATATATATATATAATATATATATATATATATATATATATATATATATACATATATATATATATATATATATATATATATATATATATATATTATATATATATATATATATATATATATATATATATATATATATATATATATATATATTTATATATATATATATATATATATATATATATATATATATATATATATATATATATATATATATATATATACTATACAGGCTTTGAAACTGAGCGAAAGCTTTTTATTGTTTGTGTACATTAATTAGTGGATAAATTAATTAGTAAAATTAATCAAATATAAAATTCATGCTCTTTACTATATTTTATGATAATTGTTAGGTTCCTTCTGTACTTCTAATCTTTAGACTGGGCCCCTTCGGGGTTTCGCCATTGGTTCAATCTCTGCTCAAAATTAATTGATGAATCATTTCTTATGGTAGTGCCCCTACGTATTTTATTTGACAGAGATTAACTACAACACTGTTAAATTTTTGCATAACCTCAGGCGCTACAAAATAATCATTTCGTTCTTCTAATTTTGCAGACTTCTTGGACACCTATGAAATTAAAATATTGAGTATTTTTCCAATTCGCTGATCAAAATTAACTCAAAATATGTAAACTTCAAGTGAAAAGTCGTTTTTGATAAATTCTTATTTACATAGCATTATCAGTGTAATTTTTATCTCAAAGTGTAGTTTACTATCCGCAAAAATTTTAAGAATTTTATGGGTAAAGACAAAATATCCTTAAATATATATTTTTTTTAAGTTTATGACTGATAATTGGCTGTTCATTATAAATTTGTTTTAAGTTTGAACGTTCCAAAAGCTTAATTAATATAAAATAAGGCTTACGAGGAAGATAATAACATTGAGACTATTTCCTTCCCAGTTCATAGAATGAATTAGTAAAATTCAAGAAAAAGATAAAGTACAATTGTTCATAAAAAACGCTATGGGATCACATAAAATATATTCACCGAGGTAGAAAATATTTAAATCAAAAGAGCATCCCAATAAGTATGGAGAGGTTTCATAGAAATAAATCCTAACATTGATTCTATTGAATTTTCTAGTTTATTTACCCACTACAACTTTACTATCGTAGACTTTTCTCCTTTATGTTGAGCAATTCAATCCGTTTTTTCGCTCTGATAAATGTTCAAAACAACTTAAGATGGAAAATGGAACAAGCGCCATTTTCATGAAAGAACGGTTTCAAGTGCTTCTTCATCTGAATGTTATTGTATCGACAAATAGTGCTTTGATCGTACGTTGAAATATAAAGGAGAATTCTTGTAGATGCGCTACTGTAAAACAAAACGATAACAGCAGCCAAATAAGATTGATGAACTCGTAAAGTAGCTTAAGGGAAATTTCAAAATGGCAAAGTTGATATTTCAAAAAGAACGTCGCTTCCTTCATGATAGCAATATAAATTTTGTCGATGTCACCGTTTTCAATAACGTCTTTGGTGTCGTTGGTGCAAATACACAGTTCAATAAAGTTCCTTTGCAGCAGAAAGTAATGTACAGAGTGGCAGCACAAAGTAAGGACTAAAGTTTCCTATGAGCGATTGTCAAAGTGTGTGCAGAGTAAGTTGATAAATATATCAAAGCTCAAAGATATTGGCTGGCTTTTGAGTTACCACTTCTCTACATTTATGTTTTTTTTTTTAAATAAGTCTAGTTAGTAATGATTTTCTCAAATTAAAAGAATCGGTATTGTACTTTGTTTTGTATTCATTTTCATAGATTTTGTTCTATCATTTCAAGACCATCCTTTCAATGTACAGTTAACTTAATCATAGACCCATTCGCATCTGATGGATTTCAATGCATAACTATAAAAATAGATAACTGGTATTTAGATTCTAGTTAGCAACAAATAATTCATGTCACAAAAAGCTAAAATTTGCATATTAGTTTTTTTTGAGTCTTAGTGAGTGGCTGAGTATGACAAAATTCTGCATGCCAGCAATTCTAATCTTATCCCTATCAAAACTTACATAAAAATGCATATGAGCATGTATCGTTCAGTCAAACTGCCTGAATTCATTAAACTCTGTTTCATGATCCTTTTCCACATATCCAGCCTCCGCCAGCTCCTCGTTTTAAGATCAATAAGAGATTCATTGATGAATTTCAATTAGGATACTAGGTTGCCTGTTAAATTCTTGTAGTATGGAACACGAAGAAGGTACCCGAGAACATTGCACAACCTTGTTCTGCTTAAGCACCAGATCAGCGATTAAGTTTATGGTAATTAATGCGCGATCAAGGTAAGCATCAATTAAAATTAACAACTGGTCAATGGGTGCTGGCGGATAAAAATTCGAGGACGATATCACATTGAGATATTTTAGAAGCTATATTTAATGTCAACTTTGCAAGCAACTGTATTAATATTCTTTTGCTAATAAGTTAGATTGAATTAGAAATTTCAAAAGCTAACCTGTCCATTTAAATATTCATATTTATATTGAATGTACTCGTATGTTAGTTATCAGGGCCGAAGGCAACAGGGTCGGGTCCCGGAGCACAAAAAAGTGCAGGCTCTTTCAATTAATAAATATCCATTACTATTTTTTTTTTACATTTGTAAAGAAAACTTTCACTATTCGAATACATTTTTTATTTGTCATTTTCTGAAAATCTATATTGCAGTTGATATTTAATTACATTTACCTGGTTTGCGTATAGGTAAGATTATTGCCTGCTTCCATACAGCAGGAAAATAAGAAATTTTAACACAGGCGTTAAAGACGTACGTGAGAAGTACCACAGCTTTCCTGGGTAAATTTTTCAACGCTATATTGGGGATATTGTCGTGGCCCGGCGCCTTGCTGTTTTTGAGTTTCTTAAACAGTTCAGCCAGTTCTCCTGGTTTAAACTTTTCATTGTTAGGAACAGATGTAGGAATTGGTAATGATCTAGCAGTTTTTGCTACCATTAATTCAGTGATTTCACTACGCATAGTGTTGGTTATATTATGGTGCAAGCGAAAGGTATCTGCAAGAAGCTCGGCTTTGCCTTGATTTGAAAATTCATCTTCATCATTGTTTCCTTTAAGTGGAGGTATAGAAATAGTGTGATTGCCTTTGAAGACTTTGTTCAGTTTCCATATTTTCCGCGAATTGTATTCTAGATTGCCAAGCATCAAATTCCAGACCTGATTGCGGAGATTGGTAATTTTTACTCGAATTGCACTTGTGAGTCTGTTGACAGCAATTTTCGCTTGTATATTTCTGTTTCTTTGCCATTTCCTACGTAGCAAGTTCCTCGTTTGGATAAGTCTATACGTCTCATCATCAAGTTTTAAAGTGTTGTAACGAAAGTTTTTCCTGGGTGTACTAAGTTCAATACCTGACCATATGGTTTCATTAAGTGATTGGATATGTGTATTGATTTGGTCTGCTGTACACATTGATTCGGAGGTCTGCCGGTTCAAGGAAATATTTTCATTAATGTGCTTTCTATATAATGCCCAATTAGTTTCTTTGAATGAGAAGTGTTTTCGTGGGTGTTTCTCTATATACGAGGTGTGTTCAAAAAGTATCACGAATTTTAAATTTTCGCGGGTTATGTATATTCGAATTTCGATTTTTTTGTGGCGTTATGTTGGTACTCATGTCTGTCACTTATGCCGACAAGCTCGGCCATTTTGAATGTTCACTTGATTGGTGATAGCTGCTTTACTTGCACGTGTTTTCAATCGTATTCGATTTTTACTTATTCAAAAAAATGGATCAAAGAACGTGTATCAAATTTTGTGTGAAAAACGAAATTAAGTGCGCGGATGCATTCCGAATGTTGACGGTGGCATACGGAGAAGCTACCTTGGACCGAAGCAACGTTTATCGGTGGTACAAAATGTTTTTAGAAGGCCGAGAAGATGTGAACGACGAAGAGCGTGCCGGACGCCCGAGCACTTCAACAACAGACGAAAAAATTAATGAAGTGGAGAAAATGGTATTGTCCAATCGTCGAATCACCGTTAGAGAAGTTGCTGAGGACCTAAACATATCGATTCGCTCGTGCCATTCGATTTTTATCAACGATTTGGGCATGAGACGGGTCGCCGAAAATTCTTACCAAAATTGCTCAATTGCGACCAAAAACAGCAACGCATGAACATTGCTAATGAGATGTTAAACTCTGTCCGCGACGAACCACAGGGAAGAACGGTCAATAAGGAATATGACCTGCAAGTTATGCGCAATTTGCGCGAAGCAATCCGCCAGAAACGCCCGGATTTGTGGGAGAACAAAAATTGGCTTTTGCACCACGATAACGCCCCTGCTCACACATCGTTGCTTGTGCGCGACTTTTTGGCCAAAAACAACACACTAATGATGCCGCAGCCACCGTATTCCCCAGATCTGGCCCCCTGTGACTTTTTCTTGTTTCCTAAACTGAAGAGGCCCATGAAAGGACGACGTTACGCTACGTTTGACGAGATAAAGACGGCATCGAAGGAGGAGCTGAACAAGATTAAAAAAAAATGATTTTTTGAAGTGCTTCGAAGATTGGAAAAACCTTTGGCACAAGTGTATAATATCTCATGGGGATTACTTTGAAGGGGACAAAATAGATATTCATGAATAAATAAATAATTTTTGAAAAAAAAACAAAATTCGCGATATGTTTTGAACACACCTCGTATTCATCAGTTTTGATGGCAAACATAACTGGAAGATGTGTTGAGGACAGAGCTTGAAGAACTGTAATGTTGGAAGGAACTAGTTTTCCATCACTTAAGGCGATGTCTAATGTTTAACCGATTCCTTTATGCGAATAAAATGTTGGCTCGTTTGGGTAGTGTAAAAATACATTGTTCTCAGATATCATCTCAAACAGAGCTTTGCCAATCTTATTTGATCGAGAGCAATTCCATTGTTGGTGCTTCGCATTCAAATCACCACAAAGAAGATAGCCTTGGTTATTATTAATAAACCTTTTCAAATCCCTAACAAAACCGCCTAATCTTTCATTGATCAACTTGGTTCCAGGAAAGTAAATTGAATAGATTTTAATATTAATACTTTCAGTCATAACACCGATGTTTTCAATATAAGGGGATTGGAATGAAGGTATTAGAAAGTGTTTTATAGATTTTTTGATGGCCAAAGCAACTCCACCACCAATCTTTCCTATTCTGTCTTTCCTGTATATAGCATAGTACGAATGCGAGAGCTTATTGTGCGATCTGAGCCATGTTTCAGATATAGCAAATACATCAATTTCATTTTTTACGGCGAAATCAAACGCTTTAATGTGCTTATTACTAATACTTTGAGCATTTCAGAATAACATTTTAAGATTATTATGAGTAGACAAACTTAAGAGCTAGCTTAACTATAACATCGTATTGGTCTGCTTTTGTTTTGCAGTTTGAAAGACTTTGAATGAGTTCATGCGACTCCCTGTAAATTACAGGCCAATAAGCATCCTACCAGCCACAGGTAAATTACTGGAGAAACTGATCCTTCAGCGGTTGAACGAGTTTGTAGAAACAACCAATATTCTCCCTAACCACCAGTTTGGTTTAAGACACCAGCACTCTACGGAGCAACAACTACTCCGTGTCACTCAACACAATAGATGCGCCTTAAAAGAAAAAGTTTCCATCGGGTTAATCTCACTCGACATTGAAAAAGCATTTGATACAGTGTGGCGTACTGGTCTTCTCTACAAACTAGCAACACTTGGTTTCCTGCAATATCTAATAAATATTATTTACTCTTTCCTTAATGACCGGAAATATTCAGCAAAAGTTCAAGACTCTTCCTCAAAGCACCGAAACATACCAGCAGGAGTCCCCCAGGGCTCCTGCCTAAGCCCATTACTCTTCAACATTTACACGGCAGATATGCCTACACATGATTCTTGGAAATTAGCTACTTTCGCAGATGATACATGTTTTTATACTACATCCATAGACCCAAATGAGATAATAACGAAACTTGAAATATTTTTCCAAAGATAATATCAATACTTCCACCGGTGGAAAATCAAAATTAACATCTCGAAAACTCAGGCAATGTTCTTTACCAAGAAAAGAAAGCAATACCTACTGCCCCCAAGGAATATAAATTTATTAGGCCTAGAAATACCTTGGTCAAAAGAAATTACCTATAAGGACTCACATTAGACCAAAAACTAACTTACAAAAATCACATCGAAACTACGTGTAACAAAATTTCGAAAGCGACATAAGCTTTATATCCCATGCTAAACCGGAAATCATTTCTCAGCGCTAAAAACAAAACAATAATAATTAAAATGGTAATCATGCCCATTATCCTATATGGAGCACCCGTTTGGAGCTTATGTGCTAAATATTTGAAATCAAAACTTCAAGTCGCCCAAAATCGTTGCCTAAAAATGGCTCTCAATAAACCTTTTTACTTCTTTAGCGAAAAACTTCATCAACTTGCCAGAATGAGGAATATTGAAAAATGTGTACAGGAACGAACTAGAAGGTTGTTGGCCAGAGCAAGCACTGCAACCAATCCATTAATACTCGCACTTTCAAGCGATAATAATTACTGAAAGCTATTGTGCTATCTTACCAGTCAGCATAATCCCAGCTAATTGACGTAATGTTAAGGTATTTTAATATAGGTTAAGTTAGTTTTGAGATAAAGAAGGTTTTTGTTTTTGTTTAATTTTTCCTTGGGAGTTATGTATTATTGTACTTTAAAATCATGATAGCTATGCTAAACTGTATATATTAAGGCTAAAATGAATTGAATTCAGAATACCTAAATTAAGATTTTCAAATATTGTAATTGGTAAAATTCAATAAAATAATAAATAATTACATTTAAGTGAATAACACAAGATATGCTTTCTTGGAGGCAAAATCATTAATGATTTCTCCGAAGTATATTTTTTGAAGGGATTCACTCCCTGTACTGAGCAATGAGAAATTTACAAGACATTTTCGAGTCATCGCCGTACGCACCCTATTTTTAAGAATTTTCATTTTGGGAAATAAACGTTTTCCGCTGCAATTAGCAATCATTAATACCAAATACACTCTCAATGCAATTTGAATGTTTGGAAATGCTGCGTTTCAATTGTTACCCATCAGAAACCTGCAGAGGAACATTTCTTTTGGTTCACTTCAACATTGTATGACTTTTTGAAAGCATCTAACAATGCTACAAATTGGACAAACTCATTCCCGAGACTAGTCCCTAGCGGCAGCTTCATGTACCTTCAATATATTCAAATCCTCCAAGTAATTTAAAAAGCCAAATCGATCGCAGACAACGTTATAAGCTCAAATCGTACCGCTCACAGATGCTGAGAAATAATAATAAAACTTCCTCGTCGAAAATATTTTTTTGGTTACAACTGAAAATCTGAAAATTTCGCAAAATATAATGAATTGAGTCTGAGGTTTTCTAGTGGTTTGAAGATGTTCATAGTCCTTAAAGAACTGCAGCGATAGTCTGCTGCCTCAGCAAGTAAAGATATTTGTGCTCGCTTACCCCAAATTCATACAAAAACTTTTCGCAAGTAAATCAATTACTGGAAACGCTGCACTTTCCTAAATGCAACGAACTTGCAGCGAAAGTGGCATATGCCAAATCTAGACAATAGATCGATCAGTAATTTACGCGGCGACGTATGTCCATTCATCATTAAAAACGTATGTCCACCAATCGATTTACGTGTCGCGAACTCAGCAAATTTGAGAAAATAAATAGAAGCGTACGGGGGAAGGGGGGTGGGGGGCAAAATGGGGTCCTTAACGTTTGAAGAGTAATAAAACGGATATTTTTATGTAATTTAAATCTTTATCAATTTTAAATTACTCCTACATAATTCATCTTTGGAAATATGGAACTCAAAGAACTTTTCACTCATAGAAAAATTAGAAAGTGACCAATTATGTCAAAAATATCCAACAACCCATCTAACCCTTTACTATGGATAAGACGGGGTACCCCATGGAGGAGACATTCTATTTTTGTGCAAAACTCGCAAACAAATACTGCCTCGTCATCCTCGTCATCTATGCCAGCACAGCTACAGTGTGCCCAATTCCTGCAGAGAGAACAAGCGGCCCATTCTTCATTTGAATCTAAGTATTTTCCATGACAATAAAAACAAGGGATATTATTTTCATCAGTGTCACTTTCTAATGGTGTATTGCACTTTCTGGTGGTTTCCATTCTGTAGTTTTGCTTAAGCAATTTGGTTTTCTTATTCTTGTTTTGCTCTTTTGTGTGCCTTTTTTTCTTCTTGTTATCTTCTGACAGTTTCTTTTTTTCATTGTTTTTTCCAATGCATTTTTAAATGGGGAAGACGTTATGATAGCCGATTTTCCTCGTTTCCTTAAAACACGCGAAATATTGCGAGTTGCAGGATAAGGCATCACTTGCTGAGGGCTAACAACAGAAAACACTGATTGTTCTGGTGGAGTAGTTGGCCTGTGGTCTATTTCCATATTTCTCGTCCAAGTCGAGAACCCGGGCTCGGGATTCATAAAATTTATAAGCACTGAGCTAGCTGTTGTGATAGCGGGTGTCAAAGGGACAACAGGCACAAGAAATGGCTCTGCTTCAATATCAGGTGGTGCTATAGCAACAGGCACGGTATCTATCAGCAGTTTATCAATAGTTTCTTTATCCAAATCTCCAATCGACAAAACTGAAATTACTGTTGCAGCCGCTACCATCTCAGGAACAACGATTGGTCTATTTAGCGCAGTAGCACAGTTGTTCGTTGTCGTTGTTTCAGACAATCCTTCATTTATGAATAACCTGTCTATTTGTGGGATATCAGTCGTCGATGCTGGAGCAAAGTCACTGTCGGAAAAAACTGTTGGATCGTATGGCCAAATGTCACATTTCTTGAAGCCATTCACTGCCGTTGCCATTGTAGAAGCCTGAATAAATGCTTTAATAATTTTTCTGCTACTTGCCGGATAGTTACAATCATCCCTGGGTTGCTGCGAAGGCAAGCTGTGATTTGTTGGTCGTAGTATGTGCTCACGGGCCTCATGTATGCTACATCCAGAACTTGAAGTCGATGAGTTGTATGGGGGGGAACATAAAGTAATAACCCCATTGACACGAGCTTCATTAATAAGGTCCAAGTTTTTTGTGTGGGTGCTGTGGCCATCTAATAACAACAGTATATGTCGATCAACCGTTGCCCCACTAAATTCAAAAAACTTCTTAAAGCAACCAAGGAATAATTCAGCTGTCATCCAGCCAGAATCCTTGCTAACTCCCCAAGCTCCAGGAGCAGCATTGAGCATTAACTGTGGGTCCATTCTCTTTCGTGGGAACACCAGCATTGGAGGCATGTATTGACCACTCGCACTAAAACATAGTTCCACAGTTATTGTCGTACCTCTCTCCGCAGAAGTTATAGATCCCACTTGTTTTCTACCTTTTCGTGCAATTATTTTTGACTTGGTTTTTAGTACCACTGAAACTCCTGTTTCATCACAATTATAAATTCCTTCTGGCGAAAGCTTATGCTCATCATAAACGTTGCCGAGGAAGTTGAAAAACTGTTTAAAAGCTTGTTTATTAAACCCAGCGGCACGTGCAGTTGAAGTGCTTTCTGGTTATAACTCTGCGAGTTACTGTCGCAATTGTTTTCACAACGATTAAGAACATCAACGAAATGAATTTACTCGAAACCGCGAGAACCCACCAAGCATCAACATCTGAAAGTGAGTCACTGCTCCATTCATTCACGCTCGCTCGAATGTTCCCGCTAATTCGCCAATGTACGAGAACTGGGTTAAATGACTACAGACCCTATATAAAGGCGAGCTGAATGATCGCGATAAAAACTGCGATAAAGTGTGGAAAGCGAATTGAAAAGCGATCAAGTAATAGTGAGGTGATTTTGAGAAGACAGTTGCGATAGAAATTTATGGACAAGTGGAAGGTAGAATTTTAATAGTGCAAATTAAAGTTGTGAAAATGTTAGTAAAGTGATTGTGCATTTTTTAACGAATTAAATAAACTCTTTTAATTTAATTTAAAAGACATGGCGTTTTCACTTTCCCGGAACATTAAATTATTGGCCGCGAACCATAACACGCGACAATAATTTTTCACCATCCTGAAACAAGATTAAAAACAAAGAAGTTATGAAGAAGCATAAACTGTCATAAGGAAATAATTGCATTTCTTCGAAGGGCAAGATGGGGTACTCTATACCCCATCTTGCCCTCCAATGCTTATTTTAATAATATAACATGTCTTTAATGACCGATTCAGAATATGGACACAAACATGTTATTACCTGCTAGTTTAATTATTATTAAACAAGAATAATCTTTAGTTAGTTCTAAAAAACTAATATTGAGGTACCAAACACAATCAATGTATAACGCAGAAATTTTGACTTGACAAAAACCGAGTTTTTGGCGCCAAAGCGAAAACGCGTGCACTTATAAGCCGGTCACTGCGCTGACAGATGAGCAACATGACGGCGCATCATTGCAAGCCAGAGCGGTTGGGGGTGATCATTGTGTGGCCATTAAAACGCGTTGCCCCGTCTTGCCACCCCTTCCCCTGCATGAATACCCCCAGTGTTGAATTGTATCTGTAACCCGTTACGCTGTCCGAAGAGACAATTTTAATAAAGTTCAATTGTAAATTAAAAAGTTCGTGTTTTTGCATCTGTGTGCAGAGCATTTTTAGGTTTTATAAAATCATTTGACAAAACCCTATTAAAATCGCGGCCCGTTTGTCCGTCCGTGTGCCACACCACTTTTTCTCACAAACTACATAAGCTAGGAATACAAGATTTGTCAAGTACGTGCAAAGTGACGCCTTCTTTAAAGTTTCACTATTAAAAAAAAATTTATACGGCATTTGAGGGGGTCTCCCCATATAGGGGAGTGGCCCCCGAAAAAAAAATTCATCGCATGTAGGCAATATGGGTATCAAATGAAAGGTCTTAATAAGATGCGTCCGTCAAAACAAAACTTGTCTTAAAATGACAAGTTTTGTTTTGAGGGGTACAGGGGAGGAGAAATGTACGAAAAGGTTGCGTCCCCCACCTTTGACCCGATAAATCTGAAAAAAATCACAGGGGTGAAACTTTAGGAGTACAAGAGCAAAACATACCTCAGAAGTCGAAATTCAATAAACTTTGTTAACAATAGAACATTTTATAAATTTTAGATTTTTACCCATAAAATAAAACGGGACCCCTAAATTTCCCAAAAGCTACAGTCTAAGTTTTTTGAAAGCAATTGTATGCATTCTGAAAATTTCACAATAATTTAGCAGTAAACAGCTGAGTTACAGCCAATTGAATATTTAACAATTACAACAACATCAACACGTGATACTAGGGAGACACACGTTTGCAATAGACCTAGACACTACAAAAATGTAAGAATTTTAATTGACATTTTAGAAATGGTTTGTAATATTGATGTTTTATCATAATTAATCAAGCGACGGGGTAAAAACAATTGAAACAAAATGGCGGCGAATTCAAATACATAATAACCATAATAATTTTTCTGACTCAATTTATGGAATCTGTATATTAGTCAAGTAACCCCGCCGTAGACGTTACCAAGCCCGTTTGAGAAAGGAGGAAGGAACCCCTTGCTTCCCCAACCTGATTCTTCATCCCAAACCCCCCAATTAAATGGTAGTAAATGTTCTCGAGGTCGCACATTGGATTTACTGCTTCCCCAATAATGTGACATTAAATGCCGAGAAATGCTGATAACTGTAAATACATCTACAGCTCTGCTACTTAATCCTACTCACACCTCCTTTGCGAGGGCGTAAGAGGGTGAAGGCGAATCTTCCATGCCTGATAACGGAATTGACGTAAGAACCATGCCACTGGAGTGGAGGTTGGGCAACGGGCTAACTCCCCGTCCCTGGAAAACCTTTAAATGTTTCAAAACCTGCAGATGGGCCTCGGAATGGATTGGACTCACGGCAATGACCTCGCAAACGAAAAAAGGACTATGGCATTGGATCCTGGAATGTCAGATCACTCAACTACCCTGGCGCTATAAAGGACCTTTTTCAACCGGCCAGCCAATATCATTTACAAATACTGGCAATCCAGGAAACGAATTGGACTGGAAACGACATTCAAGACATAAGACCGCGCAAAATATTCAAAAGTGGGAAGCCTACTGGAAAACGAGAATTTGGAGTGGCCTTCATTGTGTATAGGCCGCTTAAATCGCACGTTATTGATTTTAAGGCAATAAACGAACGGTTGTGTGCGATCCGTATAACAGCGGAATTCTTCAAAAGCTGGCTGGTTAATGTTCACGCTCCGACCGAAGAGAAGTACGAAGAAACGAAGTGAACATTCTACAATCAACTGGAAAGACTAGTCAACTCATTGCCTACAAACTACACAATAGTAATCCTGAGTGACTACAATGCTAAGGTTTGGCAATGAGCTATCTCATCGGGGAACAACTGGAGGATATAGCCTCCACGATGAAACAAATGACAACGGCCTGCACCTGATCAACTTTGCATTTAGCGGAAATCTAGTCAGAGGTTCGACTTGTTCCCCACATTGACGCATTCATAAAATGATCTGGATATCACCGGATGGCAACACACAAAACCAGATTGATCATGTGCCGATCTGACAACATTGGGCCTTGAGCATACTTGACGTCCGTACATCATTACTTGATCAAATTAACCTATCAATGTTGTATGCCAAAGGCATATTTGGCGAAAACCAGCCTGCTAACAAGATCTAACATCTAAAGGCTCAAAACGGGGTCTGTGGGAGAAAATTTCACGGAGACCCTCGACAACCAGCTGGCTGCCATCTTATCAGATGCATCGTTAAAGACAAGCAAGGAGCTCTGGATGGAAGTGAATGCTGCTATTGAGATCATGGCAAAACAGACGATCGGACATCAAGCACGGTGAAAGAGAAATAATTGGCTCGATAATGAGTGCCAGAGTACGTTAGATCAAAAGAATCAGGCGTACAACGAATACTTAAGTAGCAAAACCAGGACGAAGAGAAAACACTATGAAAATCTCCGAAGAGAAGCGAATAAAGTAATTAGAATTGTGAAAAGAAAAAACAATGACGACCGATTGATAAGTATATATAAATGTAAGTTTAGCGAGCAATGACACATGACAAGCATACAAAGTAGTGAAAAGCCTGAAACGTGGTTATCAGCCCAAAACCGTGCTCTGTCGCGATGACATCGGCAATATCATCGCTAATGAAACCAAGATTAAGGAAAGACGGGCATCGTATTTCAATATTTCAAGACCTCCTCCGCACAGTTCCAAAATATTGGAGCCCGTAGATGTTTACAAAGAGCTTCCATTGGCCCCACCTACTTTGAATGAAATTTGTTCCATCATCAAAGCCCAAAAGGATAATAAAGCGCCAGGCATTGATGAGATTCTAGTGTAGGTCATCAAATATGATGGCAGCAGTGTTCATAAAGCTATTCACAAAGTCATCCAGCACATTTGGCGATAAGAACATATGCCGAAAGAGTGGAGCCAATCAATTATATTCCCTATCCACAAAAAACGGTGACAAGTTACATTGCGAAAATTATAGAGGCATATCACTGCTTTCTACGGCGTACAAAACATGTTCAAAGATTTTAGAAAATAAAATCGGACCATACGCCAACAGTATTATTGGGGAGTGTTAAGGTGGTTTCAGAGCAGCTAGATCGACAATAGACCAATTGTTCACAGTCAAGCAGGTAATTGAAAAATATTGGGAGATCATCATAGACGTGCACGAAATTTTCGTTGACTTTAAGCAAGCATACGATAGTATTGATCGTAACGTACTATACCACATAATGCTTTTCTTTGGTATCCCAGCCAATTTAGTCCAACTCACTAAATTGAGAATGACGTCGATGACCTCCCCAACGCGCATCAATAACCAACTCACTGATGCCTTTGACACAAATATGGGACTAAAGCAGGGAAATGAGCTGGACCCATTGCTATTCAATTTGACTCTGGAGTGGTTCATAAGGAAGCTACCTTTCGATACATGAGGTACATTACTATACAAGTCGAGCCAAGTAGTAGCCTATGCGGATGACATCAACATTTTCTCACGGTTATTAACAACTGCCAAAGAACTTTTCCTGAAACTTGGCCGCAACGCAAAACTAGTAGGGCTACAAATCAATCAAAATAAAACAAAGCTCATGAAGCAGTCAAGGAAAAATACCTAAAATACACAAAATATCACAATTGGCGAATACAATATCAGAAATGCTGTTGAATTTGTGTATTTAGGCGCCACAATAACGAAGACAGGTAATGAAAGAGACGAAACACGCCGAAGAATACAGCTCGCAAATAAAATATTCTAGTCACTTTTGTTGATCTTAAAGACCAGCTGCATTCATAGGAAAACAAAGCTCCAAGTATACAAATCTGTGATAAGAACAGTGCTTTGCTATCGGTTTGGAACATGGACCCTAACCTAAGCATCCGCAAATATATTGAACGCCTTTGAGCGACGAGTCCTGAGGCTAATAATCTGAGTGAAGCTAGACGGGGACCGATGGTGAATTCGATACAACCGTGAGCTGTATGAAATTTTTGACGAACAGGAGGTCTCAACGATTGAAAGACTTCAGAAGCTGCAATGGGCTGGACACATGAATCGTATGGACGAACACCGGATACCCAAGAAGGTATTTTTTGGGAAAACTGAAGGCTAGAGACCAGTGGCCAAACCGAAAAAACGCTGCTTTGACTCGGTCGACGAAGACAGTTCATCGTTGCTCGGATTTTGAAATTGAAGGACGCGGTCAATAGACCAAAACAGTTGGAGGTGCCATTTGCAGAAAGCGAAGACCCGAGAGGGGCTGCAGTGTTAAGAAAAGGAAGAAGAAGTAAAAAAGGGTGGGTCATGTGCAGGGTAGGGCAAAAAACAATACCTCTTCTATGTTTCCAATGCTTTGGCTATGGCCACTCCACACATGTATGCAAAGGACTCGTTAAGAGTTCCCTGTGCTGAAAAGGGGTGAAATGAGCCATAAAAGGGAAGAGTGTACGAAGGAAATGCACTATATGCTTAACAAGAATGCAGATCCAAAACCGAATCTTGGGCCTTATTCATTCAAAGATTTGACCTTATCCACTCACCACCTTGGTCTTGGGATCAGGGAATTGTCACGTTTACCAGGAAGTCCTAGCCAAGGCAAACAACTTGCTTGAGAAGTTTTCGAGGGATATGAAAGCTGAGTGAGCGACCCCATGATAAAAGTTTGGCATAGTGGTATCCTGACAAAACTGGCACTGCCGCCATCTGGGATGCAAACAGGGGATGGTTTCATGTGGGTTCGGTGCTCAGGGTCCACCTTTTTTTAAGTATGTACCTAACACTGAACAAACCGATATTATCTTCCCAAGCTAAGCTTAATGCTTTGGAGGGCGCTCTCTTCAAAGCAGATGGGAATGTGTTCGTTGGGGGAGACTTCAGTGCTAAAGTAATCGAATGGGGTTTGCCTTTAACAGATCCGCAGGGAAAACGAATCCTAGAAATGGCCGCCAGGATGGCACTCGTTGTGCTTACAACCAAAAATACGCCGACTTTTCGCCATATTGACTATGAAGGAACCATACTGGACGTGATATTCGCCTCTGAGTCCTTAGTATGGAGGATAGAAAATGGAGATTATTAGTGAACTACTCAGCCAATGATCATCAGTATATTCTGCTTGAGATCTCTGATGTCATTTGCCGACGTCCGCATCCTCAACCTTCCACGATTGGGTGGAACATTGGAAGGATGGACGTTGAAAGATTTATCGAAGCGCTCCGCCGCAGGGAGATTTTCAGGGGATAAAAGTACTGGCAAGTCACGACGTGATGAGCTCAACTATGAGCATCATCTTGACTGTTTGCAGCGCAGTGAGTGGCTGCAGAAACGCGTTCACAAAAAAGCTTAAAAATATCAAAACTGAAAAGCAACTTATTTTTATTAAAAACCTAGAATAATCGTTTCGAAAACAAAAGAAATCTAAACCGCAAAAAGATATATGTGTTCTACCCAAGGTATAATTTCGATTTTCATAAGATTTGGCAAACTGGTTGATGGTACTCAGATATACAGGGTTTTCCAATAAAAGGTGTTATTTTGATATTAAATCAAAAATTCCATTTTTTAATACAAACGATCAAATGTTTATTTCATTATAAAGAAGAAGGTATGTTGTTGATAGTGAAAAATAACATCACGCAAATTACCACCACGACTTCAGGACCATATCCTTTTAATCAAATTTTCCATAACCAAATCGCAAAGTGGCTGCCCTATGTCCTCTTTGAGGTCTTGAATCGACGCTGAGCTATTGGCGTAGACCTTCTCTTTCACGGGGCTCAAAAGTAAGGAGTCGCACGGTGTTAAATCACAAGATCTAGGTGGCCAATTGTGATCATCTCTTCGAGAGATAAACCGGTCCAGAAACTTTTCCCTAAAAGATTAATAGTTTCGTTGCTTGTGCGGCACGTAGTGCCATTTTGTTAAAAATAAACGTTGTCCGGATCAATACCATCCGATTTCGGCCATAAAAAGTCATTAATCATATCTCGATAGCGCAATCCATTCACCTTAACTGTTGCTCCAGCCTCATTTTCGAAAAAGTAAGGTCCAATAACTCTGCCGGACCATAAACTGCACCAAACTGTCACACATTGAGGAAAGAGAGGTTTTTCAACAATCACTCTTGGGTTTTCCAAGCCCCAAATGCGACAATTTTGCTTGTTGACGAAACCACCGAGGTGGAAATGGACCTTATCACTCAAGATGATTTTTCGATGGAATTCCGGATCATTTTCATGCATTTCAAGGACCCAATCAGCAAAGACACGACGTTGTTGATGATCGACCGGCTTGAGTTCTTGTGTCAACTGAACTTTATAAGCCTTAAGACCCAAATCTTTATGCAAAATATGGCGTAATGTTGTTTGTGGAATGCCTGATTCCAAAGAACGACGAGGAATGGACAAACCTGAGTTTTCTTCATCACTTTCGTCTACAGCAGCAATATTCTCGGCTGTTCTTGAGTAACGTGCACGAGTTTTATTCTTCACATCACTAGGTTGTCCCAACAGCTCGAATTTTTCCACCAATTTCTGTATTGCAGTGCTTCACGACGACCCAAAAATGTTCGAGTTTTACGAACCGTGTCTGCCAAATTTTCACCACTTCTATAATGAATTTTAATGATTTCGATGCGTTGTTGAAGCGTGTATTGTTCCATTTTTATTAATGGCGTCAAATGTCAAAAAATGACAGCTTCAAAAGTGCCATCTACAGAAATAGCGGGCTTGGAAACCTTGTAAATAGAAATATGTTGTAATCATTATTAATACTAAGAGTAAACATAGTATGTAAGTTAGGACGACAGCTGAACAAGAAAAGCCCAGAATAATGGTTCTGCAAAAGTTCGTCTCAGAAGACAAACCGTTGAAAAATGCACGATTCGAGACCTTGGTTGAATTAGGTGCAACAATTCGATGGGCGGCCTGTTTTATATATACTCGACACAGAATGAAGTTGCTGCGGCATTGGATGAAGCAGATTATCCGATATTCGCATGGCGTGATGAGACCGAAAGAGATTTGCTGAAAAATCCTAAAAATTTGCTACGAAATAGTATTTTGGATGATGGAGGCGATGCAACACAGTTAATGTTGACAAAAATATCCAGCCATGTTTAAAATGGTTAATGACATGGTAGAGGCAAGCGTCACTGGGGCGCATAGACTGTACCAGCTATCAGAATCTGAGAAGTTAACAGTCCCAGGAATGAATGTATTGGATTCTGTCACTCAAGCAAAATTTGATAGTTTGCATAGCTGCAAAGAGTTTATTATTGATAGGTGAAAGCGTTGAACAGAATTTATGTTTGGCGGGAAGCAAGTAGTCATTTGCGGATATGGTGAAGTTGGAAAAGGATGTGCACAATTATTGGAAGGCTTGGGATGCATCGTGTATATTTCTGAAATTGACCCAACCTGCGCTCTTTAGGCTAGCATGGAGGGTTTCTTGCGGAGAAACTTAATGACGTTACTCGAAATGTAGACATTGTTGTGACCGCCATCGCTAATGAAAATGTTGTAATTCGTGATCATATGGACAAATCAAGAATGGGTGTGTAGTCCACAACATGGAGCACTCGAATACCGAAATCGATGAGAATAGTTTACGGACTCCAGTTCGATCGCAAGCAGACCGAATTGGTTGGCCGGAGAGTAAAGAAATCATCTTGTTGAATGAAGAACGATTGGTGAATTTATCATGCTCAAGTATCCCATCGTTCGTTGTTTCGGGAACATCTACTACGCAAGCTCTGGCATCGATAGAATCATTCAATGGATAGAACTATTCAATGGATGGATGTTTACGTAGCAAGTTTACATCTTCCCACATTCGATATCATCAACTGCTGGAGAAAATAAACATAAACAAACGGAAGATACTTGACGTCTCAATCAGGTACGGCCACAAACATCGAAAATAAGAACAACTAAATAAAAAACACAGGGAAAAGAAAGCTTGCTGCAAAAAAGGTCGGAGCCACGGATATCTGGAGATCCAAAGGGTCAATGATGGTACTCGAACACACGAGTCCAAGAAGTCGCGGCCAATTTCACCGAAAGGTTTTTCAACGGGGCAAATAATCCCATCCAAGGCAAGGACGGACCGAATCTTGAGCGAAGAGGTCTCTTTCTTATTGTGAAATCTCTGTGGGAAGGTCACACCATCGATTTAAGGAAGTAATCACCGAGAGCAATTCTCGAGTTGGTTGCTGCATTATTCTTTTGGAACCTGAGTGCAAGACAAGAACGTGGCTGCCACCAAAACGATAACTTCAGGAACTCTTCCATGAAGTAAACGACAAAAAACATCGGGCCGCCAAAGGACACGCCTCGAGGAATCAGTGTTGAATTTCTTCAGAAAACTTGCGGCTAGCGGGAGTCGTGCAACAGGACACAAGTGATGTGGAAAATTTACCGGGGCCCTTGTCCTCGAGTTGGTTGAGTAAAGGTAAATATAGTCTTAGAGTTAAGGAAAAATTGCATTGAGATTGGTTTAAATGAATATCGTAACTTACAATGATAGAGTTAAAGAAAAATCCTCTTTGAGATTGTTGGAAATGAGTAGCATAGACTGTTAATATTAATTATTAGTGGACTTTCAGTGAATCGAATGCACTTTTACCTGTTTTTCTTTTCTTCCAAAAAAAGGTAAAATCCGCTAAAAGTGAAGTCTGATACTTGGTTCAAGAGTGAATACGGAAATGCCAAGGCACCCATTTTCTGCGCCAATATTCCGCAAGTGCTCGGGTATATTTGGTCTTTGTTTGGTTTCGAATCCCAGCCCCGGGTGAAGGTAATTTCTCGTAAACTAGGATTTAGGGTGGTTAGATTGCGGGGTTTTCGCGGGAGTTAGTTACGTGGGTTGTCCTCCTCTTCTAGGTGGTGCACAGATAAAAGCAGTGATCCTTTCCACTTAAAGTGGAGACTCCGGCGTGAGCCAAGTTTGGCTCGAGGCTTGGGGGACAAATTTACGCGTCTACTCGTAGATTTGCGCCCATGCCCGTCTCGAAGGGAGCAACTTGGGACCCAAAACGCCCCTGGCCAGAGTCGGCAGGTATGGTTGGATCATCTTCTCGAGATAGTTTTATCACGTAACAAGGTCATCTGAAATGCAACAGTTGAAACCCCTGGTACACAAATGTTCAAGTTCACACAATTGTTAGTGTATGCTGATGACATCATTGTTATAGTACATTCAATCAAAGATGCCAAAGAAGCTTTTCTGAGTCTAGAATCTGAGGAAAATCAAATTGGCCAAGGATTTCATGAAACCAAAACCAAATTCATGACTCACACGATGAAGAACACTCCAGCTCGACAAACCCTGACCATACATGACTGTAACCTTGAAAGTTTGGATAGTTTCGTTTATCTTGGAGCCAACCTGAATAGAAGAGGGGCCAAAAAGGACGAGATTGGATGCCGTACAAACGCCGCGAATAAAACGTTTTACTCCGTTCTTCCTATTTCAGGCTCCACAATTGTGCACAGGTAAAATAAGCTCCGTATGTATGAATCACAAGTCAAATCTGTGCTGTTGTATGGAAGTAAAACACGAGCTCTGACGATCGAATCCAAAAAATGCAGGGGACATATTTGAACGCAAAGTGCTCCAAAAAATCTATGGCCGCGTGAGAAACCAAACAGAGTGGAGCCTACGTTACAACGATGTATTATGTGAACTGTTCGGTGAACCACCTGTATCCACCTGCGTAAAAGCATGATATATTAGAAAACCAAAAAAGCATTGAAAGGTAGAGCACAAGGTAGACGTTCAGCAGAAAGACCAAAAACTCGAAGGAAAGACATGATAGAAGCTGGTAAAATTGGGAGTGATCAACTGGCTGACGAGGTCGCAGAACCGTCCCAATTGACGGACATAAATCCTAGAGACAAAGGCGCGACTTGGGCTGTTGACCCATAGATAATTATAAAAAGTAGTAATTTTTGAACACTATTTTACTGGAAAACGGTGGTCAAGCAAATTATTATTAACTTATTTAAATTAATGGTGCGTACGACCAATTCGTCTACCCAGCTGGTGGTGAAAATTGAGATTTTTTTATATCAATTGATAGGCATTTAAAATTTATAATGAAAGACTAGAGAGTTATCCCGATGGCCTTGTTGTTTGTAACCATTACGATTCTTCTATAACTGGTTTGATTCTGACTACTAAAGAAGAGGAGAACAACTTTTACTCATTTCACGCCTTGCCACAATCGCAAAAGCATTTTTAAAAATGACTCAAAAATCGTTGATACCGTTTATATTAAACCCTTATTCGAGTACTTTTATCAAATAATTACTTGTGGCTTACTCTGCTTATTGGTAAAACCTTATCGACTCAAGGTTATAAATTTCATACTTCAAAAGCCCTATTTTTTTATTTATACGAGAAGTTTTCATGTAAAACCTAAATCGTGATTTAAGCGTGCATCAGCTGGTTCCCTTGATATTATCAGGCTCTCGTATGCGTCCAGTTTGTACCATTTCGTGATTTCCTTAACCAATTCTACATCACTTTCTCCTATGCTGTGACTTTCCTCCAAAATATGCTTCGCTACCGTTGATTTGACCAGCTCTTTGCTCCTGTTGTTCCTTAATATTATTTCTGCCTCCCTCACGTGTTCATTCAATCTTGTGGTAATCAATCTTCTTGTTTGCCCTATATAGGTTTTTGGGCACTCTGGGCATGCTGTTTTGTAGATCCCGCTTACTTCATTTTTCGTTTTTTTATCTTTTACGGCTCCCAATAATGATTTAAGTTGAAGATGTCTACTGGATGTAACCACTTGAATATTGTAGCTTTTTAATATTTTCGCAATTACCGCCGTTAGTGGTGAGTGTGGAAAAGATCGCCTGATGCTTACTTCATTGTTTCTATTTTGCATGAACAATGTCGTGTATTGATCCTTCGATAATTTTCTCGGGGTTTTTGAGATGATATGCTCAATTATCTTAGTTGGGAACCCATTTTTTGTCGCCGTATCTAGTATATATGCTCGTTCCTTGGCAAACTCATCTTCGCTCATCGGATTTGTTAACAATCTGTGTGCCATCGAGTGGTAAGCCGCCATTTTTTGTTGGTATGAGTGCTCAGAATCGTAGGTGATCGTCCTTTGTGTGCTCGTCGTTTTCCGATAAATTCCAAATTCCACCTTATTGTCGCGTCTTTTTATCAGGATATCCAAAAATGGTAGTTCCGAGTTTGCTTCTACTTCGCACGTGAATTGTATGTTTTTGTGGATTGTGTTTAGTTTGTCTCTGGTTTGTTCAATTTCTGCCTCTTTTACCACCGCTACCACGTCATCTACGTATCTCCACCATATTCGGGGCATGATTTGGCTGCTTTCCATTTTTTCCTCCTACTGGCTCATGAAAACTTCGCTCAACAATGGTGATAATGGGTTACCCATAGTGGTGCCTGCCTTCGTTTTGAAGTATTTACCCCTAAAGGTAAAGTAGTTTTCATTCATACATATCGACGCTAATCTAGTGTACTGCCTTACTTTTCGTTTCCAATCTCGGGAACCACTTCGTTTTTCGAGCCATTCTTCGAATATCCATAGTGCCTCTTTAACCGGGATGCTGGGAAAGAGGGCTTTTACGTCGAATGAGACTAACTTTTCATCCGGTTCAATGTTGATCCCTTGAAGTTTTTCTATAAGTTCCACACTGTTTCGTACTGCTCTACCACCTATATTCATCCCTATGCTATCGATTTCCTTGATTAGCCATTTCGCGATGTTGTATGTAGGTGAATTCGTGTCAGCTATAATTTCTCGTACCTCGTTACCTGGCTTATGAATTTTCGGCTGGCACCTTATTCGTGGTAGGGACGGGTTCGGCATTTTTAAGCGTCCCATGTTTTCAAATATCGTGCTCGCTTCTTTCAATGCTTTGCCACTCTTTTAATCGATTCTGGTAGTGGGTCTCGTTTTATTTCAACATAATTTCCTGTTGTCAGCTTTTCGTACGTTAATTTGTCATACTCATCTTTATCCATGATAACGATTTTGTTACCCTTATCTGCTTTTAAGTAGTACACTTCTTTTGCTTAGAGCTGTTTTATTATTTTTCCTATATTGTCATTTCGATTATTGTGTGGCTGCTTTTTTAATAATTCTCTGCTTACTCTTGATCGTATATTCTGCTTGTCCCCTCGGCTAAAATTTTTTATTGTTGCTTCCAAGTCTACTATAATGTCATCCGTTGGTGGCATAGTTCTGATAGCAAAATTTAGACCCTTGTTTAAAACTTCCATTTCGGCGTCTGTAAAATTTACGCTTGACTTATTGATCACGAACTCTGGAATTATTTCCACTCTTGGTTTATATTTGTTGTTACCTTGCGTTACCAAAACATTACTCTGCTTTCTGCAATCAATGAGTCTAGCTTCCGATTGTGTATGAGTCTCTTCCTTAGCATCCATAATACTGAAAACTTACCATACACATCTAAAGCTAGCGAAATATGAAAATAAAGGTGATTTAAATAGCTTAATTCAAAAAATTGCCAGGGCAGCGGAATGTGAGCAGATAAGGAAGAGACTCATACACAATCGGAAACTAGACAAATTGATTGCAGAAAAGCAGAGTAATGTTTTGGTAACGCAAGGTAACAACAAATATAAACCAAGAGTGGAAATAATTCCAGAGTTCGTGATCAATAAGTCAAGCGTAAATTTTACAGACGCCGAAATGGAAGTTTTAAACAAGGGTCTAAATTTTGCTATCAGAACTATGCCACCAACGGATGACATTATAGTAGACTCGGAAGCAACAATAAAAAATTTTAGCCAAGGGGACAAGCAGAATATACGATCAAGAGTAAGCAGAGAATTATTAAAAAAGCAGCCACACAATAATCGAAATGACAATATAGGAAAAATAATAAAACAGCTCTAAGCAAAAGAAGTGTATTACTTAAAAGCAGATAAGGGTAACAAAATCGTTATCATGGATAAAGATGAGTATGACAAATTAACGTACGAAAAGCTGACAACAGGAAATTATGTTGAAATAAAACGAGACCCACTACCAGAATCGATTAAAAGAGTGGCAAAGCATTGAAAGAAGCGAGCACGATATTTGAAAACATGGGACGCTTAAAAATACCGAACCCGTCCCTACCACGAATAAAGTGCCAGCCGAAAATTCATAAGCCAGGTAACGAGGTACGAGAAATTATAGCTGACACGAATTCACCTACATACAACATCGCGAAATGGCTAATCAAGGAAATCGATAGCATAGGGATGAATATAGGCGGTAGAGCAGTACGAAACAGTGTGGAACTTATAGAAAAACTTCAAGGGATCAACATTGAACCGGATGAAAAGTTAGTCTCATTCGACGTAAAAGCCCTCTTTCCCAGCATCCCGGTTAAAGAGGCACTATGGATATTCGAAGAATGGCTCGAAAAACGAAGTGGTTCCCGAGATTGGAAACGAAAAGTAAGGCAGTACACTAGATTAGCGTCGATATGTATGAATGAAAACTACTTTACCTTTAGGGGTAAATACTTCAAAACGAAGGCAGGCACCACTATGGGTAACCCATTATCACCATTGTTGAGCGAAGTTTTCATGAGCCAGTAGGAGGAAAAAATGGAAAGCAGCCAAATCATGCCCCGAATATGGTGGAGATACGTAGATGACGTGGTAGCGGTGGTAAAAGAGGCAGAAATTGAACAAACCAGAGACAAAATAAACACAATCCACAAAAACATACAATGCACGTGCGAAGTAGAAGCAAACTCGGAACTACCATTTTTGGATATCCTGATAAAAAGACGCGACAATAAGGTGGAATTTGGAATTTATCGGAAAACGACGAGCACATAAAGGACGATCACCTACGATTCTGAGCATTCATACCAACAAAAAATGGCGGCTTACCACTTGATGGCACACAGATTGTTAACAATTCCGATGAGCGAAGATGAGTTTGCCAAAGAACGAGCATATATACTAGATACGGCGACAAAAAATGGGTTCCCAACTAAGATAATTGAGCATATCATCTCAAAAACCTCGAGAAAATTATCGAAGGATCAATACACGTCATTGTTCATGCAAAATAGAAACAATGAAGTAAGCATCAGGCGATCTTTTCCACACTCACCACTAACGGCGGTAATTGCGAAAATATTAAAAAGCTACAATATTCAAGTGGTTACATCCAGTAGACATCTTCAACTTAAATCATTATTGGGAGCCGTAAAAGATAAAAAAACGAAAAATGAAGTAAGCGGGATCTACAAAACAGCATGCCCAGAGTGCCCAAAAACCTATATAGGGCAAACAAGAAGATTGATTACCACAAGATTGAATGAACACGTGAGGGAGGCAGAAATAATATTAAGGAACAACAGGAGCAAAGAGCTGGTCAAATCAACGGTAGCGAAGCATATTTTGGAGGAAAGTCACAGCATAGGAGAAAGTGATGTAGAATTGGTTAAGGAAATCACGAAATGGTACAAACTGGACGCATACGAGAGGCTGATAATATCAAGGGAACCAGCTGATGCACGCCTAAATCACGATTTAGGTAACGGATATTCCCCGTTAATGGACATCCTGAACAAAATCAATAGGAAACGAAACCCAGGTAACGTAAGCGATGATGTGAATGGTGCGGGCAACGAAGGCGAAGAAGCGAACGAGGCAATTAACGGCGAATCGGAGGATTAACTTTTATGGTGGGAAAAGGTGTGCGTAGGTAATTATCTAGGATTAAGTAGTTCATTATTGTTTGGAAAAATATGAATTAAATAAATGTGTATAAATAGGTAGGTTAGGAAATAAGAATTGTTAGTTTGCACTGAGGATGGAATAGGTGTTTATTCCGAAACCCGCGGTGTTTGTAAAAATTAATAAACATTCAACGAATATTAAAGGAAGCGTTATATTTCAGTTTTTGATAATTGAAGAAGTTCGTTGAAACGTGACTAGGATTATTCACCTAAACAGGGATCTGGAGACCAGTTACCAATTAAATACGCCCATTGTGCCCATAGAATGATTCCCCAAAAAGCGACACTAATTTCAATACCACAAATATCTAGATAAATATTCAAGCCCCCATCTATCAACCTTTGCATCTACTATAATATACAAAATAGTTTGTAAGTAAATAAAACAACACTCTTGCGTAGTACGAGTATGTGCACCTCTCTCTTTGGCTCCCTCTATCCACCGTATAATTATCAAATCAAAATAAAATTTAAAATACATTTAAATTCGTGTTCCATTGATTAGCGTCAAAGATATCATAATGCATTGGCTTATATACGAGTATCTTATTTGTGATAATTTCTTGGTTGTACTCGTATAACAAAATTGAAGTATTTTCACTTTAGTGTCATTTTCGGTCTTATCTTAAGCATAGGTACCTTTTATAATCTTTCAGATAAGAAAACATAGAATATGATAACTGCTACGAAAAGAGTTATTTACCAAAAGAAGATTGAATAGTGTTGTTGTTAATATGGTTCAGTGGTGGAATGAAATGGAAGTGCATAAAATAGTACCGGATATCGTGGATACGGCACCAACGCAATTATTAGAGGTAAGAAATGACAAGTGGATAACATTAACAATTAATTTAACAAAGTTGCTTGTTAAACAGATTAATTACGATGCAGGTGTGAAAATAGAGCTTGGGAAAGAAGTCACACCCAAACAAGTAAATCACCTTCCTCTCATAACATGGAAAGCTGACCCAAATGATCTACACACTTTATTAATGACTGATGCCGACGGGCTTTCACAGGAAAATCGAGGCTATAAGGAGTTCCGACATTTACTCATTATTAATATTCATGACACAAATCCGTTGAATGGGCAGCTCTTAGTTGATTACTATACACCAGATCCGGCAAAAGATTCTGGACTGCATCGATATGTGTTCTTACTATTCCCCCAAAAACGGTTCATTGAAACAACCATGTTTATTCCTAAAGGGTGAGTTTTCATATTTCTGGTGTTTAATTAGTTTAAGTTAGGATAAAGATTTGTTGAGAAAAATATTTGAACAAAGTGTGGTAGTTTAGGCATTAACTCCAGCATTCTACTCAAGAGAGATTTTTTATCGTACATGAAACTTCAGTTCAAATCAAACTGTGGTCACCCAAAACTATTACCCCCAGTATATTAAGGGAACATCGCATAATCAAATCGAAAATAAACTCTTTCCATATTTTAGTTTTTAATTGAATAAATACTCTATTTGCATCATACTATACAAAAATATATATACTCTATTTGCATCATACTATACAAAAAAATTTTTTTTAAATTTTTGTGGCCCACTGCGGTCTGTTACAAATTTTTTTGACACACCAAAAAATCACGGCCTGCATGATAACAGCCCACAGGAAAGCCTTGAAAAAAACGGGGTTTTAATCTGCATCAAAGCTGCCTTAGAATGAACTAAAAGAAAAAAATGTAGTTGATTAATTACGAAATGGCGGCGTTTTTACAAAGATCGAGTTTTTTTCCAAAAAAATTTGTTGTAAGTCAAAAAATGGAATGCCAATTTTTTCACCCAAAAATCATTCTAAGCATTAACATGTGTGGATTTGCATGTTAAAATTTCAAAATGGTTGGTTAATTTTTTTTAACCATGCACGCCAACTTTAAAAAGGTAATTTCCAGAAAATCGCGTTTAAAGCTAAAATACAATATTTTTTGCAATAAACGTTACTGAAATTTAACCAGTAATCGACTTGATTTAATAGCCAAAGCTTCATTCAAAACATCGAGTTTTTGAAAATTTGAAGGTGCTATGTCCCCTAAAATTAAATGATCACGCTCCGCCTTAAAAGTATTCTATTATCTTGGCTCATGAAATTCACGGCCTTCTTCGAAGCTGGTTGTTCTGAATCCGGGTGTTTGCTCACTATAGCCAAAACCCTAGTTACAAGTAGCAATTCAATTAAGCAATAGAGTACTCCTACCAGAAGGGTCTCGTAAGCATATCATTAATTTAAAATAATCCCCCCCCCCCCCCCTCACCTTGTTCCTACATGCATCGATCTCATTTTTTTGAGTACAAATGATAACATACCAATGTTACACCCCATTTCCAAAATATTCATCAAAATTCTTACATATCTGTAGTGTCCAGGTACTTCGCAAAGGTATCTTCGCAGTACTCTGTGTTGTCGTTGTAATTATTATATATTTAATTGGCGGTAACGGTGCTGAATATAACTCTATAATAATAAAATGAAACATATAGTACACCCACTTTTATGAATCCCAGGTTTGATTTTTGAGCATATTTAAGTTACCTTATTTTGTGGTATGGAGGTGAATGCCATTTATGCGCAGAGAGTGGAACTCCCATGCTCGCAAGAAGGCGACTGGACTACCCACTAAACACCTCTCCTGTCAACCCTAACCCGCCTGGAATCGTTTGACACATTACTTCGGGCCAGGTCTCGTCTTCTTACACCATGAGGTGCCTTCAAGCGGAGGGATCCCTTTCCTAGCGGGAGGAGAGAGGGGAAGAGGAAGTTCCAGACCACTGATCCCCCAGCCCCAACGCCCCCGGCTGCTGTGGTCCCTTTTATCTGACCGAAAATAATGTGCCACCTGGCTTTATTTTTCAACCGAGCATCACCGCGACTATATTATCGAGCGACTATATTCGAGCATCACCGCGACTATATTATCTGGGGTGAGCTCTCTTGTCTCCTTGTAATGGTTTCTTTGCAGCCTGACCCATTTTTTGCATGCAAAAAATGTCTGGCAGGCATTTTCCTCCTCTCCTGGGCAGTACCAACAATTGGGGGACCGTGACTTACCAATCTTGCGCAGGTAAGACTGAAAACACCCATGCCCACTCAAAAGCTGGGTCAGATAGAAGTCAGTCTCACCATGCCTTCGATTAAGCCATGGTCTCACATCCGGGGTGAGGCACGCAGTCCACCTTCCCTTCGTGCAATTCACCCAAGACTGCTGCGAATCATTAAATGAGTGCTGTCTCTCCTCGCGGACAACCGTCTCCCTTGCATCCTCGTTTCGGCGCAGGTAAATAGCGCGGTGCTCACTTGTAAGGAGGGCGACAGGTATCACGCCTGCAATAACTCACACCACCGAATCAGAAACTGTCAGATACGAAGATGCAACCCTCAGCGCTCCTCTTCTCTGTACCTGTGCCAAACGTTTTCAGTATACCTCCTTGCTGAGCGTGTCGCACCGTACTTCTGCTTCGTAAAGTAGCACTGACCCTACAGCACTCATCAAGAGGCGTCTTCTTGATGGGCTGGGTCCCCCTACGTTGGCCATAAGTCGACTCAGAGCCGATACTCCTGAAGCAGCCTTCTCAGCCGTTGCCCTGATTTGCTCAGAGAATCGAGTCGATCAGTAGCCCCAGGTACTTCACCGATGGCTTCGATTCGAATCGTAAGTCTCCAATACTGATCATCCTTACTCTAGGGATTCTCTTTTTTGCCAGATGACCACTTCGGGTTTCTCCAGTGCCAAACTGAGCCCGCGAGCAGTTATCCAGCCCCTCATTTGGCGCATAACACCCCTAGCCTAGGTTGCGCCTGTTCAACGGCACGCCAAGCAACCAGAGCCACAATATCATCCACATAGCTGACCAAGCGCGACTAATCTGGCATCTCAATTCTCAGTAGCCCGTCGTAAGACACTTTCCATAGGTCAGGACCAAGGATAGATCTTTGGGCAACACCCGATGTAATTACCATCCTTCGTTGGCCCTGTGTCGTGGCGTAGAGCAGAGTTTGGTCCTTCAGGTAGTCCCTCAAAAGCCGCATTAGATATACTGGAACTTGAATAGAGTTTTCGAGCGTATCCGCAATATTAAACTATCTAGTGGAATGGAAGGCGTTCCTGACGTCAATTGTCACCAACAGACGATTTGTCGCTTGGTGCGACTATATGCCTCTACCTTTTGGTTGAATGTGCTCAGCAGTGAGTCCGGATGATGGTGATAGACGAGCCGCAACACCTCAGCAGGAACACCATCTGGACCTGGAGCCTTCTTCGCTTTCAACGAAAGGACTGCCTCTTCCATTTACGGCTGTGTGAAGAGTGGACACTCGACTGCTGTTTCACCATGAACAGCGTCAACACAGACGGGATGGGTGGGGAAGAGCGCCCGCACTATCTTGTCCAGCTTTTCCGCATCATGTATACAAGGTTTCCGTATCACACAAAGCTTCCGCACGGATTCTTGTTCACATTGTCCACTAGATCTTGCCAGCAGCGAGCTTTGCTATTGTTGGTCGATTAGCGAAGGCATTTCTCGGCCAACTTAAATGCTGCTGCGCGGTTACTTACCTCGTCCCAGCTCCGTGCCCGTTGAGTCTCACGCCGAAACTTGTGACACTCCCATCGCTTTTCAGCGATTTCAGTTGACCAACAGTACACTGCGGGTTTGCCGTGCCGGGGTCTTCGACGGGGCATAGAAGCTTTGCAAGCAGTCGTTATGAAGCTCATAGTTGAGTTCACCATGTCTCGAGCTGCCAGTTCTTCTGCCCCTCCCGGAACCCCCTGCAGAGGTACACCTGCTGTGAGAACCTCTCGATGTTCCATCCAATTGTAGAAAGCCGAAAGCATGGACGTTGGTAGAAAACATCGCTTATCTTAAGCAGAATGTACTGATGATCACTGGCTGAGTAGTCCTCTAAAACTCTGTAGTTGTTTATCCTCCATACTAAGAACTCCGAGGCGAATGTCACTTCCAGTATTGTTCCTTCACAGCCAATACGGTGGAAGGTCAGTGTATTGTCTGTCTTTAGTACCACAAGCGCCATCCTGGCCGCCATTTCTAGGACTCATTTTCCCCGTGGGTCTGTTTGAGGCATGCACCATTCGATTGCTTTTGCAATGAAGTCTCCCCCATCAAGCACGTTCCCGTTTGCCTTCGAAACAGCGCTCTCCAGAGCATTAAACTTCTCTTGGAAAGATGATATTGATTCGTTCGGTGTTAGGTACACACAAAAGAAGGTGGTCCCTGAGCATCGAACCTATGTCCACAGCTCACGGCCTGGAAATCACTATTTCGAATCCATATCCCGGCAGTACCAGTTTCATCGGATACCGTAATGTAAAACTTTTATCATGGTGTTGCTCACTCAGCAGTAAAAAGTCGGCTTTCATGTCCCTCGCAAACTGCTCAAGCAGATTTTTGGTGGTTGAACTGCGGTGTAAGGTGTGTCATTGAAGCTCTGATTTTGCCTTGTCTAGGGCTTCCTGGAAAACATGGCATTGTCCCGATCCCAAGACGTGTCCAAAATCAGGTTTTGGATCAGCATCCTTGCAAAGAATACAGTGTGCCTCCTTCGTACACTCTTTTCTTTTATGTCCCATTTCACCGCATTTGTAACATAGAGAACTCCTATCGGGTCCTTTGCATACTTGTGTGGTGTGACCATAGCCAAGGCACATTTAAGAGGCGTTGCTCTTTGCCGTATCCTACAGACAACCCACCCTACTCTTACTTTGCCCTTGTTCAGAAATTGTTTGGCGTCCTTTTCGGTCAAGTCAATTATGGCCTCGTGTTGTCCCCTATGGTTTTCTGGTGTCTGCCTCGCCTTGATTCCGCCCACGCTAGGGAACTCCCTTGTGATGGCCTCTTCCCCCTCGGCCAGATCCGTGATGCAGTCAATGTCTCATATTTAGATCGTTGCCATCGTTACTGCGTTGCAGAATGCTTCCCTATTCTCGGCCTCTGCTCCGAATTCGACCAGTATGTTGCCCGGCCGCGTTGGTCATACTGCGTTAATAGCAGTGTTAGTGTCTTCGGGCCTTATGTTTCCCCTGATGTCCCGCAGCACTTCCGCGTAGGATCGAGCATCTTGGGGTTTTACGAGCAGTGCCTGCTGCTGGGGTCTTCGTCGGGGATTCTTTCTCTCCTGTTTTGCATCAGGCCCTTTTTTTGGTTGGCCGTCCGTGCGAATTTTTTATTTCTGGCAGTTTTTGAAAGAGTTTCTTCGCGGCTTTCTTGGCTCCTTTTGTAAGCACTGCCTGAAACCCGTGATCAAGCACTTCACGCTCATCAAGTACCTCTTCCTTCCTTCTTTTATCCCGACCTTCTTTGATTGGGCTAGACGCCATTCTTTTATTGATTTTTTCTGGTGGAACTATCTGCGCGTGCCCTTTTAATTTCGCCCCCAGTGCTCCTTTAGCCTTCTGCTCATCTTCGGCCTTTAAGCAGCTCCTCCGATAATGCCCTGTGCGGTCTAGGAGCTCCTCTAGTTCAAGGAGCCCAATCTTTACTGCTTCGCTGATTTATGGGGAGTCACAGGCAGATTGTATTCTTTTCAGAACATCTCCCACTTTTTGGAATAGCTTTTGTACTTCGCAACCATCCGTGAGAGAGGTTGCTTTCCGTTTCCGAATGCAGTACTTCCGCCACATTTTCGACGTTTGCGGTGCAATCACACAACACCGTTTTATTTGTCTGGTCACTCTTTTCTTTTCCTGCCGTAATCTCCTGATCGGCTTCTGGATAATTCACAACCTTCGGTAACGATCGCAGCAATGACCATCGAATCATCGACGTTCTTTGTATTTTCTTCCACCGCTCCAACACCTGAAGCGTCCTGCAGAGTTTCCCGCTTTTCCTTTGTAGGACGCTCTGACGTTCCCATAATTTGTTTGCTTCGCCCAAATGCCGCAGAAATCTCAGTCTGGGCCAGACTAAATGCTTATCTACATTTTTTGTCCGTCTTCACTGTCATTGTATTATTCGTCGTTTTTGTCATCGTCAGTACAGCTCTCGATGTACTGTTAACGCCATGGCTGCAACCGCTGGTTGCGTAGTCGTTATTATTTTTTATTTCTTTTTTTGGATTTTTTTTATCTTTTTTGTATGTTTTTGGTTGCTCCAGTTTTATTGGGTCACCCCTCGGAGCCGCTATCTCCGTTTGTGTATGTAGTCGCCTTTTTGGTCCCATTGTTATCTTTGCTGGGCAGAAAGGCTATGCAAGGGTTGGCACAAGCCCTTATGGAGACAAGTGCTCAGAGCCAGACCAGCACTTATCGGGAGTCCGTCTCAACCGAACCTACACAACTAACCCAATGGTGTGAACTTCGAACGTACTCCTAGGCTTGCCAAGGCTTCACCGGAACGGAGACGGTATGATAGTTGCAGCATGGACCCTAACTCAAGCATCTGCTAATATATTGAACGGCTTCGAGTGTCAGGTCCTGGGGCAAATAATCGGAGCCAAACCAGATGGGGACCACTGGCGAGTTCAATACAACCATGAGCTATATGAAATTTTTGACGAGCCGGAGCTCTCAACAATTGTACGACTGTGGAAGCTGCAATGGGTTGGCCACGCTAATCGTATGGAGGTACAATGGATACCCAAAAAGATATCTTTGGGGGAACTTAACGGTCAATGGACTGAGGCAATTGGATGCGCTATTTACAGAAAGTGTAGCCCCGTGTGTGGCTGTAGTGCTACGAAGGAGAAGATGATTATGTAGGCGAATACTTAAAATTCACAAAATTTACTTTTTTTAACAAAATTGTTCGAATTTCGACTTCTGAGGTATTTGGTGTCCTTATACTCGCAGGGTGAGCAAGTGCCGATAGGCCCGTCTTTGGCGAGCTAACCAGGACCAAGGTGCCCCATCGAAAAGAGTAAAAATCATAATGCCCTGTACCAAATAATGCTTTGCTTTGGCATCCCAGCCAAATTAGTCCGTCTTACCAAAATGACAATGACGTCGACGACCTCCCAAGTCCGCATCAATAACCAACTCACCGATGCCTTTGACACAAATATCGGAAGAAAGCAGGGAAATGGGCTGGCCCCGTGGCTATTCAATTTGGCTCTAGAGTACGCCATACAGAAGCTACCTGTCGATACGCGAGGTACATTACTATACAAGTCGAGCCAAGTAGTAGCCTATGTGGACGACATCAACATTTTGTCACGTTCATTAACAACTGCCAAAGAACTTTTCCTAAAACTCGACATCGAAGCAAAACTAGTTGGGCTACAAATCAACGAAAATAAAACAAAGCTCATGACGAAGTCGAGGAAAAATACCTCAAATTGGCGAATTTGTGTATTTAGGCGCCAAAATAACGAAAACGGGCCGAAATATACCGAAGAATACAGCTCGCAAATAAAATATTTTATACAGTTATGACGATCTTGAAGACTAGCTGCATTCACAGGAAAACAAAGCCCCAAATCTGTAATAAGACCTGTGTTATGCTGTGGGTGTGAATCATAGGCCCTAACCCAAGCATTCGCAAATTTGTTGAACGCCTTTGAGTGGCAGATCCTGAGGCGAATGATCGGAGCGAAGTTGGATGGGGACCAATGGCGAACCATGAGCTGTATGAAATTTTTGACGAACCAGAGGTCTCAACGATTGTAAGACTGCGGAAGCTGCAATGGGGTGGACACATGAATCGTATGAAATAATAACGCATACCCAAGAAGGTATTCACTGGGAGAACTGAAGGCCGGAGACCAGTGGGGAAACCGAGAAAATGCTGGTCTGACCCGGTCGGTGAAGGCAATTTATCGCTGCTTGGATTTCAGAATTGGAAGACGCAGTCAACGGACTGCGACAGTTAGAGCGCTGTTTGCAGGAAGCAAAGGCCCGAGAGGGGCTGTAGTGCTAAGAAGAAGAAGATACTCATGAACACTTACTTTTATGATTTTTTCCAGATTTTTTGAATTTCAGGCATACAGTAGCGAAGGGAGACACAAATTGTTGATAAACCTCTGTACATTTCGAAGCAAAAAGTTTTAGTTTAGGACTTGCTTTGAAAAGTTTACATCATGATCAATTTTTTTAAGGGACACCCTTCTTAGTGGGAAAACTTTATAACATTTTTTTGTGTCAAAACTTTGAACTTTTACAAAAGTTAAAAAATTTACGAAATAGAGATCATCAATTAAATATAGATTGCTGCCAATCCCTTTATTACAAACCTCAAAGGATAACCCAAGTACCTTCCAGCAGATAAGGCACTTGAATTCATTATTAGGAAGTGATAGAGATGGTGATTTTTGATAAAACACCGGTTCTTGTGTTTTCGATTTCCTCACCTTCGGTTTAACTGGGCGGTTTTTTGAAATCCAGTTTTTGAAAAAAACTGTTTTTTAATTTTTGTTTATCCTTATAGTATTATTTAATTTAAAAAATTTTAACCAAAATTATATGTACATAAATTTTAGAGTTAGTTCGAAATAACTTGTTTCTCAATTTCTACCTGAGAAGTATTTTGCGTTTATGTTGAAACCAAGAGACTAACGTATTGAAATCGAAGCCAACAAATTACTTTTAAGCTAAGTCATCCAACGGTATAATTGGAAAGTATCAAGGTGACTTTAGAGCAGATAGATCGACGATAGACCAATTGTTTACACTCAAGCAGGTACTTGCAAAATACTGGGAGCTTAAAATAAACGTTTCCGTTGACTTTCACAATTTGCTTCCAAACCTCAGCACTCAGAGTCAAGTTACTTTTGAAATTTATGCAATTATGAATATTTTATACTTAATAATAACACCAATTGCAAACATAGCATGTAAGTTAGGACGATAGTAGATATCTTTACAAAGACAGCAGCAAAAACTAGTTCCGGCGGGGACAGGCAATTAGTCCACAACATGAGAAACACCATGAAGCGAAAAGAAATTGAACTCAAAACTACGTACATGCACAAAAGCAATCGAACATGTAATTTGATTGACTAGCTCGTGGAAGAGGCTGAAGTATCGACTCCAAAACGAAACTTTGTTAGGCCATATCATAATTGGATATTCTTTTGTAGGTGCTTTATTTGTTTGGGATATCCACAAGTAACAATGATTCGATGTTGTCGTGACGCTGTCTTCTTTCAGAAAGAGACTCGTACTTTTCCCTTCCTTTGCTCGTTCAGCTTCGATACTCGCTCGACTCGTTCGGCTTCGACACTCAATCTTCCAGTCTAGTGGGAAGATATGTTTTATGTTGCGACTGGTTGCTACATTTGACTGGCGGATAAGTTCGAGACTGCACCCTGTCGCTACAGGGCTCCCCTCGTTGTAATTGCAAATTGCAATTGCGATGACGTTTGACTGGTGAGTAAGTCCGGACGGGTGGTCATAGGTATGAAGGGCTTCTGACGTTTGTATCCCAGCTGACTCGGCGATTACATGGTTGAGTAGAATGTAGCGGATTTACGGGGTTGTTTTCAATGTGATGTACGATCATTGTGGGAGTTTGCGAAAAGAATTGTGTGACGATTTTATTTGAAACTGTGGCCGGACAAAGAGTCTCTGGTAGAAGAGAATAGTCACGGTTTGCAAATGGTAATATCTGTTGTGGTGACTGCACTTGTGACGCTGGAATTGGGATGTCACTGCCAGGATCCTGGTTAAGAACAAATGCTGGCTTGAGGTGCTCCGTCAAAATGTTTAACTGTTTGCCGCTCATATCGATACTGAAATTTGTGTTTGAAATCCTATTAATTATTCGATGTGGGCCTGTATATGGTTGCTGTAATGCCTATTTGACTGCATCAACTCTAAGGAACACATGTGTACACATCCCGAAGTCCTTGTCAACAAATGTACTCCGGTTGTTTTGCTGAGGAATAGGTTTAGGCTTGATTTTTCGCTTTACTGGTTTAAAATTTTCACTAAACAAATGTGAATCACTTGGGCAGTTTTTCTTAACCAGAAATTTCCTCGGAAGTCTTAATATTGTGCAATACTAACTCCGCACAGCTAGCTTCCAAATCATCCTTATAGCGATTTCTTAGGCCCAAAAGTGTGTTCAGAAGTAGACTAGGCCAGTCCCCATCATTTTTGTGACACACGATGGTGGCTTTTAGTGTCCAATGCCACCTTTCCACTAGTCCATTTGAAGCAGGGTGATAAGGTGACGTTCTTGCTTTACTGGTTCCTATAATGTTAGTCAGTGACCTGAACAAGGCTGACTCAAATTGTGTTCCCTGGTCGGTGACCGCAATTTCTGGCGCTCCCAATTGAGACATCCAGGGGGCATAAAAGGCTTTAGCTACTACATCTGCTGTTTGTTTTACAAATGATACTGCCTCTGGCCACCTTGTAAACCTATCAACCATCGTTAAAACGTACCTAAATCCATCCTTTTGCATTAGTGGTCTGACTATATCGAAGTGCACTACATGAAAGCGTTTGTCTGGGACTGGAAATGGTTACAAAGCGTTTACTGTCTGTCTGCTGGCTTTGGATCTTTGGCAGGGAAGGCAGCAATGACACCAAAGATGCACGTCCTTTTTCATTCTGGGCCAAACAGATTTTTGGGTAATTGCATGTGACTTTGCTCTTGCACTTGGGTGGGCACAGTGGTGGAAGGTGTAAAATCCGTTGACGAAGTGCAATTGGCACAAAAGGTCTAGTAAGACCTATTGACAGGTCACAGTATATTTTTCCACATTGGGTGTTAATTGGTTGCAGTTGCAAGGTCGTCGAGTTGTTTCCAATAAAAACGTTAAATTTGGGATAGTTCATCTGTTCTTTGACATGCTCGTGATTTTCAATGAGAAGTGGTAGTGATATGGCTTCTATGCAAGACAACGAATCTGCGGTAATGTTAGTATCGCCACGGATTGTACAAAGTTGGTGCGAAATTCTGAGATTTAATTCAATTGTCTTGATTGCCGAGGCTATGCCTTACCGGATTTCTGGTTAAAGGCAAAAACAAGTGGCTTGTGATCAGTGCATACAATGAACTCCGAACCCTCCAGATAATGTTGAAAATGGTGAATGCTGCTATATACGGCAAGTAACTCCCTATCATAGGCATTGTAGCGAAGCTCAGCTGTAGTGAGCTTGCGTTGGAAGAATCAATTGGTTTCCATAGGTTGTCTTGAAGTTGCTCGAGCACTTCTCCAATAGCAGTATCCGATGCGTCAGTATACAAGGCCAGAGGCTTGTTGCTCTGAAAACACAAAAAAAGTGGTATCTGCGAGGCAGATTTTGCATTTTCCGAACGCTGCGTTTGTTTCTTCGGTCCAAGTTATTGAAGTATTGTCATTGTTTATTGATTTCTGCAAAAATTTGTTTAATAGATCTTGGATTTCTGCAGTTTTTCTAACAAACCGTCGATAGAAGTTAATAACTCCCACAAAACGACGGACCTGTTCAATTGTATTTTTCGGAAAATTCCTGATTGCTTCGACCCGCTTTTTTCGGGAAATTATATGCTTTAGATATTCGACTTGCTTAACTCCTAGTGTACATTTCGCAATGTTGATTACCACTCCGTAGTTGCTCAGCCTCTTGAAAACGGTATAAAAGTGTTTCTCATGTTGTTCAGGTGCATCCGAATAAATCGATGTCATCAAGATAGCAAGAGCAAAATTCGAGACCCTTGAGAACCTCGTCCATAAACGTTTGGAATAACTGGGCAGCGTTTCCCTCAAAAACTCAGTGCACCGAATGGGGTTACTACCGCCATCTTTGGATTGTCCTCCTCCTTGATAGAGATCTGGTGAAATGATCTAAGCAGATCTATTTTTGAAAAGAGTTTCTTGCCAGATACGTTTGACACTATGTCTTGAAGGTGTCGCATCTGTTAGCGGTCCGGAACCGTAACTGCATTTAGATGCTGGTAGTCTCCACATGGCCACCTTCCTTCTTTGGAACGAAGTGTAGAGGCGCTGCCTAAGAGCTGTTGGATAACCTGCAGTAACCGAGATGTCTCATATTTTCAAACTCCACTCTTGCTATCGAGAATTCTTCTGGTGTGAGTCTTTGAGAGCGCTCTGTGACGAGTGGGCCATTGGTTACGATGTAATGTAGCACTGAATGCTTTTGAGTTTCGATAATACGTGGCCAGTTTGCGATGTTCGGGTGTTTGCTCATGAATTTCAAAGCACTTCACGTTGCTACTTAACGTAGACACAAACGAGTACTTTTGTACGTCGGTTCAGCCTCTAGTTGACAATTGTGTCTTAGGACCAAACAAACAGCGATTTTTGATGTCCACCAGGAGTCCCAAGTGTTGCAGGAAGTCTGCACTCAGTATCGGTCGGTTAACCTTTGCTACCACAAATCTCCAACAAAAATATCTTCTAAGGGCGAGTGAAACATTTTAGTACACGTGTGTGGAATATCTGAGTTTCACTGCCAAACTACTTGGCAATGGTCAGGGATGACCAAAATGTCGGCTCCCATATCCGTGAGAAATTTAAGCTTGGCGCTGTGATCCTGTTTTGTTGCAGAGCTTGTGCTTGCGACAAGCGATGCATTATTTAGTTTTTTGGAACACTTTTAGTATGGAAAGACCATGGTTTTTCACATTGTCTTACCACTCCACCGAGTCCACGATGAAAATAGCATATGTTATTTCGGCGGGGGCTAGGTGAACGGGTGGGACTGAGGTGTTATTTGTGAGTATTGCTGGGGCTTCGGTTGAAATGCAGTCTGTCTAGATGCAAACAAATGTTTGGAAGCTCGCGTTTGATTTCATTCCCAATGGCAGTTTGACTTCTATAGACTTCAGAAACGAAGTGTGTGGACGGATTGCTCGCATGTTCCCAGTAACTTGTCAGCCATTTCGGCCAGCTGATCCAAATTTCCTGTTGAAACAGTTAAAATATTTTGAATATGCGACGGAAGCCGTTTCATCGGTAATGATTTTAGAAATTCATTTGAAACGTTTTGCCCGCCGTACTATTTACTGAGCGAAGTAGCTTGGATGGCTTGTTATCCCCAAGCTTCAAGCATGCCAGCAATTCCTGGAAGTTCTCACGTTCAGATACAGCATAGATGGATATGATGCGATTTTTGAACGTCTTGTACAGAGTTTTCCAATAAGAGGTGTTATTTTGATATTAAAAGAAAAATGCCATTTTTTAATACAAATGATCAAATGTTTATTTCATTATAAACAAAAAGGTATGCCATTAGTAGTAAAAAATAACATCAGGCAAATGTCCACCACGAACACGCTTACAGGACCATATCCTTTTCAAGAATTTTTCCATAACCAAATCGCAAAATGGCTGCCCTGTGTCCTCGAAAGCCTCACGAATTCCATCTTTGAGGTCTTGAATCGACTTTGAGCTATTGGCCTAGACCTTCTCGTTCACGTGACTCCAAAGGAAGAAGTCGTAAGGGGTTCAATCACAAGATCTCGGTGGCAATTGTGATCATTTCTTCGAGAGATAACACGGTCCGGAAACTTTTCCCTAAAAGATCAATAGTTTCATTGCTTGTGTGGCACATAGTGCCATCTTGTTGTAATCAAACGTTGTCCAGATCAATATCATCTGATTCCAGCCATAAGCAAGTTGGGTAGACAGACCTATGCTCATGTTAGAAGGGTTTTGTACTCAACTTACAAAATGCAGTAACCAGCAACGAATAAAATCAAGAAACATGTCAAAGACGATTTCATTGAAGAAAATGTGAAATTCGAGGATCATACTATCATTAACAAAGTTGAAAGAATTGTGACTTCTGAGGTATTTACTTATACCCATAGATATCTCCCTTGATAATTTTTCCGGATTTTTTAGAAACACATTTTTCATGTATTTCCCCCACTGTGCCCCCACTGAAGCAAAAACTGTCAGTTTAAGAACTGTTTTGAAAAGCTCTCATAGAGAACTTTCAGTTGATATTCATATCGGCTACCTTTCATGAAATTTTTTTCAGGGCGCACTCCTCTGTACTGTAATCATCGATTCATGGCCTATTTTTTCGAATCCTAGAATGGTTACAAAGCCCTTTTGCTAGGAGCTCTCTCCTGCCTCTTCGACTTGTTTCAATTGTATGTACTCATTTTCATGATACCTCTCATTCCTGAAATTTTCATGCAAATCCTAGCAAAGCTGTAGTGTCTAAATCGATAAAAAGCGCATATGGCTCCATAGCCATATGTTTCCATAGTAATACAGGGCATATTGTTCCATAGTAATACAGGAAAATTCAAATCGCTATAACTTCATTAAATACTATTCGATCTTCATGAAACTTTCAGAAAAGATCAATCTTATAGAAAGTCATCTGCTTGCTAAATTTTATTGAATTTAAGGGTACCGTTTGGATTTTATTCAAGAAAACATAAAATCGATAAATCATACTATTACTAACAAAGTTGAGTGAATTTCGACTTCTAATGTATTTGTTGTTGTTGTACTCATTAAGGTCTACATTCATGATTTTTTTCAGATTTTTCGGATGGAAGGTTTCCAATCGCGAGGGGGGAGTACGCGAAAAGTTCGTACATTTCCCCTTCCCCTGCCCCCCTCGGTACTTAAAGGCAATTTTAAGACTTGTTTTGAAAAGATCTCATTGAGACCTTTCCAATGATACCCTACTGGACTACCAATGGTGAAAAATTTTTTTTTAGGGGTCACCTCCCTATACGGGGAGACCCCCCTTAACCCCCTTTGAAAAATTTTTCCACCCTTGAACTTTCAAGAGGTCACCACTTCTGACCTTTTCACAAAGTTTCACGGCTGTAGCCTCTATAGTTTCGGAGAAAAAGTGCTGTGACATACAGACGGACGGACGGACGGACGGACGGACGGACGGACACAGGTCGTGATTGCAATAGGGTTTTGTATTTTAGTACAAAACCCTAAAAACCATTAATCATCTCTCGATAGCGCAATCCATTCACCATAACTGTTGCTCCAGCCTCATTTTCGAAAAAGTAAGGTCCAATAACTCCGCCGGGCCATAAACCTCACCAAACTGTCACACGTTGAAGATAGAGAGGCTTTTCAACAATAATTCATTGGTTTTCTGAGTCCCAGATGCGAAAATTTTGCTTGTTGACGAAACCACCGAGGTGGAAAAGGGCCTCATCACTCAAGATGAATTTTCGATGGAATTCCGGATCATTTTCATGCATTTCAAGGACCCAATCAGCAAAGACACGACATTGTTGATGATCGACCGGCTTGATTTCTTGTGATAACTGATTTTTATAAGGCTTAAGACCCAAACCTTTATGCAAAACATGGTGTAATGATGTTTGTGGAACGCCTAATTCTAAAAATCGACGAGGCATAGACAAACCTGGGTTTTCTTCAACACTTTCGGCTATAGCAGCAATATTCTCAGCTTTTCTTGAGTGGCGCGCACGGGTTTTATTCATCCCATTACTATGTTGTCCCAACAGCTCGAATTTTTCCACCAATTTCAAAAAATGTCAACTTCAAAAGTGACATCTACCGAAATACCGGGCTATTCAAAATAACACCTCTTATTGGAAAACGCTTTATTTGTTAGTGTGAGATGGCTCCTATATAATCTCCTTAAACTGCGTGCGGATATTGTGTTCCAATTCGTCAATCACGCGAATGAACATTTGATTGTCCATTCTTATTTTTACACATCTGAATTGTGCTTCAACTCGTGCAAACCAACGGGCTGGTCGCTGCTGCCAAAATGTTGGCAATTTAATCATTTCGATGCTACTTACTGCGTGAGGGTATTCCACTTGTGATGATGGACTGGCTATGGCGGCGTCGAGAACGCTGCTGTCTTGGCTTTCTGTAATTGCGGTTTAATCACATCGAGTTCGCCAGTTTGTAGGGGCTTTATTCGCCTGGAGTATCCACAAGTAACAATGATTCAATGTTGTCGTGACGCTGTCTTCTTTCAGATAGAGACTCGTACTTTTTCCTCGCTTCGCTCGTTCAGCTTCGATACTCGTTCAGCTTCGGTACTCGATCCACCAGTCTATTGGGAAGATATTTTTTATGTTGCGGCCGGTTGCTACATCTAGCAAGCGAATAAGTTCGAGGCTGCGCTTTATCGCTACACATTCATTGAGAAGCTCTTTATGTCATTTGCATATTGAGTTCTAACTTGGTTGGCGTCTACACTCAGCTTACGGTGGACTACAAAAAAAATTGGATATTCATTCATTGAGAAGCTTTTATATCATTTGCACATTGAGTATGAAATAACACTAAATGCTTAATTAAATTCAGGCCAATAACTTGAGTATTACTAAGGAAATTGAATAGAAAATACATTCAAATCCCATTTGCGGATACACTTATATGAAAATTGATTAGTGGAGTTTATTTCGAAAATTTGCGTGCCCGTGTATGTTTGGTAATGACTCAAAATTCTCTTTTGGGATACACTTATATGAAAATTGATTAGTGGAGTTTATTTCGAAAATTTGCGTGCCCGTGTATGTTTGGTAATGACTCAAAATTCTCTTTTGGGTGTTGACAAAAAGCTTATTCATGCATTTAAGCGCAAAATTAAATATTAACTAGGGGTTCAAATGAGCCCATCATAATGATGGAATGATCGAAATTTTAAAAAGATTTAGTAAGTCTCGTGTGCAACCATCCTAAGTACATCACAACATGGCACTAGGGAAAGATATATTGGGTCAAAACTCATTCACAGATGACTGTGTGAAGTTTGAATATGATTTGTAATAGATTTTATTAATCAGGTGAGAAGTTTGTTTTTAGGGTTTTGTAAAATAGTTTTACATCTGTCCGTCTGTCCGTCCGTCCGTCCGTCCGTCTGTATGTCATAGCACTTTTTCTCCGAAACCATAGAGGCTACAGCCATGAAACTTTGTGAAAAGGTCAGAATTGGTGACTTCTTGAAAGTTCAAGGGTGAACAATTTTTTTAAAGGGGTTTAAGGGGGGTCTCCCCATATGGGGAGGTGGCCCCTCAAAAAAAAATTTTTACCATTGGTAGTCGAGTAGGGTGTCATTGGAAAGGTCTTAATGGGATCTTTTCAAAACAAGTCTTAAAATTGCCTTTAAGTACCGAGGGGGGCAGGGGAAGGGGAAATGTACGAACTTTTCGCGTACCCCCCCCCCCCCCTCGCGATTGGACATCTTCCATCCGAAAAACCTGAAAAAAATCATGAATGTAGGCCTTAATGAGTACAACAACAACAAATACATGAGAAGTCGAAATTCGTTCAACTTTGTTAGTAATAGTATGATTTATCGATTTTATGTTTTCTTGAATAAAATCTAAACGGTACCCTTAAATTCAATAATAATTGCAAACAGATGACTATTTATAGGATTGATCTTTTCTGAAAGTTTCATAAAGATCGAATAGTATTTGAGGAAGTTATAGTGATTTGAATTTTCCTGTATTACTATGGAACAATGTGCCCTGTATTACTATGGAAACATATGGCTATGGAGCCATATGCGCTTATTACCGACTTAGACACTACAGCTTTGCTAGGATTTGCATGAAAATTGCAGGAATGATAGGTATCATGAAGATGAGTGCATATAATTGAAACAAGTCGAAGAGGCAGGAGAGAGCTCCTAGCAAAAGGGCTTCGTAACCATTCTAGGATTCGAAAAAATGGGTCATGAATCGATGATTACAGTACAGAGAAGTGACCCCTGGAAAAAAATTTCATGAAAGGTAGCCGATATGAGTATCAACTGAAAGTTCTCTATGAGAGCTTTTCAAAACAGTTCTTAAACTGACCGTTTTTGCTTCAGTGGGGGCACAGGGGGGGAAATACATGAAAAATGTGTTTCCTCCCTCGCGAATGGACACCCGTGATCTAAAAAATCTGAAAAAATTATCAAGGGAGATATTTATGGTTATAACTCTAACAAATACCTCAGAAGTCAAAACTCTTTCAACTTTGTTAATAATAGTATGATCCTCGAATTTCACATTTTCTCCAATAAAATCGACTTTGACATGTTTCTTGATTTTATTCGTTGCTGGTTACTGCATTTTGTAAGTTGAGTACAAAACCCTTCTGACATGAGCATAGGTCTGTCCACCCAAATTATTTGCCATTCCGAACTGTTCAAAAAGAATACTCAAAATTTATTTATATTTTCCAGATCATCTCATGGGCGTAGTAGAACTAATACTCGGAAGCTAATAGAAGACTTTCAGTTGGAACCTCCAATAGCTGGAAACTATTTTATATCGCAGTACCAAGAACCAACTCCATCTCCAGAACAACCTCAATCAACCGAATAAATGTGCATAGTAACAGCAAAAAACTATTTGAGTCATTCGAATAAATAAACGTTTTATAAATAATTGAACTGAATTTCTTAGCACCACCAACTGGAATAGCGCATGTCGTGATGTCCTTCTTCATCAGAAATAAAAAGTCATTAACTAATCAATTAATTTTCAGTAAGCCAAGAAACAGTCAATACACTAATAGAATTTGATCATTTCTAATTAATTCAGTTCTATCAAATGGAATGAAGAATGATGGAAACATCTTCAAGGTTAGTCTCAGTCAACAAATCTTTCTTCTCAATTATTGCGAATAGAGGCAGTCAACTCGAACATATTGATATGTCTTTCACTAAATTAATCAATTCCTTAATGATTTACGATAATTGATAACGACTTTATTGCTGTAATAAACGCTCGCCTGAATATTAATAAATTCTTTGGTTAGTGTTGTCCTTAGATAATTCTAGAATGGCTTGTTGGGAAACGAACAAGTTTTCTGCCTCTTTAACTTAATAATATTGATAAATTTATGAATTTGTGGTTTACTTTAACTTAAAAATTTTCAAATTAACAACTTTCTTTATGATTTCCGGAATCGTTTGGATGCAAAACAAAGCAGCGAAGTACAGCGGATGGGATCAAATTACATCAATTTGCACCTCGAAGATTGTGTTCGATTAAAATATAATTTTGAGACCAAATTAAAGAAGAAATGCCATAAGGAATTTTTTTTTTCAATTCAATCTTCTTGAAAAACGTTCACTTTTTTTTGTCAAAGAATAACATGATGAACTTGATTATTTGCCGGCAAATTCTTTATAACTAGCATTAGAAAATAAACTTGTTTACAAAGTTTCTTCGCTTATAAATTTTCGACGTTATTGAATCAGACTTTATCAGGTTCGATGTGAATAATATTAACGCAAAAGTAAAATTTTTTTTTCCAGATATACTATACTAGGTTATTATTCAAGTTTATGCGTAAATTCCAGTCTTTTTGTCTCAAAGATTTTCTTAAATGTTAATTTCTTATTATAGCTGAAGAACAGCATTGTAGCGCGTTCTTAGGCCCAGCCACAAAAAGGAGCCTCTCTGATGAAGATTCAATTGATAAGGGACCAGATGGTTAAAGAGTAAAATATAGAAGACATCTGGTCAGTAGCAAGTGCAGCTATCAAATGGTCACCATGAACCTAATTTCTGGGGATCATGTTTTCTACAGTGCTTGAAAAATCCACTGCAGTTTTTAATTATTTATTCTACAATTTGAAATGGAAATGTAGTTGATGTGAGGTGTGAGGGAGTCGTTTCACAATACATTTGGAGCTTTTTGAAAAAATAACGATCTCGTAATGTAATGTTTACAAGAGTGATCGTTTGCAGTGCTCCAGATTACACTCAATTCACTTTTAAGGAAAACGCGTTTGATCCCAACACAAATCTAGGAGCCAGTGTACTTCAATTTTGTGTTTTTTTTTTGTGGTAGGGAAGTGAATATATTTACGCCTGCAGCACTATGCCCGTAGACTACTCACCAAACACCTCTCCTGTGAACCTGGAGCTGTTTTACACATTGCTTTAAACTATGCCACATTTTCCTAGGTGCCTGGGCGCCAACGGGTTGCAGAGATATCCCTCTTCCAGCGGAAGCAAAAAAATAGAAGGGGGCTTCTAGAAAAGAGACTCTCCCAGCCTTAACACTACCAGGTGTTCACAAATATTGGTCTTCGTCTTTAGCGCTGCCCCAAGGGTAATGTGCCACACCGTTCCATTTGTCAACCGATCTAAGCATCTCTCCAGTTAAGTTACCCGGGAGAACCCTTCCATCTTTACGATAAGGTCACCGCGCTGCCTGTTCCGCTTCTTACATACAAAAAGTGTATGATAGGTGTCATCTACCTCTCTTGTACAAAATATACAATCGGGAAACCATGCCTTGTCAATCTTCTTCATGTAAGATTCAAAATATATAGCCTACTCAAGAGCTGGGTCACATAGAAATCAGTCTCAACGTAGCTTCAATCAAGCCATGGCCTCAAGTCACCAATTAGGCGCACAGCCCACGCCACGCAGTTTTTTAAGATAAATTTCTCGAGAGAAATTTACCTATTGCGGAGAGTACCTTATATATATATATATATATATATATATATATATATATATATATATATATATATATATATATATATATATATATATATATATATTTATATATATATATATATATATATATATATATATATATACGGTTGAAATTTCCGGCTACAGACGCCATTTGGAGCCTTTCAATGTCAAATTTTTGTAGCGGGTCTAACGCACTACTCCATCAATTCCTAAACAGAACGTCTTTAGGCATTGATAGGGTATTAGGGCCTCATGGGGTTTTCCTAAACAGAAAAATATTTCTTTAAGAAAATCGGAACAATTCTTAAAAATTTCTTAGCAAGGACTTACCATTTTTCGAGAGTTCGTTAAAAATGATAGTATTACGATACTTTCGCAAAAGTTTTGTATTCGTTTTGGATAGCATTACAATACATTGACGATAGTTTAATGATTGATTTGTGATAGTTTGGTGTAGTTTTACGATTGATCGACAGCTATGCGATACAAAAACGGTAGTTTAACAATAGTTTTTAAGACGGTTTGTGATAATTTTACGATGATTTCACGACAGTTTTACGATCATTTTGCAAAACTTTACAATTCAGTGTGATAATAGATCTTTGGGCAATCTAATCTACCGAAGAACGAATTGTTTATGTATCGAGAAGATGATTCGTTAATGCGCCGTAAAAGTGAATCGTTATAGATAACTCTTTTGGTTTACTTAGAGATTCGCAGTATTAAAGAAAAATTAGTCATTATCGATCCTACATGTCGATACGCGAGGTACATTACTATACAATTCGAGCCAAGCCTATGCGGACAACATTAACATTCTGTCACGGTCACTAACAACTGCCAAAGACCTCTTCCTGAAACTCGACAGCGAAGTAATACTAGTAGGGCTACAAATCAACGAAAATAAAACAAAGCTCATGACGCAGTCAAGGAAAAATACCTCAAATACACAAAATATCACACTTGGCGAATACAGTATCGAAAGTGTTAGCGAATTCGTGTATTTGGGTGCTAAAATAACAAAGACGGGCAATGAAATAGACGAAATACGCCGAAGAATATAGTTCGCAAATAAAATATTTTATTCAGTATTGACGATCTTGAAGATCAGCTGCATACACAGAAAACCAAAGCTCCAAGTATACAAATCTGTGATGAGACCTGTGTTATGCTATGGGTGTGAAACATGGACTCTAACCCAAGTATCCACAAATATATTGAACGCCATTGAGGCAAATAATTGGAGCGGAGCTAGACAGGGACCAATGGCGAATTCGATACAACCATGAGCTGTATGAAATTTTTGACGAACTGGAGGTCTCAAGGATTGTAAGACTGCGGAAGCTGCAATAGGCTGGACAAATGAATCGTATGGACGAACAACGGATACCCAAGAAGGTATTCGTTGGGAGAACTGAAGGCCGGCGGCCAGTGGGGAAACCGGGGAAACGCTGGTCTATTTCGGTCGACGAAGACAGTTCATCGCTCCCCAGATTTCAAAATTGGATGACGTGGTCAACGGACCGAGACAGTTGGAGGCGCTGTTTGAAGGAAGCGAAGGCCCGAAAGGGTCTGTAGTGATAAGAAGAAGAAGAAGATTATGATTTTAAACTAGCCGCCATTTTGTTTCAAGTGTTTTGACCCCGTCGTTTAATTCGTCATGATAACACAACAATATTACAAACCATTTCTAAATTTTTTATCAAAATTCCTACATATTTATAGTGGCTAGGTCCGTCGCAAACGTGTATCTCCCTAATATCACGTGTTAATGTTGTTGTAATTGTTAAATATTCAATCGGCTATAACTTAGCTTTTTATAGTTCGATTATTGCGAAATTTTCAAAACACATACAACTGCTTTCAAAAAAGTAAAATCGTAGTTTTTGGAAAATTTAAGGGTCCCATTTTGATTTTATAGGCAAAAACGTAAAATTTATGAAATGTACTATTATTGACAAAGTCGATCGAATTCCGACTTCTAAGGTAATTGTTGCCCTTGTACTCCTAAAGTCTCACATCTGTGATTTTTTTCAGGGGGGGGGGACACAAAATTTTCGTATATTTCCCCTTGCCCTGCACCCCTCGAAGCAAAATTTGTCATTTTAAGACCTATTTTGAAAAATTTTCATCAAGACCTTTCATTTGATACCCATATTCCATACATGCGATGAACATTTTTTTTTCGGGGGCCACTCCCCTATATGGGGAAACCCCCCCTTGAACAGCATATAAATTTTTTTTTGTGATGAAATTTTGAAGAGGGCATCACTTTACATCAACTTACAAAATCTTATGTTTCTAGCTTATGTAGTTTGCGAAAAAAAGCGGTGTGACACACGGACGGTCGGACGGACGGACAGACGGACAGACAGGACGCGATTTTAGTAGGGTATTGTAAAATGATTTCACAATACCCTAAAAAGTCAATTTAAGTATTGATGGGGCTTGCCTAAACTGTTCCTAAACAGAAATTTTGTTAAGTGAAAAAATTACAATTTTCGTCGCTTTTCAGAAAAATTTCAATTTAGTCAGTGACGTGGCTTGCCTAAACAGTTCCTAAGTTAGGCGGTAATGGGGCTTGCTTAAACACCTCCTTACTTAAACAGTGATGAAGATTGCCTAAACTCTTCGTAAACAAACAATTGTTAATTATGTAAACAATAATGATACAAAATTTCTTGGAAATGAATTTGAATTATATGTGGAAGACAAGTAAATGTTGCTTTAAATACTTTCAAATTCGTATGTGATAAGGAGCTCGTTACTTTTTGTCAAGTTAGGCATGCCTAATGTGGTCCAAATGCGGCATACCTGATGCAGTCCTAATGGCGCCCCAATGTGGAGTGCATTCACTGCATATGATTTACACCAGAGCCGTCGTGTAGAGTATGTATGCTATGTATACATGTTTTTTATATATAATAGGGGTACCGGTTAATTCGTGCGGTTTTTTAAACAGATGGAGTAACTTGATTTTTATTCCAGTGATTCACCCTGCCAAATATGTGTTGGAAAGCTACTGTCATATAGTTTCGGAATCAGTATGTGTCATTTAGCTGAAGCGTAAACAATAATCCTTTTTAGGGTTTTGTACTAAAATACAAAACCCTATTGCAATCACGACCTGTGTCCGTCTGTCCGTCCGTCTGTATGTCACAGCACTTTTTCTCCGAAACTATAGAGGCTGCAGCCATGAAACTTTGTGTAAAGGTCAAAAGTGGTGATTTCTTGAAAGTTCAAGGGTGAAGGGAGTTGAACCCTCAAAAAAAAATTTTCACCACTGGTAGTCGAGTAGGGTGTCATTAGAAAGGTCTCAATGAGATCTTTTGAAAACAGGTCTTAAAATTGCCTTATGAGTACCGAGGGGGCAGGGGAAGGGGAAATGTACGAGCCTTTCGCGTACCCCCCTCGCGATTGGACATCTTCCATCCGAAAAACCTGAAAAAAATCATGAATGTAGGCCTTAATGAGTACAACAACAACAAATACATGAGAAGTCGAAATTCACTCAACTTTGTTAGTAATAGTATGATTTATCGATTTTATGTTTTCATGAATAAAATCTAAATGGTACCCTTAAATTTAATAAAATTTAGCAAACAGATGACTATTTATAAGATTGATCTGTTCTGAAAGTTTCATAAAGATCGAATAGTATTTAACGAAGTTATAGCGATTTGAATTTTTCTGTATAACTATGGAACAATGTGCCCGGTATTACTATGGAAACATATGGCGCTTTTTACCGACTTAGACACTACAGCTTTGCTAGGATTTGCATGAAAGTTTCAGGAATGATAGATATCATGAGGATGACTACATACAATTGAAACAAGTTGAAGAGGCAGGAGAGAGCTCCTAGCGAAAGGGCTTTGTAGCCATTCTAGGATTCGAAAAAATAGGCCATGAATCGATGCTTACAGTACAGAGGAGTGGCCCCTGAAAAAAATTTCATGAAAGGTAGCCGATATGAGTATCAAATGAAAGTTCTCTATGAGAGCTTTTCAAAACAGTTCTTAAACTGACAGTTTTTGCTTCAGTGGGGGTACAGAGAGGGGGGGAAATACATGAAAAATGTGTTTTCTCCCTCGCGAATGGACACCCGTGATCTAAAAAAATCTGAAAAAATTATCAAGCGAGATATTTATGGGTATAATTTTAACAAATACCTCAGAATTAAAAAATTCTTTCAACTTTGTTAATAATAGTATGATCCTCGAACATGACGTGTTTCTTAATTTTATTCGTTGCTGGTTACGGCATTTTGTAAGTTGAGTACAAAACCCTTCTGACATGAGCATAGGTCTGTCTACCCAACTTGTTTTAACTCTGAAAATGTCGAATTTCGTGTCGAATAAAGTGTTTCTGCGGCGAGTACTTCTTCATTGAAGAAAAAGGCTGCCGAAAATCATCGTATATTTTTGGAAGTGTATGGTGTACATACTCTAGCTGAACGTACGTGCCAGAAGTGGTTTGCATCGTTTAAAAGTGGCAATTTTGACTTGGAAGAAGATGAACGGCCCGGACAGGCAAAAAAGTTTGAAGATCACGAATTGAAGACTTTGCTCGACCAAGATCTATACCACATTTGCAGAATCACTTGGCACCGCACCTATTATATATACATATATACACATATAAATATATATATATATATATATATATATATATATACTACGTACCCTGTACGGTATTTGAGGACATGCATAAATGTGACTATAGCTTCGCGAATTTTTTTTTATTTTTTTCCTTTTCAGATAAGAAATGGCTCAAGAAATGAAGAGACTACTGTCATCGTCGCCATATGTGCGAATCATACAGATTTAGAGATCTCTAATTTCCTTAATTGCGCCCGGTCATTCGTGCATAAGGTTCGTCGTGAATTGGAATCATCAGGAGGCGATACAAAATCGGTTGCAAAAGCAAAAAGGAACGAACAACATTCTGACACTATCCGAGCTGCAGAATTTTTAGAGCAAGTGCAAACAATCATAGACGAGGACCCTTCAAAATCAATGAGGGTCTTCGCGAGTGAGCTTTATGTTTCTGAGCACTTTATTCGTAGAGTTGTCTACGAAGACCTTCGGTATAAGTCTTACTTGATGCGCATAGGACAGTTCATGTCGTAACGAACACGGGAACAGAGAGTTCTCCGATCAAAACGTCATTTAAACAAAATCAAACATCCTGAGGCCCCAATTTTCATTTTATATATGAAATTTGGTTCCAAGATAGAAATTAATGAAATCCAAGAACCTTGTTATTTTAGTAATCATGTATGTGCAAGTTTCAAAATGGCGGTGGTTTAAATATGCAATTTTTCAGATTTCCCGAACGGATTTTAATGAAACTTGAGATTATGGATCTCTGTACTAAGTTCTTGTATTTTGCAAAAATTATCAAAACTGAATGAAAAATAAAGAAATCGAAAATTTAAAGCCTAATATTTTTAGCTGCCATTTTCACTAAAAATTGAATACATTTGCCCTGTCTGTAGTGATACTCCGATTTGAACGAGATTTGGCACATTGATTGATGAGATTCTAATACACAAGGATTTAAAATAGTCCAAAATCAAATGCATGCATTCAAAATTACAGCCCCCAAAGGTCAAAAGGTAAGCGCAATACGCTATTTTAGTAGCATTTGAAATAATGAATATTTTTCACGAAAACGTTTTAAATGGCTTAACTTAGAAGTATTTATAAAGCCAAACATTTTTAAGATATTGTAAAATATTTTTACAATACCCTAAAAAATTATAAAAACGCGACCTGTCTGTCCGTCCGTCCGCTCGTACGTCACAGTAAGTTTTCTCGCAATCCACATGCGCTAGAATGATGAAATTTTCTACGTTGGTCAAAAGTGTAAAGTGTTGACTCTCAAAATGTCGATGCAAGAAAATATTTTAAAGGTGTTCAAGGGGGTCTCTCTATACAGCGGGTGATTTCAAATCTTTTTTTTAAACTTTTGTAGCTCTCTAGCTGCCAAGTTCCTCAACGGATTCCGATGAAGCTTGAAATTGTAAGTTACTAAGGTAAGTTAATTTAAGCTGTAAATTTATGCAAATCAGATGACAAATAAAAAAGTAGAAAATTTACAGCTTAATATTTTTAGAAGCCGTTTTCAACAAAAATCGGAAATCAGAGTGAAACTCCAATTCAAATAAGATTCAGCCAGCAGCTGAGATTAAACGATTGATATCTGTGAAAATAATCACAAACAAGCGCTCAAATTCAAAATAGCGGCCCCTGATGGTTCAAAAACGAATTCAAAATGTTTATATTCATGGCAACGCAAGTGCTGACTAAACATTTATGTAAATCTGTTAAAATTTACTTTTTTAGCTATTTAAGCTGACAAATTAACACCTTTGTGTGGTAACCACTGAGTAATGTGTGAACAGCAAACGTGAGGAGGACGAAAGCTGTATTTATATGTTTATAATAATCAATTTTATTAGCAAAATATTTGTGCCTCTACAAAGGATCTATCAATACAAACGTCGGTAGATTCTTTTTATCTTAATAAATACCCAAGGGGTGCTACAAAAATTGCAGTAAGAACTCGAGTAGCAGGCACGCCAAATTCCTTTTCGAAATTTTACGCTACATACGAAAAATTTACCTTTCCAGCTGGTGCTGCCAACGGGGCTTTTAAATATATGCACCAACGGACAAGCAAAAAGCATGAAAACCATCTTTATTGCTAAAGAATTCATAAAGTCTGTGGTAATCATGTGAAGCAGCAGACAAGTATTGGATACTCTAAAAATTATTGAGGTTTTTGTGTCACTAGACGGGGTTCGTTGTCATCTATCGGGCAATACTAATCAGATTGAGTCAAACTGACATGCATTTGAAAGGTGATACTCCAGTCTACAATTTTCATACGGGCAGTTTTATATTTCGTCATTAATCTCAAAAGTTGTATTCATTTAAAAATGAGTGAAATTTCTGACAAAATTCGTTATATTTTACAATATCACTACGATCAAGGTGAGAATGCATCGCAGGCTCGTGAAAAAATTTGTGGTCAAGATACTTCATCAAAAGCCACAGCCAAAAGATGGTTCGCTCGCTACATTCTGGAAATTTTGATGTCAAAGATGCACCTCGCTCAGGTCGATCAATCATTGAAAAAGTCGATGAGATCTTACAAAAAATTGAAGAAGACCGACACATAAGCAGCCATGACATTGCTAAGGAACTGAATACCCATCACCAAATAGTTTTGAACCATTTGCGTAAGGCAGGATGCACAAAGAAGCTCGACGTTTGGGTGCCGCATGAATTAACACAAAAAAAAATTGATCGACCGAATTTCCATTTGCGAAATGCTAATAAAACGCAACGAAATCGAGCCATTTTTGAAGCAAATTACTACGGACAATGAAAAGTGGGTAAGATACCAGAAAGTCGTTCGAAAAAGATCATGGTCAAACAAAGGTGAATCATCACAAACCACTTCAAAGCCAGGATTGACACGAAATAAAGTTATGCTGGGTTTATGGTGGGATTCGAAGGGAATTGTTTATAATGTGGTGTAAAAACCTGACCAAACACTCAATTTGGCTCTGTAATACCAGCAATTAACCAGATTGCAGCAAGCAATTCAAAAAAAAACTGGTCAGAATTGATCAATAGAAAGGGCGTTGTCTTCCATCATGACAATGCCAGACCACACACATCTTTGATAACTCGGCAAAAATTGAAAGAGCTAGGCTGGGAAATTCTGATGCATCCATCGTATGGTCCAGAACGTTCACCATCAGACTACAGTTTGTTTCGGTCTCTGCAAAACTTCGTTAATGAAAAGAAATTCACATCAAAAAGCGACTATGAAAATCACTTGACCAAGTTTTTCGCCGATAAACCACAAAAATTCTACACAGATAGAATAATGCTTCCACTCAAAAAATGGCGAAAGGTCATATGTAAAAAAAGACAATATGGACTTAAATAAAATCCATTTTAAATAAAAGAAATATTCAAACGAAAAATGACAAAAAAAAGGCTCAGTACTTTTTAAACTTACCAATATTTCTAATGTTATCATCGGTTAATGGCCAATTTTTCCGAATCCTAGAATCGTTACAAAGCCCTTTCGCTAGGAACTCTCTCCCGCCTCCTTGACTTGTTTCACTTATGAGCATTAATTGTAGGTACTCATCTTCAGTCATTCATTAAATTGAATCAAGTGTTCAAAGCGTGCACCTTAAACGTTGAAGTTGGGAAAAAATAACTCAAAATTATTCAATCTTCGCATTTAAAACAGCCACTATCTTGTTTTACGATTACTGATACCACTAGCTGAACCATGACACATATCATTCCTGAAATTTTCATGCAAATCCTAGCAAAACTGTAGTATCTGAGTCGGTAAAAAGCGCATGTTGTTCCATAGCCATATATTGCCATAGTAATAAATGCAGCGCATATTGTTCCATAGTAATACAGGAAAATTCAAACCGCTATAACTTCGCTAAATATGATTCAATCTTTATTAAACTTTCAGGATAGATCAATCTTATAAATAGACATCTACGTACTGAATTTCATTGAATTTAAGGTTACAGTTAAGATTTTATTCAAGGAAACATAAAATCGATAAATCATACTATTACTAACAAACTTGAGTGAATTTTTACTTCTCACGTATTCCTGCATTCCTGATTTTTTCAGATTTTCCGGATCACAGGTGTCCAATCGCGAGGGGGGGACACAAATTTTTCGTGTATTTCCCCTCCCTGTGCGCCCCCTAGAAGCAAATTTTGCCAAACTAAGACCTGTTTTGAAAAGTTCTTATCAAGACCTTTCATTTGATACCCGTATCGGCTACCTTCAATTAAATTTTTTTTTCGGGGGGTCACTCTCCTATATCCCCTTAAATACCTTATACAATTTTTTTGTAGTTGAACTTTGAAGAGATCACCACTTTACACCTACACACAAAATTTGATGTTTCTAGCTTAAGTAGTTTCCGAGACAAACTGCTGTGACACACGAATGGACGGACGAACGGACGGACAGACGGACAGACGGACTGACTGGTCGCGAAACCAGTAGGGTTTTGTAAAATTATTTTACAAAACCCTAAAAATGTAGAATGTCATTGGTCAAAACAATGTAGTAACAGTTTCGTTAAAACAAAAGAATACTTATATTCAGCTCCAGCACTGGCAATATTTGATGAAAAAGCACCAATATACTCGTATTTATTTACAGACGCCAGTGTAGAAGGAGTGGGTGCAATACTAAAACAACCCCAAGAAGATAAATCTTTGAATACAGTGTACTTCTTCTCAAAAAAATTGAACAAAACACAAAAAACAAAAAAAGCTATATACATAGAACGCCTAGCAATTAAAGGAAAAGGTTTGTTATTTTTACAGATCACAGGCCACTAGAGAACTTCAATATAAAAAAAAGTAATAATCCAGATTTAATAGAAATTTTAAATTACATATCTCAATTTGACTTTGATATTGTTTACAATCCAGGCAAAGAAAATATAGAAACTGATTGTTTATCAAGAAACCCTGTACTGGAGTCACATAAAAGCCCAGATAACGAATCTGCAATAAAGACAGCAAACACTTTACTAATTGTAGAGATCATAGAAAATCAAAAATTGATCAAAATGGATAACTCAGGCGAAATTCAAAATGAAATCATTTATAAATTGATAAATAAAAAAAAGAAAATATGAATAACAGAAGAGTTTCGTGTCTAAATTATTAAGAAACTACATACAGAACAAGGACATATAGGCTCAAAACAACTAATCATGACCATATGCCATAAATTTTATTTTAAAAATATGTACAAACACAGTAAAACTATATGTAGAAATTGTGAGACATGCATTAAGAACAAATCTAGAATAGGATGCTTTAAAGCTCCACTGTCCCAGTTAGGCCCAGCTGAAACACCATTTGAAATAATGTCGCTGGACACAATTTGAGGACTTAAAGGAAACAGCACAAAAAAATATTTGCATTTACTTATAGATCACTTCACTAGATTTGCGTATATTAGCACATCCAAAATTCAAGTCGCAAAAGACTTTATTAATTTAGTAAGCAGAGTAGAGAAAGATGGAAAAATTCAAACCATTTTAACAGATCAATACGCGGGAATAAACTCTGCACAATTCAAACAATTCTCTGACAAAAAAAAATATATCATTAATTTTTACAGCTGTAGATTGTGCTTTCTCAAATGGACTTAATGAAAGAACAAATCAAACACTGGTAAATAGAATTAGATGGAAAATTTATGATAATAAAGGAAAATCATGACCAAAAATAGCAGAGGAATGCATAAAAGAATATAATAACACTATACACAGCTAAACAGAATTTACTCTAAGCTATTTGTTAACAGGAATAGATAATACTTTTATACCAGATAATCTTAAGGAAAATAAAACAGACAATCTAGAAAATAACAGAACAGTATTGTTAGATAATTAAAAAAAATACACTCGCAAAATAAAACCTATTATGATAAACAGGTGATAAAAATAGATTATAGAATTGGAGATTTAGTTTATATTCAACATGGAAATAAACTGAACAGAGAAAAATTAGATACAATTAGGTCAGGACCTTACAGAATAAAAGATAAAACATCTGATACGATTTATTTAATAGATAGTAGATTTAGAAAGAATGAATCAAACTTGTTCCATGCTTGTAAACTAGTGCCTTAAACATAGGGCTCCACTCTCTGACTTAAAAAGGGGGGATGTAAGTTTAAACTCTAGCGCCAAAACTTAGTCGCACGACACTAACGACCATACGTCCAACACATGAATTACTTGTCAGCGGAGAGGTAGTACGTGAGATAAATTCATGCTGTAAGCATAGTGAAAATAAGACTCATAAGAATATTTGATTGTGAATAACTTTGTAAAACCAACGACAATTGTATTGATTTAGGTAGGTGATAAATTGTTACGTTTATAATGTAAGATTCCGTAAGTGATCGTAAATATAGTTTTCAGCAACTACATCATACGTTGTTTGCATACATAACCTCAATCAATCTCCCGGTTAAGTTTCTGATTTCGAAACTTCCATATATATATATATATATATATATATATATATATATATATATATATATATATATATATATATATATATGTATATATATATATATATATACTAGCTGACCCGGCGAACTCTGTTCCGCCTTAAAGGCAATAAATAAGCCGATGTTCGAATTTAGTAAGTTAATTTTTTTCTTAGAAAAAAAAATGGAGTATATTTTTCATTTATTATTATTTCTGCATTTCAGCACATAGGTTGCTCTTCACTTAAGTACCTTGTGATACACGACATTTTTTGTTTTCTTATCAGGTGCAAAACAAACAACGCAGATGGTCTTCCGACCCGCGAACATGCCACATATAATTGACCATGGGAAAAACACGGATGTTCTGGATTCAAACCACACACTTTTAAGGATTGGCCTTGTGATTTGTTGATGGTCATGGGAAATGCAAGATGGATCGGAAATTGAAGTCTTTTAAATTCAAACGGCAAATCGGTTGGGATCATCGGGATCTTCGGAATGTGAACTTCCTCACCTTTGAATTTTCCTTTCAGTATCGTCCCGTAAATTACATTGTTAATCAATTTTCTAACCACCAAACGCGTACTGTTGCACAGTTTTGGTTGGTTTATGTTTCGGAGCATGATTACTACGGAGCGTGAATTATGCGATGGTAAGCCAGGCACATGCAAGGAGTTTAAAAATTCAATTGGATAGTTGGTGGCTTCATTTTCATTTGTGACGCAGTCAATAGATTTGAATGAATGCATTGTTCCAATTATCTTATTTTGAATTGTATAGTTCAGGTCGTCTACATCTTTATTCTTAGCCGCTAAAATTGTTCGCTCACTCAACCATTCATTATTTTTGTAGTTAGAAATAATGTCTGGAAATACATTCTTGATAAGTTCGTTATCAATCCACTCGATTCATCGACAGGCACTTGACTATTACCGATAGTCAGCAATTGCTCCGAGAAATCTTCAGCAGATGTATCATTAAGCAATGCAACCCTCATGTTTGTTGTCAGCTGCAGTTTCTTCATATAGCGCCATAGATTCGACGATTTGAGGCAAGCGTTTATTTCGTCGGCAGCCGTAGATCTTGGAATTACTGGCAGTGTTTGGCGGAAATCACCAGACAGTAAAATCATTGCTCCTCCAAAACATCTCGAGCCATTCCGTAAATCTTTCAATGTTCGGTCCGGCAACTGTCACGTGGGGTGTAAACAGCACCCCATGCTGTATTTTCTCCATATATTTCATATTTAAGGTTGGCAACAGTGTCAAGCTTCACCTTACCTTTCAATTATGTTATCTACTATAGATTTATTTGTGTTTTGAGTTTGGTGTTGGTTGTCACTGCTTGTAACGTCGCTTTATCTTGTGAAATAAGTGTTGAAGTAGCAGTTAAAGTTTTTAAACTTTCCGATAAACAGGCTAGTATTTGAGTTATTTTTTAGCATAACTTTGTTGTAATTCTTTGTATTAGATTATCAATTTACTCACGGATTGGTACGAACGAGAGCAAAATCGTCTGCGACGGTTTTCGAAGAGTTGGATGAAGATGATGATACAGGAGTGATTGTTGAATCATCGGAATCTGAAGTTCACTCTTGCCACTTGAGTTATCATGATTCTGAATCGGAAAGCTCAGCGGAATCTGACAATGAAGATGATTTGACGAATCCTACAAACTTAAGTACTTTTTTGGGAAAAGATGGAACAACTAGATGGAGAACTACACCGGCTAACAGAAACGTTCGCACCCATACTCAAAACATTGTTGTCCATTTGCCTGGGTTACAGCCACATGCAAAAAATTGCAAGTTAGTTTTGGAATGTTGGGATTTATTCATAAACGAAAATATGATACAAATCATCGTAAATTCTACCAACAAAAAACTCCTGAAACAAGCAAATAATAAGCATAGTTATCCAACAAGCATTGCTGAAGTAAAAGCATTATTTGGATTGCTGTACATTGCCGGCTCTATTCGATCTAGTCGGTAAAATATGGAAGGTTCGTGGTCGAAAGGAAGATTGGGTATAGAAATCTTTAGAACAACAATGAGCCTCCATAGGTATTTTATGCTACTAAAGTGTATTCGATTTGATGACATAGACAAGCGGAGTGAACGACGTCAAATAGATAAGCTTGCTCCTATCCGAGAAGTTTTTCAAATTTTTCAAGATAATTGTGTAAAGATGTACTCAATATCTGAATATTGTACGGTGGATGAGCAATTGGTTGCATGTAGAGGGCGCTGTTCATTTCGCGAATATATACCAAGTAAGCCAGCTAAATATGGTATAAAAATATTTAGCATTGCAGATGCTAAAACTTGGTACTCCTTCACATTCGAAATCTATGTAGGCCAACAGCCTGAAGGGCCATATGCACAATCAAACAGTGCAAATAGCATTGTCATGCGGCTAGCTCAGCCTATTTTGGGTTCTGATCGAAATATAACCGGCGATTACTGGTGTTCCAGCATTCCACTTACGTTAGAGTTTCTACGAAATAAATTAACGTATGTGGGAACCGTACGCAAAAATTAAAGGGAGCTACCAAAAAATTTTATTTAAACGAAAGGCAGGGCTGCTAAAAGTTCAGAATTTTGATTCACAGACAACATGACTATATTATCTTATGTGCCCAAACGAAATAAAAACGTAGTGATGGTGTCCTCAATACATTTAGAAGACAATTCAATTGATGATACCACAGGAGATAAAAGTCTTCCAAATATAATAACCTTTTATAACTCAACCAAGTCCGGAGTTGATAAAGTTGATGAGCTTTGTAGCTCATACTCCACAGCCCGAGCATGCAGAAGATGGCCATTAGTTGTGTTCTGTAGAATGTTAGACATCGCTGAAATCAATAGCTATATTATTCACACTGCCAATAACAACCAAAGTAAACAAATTCAACGGAGAAAGTACCTACAAGACTTGAGATTTGAGCTTGTGAAGGACTGGCTAAGAAACAGAGGAGCAAACCCCCACATACCACGTACAATACGCGATAGAATCAAAAATTATATTGAAGTTTATAATGAAATTAGTGAGGCAAAAGAGCCACCAGCCAAAAAAGCAAGGTGCTCAGTTTGTCCAAGAAAGGATGATAAAAAAACTAAATTTTTTGTGAAAAATGCTATAACCACCAGCGTCTCAATCATATGAAGCATATTTGTGAAAATGTTCTCATGATCCAGAATCTGAGGAAAGCTGCTAGAAACTCTGATATTTAAATGCAACTGTTTCCATAACGTCTTATAAGAGATGTATTTTTTAACTCTGAAATATAACTATAGTTCAAACTATGCGTTGTTTTTATGTTTTTAAGTCTTTAATACTGTATTTCATATTTCACAACCTGCCCCAATAGGAAAATGCTATAAAAGTTGCGTAAAATCCTTAAAGTAGGTTGGGGATCTGTCAGACCCCCATGTGGCATGTAACGTTTTAAAAAGCTACGTGGTAGATGCCGGGTTAAGTGCCTCTAATGCACGTTTATGCACCATTGTGCGCTCGTCCCAGATGATGATTTTCGATGCCGATAAAACTGTGGCCATTGCTGAATTTTTCGTAATATTACACGTTGGTTCTTCAATAGTTTGAAGATTTAACGGTAATTTTAATGCTGAATGAGCCCTACGGCATCCTTCTAATAATGTGGCTGCTATTCCAGAAGAAGCAACTGCAACCGCTATGTTGGATCTCGCACGAACAGTGGCTAAAGCTACTGACATGAGGAATGTCTTACCTGTTCCAACAGGGGCATCTGGGAAATATAAACCACCATTTCCATCATCGATTGACTTCATTAAAGTATCATAAACTTCCTTTTGTTGGGAATTCAACAGGGGTACATTCGTTTGAACTACTAAATCTAATTCCTGGTAATCATATTCACGTTTCCGTTCCAATTCTCGATTAAATGCGTCATTCATTTCACGATTGGGCGCTGGCATTCCTAACCTGATTGATAAACTACCGCACATGAGGTAACACATATCTTCGATCAAGAGTAAAGCACGATTATGTATCTCCTCATTAATCTCAACATCGTGATTTCTGGAAGTGAGACGAATTTGATGTAAAATATCTTCTGGCATATTATCCTTATATTTGTGCCACAGGTTACATGGAATTGATGGAAAGCATTTCGAAATTATGATAGCGATAATGTGCGTATCTGACTTGGAGATGCAGAGATAATGGCTTCAGCGATTGTCGTATCCCAATGGGTATCGTTTTCTAATAAGTTCAGTCCTTCACATGCAGCACGATATGTTGGGAATATTACACCGTTAACAGTCCGTAGTGTCTCAAATGACGTTGGCCCACGCACATTTACCAGCAACAACCGCAAATAGAAACATTCATCATTCTTTGGATGAACTGTATACATACGACCAAGAGCATCAGTAGAACGCACATCCGGATACCCAGGAACCGCATCGCCTTGCTTCCGTCTTTGAAAATTCTTCGATGAAGTATTCCAAGTATAATAACGTGGCATCTCCGAGTAAAGCAAAGTTCGTGCAAACGGATCGCTTTGGCAGATCGCAAAGAAACTGGTCAATGTAATTGCTGGAGGTATTTCAGCACGTTGCATAGCATTCAAAGCCGTGAAATATACTCGCTGACCATTCTCCAGATGCACTGCCAAATACACAACAGTAGGATGACGTTCGTGAATAGGGAATGCGAATATACGCCAAATCGCTTCATTACAGTTTACATAACGACCAACTTGATAGCGTGAAATTTCATCGTTGGTATTTGAGGATTGCAATCCAAAAACCGCCATATCGCTGCCTTTCGTGACATATTTGCAAATATATTTTATGGACTTTACTGAATTGCAATACTCAACGTTGTAATGTGTCTTGAACGTTTTAGAAATAAGTGGCGAATATGGAACAATCCACCTGTTGTCGACAACAAAATCCATTCTTTTCACTTTTGTTGTGACAGTTCCACCGTTGTGATCTGGTGATCGATGCCGATACAGCGGATAACCATCGTTACCAGTGACGGTCTCCGCCGTAAATTTCTGTGGATATCGTTTAGAGCACTGACCATCGACCATGGAAGGTTATTGGGGATTGATGGCGCCACACGTTCCATAAATCATATTTGTAATAACAACATCATGCAGGACTGGATCGGCTTCATGATCAGGAATCTCGGCACATATAATATCATATATTTGGTCAGGTTGAATTCTTTCTGCTAACCAAATAAGAATATGTGCGTGCGGCAGGCCTCGCTTTTGCCATTCGATTGAATACATCCAGCATCGAGTATCTCCAAAGACGCGTTGTTTAACAATGAAGTTCATCAGGGAACGAATTTTTTGCCTGAATATACGTGCTGTGATGTCGTGTCTGTCACTTGATGTTTGTCCGGGAAGCAGCAATTGAATAATTTCTATCCATTTTGGATTATAGGTAAAAGTAATAAATAGATCTGGCCGACCATAATGACGAACATATGTCATTGCATCTTGCGCATATTCATGCATATGACGTGGACTATCAATGTACGTCCCCGGCAGAATAGTTAATCGACCAATATTAGCTGCATTTCCTTCAGTACTAACTGCATCACGTAAATGGATGTACTCCTCAGAACGCAGTTTGGCTTGGTTCAACGTAATGAAAGTTAAACTTTCCGTTTCTACTTTGACATACATGTCGACGCAATACTGCTGAAACAATCGACGAAACCGCAGCAAATAGTTGTCAGCATTTTGACGAATCATCAAACGATATGCGTAATAATTCATTGAGCTAACTTTCCTTGTAGTTTCTTCACCTGAAATCAATTTTTTGCATAATTAATTACCGGTTGCCAGTCATTTGTCTAATAAATAAAATAAATTATGATATTGATAATCACCATTCAATGGATTTATCATTTTGATATTAAAATAATATCCATCATCTCCTTGCCAAAACATCAGCGGGTATTGCAATGCGTCATATGATCGATGTGTTTCAGATATTTTTTGCAGTTGCGCAGTATCGCGACGTGTAAGCACAATATTGCATGTTTCTAATTGTTCACCAACAATCAGGATGGCAACTTCATCTATTGTTGGAGCGTTATATGTGCGTTCATGTGTTGCAGATGGTCATTTATCTGCTTTGATGACAACTTTATAGTCATCATTTGGCATGCGCTCTAAAGCACTCTGAAACAACCTGACAAACGCATGATGTTCATGAAGCAGTTGCTGCAAGTCTTGAAGAATTGCTCGCTTCATTCCTGCACTGATTTCTCCACGTCGATCAAGTTGTTCTTCCATATTGCCCATGAAATATATTTGTAAAAATTTATGCTGTGCATCTTCGAGTGGTAGCAATGATCCGATTCGATGATGAATCTGTCCTTGTATCTACAAAATAAAAACCAGTCAGTATTAACTGGGTTATATACACTTTTTTCGGTGTGAGAGTAGAGTTCAGAATTAACAAATATATTGTCGCGTGTTTTCGGTTCGCGGCCAATAATTTTAATGTTCCGGGAAAGTGAAAACGCAATGTCTTTTAATTTAAGTTAAAGAGTTTATTTAATTACAAAAGTGCACAATGATCAATTTAACAATTTAACACTTTCACTAATTTTAATTTTCACTATGAAAAAAATCTAACACTTGTCCATAAATTTCTAATCGCAATTGTCTTCTAAATCACTTCACTATTGCGAAACACACTTTTCTACTACTCGAATAATATCGCTTCCCACATACTATCGCAGTTCTAATCGCGGTCGAATGAATGATGATTCCCCCATTCATTCAGCTCGCCTATATATAGAGTCTCTACCTATTCACCCATTTCTCGTACATTGGCGAATGTTCTACCGAGAGGTACCTGGTAGATTCGAGCAAATTAATGAATGGAGTGACGTCACTTGCAGATGTTGATCATGCTTGTTGGGTTCTCGTAGTTTCGAGTAAATTCATTTGTTGACGTTCTTAATGATTATGAAAACAATTGCGACAGTAGCTCGCAGAATTATCTGTACATGCATTTATTTGTACATGTAACACTGCCCCCACCTCAGTTCTTTTCGCCCCGAAAAGATGTGTCGCTGTTTGTAGTCAATTCTCCCTGGGTGTAATATGGGGCAAGACGGTCCAGATGCACGATTTTCATTTTAGCTCTCGGCTTACGATGTTCCTGTATTCGGTATACGACGTCGTTGATTCGCTTTGTAACTCAGTATGGTCCCTCCCAATCATGTTGCAACTTTGGAGACCTACCCTTTCGCCGTTGCGGGTTATAAAGCCACACCAAGTCATCTTGCTGGAAGCCAGTAGAATTAGCCTTTAGATCATACCTGGTCTTCATGCGGTCAGTAGCCGATTCGAGGTGTTTTCGCACTGTCCGATGTATCTGGTTCAACCGTTGTCTTAGATCACTTGCGTACTCCGAGACCGCTTGGGGTTTCTCAGGGGGTGTTCCGAACTTTATATCGGCTGGCAAACGAATAGTCTTTCCAAAAATGACTTTGGCTGGAGCTTGGTCCGTCGATGCATGTTCGGCAGCTCTGTACGCCATCAAAACTAGTGGGATATGTCGGTCCCAGTCCCTTTGGTTCTCGTCAACCATCTTGGCAAGGTGTTTATTGAGCGTGCCGTTGAAACGTTCGACCATTCCATCGGATTGGGGATGCAGCGGAGTTGTCCTCGTTTTCCGTATTCCAAGCAGTTCGCACATTTCGTCAAAAACTAGTGACTCAAAGTTTCGGCCTTGATCCGAATGTAGTTCACAAGACACGCCGTACCTGCTGACCCAATTTAACACTAGCTGTTCGGCTACAGTAGTTGCTTCCTGGTTGGGAATGGGGTAGACCTCGGGCCACTTGCTGAAATAATCAGCTACGACCAGCGTGTATCGATTTCCCCATTCAGATTCAGGAAAGGGTCCTGCGATGTCAACAGCAATCCTTTCAAACGGTATCCCCACGTTATAGGTTTGCAGTTGTCCTCTCAGTCGTCGCTTTGGACCTTTGACGGAAGCGCAAATTGTGCATCTGCGACACCTGTCCTCTACGTCTTCTCGAGCGTGGAGCCAGTAGAATCCTTCCCGCAATTTCGCTAAGGTCTTGTTAACACCGAGGTGGCCTCCCGAGGATCCTTCATGCATTTCCTTAACCACATCGTGGATTCAGCTTTTGGGTAGTAAAGTTTGCATCCTATAGGAGCTGCCATCCGCCGTTTCCCATTTCCGCTTGAGTACGCCACGCTCCACCTGAAGGGAGTTCCATTGTGCCCAATAGCTTTTTAGGGTTGCGCCATGCATCGAAACGTCCTTCCACTCAGGCCGCCCAGTCGTCTCCTTCCATATGAGCAATGGTCCGATGTCTTCATCGGCTAACTGGGCATTTCGAATCTCCTCCAGTGACCAACCTTCATCGACTTCAGCCGTTATCAATCGCAGATCAACGGGCGGTTCCTTTTCCTCAGTCCGTCGGCAATGCTTGCAGTTATCTGGACATGGACGGCGGGATAGGGCGTCAGCATTTCCATGAACTCCGCCCTTCCGATGAACAATTTCGTAGTCGTATGACTGCAATCTTTCGATCCATCTCGCAACTTGTTCCTCGGGGTTTTTAAAGTTGAGCAGCCATCTCAGTGATGCATGGTCCGTTCGAAGAACAAATTTCTGGCCATATAGATACTTGTGGAACTGCTTGGTGGCCTCTATTATAGCCAATAGCTCCTTCCTGGTCACGCAGTAGTTCCTCTCACTTTTTGAGAGAACTTGACTGTAATAAGAGAGGACTCTTTCTTCGCCATTGATCTGCTGGGAGAGTACAGCTCCAATACCGCCATTGCTTGCATCGGTGTCAACTACAAACATTTTTCCTGGTTTCGGATATGCCAGCACGGGTGATTCACATAGCTTTTCCTTCAAGGTCTCAAAGGCTGTCCGGCATTGTTCGTTCCAGACATACAGACGATTTTTCTCGGTTAGCTGATGGAGACACTTAGCTATTTTGGCAAAGCCTTTGACGAATCTTCGGTAGTAGGTTGCCAGACCTAGGAAACTTCGTAGTTGGCGCTTGTTGTTTGGTGTTGGCCAGCTTTTCACGGCTTCAATTTTCTCAGGGTCTGTTTTGACCCCTTCTGCTGATACGACGTGTCCCAGGTATTTTACTTCAGCTGCGAAAAGGATACACTCGTCGGGACTAAGTTTCAAATTTGCCAGTCGCAGTCTGTAGGAAACCTCTTCTAAGTTCCGCACATGCTCTTCGAACGTTCTCCCGATGACGATGATGTCATCTAGGTACACCAAGCAGGTTTTCCAGGTTAGACCACGTAGCACGTTTTCCATCAAGCGTTCAAAATTGGCTGGAGCAATGCAAAGCCCAAATGGCATCACCACAAACTGCCACAATCCGGTCCCAACTGAAAATGCGGTCTTCTCTCGGTCCTTCTTGTCGATTTCTACCTGCCAGTAGCCACTCTTGAGATCTAGTGTAGAAAACCATTTTGCGTCGGCTAAAGTGTCCATGATGTCATCGATGCGTGGGAGCGGGTAACTATCTTTCTTAGTGACGTCGTTAAGCTGCCTATAGTCGACACAAAAACGAGTGCTACCATCCTTTTTCCTTACTAGAACTACAGGCGCGGCCCATGGACTGACAGAAGGTTCAATAACGCCTTGTTTTTCCATGTCCGAGATCAGTGCGCTCACTTCTCCTTGTTTGGCTATAGGGAGGCATCTGGGTGCTTGTCGAATCGGCTTGGCTCCCTGTGTATCTATGACGTGAGTTACCTGGCTCGTTCGGCCTTGGTCATCCGGGCTTGTTGAGAAGATGTCACTGTACTTAGTGACCAGATCAGAGGCTCGTTTGAATAGCTGTACTGGCAATTTGACCTGCTTCAATATTGCAGACGTTGATTCCCGGGCTTTGTCTGTGTCTTGCCTCCTTTTGCAATGATGGTCGTGAGTAGCTTCCAAAGAGGTGATGGTGGAAACAGGCTGGCAGCTGCCGATGACTTCTCCCGCTTTGATGCTCGTGGTTGAATCTGCGGTGGTAAGGACTCTAACCGGCACATATCCGTTCCTCAAAGATCTTACAAGGCTTCGTCCTACAATCAAACTGCGCAATGCGGACGTCTTCGTTGGCTCTATCAGATAAGATCGGTGGTCTCCAGAATCACCATCAAGCTTGGCCCATACAATGCTTTCGGAAGAATTCGGTACATCAGTGTCAGTACATACCACTACATTCATCTTGGGAATTTGGACGCTGGGATCCTCCATTAGTACTTCGACATTCTGCCATTTCAATACACGTTTGCCCAAATCCAACGTGATTCCATGTGGTCGCAGAAAATCCATTCCGAGAATGCAGTCTTCCATAATGTTCGCGACCAGAAAATTATGTCGGAACACAAGGTCTCCCAACTGTATCTGCAGGTTGACCTCTCCATGAACAGGTGCAGTTTCTCCCGTAGCTGTCCGTAGCGAGACAATTCTGCCCTTGTGAAGTTGTTGCTGTCTAACTAGGTCTGGTCGGATAATCGACCGGGTTGCACCAGTGTCGATTGTTATGGTGCAGTGTTCTCCGTCAACTTGACCCGGAAGGCATAAGTCTGCTTCTCCACGATGTAGTCTTGACACGGTGATGGTGGTGCTGGGGGCGTCGATCCTCCTAGCCAACCTCTGCCCCACGAAGTTAGCCCTTGCAGTTTGATGGGCCTCCATTCTAGGCTCCTGACTCGATCTGGATCTCCACCATCCTGGACAATACCTCCATTTTCTTCGATTCTTGCAGTCTCTTTGCAGGTGCCCCTTCTCACCGCAATCCCAGCATCTAGGCGCACCATTTACCTGCCGCTCTCGCTCATTTTCCACGCGCTCACACCTGCACTCGTTTGCCATTACCTCATGGAGCCAGGCTGTGCTACGAGTCGCATTTTTTGCTGCCTCATAGTTCAGACTATAAACCAATGCGGCCTTAACCGTTTGCTTTTGAGCTAATCGCACAGTTTGTTGCAATTCCTGGTCCTTTAAGGCACTGATGAATGCTTCTATCGCTGCATCATCTCAATGTTCTGGGTCGTAAGCTGGATAAGCCAAAAGTGCCAGTCGCTCAATGTCTTGGGCTAGCTGCTGTAAGGTTTCGCCAGACTTCTGCATCCGATTCCGTAGCTGTGCCCGATAAATTTGCTTCAGATGGTCGCCTCCATAACGCATGTCGAGCGCGTTCAATATAGCAGCCGGGTTTGAGTGTAAATCAACGGGGATCGTCTGCAAAAGCTCGGCAGCTGGGCCTCTTAGAGCAAGAATCAATGCAGTTGCGCGTTCCTGGTCATTCCAGCGATTCGCCCTTGCGGCAGCTTCTAACTGGGTCTTGTAAATACTCCAGACCGTTTGCCCATCGAATATTGGTGCTTGCACATTTCTAGACGAGCCTTTGACTGGGCTGGTGAGGCGGTTACTACTGCCTTTGCTGCTTCCAATTCCTTTTTCATGTTTTCCATCTCATTGTTGATTCTCTCCTCGACTTGGCTGACCTTTTCCTCGACCTGGTAAACCTTTTCCTCGACCTGGTCAACCTTTTCCTCGACGCCTTTAATTTGTTTGTTGAGACTACCGAGCTCCGCTTTTATTTCAGTTGACTGTTCCTCCAGCTTCTTGATGTCTGCTTTGATTTCGATTGCTTGTTGGTCCAGCTTCGCTGATTGTTCATTTAGCTTCGTTGATTGTTCATTTAGCTGCGCTGTTTGTTCATCTAGCTTCGCAGTCAGACACGATGACATCAGCATTAACATTTGCATTAGCGCATTTTCTGGCTCCTTTGATTTTGGTGTTTCTACTTCTCCACCTTCTGCGCCTTTTTCCGCATCTGAGAACTCACCCAAATCCAGATTCCCGCCTTCCAACTCGATCGCGTCACGCAAGCGTGCAATCAGTATGGTCTTTGTACCTTGCGTGGCCAGATTTTGCTGTTCCAACTCCTCTTTGAGCTCCGATATGCTCAATTGATTAATTTTTAGATGTAAGTTTCCTGGCATTTTTATTGTTTTGGCTATTTTTCCACCAGTTTTCACGTTAATTTACACTATTGTGCACTTCAAAAATGTTTAATCGTTTTCACTTCCAAAATTTTCTTTCTCACTTCTTGACACCATCGTCGCGTGTTTTCGGTTCGCGGCCAATAATGTTAATGTTCCGGGAAAGTGAAAACGCAATGTCTTTTAATTTAAGTTAAAGAGTTTATTTAATTACAAAAGTGCACAATGATCAATTTAACAATTTAACACTTTCACTAATTTTAATTTTCACTATGAAAAAAATCTAACACTTGTCCATAAATTTCTTATCGCTATTGTCTTCTAAATCACTTCACTATTGCGAAACACACTTTTCTACTACTCGAATAATATCGCTTCCCACATACTATCGCAGTTCTTATCGCGGTCGAATGAATGATGATTCCCCCATTCATTCAGCTCACCTATATATAGGGTCTCTACCTATTCACCCATTTCTCGTACATTGGCGAATGTTCTGCCGAGAGGTACCTGGTAGATTCGAGCAAATTAATGAATGGGGTGACGTCACTTGCAGATGTTTGTACATGTAATTATTTGTATATGTAACAATATTATTTCTTTAGATTTGTGAAAATCATGCTCAAAAATTCCATTACATACATACGAGTACATATAACCCAGGCTTATAAAAGCGTATTAATAAATACCTTAAATGTCGGATTAAATCCTCGCTCTTCGATAATATCTGCCCCAAATGACGTCATTTGGAAACAACCATTATATTTTTGAGTGTTTGGAAGAAAGTGGCGTGATTCTGGTGTTTTGCCACAAAGCAATGAATACAATGGCTCAGGCGGCGGAGTCAACAATGGCAATTTCACTTTACCACAAAGGCAGCATAATCCTGGCGTTTCTCTGGAAAACTTTAATGCACCACAATACTTGCAAACAACGTCATTTGGCCCAATGCAAACGCTAGGATGCAATCTGTAATCATTGCTGCAATCGTATCGAAACGCTGCTCTATTCAAATCAGCATTTGATAAATTTCTTGTTCTGCGTCGCAAATTATCTATTTGTTGACCTCTGTTGTTCGCTGGACGATTTTGCATTGTCGACCGAGCCGTTTCACGGGCTGCCTCACTTTGCTCTTGTGATTGAGAAGCACGAAGACGAGCCATACTAACGCGGCGCTGTTCACGTGCAATTTCTTCTTCTTCTTCAGTCCTTTCATTTGCAGTGTTTCGTATCCTTCTTGCATTACGGCTTTGACGGGAAAGATTCGATCGTCTTGGTCGCGGGATTGGTAATTAAACTTCACTTCACTACAATTCACTTAAATATTTATTTAAAAACTCAAATTTTCAAACATTCATTCATAGACAAAATTTCTTAGCTTTTTGAGATAGGCAATGGCTCTATTGTTACATAGCTGTCATTTGTGTTTTGTTATTCCAAATCTGGTTCTTGTTTGTTATACCACGATTTATAGTGGCTGATGTTTTATGTCAAGTCACACGAGAACACTGTCGAACGGAATAAATAGAATCCTATGTCCGTCTCCTGGCTCTAAGCTACCTCCTCACCAATTTTCAGCCATATCGATAAAGCCGTTCTTGAGTTATAAATCGTGTAACTAACACGACTTTCTTTTATATATATATATATATATATATATATATATATATATATATATATATATATATATATATATATATATATATATATATATATATATATATATATATATCTATATATATATTGTCACGTGTTATTGGTTAGCGGCCTATAATTTTAATGTTCCGGGAAAGTGAATACGCAATATCTTTTAATTTAAATCTAAAAGAGTTTATTTGATCACAAATATGCACAATAATCAGTTTAACACTTGGACTAATTTTAATTTTCACTATTAAAAAATCTATCCATAAATTTCTTATCGCAATTGTCTTCAAAATCACTTCACTATTACGAAAAATACTTCCCACACACTATCGCAGTTCTTATCGCGGTCGAATGAATGATCCCCCGATTCATTCAGCTCGCCTTTATATAGGGTCTCTACCTATTCACCCATTTCTCGTACATTGGCGAATGTTCTACCGAGAGGTACCTGGTAGATTCGAGCAAATTAATGAATGGAGTGACGTCACTTGCAGATGTTGATCATGCTTGTTGGGTTCTCGTGGGTTCGAGTAAATTCATTTGTTGACGTTCTTGATGATTATGAAAACAATTGCGACAGTAGCTCGCAGAATTATTTGTACATGTAATTATTTGTACATGTAACACTGCCCCCACCTCAGTTCTTTTCGCCCCGAAAAGATGTGTCGCTGTTTGTAGTCAATTCTCCCTGGGTGTAATATAGGGGAAGACGGTCCAGATGCACGATTTTCATTTTAGCTCTCGGCTTACGATGTTCCTGTATTCGGTATACGACGTCGTTGATTCGCTTTGTAACTCGGTATGGTCCCTCCCAATCATGTTGCAACTTTGGAGACCTACCCTTTCGCCGTTGCGGGCTATAAAGCCACACCAAGTCATCTTGCTGGAAGCCAGTAGAATTAGCCTTTAGATCATACCTGGTCTTCATGCGGTCAGTAGCTGATTCGAGGTGTTTTCGCACGGTCCGATGTATCTGGTTCAACCGTTGTCTTAGATCACTTGCGTACTCCGAGACCGTTTGGGGTTTTTCAGGGGGTGTTCCGAACTTTATATTGGCTGGCAAACGAATAGTCTTTCCAAAAATGACTTTGGCTGGGGCTTGGCCCGTCGATGCATGTTCAGCGGCTCTATACGCTATTAAAAATAGTGGGATATGTCGGTCCCAGTCCCTTTGGTTCTCGTCAACCATTTTGGCCAGGTGTTTATTGAGCGTGCCGTTGAAACGTTCGACCATTCCATCGGATTGGGGATGCAGCGGTGTTGTCCTCGTTTTCCGTATTCCGAGCAGCTCGCACATTTCGCCAAAAACTAGTGACTCAAAGTTTCGGCCTTGATCCGAATGTAGCTCACCAGGTACGCCGTACCTACTGACCCAATTTAACACTAGCTGTTCAGCTACAGTAGTTGCTTCCTGGTTGGGAATGGGGTAGACCTCGGGCCACTTGCTGAAATAACCGGCTACAACCAGCGTGTATCGATTTCCCCATTCAGATTCAGGAAAGGGTCCTGCGATGTCAACAGCGATCCTTTCAAACGGTACCCCCACGTTATAGGCTTGCATTTGTCCTCTCAGTCGTCGCTTTGGGCCTTTGACGGAAGCACAAATTGTGCATCTGCGACACCAGTCCTCTACGTCTTCTTAAGCGTGGAGCCAGTAGAATCTTTCCCGCAATTTCGCTAAGGTCTTGTTAACACCAAGGTGGCCTCCCGAGGATCCCTCACACTTCCTTAACCACATCATGGATTCGGCTTTTGGGTAGTATAGTTTGCATTCTATAGGAGCTGCCATCCACCGTTTCCCATATCCGCTTGAGTATGCCACCCTCTACCTGAAGGGGGTTCCATTGTGCCCAATAGCTTTTCAGGGTTGCGCCATGCGTTGAAACGTCTTTCCACTCAGGTCGCCCAGTCGTCTCCTTCCATACGAGCAATGGTCCGATGTCTTCATCAGCTAACTGGGCATTTCGAATCTCCACCGATGACCAACCTTCATCGAATTCGGCCGTTATCACTCGCAGATCAATGGGCGGCTCCTTTTCCTCAATCCGTCGGCAATGCTTCCAGTTATCTGGACATGGACGGTGGGATAGGGCGTCAGCATTTCCATGAACTCCGCCCTTCCGATGAACAATTTCGTAGTCGTATGACTGCAATCTTTCGATCCATCTCGCAACTTGTCCCTCGGGGTTTTTAAAGTTGAGCAGCCATCTCAGTGATGCATGGTCCATTCGAAGAACAAATTTCTGGCCATATAGATACTTGTGGAACTGCTTGGTGGCCTCTATTATAGCCAATAGCTCCTTCCTGGTCACGCAGTAGTTCCTCTCACTTTTTGAGAGAACTCGACTGTAATAAGAGAGGACTCTTTCTTCGCCATTGATCTGCTGGGAGAGTACAGCTCCAATACCGCCATTGCTTGCATCGGTGTCAACTACAAACATTTTTCCTGGTTTCGGATACGCCAGCACGGGTGATTCATATAGCTTTTCCTTCAAGGTCTCAAAGGCTGTCTGGCATTGTTCGTTCTAGACATACGGACGATTTTTCTCGGTTAGCTGATGGAGACACTTAGCTATTTTGGCAAAGCCTTTGACGAATCTTCGGTAGTAGGTTGCCAGACCCAGGAAACTTCGTAGTTGGCGCTTGTTGTTTGGTGTTGGCCAGCTTTTCACGGCTTCAATTTTCTCAGGGTCTGTTTTGACCCCTTCTGCTGATAGGACGTGTCCCAGGTATTTTACTTCAGCTGCGAAAAGGGTACACTTGTCGGGACTAAGTTTCAAATTTGCCAGTCGCAGTCTGTAGAAAACCTCTTCTAAGTTCCGCACATGCTCTTCGAACGTTCTCCCGATGACGATGATGTCATCTAGGTACACCAAGCAGGTTTTCCAGCACGTATTCCATCAAGCGTTCGAAAGTGGCTGGAGCATTGCAAAGCCCAAATGGCATCACCACAAACTGCCACAATCCGGTCCCAACTGAAAATGCGGTCTTCTCTCGGTCCTTCTTGTCGATTTCTACCTGCCAGTAGCCACACTTGAGATCGAGTGTAGAAAACCATTTTGCGTCGGCTAAAGTGTCCATGATGTCATCGATGCGTGGGAGCGGGTAACTATCTTTCTTAGTGACGTCGTTAAGCTGCCTATAGTCGACACAAAAACGAGTGCTACCATCCTTTTTCTTTACTAGAACTACAGGCGCGGCCCATGGACTGACAGAAGGTTCAATAACGCCTTGTTTTTCCATGTCCGAGATCAGCGCGCTCACTTCTCCTTGTTTGGCTATAGGGAGGCATCTGGGTGCTTGTCGAATCGGCTTGGTTCCCTGTGTATCTATGACGTGAGTTACCTGGCTCGTTCGGCCTTGGTCATCCGGGCTTGTTGAGAAGATGTCACTGTACTTGGTGACCAGATCAGAGGCACGCTTGAGTAGCTGCACTGGCAATTTGACCTGCTTCAATATTGCAGACGTTGATTCCCGGGCTTTGTCTGTGTCTTGCCTCCTTTTGCAATGATGGTCGTGAGTAGCTTCCAAAGAGGTGATGGTGGAAACAGGCTGGCAGCTGCCGATGACTTCTCCCGCTTTGATGCTCGTGGTTGAATCTGCGGTGTTAAGGACTCTAACCGGCACATATCCGTTCCTCAAAGATCTTACAAGGCTTCGTCCTACAATCAAACTGCGCAATGTGGACGTCTTCGTTGGCTCTATCAGATAAGATCGGTGGTCTCCAGAATCACCATCAAGCTTGGCCCATACAATGCTTTCGGAAGAATTCGGTACATCAGTGTCAGTACATACCACTACATTCATCTTGGGAATTTGGACGCTGGGATCCTCCATTAGTATTTCGACATTCTGCCATTTCAATACACGTTTGCCCAAATCCAACGTGATTCCATGTGGTCGCAGAAAATCCATTCCGAGAATGCAGTCATCCATAATGTTCGCGACCAGAAAATTATGTCGGAACACAAGGTCTCCCAATTGTATCTGCAGGTTGACCTCTCCATGAACAGGTGCAGTTTCTCCCGTAGCTGTCCGTAGTGAGACAATTCTGCCCTTGTGAAGTTGTTGCTGTCTAACTAGGTCTGGTCGGATAATCAATCGGGTTGCACCAGTGTCGATTGTTATTGTGCAGTGTTCTCCGTCAACTTGACCCGGAAGGCATAAGTCCGCTTCTCCACGATGTAGTCTTGACACAGTGATGGTGGTGCTGGGGGCGTCGATCCTCCTAGCCAACCTCTGCCCCACGAAGTTGGCCGTTGCAGTTTGATGGGCCTCCATTCTAGGCTCCTGACTCGATCTGGATCTCCACCATCCTGGACAATACCTCCATTTTCTTCGATTCTTGCAGTCTCTTTGCAGGTGCCCCTTCTCACCGCAATCCCAGCATTTAGGCGCACCATTTACCTGCCACTCTCGCTCATTTTCCACGCGCTCACACCTGCACTCGTTTGCCATTACCTCATGGAGCCAGGCTGTGCTACGAGTCGCATTTTTTGCTGCCTCATAGTTCAGACTATAAACCAATGCGGCCTTAACCGTTTGCTTTTGAGCTAATCGCACAGCTTGTTGCAATTCCTGGTCCTTTAAGGCACTGATGAATGCTTCTGTCGCTGCATCATCTCGATGTTCTGGGTCGTAAGCTGGATAAGCCAAAAGTGCCAGTCGCTCAATGTCTTGGGCTAGCTGCTGTAAGGTTTCGCCAGACTTCTGCATCCGATTCCGTAGCTGTGCCCGATAAATTTGCTTCAGATGGTCGCCTCCATAACGCATGTCGAGCGCGTTCAATATAGCAGCCGGGTTTGAGTGTAAATCAACGGGGATCGTCTGCAAAAGCTCGGCAGCTGGGCCTCTTAGAGCAAGAATCAATGCAGTTGCACGTTCCTGGCCATTCGAGCGATTCGCCCTTGCGGCAGCTTCAAACTGGGTCTTGTAAATACTCCAGACCGTTTGCCCATCGAATATTGGTGCTTGCACATTTCTAGACGAGCCTTGGACTGCGGTTGTAAGCCGGGCTGGTGAAGCGGTTACTACTGCCTTTGCTGCTTCCAATTCCTTTTTCATGTTTTCCATCTCATTGTTGATTCTCTCCTCGACTTGGCTGACCTTTTCCTCGACCTGGTAAACCTTTTCCTCGACCTGGTCAACCTTTTCCTCGACGCCTTTAATTTGTTTGTTGAGACTACCGAGCTCCGCTTTTATTTCGGTTGACTGTTTCTCCAGCTTCTGTGTGATGTCTGCCTTGATGTCTGCTTTGATTTCGATTGCTTGTTGGTCCAGCTTCGCTGATTGTTCATTTAGCTTCGTTGATTGTTCATTTAGCTGCGCTGTTTGTTCATCTAGCTTCGCAGTCAGACTCGATGACATCAGCATTAACATTTGCATTAGCGCATTTTCTGGCTCCTTTGATTTTGGTGTTTCTACTTCTCCACCTTCTGCGCCTTTTTCCGCATCTGAGAACTCACCCGAATCCAGATTCCCGCCTTCCAACTCGATCGCGTCACGCAAGCGTGCAATCAGTATGGCCTTTGTACCTTGCGTGGCCAGATTTCGCTGTTCTAACTCCTCTTTGAGCTCCGATATGCTCAATTGATTAATTTTTAGATGTAAGTTTCCTGGCATTTTTATTGTTTTGGCTATTTTTCCACCAGTTTTCACGTTAATTTACACTATTGTGCACTTTAAAAATGTTTAATCGTTTTCACTTCCAAAATTTTCTTTCTCACTTCTTGACACCATCGTCGCGTGTTTTCGGTTCGCGGCCAATAATTTAAATGTTCCGGGAAAGTGAAAACGCAATGTCTTTTAATTTAAGTTAAAGAGTTTATTTAATTACAAAAGTGCACAATGATCAATTTAACAATTTAACACTTTCACTAATTTTAATTTTCACTATGAAAAAAATCTAACACTTGTCCATAAATTTCTTATCGCTATTGTCTTCTAAATCACTTCACTATTGCGAAACACACTTTTCTACTACTCGAATAATATCGCTTCCCACATACTATCGCAGTTCTTATCGCGGTCGAATGAATGATGATTCCCCCATTCATTCAGCTCGCCTATATATAGGGTCTCTACCTATTCACCCATTTCTCGTACATTGGCGAATGTTCTACCGAGAGGTACCTGGTAGATTCGAGCAAATTAATGAATGGGGTGACGTCACTTGCAGATGTTGATCATGCTTGTTGGGTTCTCGTGGGTTCGAGTAAATTCATTTGTTGACGTTCTTAACGATTATGAAAACAATTGCGACAGTAGCTCGCAGAATTATTTGTACATGTAATCATTTGTACATGTAACAATATTATTTCTTTAGATTTGTGAAAATCATGCTCAAAAATTCCATTACATACATACGAGTACATATAACCCAGGCTTATAAAAGCGTATTAATAAATACCTTAAATGTCGGATTAAATCCTCGCTCTTCGATAGTATCTGCCCCAAATGACGTCATTTGGAAACAACCATTATATTTTTGAGTGTTTGGAAGAAAGCTGCGTGATTCTGGTGTTTTGCCACAAAGCAATGAATACAATGGCTCAGGTGGCGGAGTCAACAATGGCAATTTCACTTTACCACAAAGGCAGCATAATCCTGGCGTTTCTCTGGAAAACTTTAATGCACCACAATACTTGCAAACAACGTCATTTGGCCCAATGCAAACGCTAGGATGCAAGCTGTAATCATTGCTGCAATCGTATCGAAACGCTACTCTATTCAAATCAGCATTTGATAAATTTCTTGTTCTGCGTCGCAAATTATCTATTGGTTGACCTCTGTTGTTCGCTGGACGATTTTGCATTGTCGACCGAGCCGTTTCACGGGCTGCCTCACTTTGCTCTTGTGATTGAGAAGCACGAAGACGAGCCATACTAACGCGGCGCTGTTCACGTGCAATTTCTTCTTCTTCTTCAGTCCTTTCATTTGCAGTGTTTCGTATCCTTCTTGCATTACGGCTTTGTCGGGAAAGATTCGATCGTCTTGGTCGCGGGATTGGTAATTAAACTTCACTTTACTTCAATTCACCTAAATATTTATTTGAAAACTCAAATTTTCAACCATTCATTCATAGACAAAATTTCTTAGCTTTTTGAGATAGGCAATGGCTCTATTATTACATAGCTGTCATTTGTGTTTTGTTATTCCAAGTCTGATTCTTTTTTGTTATACCACGTTTTATAGTGACTGATGTTTTATGTTAAGTCACACGAGAACACTGTCGAACGGAATAAATAGTATCCTATGTCCGTCTCCTGGCTCTAAGCTACCTCCTCACCAATTTTCAGCCATATCGGTAAAGCCTTTCTTGAGTTATAAATCGTTTAACTAACACGACTTTCTTTTATATATAAAGAGATATATATATATATATATATATATATATATATATATATATATATATATATATATATATATATATATATATATATATATATATATATATATATATATATATATATATATATATATATATATATATATATATATATATATATATATATATACAGTCGAACCTGGATAAGCGAAAACTGGGTAAGGGAGAAAACTCTACAAGTGACAATAATGGTCAGATCCCGTCATTTTTATTCCGAATACCTCTATGAGTGACAGTGTAGGAACCTCTTTTAGAGAGAGTAATTTTTGACATTTAGGCCTCTGTAAGTGACAGTTTTTTCCTATTTTTCCTATAGACCTCTGTAAGCGAGATTATTTACAATGATATTTCAATACACATCTCAAAACTCGCAACTCTAGGTACTAAAAGCCAAACCATATCCTTGTTTGTAAACAAAGAAAGCCAAAGCGCCATTGTTTTCGATGGATTGACAAACGGCTGCAGCTGTCCCTGTCCCTCCATGATATCTTCAACATTTGGTTCCAGTTGACATACAATCATTAGAGAAAGTACACGTTTGACGTTGTTCCCTCAAAATTTTAAAACGAAAAGCTACAGTGATTTCGTTGAGTGACTTAAAATTGTAAACCAATTCGAGGGCGGGCAGTCACGAAACGCAATTATGAGTGATTTTAACTTGCTGGAATCTACCTTTTATAAAATAATGAAAAATAAAGAATTTATAAAATTGCAATGTGCAGAAGGACATGGAAATATTAAGAGGAACAAAGTTGTTGAATTTTCCGACTTTGAAAAGTGTCTCGTGGAATGGATTAAACAAACACTAGATAAAAATATTCCCATAGATGGAACATTATTGAAAGAAAAAAGTAAAATATTTGCCACAAAACTGGGACTACAAAACTTTTCAGCTAGTAATGGTTGGTTGGAAGGTTTTAAAAGGCGACGTGGCATATCTTTCAAAAAAGCAGCCGGGGAAAGCAAATCAGTGGATCAAAGTGTTTGTAATCAGTGGACTGAAGATTTACCAAATCTTTTAATAGAATATCATCCAAAGGGCATTTACAATATTTTTCAAGTGTCTTCCGGACAAAACCTTCACATTTAAGGGCCAAGAGTGTCATGGAGGAAAACGAAGCAAAGAGCGACTAACAATTCTTCAATGTACAAACATGACAGAAACCGATAAACTGCCGCTTCTTATCATCGGGAACTCAAAGCGACCTAGATGTTTTAAAGGTGTTAATACTTTACCCGTTGACTACGATAGCAAAACGACGGCTTGGATGACTAGGATAATTTTTAAAGGATGGCTAAAGAAATTGGATAAGAAAATGAAGAAGAACGGAAGAAAAAACATCTTTTTTATTGACAACTGCTCTGCTCACACAGACGTACCGGCCCTAACAAACGTGAAAATAATGTTTTTACCTGTGAATGCCACTAGTAAACTAGAACCTTTGGATCATGGTATAGTTCACACTTTTAAACGATTTTATCGCAGAGAAGTAGTCAAGAATGTTTTTACTTGTGTTGACAAACACATTGGTCCTGAGATGAACGTGCTTTTAGCTATGAAATTTGCACGAAAAGCCTGGTACACAGTAAGCGATACCACCATCAATAATTGTTTCAAGAAAGCCGGGTTTCGATTGATCTCCGAATGCCAAGATGCCGTCTTTTTAGACGAAAATGATGGGGTTCAGGGGCCTAGTGTTGAGGAATGGAACAAACTTATTTCTCGTGAAACAAACATGGATAGACCAATTTTTGAAGACTTTGTGGGAATCCATGACGATTTGCCGGTTGCTGAAGAGCATACTGATGGCGACATTGTTGCGGATTATGGTTCGAGCACATTGACGGGTAAAAATGAAGGTGAAGACGAAGATAATCAAGGAAAGACGCCTTAAGCGCAATAGAAACACTCCAAAGTTTTTTTGAGTATTGTGAAATTGATCCTTCAATTTTTGATAAACTTTATGAAATTGAAAAACAGATTCAGAATTCTAAGAATGACACTCAGAATAAAATAACTGATTTCTTCGAACAAATAAAATATGTATTTAAAAACAAAATGTGTACTTATTATGTATTTCTAAACGCTCTAGCACCATGTTTCTCGACTTTTGTTAACCTCTATAATGAGAGTAACTACACTCAAACCTTTGTAAGCGACAAACTGCTTTAGTGAGAAACCTCTATAAGCGAGAATAACATTCGGGTCCCTTGGATTCTCGCTTACCCAGGTTCGACTGTATATATATATATAAATATTTGAGCATGCCTTCCCGAAAAGTTTGATTTTGGAGTTATCGGTTCTTTCACTGTTGGAACGGGTATTATTCAAGAACTAGGGCTAGAAGATAAATAAATTGATATTAATATGCTTTTCAAACTAATCTACTGAATCACACTCATAATTCAAATACAATAGTGTGTTTATGTGAGATGAAATTTCCTCATATCATCAAAAGAGTCATTCCCATCAATTGCAGTTTTATTTGCAGTCCAATCCTATTAAATCTAATAACTATCAATCACCAGCTGAGCTGGAAATTCCAAACAGACATATTATACCGCCAACACTATTAATTATCAGCCGTTAAATAAACATGCTCCACTATATCAAAACACATTTGTTTTAATGACATTGCTCCCCGCAACATATTCGAGCATTTACCTCTGTGGCCGAGGCTCTTGTGCTATTCAAAATTAATAACCATTAAACAGTTGTTGCAATTGCGATTATAAGGCAGCATGCCGTACAAGAACTTGTCTTCCCTAGTATACTCGTACCTCAGCACCTCACTTCCACCTCGACGCCACCATAATAATCTGCTTACTTTGCAGACTTTCAAGCTGGCAGCCAACCTTTGGCCAAGAAGGTAAAAGTACAAGTACGCAAGCTGAAGAAATAATAACAGACTAGGCGAAACGGAAGATGCAGATCTACATTTCAAAGAACACTCAATCGTGCTCTTGAATTTGTTATTATTCTTAGCATATTGGAATCGAGTTGGACAGGATGAAGCAAAAGTTATTCACTGAGGAAGACAGGGAGTTTGGAGCACAAGCTATAAATATGGAGCACCCTTTAATGTAACGACAAAGTAGAGCAAACTGCATACAGGAAGGTGAGGCTAGAATGGTCTCAACATATAAATTTCTAGTCCTTGATCGGGTTGTAAGGAAATATTCAATTCGTTCAATTTGTCCTTTTCAAGCATTCTTGGCAAAAGGTTTGATGGACGTTTCTTTAAAAAACTGTAAGCATCTTATTTGTAAACTGTACCAATCGTATTAGCATGATTTCTTCAACAACAGTCTCCTTCACCAAAGCTCCTTAGCAGAAGGCATTCCGACCAAAGGTTACTACCACTTACAGGTAAGATGTTCGCAAGCCACACGTCACATCGCGGTTCCAAGTGCGGATGCAACGATCTGATGCTGCTCTGATTCCAAGCATCTTTATTGTTTTTGTCGCGGTGCTTGCCATACGCCAACCAACATTACCCTCACCGCTCAGCATCCTGATGATACATCTTTTCCGGCATAACTGCAGTCCGACCAAGGGACCAAGGTGTCTTCCTACGTTCTTTGCCTATTTCACATTCTCATTTATGTTGCAGCGCGAGTTAAATACTTAAAACTTAAAACATCCAAAAAAAACAAACGCTTCTTTTAAATTTTCAAACTTTATTATTGGATTTTTAAACCGACATAGCAACTACAAATGAAGAAAATGAACTGACTTGCTAATGTTAATTAAATCAATTTATAGCAATAAAAGTTGCAATGTTGCTAGTTTACTTTAATGCAAAATTTTATTGAACTTAATTAGGTCAGCATTGATTGGAGCAATGTACCGGTAACATGTATGTTGAATGCTCAGGTAAAATGCTTACGTGAGCGCACGTGTGATTGAATTTTAATTGATCGCATAGCATGGCTATAACTCCTCCCCCCTAAGATGGCGACAGCTAGGTAAACGCAGCTGGAGCTTGATGCTAGTTTGGGTGCTGAATGAACTTCAGGAGCTTGAATCGTATGTAGATGATGACGATGATGAAGATAATGATTCCGCTGATCAGACTTGTGCTAGTAAAAAGAAAATATTTAGTTTCCGGGTTTTGGAAATCAAATAGCTGCCAAGGGTCTTCTTTCGAAAATTTGAATTTTCCTAAATCGTGTAGTTTGTAGTCCTCTAATTTGTCTGTATTGTTGATTTTATTATATGAGTTCGTAACTCGAAACATGTTGATATTCTCGAAGTAAATGCTGTTCTCGGCGCAATATGTCATCCCATTGATGGTTATATCACATTTGTCGAAGCGAATGAGTGTTGTTCCGCTGATTGTTTTGTTCGATACTCCGCAAGTTGACTCGAGTTGGGTCTCGGGGGCATTGACGAGAAGGATGTGATTTGGCTCGGGTTGATAAATTTCGATTTCTCCTGGGCTGTTCTCAAATCGACAGGATGCTGGTAGACCATTTAGTATGTTTGCTATACATCTGGAATTGCTCGATTCTTTAGTTTTAGTAGGGTTTTTGCAGTAGAATGTTCCTTCGATTTTCGGGCATTTTTCATCGAAAAATTGAACATTATCGGGATACAGGATTGCGTAGGGTTTGGTAATAATTTGTTTGTTGTGTTGGGGAAGAGGGATATTGTGGAAAAAAGGATATGTATTGTTTGACAGGATTGGTATTTGGATATTGAAGATAATATTTGAGCCATTATAGTAGGCTTGTAAATCCAGGAGCTCATAAATATTTTCTATCGATTCTACATCTATTGACTGCTTTCTTAGTGTTTTAGAAACTTCTATTATTTCAACAGGGCTTAGAATTTGTTTTGATATGATTTTTAAACGAGCAAGTATCACGGCTTCTGATATATCCGAGAGATGGTTATTGAGGAGATCGATATTGTAATTTATTTGATTTAAATATTGAATATGAATGATTGATTCGTATTCTCTCTTAACTTTGTTTTGTGAGTGTATCAGATAGTTGTTAATGATTGAGGTTTGATTATTGATGTGATTCGTGATATTATCGAATCTTTCCATCATTAAATTATTTAATTTCGTTTGGCGAAGAGCCACATTACCCAGTTTAGATTGATTCAGCATCAGCTCTTCGAGATTCTTGTTAATTTTTGCTGCATCTTCTGCGTCCATATTTCCTGTAATACCTTTTATTACAGAACCTAACCCATTGATCAGCCCTCTCTTCGGTCGTAGTCTTGGCATAAGTGTCTGTAGTCTGTGTATTAGTTCTTTTACTTTAAGTTTTGTTATTCTGAGGGTGTCTGTAGCTTCGGGTGCTTGGTCAAATTTATTTACGGAGGTTACGATGTTGTTGATAGCGTCTTCATAATTTTTTAGTCTCACTATATGTATTAAGTTCTGGTACGTTGTAATGGTTCTAGTCGTTCCGAGTTGTAGCGGTAAAAGCATCTGGTCGTTGTTCGGCTTCTGTATTTCTATTTTCTGAGCCTGGATCGTCAGGAACATCCTGAAATTTGCGTTTCTTTTTAATTTTTGATTTATGAAGTTTCTGGTTTTTATTGGTGATTAATGTAACTTTTAAATCTTTTTTCACTTTATGTTTACTGAAACGGGGGGTAGTTTTATTGCGTCTACATTCTTTGCGGAATATAGTTTCGTTTTCTTTGAAAACTGGGGGATCCGCCCTATTTAGGTTTAGCTTCTCTAAGTTAGTTCGGACTAACTCATCGACTTTATTTTTAATTTCCGGATAGATATGAGACCTGTATTCATTTAATTTTTTCAAATAGTCGTGTTCATTGCTGGGGGTGAAGGTTTTGTTAAATTCATGAGTTCTACCAGTGAATAGCTCGTAAGGCGTGTGTTTTGTTGTAGAATGTATGGCATTGTTGTAGGTGATGATTGCTTCGTTCAATATTTCCTCATGGTCTAGATCAAGATTTTGTTTCCGCCGTTTTTCCAAGATAATCCTGTAAATTTCAGTAATTGTAGAATGCCATCTTTCTACGTAGGCATTACTGCTGGACTGCTGATATGATGTATAGTGGATTTCAATGCCATATTGTTGGCAGAAGTCCTTGAATATGGTGGACATCATTTCTGTCCCTTGGTCTGCGACTATCGTTTTTGGTATGCCGTGAAGGCTCATAAAATGTCGCAAGGATTTGACAATGTGAATACTATTTTTCGTGCCTAACGTATATGCGGCCCCGAATTTCGAGAATCGATCAATGATGGTTAAGATCGATTTCCCATTTATTGTGTATACATCGATGTACAAGCTATCTAATGGCTTTTGGGGACTTTGGGAGACTTGATATATTATTTTAGGAGGACTCCTGTCATATTTCTGTGTCGTACAAGTTTCACAATTGTTTATTATCTTTGTTACTTTATCCTTAAAGTAGGGGAAGTAGTAGTCTCGCTTAAGGTGTTGGACAGTTTCATTTATACCCCTGTGGTTGTTATTGATGTGATAGTCATTAATTAATTTATCTTGTTCGTCGGAATCTGTGATTTCTTTAAGGATTTCGGTGCAACGAGCAAGCTTCAAGGTTCGAGCCTGTGAGAAGAATTTTGAATATACAGACTGAACGATTCGGAAAATTTCGTCGTTCGTGTAAATTGCATTTAGTTTATTTGGGGCAAAGAATTTCTTAAACAGTTCGGCTACATTATCTTCGTTAAATTCGTTCATACGAATGGTTCGCCTTTGTCTGTTTTTAAAAGGCATTTCTACAGACGTTTGTGGCGTTCTATTAGTTTTCTCCAATATAATCTGAAGGTTGAAATCATTCAGAGGTTTTTCGGATATTGGAATTCCATCGTTCAAATCCTCTTGTGCAGAGTGAATAGTTGAGCTCAGTTCAGTTTGCTGCAAATCGTTTGTGGTTCCTTCGAGATTTTCGTTGGTATTCAATTCTGCTGGTTCTTCGGGAATAGTATCAGGAATTCTGATTCTGCTCAAGGCGTCTGCGTTAGAGTTTTGGCTTCCCTTTTTGTAAACTATCTCGTAGTCAAACTCCTCTAATTTAAGACGCCATCTCACTAACTTCGAGTTAGGTTCCTTCAGATTCATGAGATAAGTGAGGGGTTTGTGGTCCGTTACTATCTTGAACTTCCTCCCGAATAGATAAGGTCTAAAATACATTACGGACCAGACAATCGCAAGGAGTTCTTTCTCTATTGTCGAGTAGTTAATTTCAGAAGTATTCAGGGTTCGACTGGCATAGCAAACAGGTTTATCACTGCCTATTGTGCCTTGGGATAATACGGCGCCAATTGCAAAATTGCTAGCATCTGTTGTAAGAATGAACGGTTTACTAAAATCCGGATACTGTAGTATCGGGTCGTTCATTAAAAGATCCTTGCACAGTTCGAAGCTTTTTATGTAATTATCTGTTAGTTGTACTGTTCGCCCCTTTTTTAGGCATTCAGTTAGGGGTTTTATTAATTTAGCAAAATCCCTAATGAATTTGCGATAGTAACCTAACAACCCAAGAAAGGACTTTATTTCTCTTTGAGTTTTCGGAATAGGAAAATTTTTAATTGCCTGTATTTTATCCGGGTTTGGTTTAACCCCATTAGCAGTGACTATGTGCCCTAGGAAGGCCACCTCCTTACGAAAGAATTCTGATTTGTCGAGTTGGACTTTAAAATTGGCTTCTCGTAATTTTTTGAATACTCTTCTCAGGCTATCTCCGTGCTCTTGGAGTGAAGTCGAAAATACTATGATGTCGTCCATGTACACTAGGCAAATTTTTCCCAAAAGGTCATGAAGTATGTTGTCCATAACTCTTTGGAATGTCGAGGGAGCATTTTTTAAGCCGAAAGGCATCCGAACATATTCATAATGACCCCCCTCGACAGTGAAAGCGGTTTTCTTTATATCCTTCGGATCCATTTCGATTTGATGGAATCCACTAGCTAAATCTATGGTGGAAAAATAGAGGCTTTTGCCCAGTTTATCGAGTATGTCATTTATATTTGGCAAAGGGTAGCGATCAGTTATTGTTTTTTCGTTGAGTTTCCGATAGTCAATAACTAATCGCCATTTTTGCTTACCGCTTGCATCAGCTTTCTTCGGGACTATCCAGACAGGGGCGCTCCACGGAGAGTAACTAGGCTGAATTATCCCTTGGTCAAGCATGTCACTTATTTGTCTACGAACTTCATCCCGGTGGATGAATGGGTACCGGTATGATTTAGTGTAAATGGGTAAGTCATCGGTAGTTGGAATGGAATGCTTGATCCTATTTGTAAGACCAAGTTTTTGTCCTTCACGAAAAAAAATATCTTCGTATTCGTGGCATATCTTAAGGACAAGGTCTTTTTCCTCGTTGTTAAGGTGAGAGACTCGTACTAATTGCGAGACGTCTTTAGGAGTGATCAGACAGTCTGCTTCGGCAGTACAATCGACGCTAAAATTATAAATTTGGTCATAATTTGAGGGTGAGAGTTCTAAGGCTTTTAAAGGCTGTTCCAAGAAGAGTAACTTTTCCTCGTCCGTTTGATTGGTTATTTCTAGAAGACTAAACCAGTCTTTCGCTTTGTAAATACCCTCAGAGATGACGAGTCCTGGTTTGACTTCGGTATTTGTAATATATATATCACCTTCACGGATATCAACGGGTAATTTCACAACATATTTAGATTTAGGAGGAACTTTGTATTTGTTAGAGATAATATTTGGTTTAAATATCAGAGGAATTATGGTTTCGTTTGTTGTTAGCGTTTTGTTTGCCAAGTCTACTTTGGCTTGTAATTTAGTGAGTGCATCTAACCCAAGTAGCCCATCGAAGTACTGATGAAATTTGAATATAAGGAAAGTTATTTCGCCTGATTGCCTAAATTCTTTAAAAGTCGGAAGTTTTACTTGTTTATCTAGTACATGTTGGTTCAAGACTGTATTGATGACTACAGGCTTTGTTTGCTGTATGTCATTAGGATGTACAAATTCGGGGTTTATAAACGATGTTGAGGCACCAGTATCTATTAAGAATTTCAAATCTCGACCGAACGGTGACGATATTTTTATGTATGGAAGGTTAGATCCATGAGTATTAATATCTATATATCCTGTTGGGGCATCGAGGCATTTAATCGAAAATTTGCATCATCGATTTCGTAATTGGCTTCTTCCTGTATATTGGCGTCTATGTTTGTACTTGATAGGGATTGTTCAGTCTGTTGGTATTCCGTGTATGGTCCGTGGTATATGTCGGTGTCTTGGGTGTAGTCTGATGTGTCTTGTTGTCCGTAGCAATAGAAACTGTCTAGATCTTGTTTGTATGCTTCGTTTGGGGCTGGCTGGAAGTAGGAAATTTTATCATGACTTGGTGAGGGTGTTTGTAATTCGTTTACATTGTGTAACTCTTTTACAGTAAACCTTGGGGGTCCTGTGGAACGGAAAAAATTATTACCAGGAGGTTGATGAGGTTGTGGTTGTCTGTTACGAATGTGAGTATTGCCAGAGCTTGTGTCCATTGGTTCTGGTCTTGGTAACACAGGCCGTTGGGGAAGTACACCAAAATTATTAGTATTAAATCGGAAATTAGGGAATTGACTCTGAGGACTTCTTTGCTGAAATTGGTTCTGAAAGGGTTGAAATGGACGCGAAGTTTGTTGAAATGGATTTTGGTAAGTGCTTTGAAGTGAAAATGGTGGAGTTGTACGAACCAGACCTCGTGGTTGTTGAAATATCGATTGATGAGGAAAATATGAGGGTTGCTGTGGTCGGAAAATAGGTAATAAGTTGTTGTTTGTTGGTGTTTTTGGGACTGATGGTAAAATTTTCCGTGTGGTATGTGAGCCTTCATGTTTAGCATAAAAGATGTTCTGCTCTTGTATACAATAAGAAAAGGCAGTAGCTAAAGTATCAGGTTTCATTGCTCTGATCGTGGCGCCAAGTGGTTCGCGAAGCCCAGTTAAAAATGTATTTAGACACATTTCGGCGAATAATTCACGTTTTGCCTGTATAACGTTTGGGTTTGACTCATGAATATGAATATGGTTTATCATTGTTGCCAAAAGTTCCACGACTTCACTATAATATTTTTCTATAGGTTTGTCACCTTGTCTAGTGTTGTGCAAATCCCTTATTAGCGACGTTTCATTCCTTTTGTCGCTATAATGAAGAGTCAAATTTTTCTTAATCTCCCCCCAATCTAATGAGGTTCCATACATGTTTAAAACCTCATTTGCGGGACCCTCAATTTTGTTGCGTATAGCACGAAGTAAGATTTTATTATACACGGGGGTAGATTCAGTAATTAGCAAAAGAATTTCCTCAACATTTTCAATAAAATCCCTCAAGAGTCTAGGGTTGCCGTTGAATTTTGGCAAATCCTTAATTGCATCGGGGACTCTTAGAGCGTTAAAAATACATGAATCGGTAGCCATTGCTGAATTAATTTCCTCGGAGTTTACAGAATTATCCTCAATATTACTGGACTGATTCGATAAATCACTTTCACTATCTTCCACGATCGCACTTAATTCACTCGCGAGGGTTTCCGTTAAAGGGATTATTCTAAGGTCACGAAACCTTCTTTTATCATAAGGTCTTAATCTAATATTTTTATTAAAGAATGGCATATAAAAAGCAAATTGTGTTGAAAAATTCGTATTGTAAAAATATAATGGCAAATATTAAATGGAGAAAAAAAATGTATAGAAATGATAGGAAATGAAAGGAAATGCTCAAAAAATTCGACTTACATGCAAAATCCTAAGACTATTGAGTTCATGTCTTGCTGCTTCCCAGGATCCTAATCGATGTTCGTTCGACTGAATTCTTGTCGGTAACGATAATTGAATTCTTGTAACGATATTCTTTCGTTGTTCAATTTGAAACACAATTGCGGTGTAAAGATATTCCTTCGTTGTTAATTGAATCTCGCTTGCACTTCGCGTTTTTTCTTTTCCGCGTATACTTCCGGAAAAAATTTTTTAACGTTAGAGCACAAGAAATCCGCACGACTGCGCCAGTTAAATACTTAAAACTTAAAACATCCAAAAAAAACAAACGCTTCTTTTAAATTTTCAAACTTTATTATTGGATTTTTAAACCGACATAGCAACTACAAATGAAGAAAATGAACTGACTTGCTAATGTTAATTAAATCAATTTATAGCAATAAAAGTTGCAATGTTGCTAGTTTACTTTAATGCAAAATTTTATTGAACTTAATTAGGTCAGCATTGATTGGAGCAATGTACCGGTAACATGTATGTTGAATGCTCAGGTAAAATGCTTACGTGAGCGCACGTGTGATTGAATTTTAATTGATCGCATAGCATGGCTATAACTCGCGCAGTCCATTTCTTCGTCATTTGCTATATTGCAAATGTAGCAGCCATGCAAGATAAAAAGTGCTGAGTTGTAGGTTCAGAAGACCATTAAAGAGTTACGACCTCGGGCAAGTAATTTCTTAGGTTGCTCGGGCAGTTAATTCCTTGCAAGTGGGAGTTGAATATGGAGGAAATGCTCGAGTTCAAGAATAATTCATTGCACTTCAAAGATTATTTGAATTGATCGTAATGTGGAGTGGAAATCTCGCTGAAATGAATTAGTAGATCAACTTTCACTCAAACCGAATATGCTTTGAAGGTTTTTAAGTATTTGTTGATATTCACTAAAGGCAATTACAGTTTGAAAGGCCTGCTGGTAATCCAGTTGTAAGATTTGACCATTGTTTGAATATTTGTAACTATTTCAGTAGTCATTCTTATTCGGCGATTTTAAAGATTCTGTAACACGTTTGGATCTTTCAAATTTACCTCAATTCCACTACATTACTTGAGTCATCAAGGACAAAAAATTGCACTGTATTTTATTACCTAATTTTAGTTTTGTTTAAAATATTTATTTACTGATTTGCTTGTGATTACCTTATTATAATTTAATTTTACTTTCCCTGCTAAGAAATAACTTTCGGTTATAAGTATATCGTTATCGTTTATCAATATCGTTTTTAAAATTTGTGGTTTCAATATGATTTTTGAATGTTAGTTTCTTGTCCAATGTAACCCCTAAATAGGTTACTTCATTTGACCGGGGTATATTTTACCTAATAAATTTATGCTTCTAGAAGGCAGTGGGCTCTGCTTTCTTTTTTTGGTGAAGAATATTGCCTAAATTTTCGAGATGTTTATAGTAACAGGCTTTTGTCTGACGTAGGATATACTAATGGTAGCCACTCCTGCAGCGGTCAACTCAGTGACGAGATTGAGTTGACGTTTTGATGGAGGATTTGGCAAGAGCGAGCACGTTGCTGTGAAATGAAGGTAGAGTAATGTCCGTAAAGGACTGCAGCGATGGTCCGCTGCCTCGGCGAAAGAGGATGGACGCTTGAATGCGCTGGCAGGCTAGCGTTGCGGTGACGTGGGGTGGGTTCTTTCCCCCCGCACAAGGACTCACTACAAAAGAATTTCGCATTCACGAATTCTTGGGTCAGGGAAAAAGTCGACCGAAGTCGAAAAAAGGAGGCAACCAACCAAGGGTTGATGACTGCAGATGAAAAAGGACAAACTGAACCTGGGTAAGACATCCCACAAATAAAAGTGGGGCATCCAGATGGAACCAGTGCCCCGAGCACCCTCCCAACCAGATCAAGATCCAGACGTAGACGTGGCCATGTGTTTCCCATTTGAGAGAAAAACTCGTACGAAAACACTTTGTATGACTCTTTCCCTCAACCAATTTATGCTACATACACATACACTTGGAAAAATCTCTATTATGTTTTGTTTTTTTTTGCGGATGAATTTAATGAATCCTTTCTTTGTACATTATATTGTTATTTCAATTTTTTTGTTTGTTTCAAATATTTTCACAAAAAAAAATAGGGGAGATGGCTTAAATCAAAAAAGTCGATTTATTACACAGAAATTTGTATATTTGTTCATTTACTAATTAATTACTTCATGCTTGTTTAGTATTGAACATGCTCTTGCGATGATGATGCTCCCTATATAGAGGAGGAATTATGCAATCGAAAATATTATTTAAGGTAAAACAAAAACAATTTAAAAATTTATCAACTACATTCGTTACGTTTCCATTTAAATATTGCAGGCAAATATTTGTGACGAATTGTACACTCAAATGTTGGTTTAGTTGTTACCATCAAGTTGTATTTGTGTGGGTCAGGGCTACTCTAAAGCATTGCAAAATCGAATTCACCCTTTGTGGAATTACTTTTTCTCGAAATTTTTAGTTTTTATTATTACTAAATTTTCCGAACGTACTATATATCGTGTGATTGTTTTCTTTCTTTTTCATCTGTTTATTTATTTTGTTCTTTATTATTTGCCTTGTACAATATTCATTCTTACAGCACAATTTCTATTCAACTTCTCTGATTATTTGCTACATTCATAGGACATATTAAAATCAAAGTTTATTTCAATCGCTTCATATTACATTCCTATTGTGACTGGGTGATGAAAGTGACTAGTTGGTATGATGAGACAATAATAATACACACGTTAATTGATACATATTTGTATTGAACACAATAGACATGTTACATCGGGAAAGGCCGATACGAGACTGACTGTCAAAGGAACGGCACATAGAAAATAACGATTCACAATAGTCTCCCCCACTTAATTAAAACATAAAGAAATATAATTTTAATTCTATTATTCGGTGACATAGTCTTTCAAGAAGTTTGGAGGTCATCGTTGACGAGCAGATCTGCGTGGTGGTAGCGTCGGGTTGTTTGTGTTCCCGTCTGCTGGTGTCTATTGGTCAGGAGTGCCAGTAAGTGTTTCTGGCTGATTGACACCTGGCGCAGTCAATGGTGTAGGCTGTGTGTCCATTGGTGGTAACTCATCAGCTGGTATGTGTCGATATGGAACACGTGGGCTTGGGGCTGGTCTTTGCTGAGATGAAAAGGTGACTTGTTTCTTCGGGACCATTGTTGAAATTAGTTGGTCGATGTGCCTTTTTTATAGTTCGGCCTGAGTCTAAGTCAATGATATAATGGTACTGACCCAGTTTTTGTTCGACAGTCCCAAATTGCCAGCTATCTTGATTGTTCAGGTGCATTCTTGCCTGAACACTCTCTCCCATTTGGAATGAGTGGATGTGACAGCCGCTTCGGCTCGTTGGCATTACTGCTTTTCTGTTAGGCAGGAGAGCATCAAGGCGTATTCTAATTTTCCTTTTCAGGTAAAGTTCTGCTGGTGACCGTCCGGAGGCTAATGGTGTGGCACTGTATCGAAAAAGGATATTTTGTACTTTTGTGGCTATTGGTGATGAGTCTTCAGCTGCAGCTTTCAATCTTCTTTTCAGGGTTTGTATATTTCTTTCTGCAAGGCCATTGGTTGATGGATGACCTGGCGCAATAAACTTCTGAAACATTCCCCTTTCTTTACAGTGTGTCTGGAACTCTTCACAATTAAATATGGCAGCATTATCTGATACTAGGACAGATGGGTAGCCATGCACAGAGAATATGGTTTCTAGGAGTGTGAAAGTTGATGCTGATGATGGTGCTTCTTTGAGTGTTCGAATTTCAGCCCACTTGGATTTTGCATCGACACACATTAAGAAGTAATGGTTGTCAAGGGGGCCTGCATAGTCAATATGTACCCTCTCCCAGTTGTCATCTGGTGGGTCCCATGGATGAATAGCGGCTTTCTGTGGATTGTGTCGGACTTGGGCACAGGATTCACAGGTTTTAACAATTTGCTCGATGTCCTTGTCTAAACGTTCCCAATATACATATCGTCTGGAGAGTTGTTTCATTTTTGTAATGCCCAAGTGTGAGGCATGCAGTTCTTCCAGGATTTGGCGTTGTAGAGATTTTGGTATGACTAAGCGGTCCAATCTGAAAAGCATACCGTTAAAGATGGTGAATGGTTCATCTCTTTGACTGGTTCTGAGGCTGGTCATCAGGGTTTGAAGGTTTTCATCTTTGGCTGTTTTGATACCAAAACTGAGACGATTCATTTGAAATGTGCCCTTATGTGTCGTGATTGTTTGGATTTTCTGTCCTTCCGCATCCACTTTGAAGTGTAAATATGCCTTGTACAGGTCGAGTTTGCAGAAGTACTTTGAATTTCTGAGGCTGTGCAAGACTTCATCAATGCGACGAATCGGATGATTAGCTGAGACTAATTTTGCGTTGACTCCACATTTGTAATCAACACATAAACGAACCCCTCCATCAGGTTTAGGTATTACGACGAGTGGTGATCCCCAGTCGCTTGAGGATACTGGTGTAATAATACCTTGTGACTCAAGAGTTGCAAGTTCTTCCTCAAATCGCTGGCGCAGTGCAAAAGGGACACCGCGTTCCCTAGTAAAGATGGGTTTTACTCCTTCCCTGAGCTGAAGTTTTATTTCTAGGTTTGGCACACAACCTATGCGTTCTTCGAAAATAGTTGCGTATTATCTGAGTATGCCTTCAAGAGGAGTGACAGCGTTGATTGTAACTACATGATCTGAAGTGAGGCGTTCTTTATCGATTTCTTTGAGATCAATTCCGAGAGTGCGAATCCATATTCGACCCAGAAGTGCATCAAATCCTGCAGGAACAATGAATAGGTCCGCATCAATTTCTCTATTTTTATATTTTACCGACAGTGAGACTTTCCCTAAGGGCTTTATTATATGAGCTGAGTAAGAGCGGAATGATACCTGTGTTGGTTGTAGTGTAGCATTGAGACCAAGAATTCTGAGATTGATTGTGTTGGCTGCTGAGTAACATTTAGGAAATAATGCTGAGCGACTACAGTTGAGGCCGGCGGTGACAACATATTTTTGAAAAGTTTGGTTAGCTCAACAAATGGAATATCTTTCATGGGTTTCTCAGGACCCAATAATGCAGCTAAGTTGTTATAATGCGTAGAGCCAATTGATGCACACAACAATTGTGACATTTTGATAGGGGAATCCACATTTTTGAGACTACAGTAATTGTCAAAACGTTCTAAATAAGAAGTAAATCTTTCCTTCTTGGCGTCATATGATTCGAATGGTGAGACTTGGGGAGCTGAACCGGATCCACTGACTGAGAGAAATTGTTCGAATTGTAGTTGATCCATTTTCTCAGCTGGAGCTGTCTCGGAAACGACACGAAAATAATGGCGGCTGAAAACGTGGTGGCTACGCGGCGTAATCTAACTGTTTCACTGTGTCACACTGGTTTTCACTGGCACTTGCAAACGTTTTAATCATCGTCGCCAACTTATTGTGACTAGGTGATGAAAGTGACTAGTTGGTATGATGAGGCAATAATAATATATACGTTAATTGATACATATTTGTATTGAACACAATAGACATGTTACATCGGGAAAGGCCGATACGAGACTGACTGTCAAAGGAACGGCGCATAGAAAATAACGATTCACTGTAGGCAGGCCCACCACTACCTTCTGGTGTAACCTAGTTAATATTTGGCATAGGGTCTTTACTATCGCAAGTTTTACAATGAATGCAACTCTGAGCATTTATTTGCAATTTCAAACTGCCACTTCATCCGTTTGGAAAATATTCGTAAATACCATCAGGACAAAACCGTTACTCAGGCCCTTCATACAAGGCTAAATCATATGTAACAGGTATTGTATCACCTGTTAGTTTTAAATGAGAAGGCTGGTCAGGTGTTGGATAATTAATTTGCATTAATTTCTTAGCTAGTTTAAATTTTGCATTATCTGCTTCACCATGCAACCATGTCCATGATTCCCGACCACAGAAATAAATGAAAAATGCACTGTACCACAAGCCACTATACAAACCAAGAGAACTATGAAATGATGGTTTGATATTCCTCATCTTTAGCTCTCTCTGAGAATGTTGTAGGCTCCAAACGTGGTTTGATCGCATTTGCATCATTAAAAAGAGTTTCACATATACTTTTAACAGCTAGCACTCCAGTTTTCATGGCGTAGTGGGCTCCTTTTCTTCAGCACTACATCCAACTAGACAACCTCCAGGAAAGGTTAATTTCGGCTCACTTTGAAATTCGCCTTCATTAATAGCACGAGCGCCATAAGCTTTTCGGTTGCCACCTTCAAACAGGGTTCGAATTTCGGGGTGGGTTTTGATATCTTTGGAATTCTTAGGATTGAAATATACGCGCGAGACCCGTGCTTTAGCTGAGATATGGACGCGTGTTTATCTTATTAAACAATAATAAGGATATATTATTAAACAATAATAAGGGCGGTGCAAATATTTTTACTCTTTTTGTTCCGGGTAACCGTTGTTTCAAATACCTGGTTCCTGTTATATGATATTCCAGTTTAAATCCCAGTTGGTTAAGTGGAGTTAAGCCATCGTTGAAAGAGCCACTCAAGAATGGCCTTAGATGTAAAATTATATCCCTTGCGCTGAGACTGGAGTGTGGCATCCACTATTACGTCCGCAATTTCCACAAAACCCACTGCAAACCAATAAGCACGCGACAGTTATTTTCTCTCGACTAAGAAAGAGGCTTTTCTTCGCCCTTACTCACCTAACGATTTTCTTCAGTTTCTGGCGTTGGTCGAGTTCAATTGGTCCTTCTTTGTAAAAAAATCGGAGTTGACATTTTCACTTGCTGTGATTGACCGCACACTTCTTCCTCTTCCACACTTAAAGGAAGCCACCACGCCCACACTCCCACTGACTTTCTCAATTCTTTTCTTTGCGTCCACTTCCAATCCAACCACACCGGATACGTCAAATTGACTTAGCCGTCAATCCATCCGCTCAATTACATTCCATTTGCCAATCTAGTACATTGGTAAAGTGTACAAGATAAACGTTTCTACACTTTAAATTTTACGTGGCAGATTTAAATTATTCTAAAAAAAACTAAATTTGAGCGAAGTTAAGAAAAATTAATAGGATTTTTTAAATGTTAATAAAATTAAATTTTGTGAAAAACAAAATTAAAGAAAAATGTTAAAATTTAATATAAAGGAAAATCGATATAAAATTAAATTTAATATAAAGAAAAATTGATGAAAAATTACATTTAACAATAATAATGACTGAAAATATAAATAAACAGCTTTCTTTTAATTTTGTGTGTATTATTTTTTATTTTTCTTCTCAAAATCGATTTTCGACCGTAATCATTCGATCTTCTTCAGCCATTAATTTATTTTCACTTACATTCCTGTTTATATGCTAGCTATGTTTAAGGAAATTTACTTTAGTTCATTAAAAGGTAATCAGCGAAATTTGCTTAAGCTAATAAAAAGTAGGAAGGGTAATTTACAAAAGAGGTAGTTATAAAAATATTGTTTATACAAAATTCAGAAAAGATATTATTATTTAATTAATTTAAATAGCCATGATTTGCAGTTTCCGTCATCCTGATTCATCAACTTTTTCCTTTCCCGGGTAACTACTAGGCTTTCCATCACATCCAATTCACGTATGTCTCTAGCTTCCTTGATGACTACTTTGCCCTCCAATGTTATCTCGTGTCCCTTCGTGATAATATGTCCTGCTAGCGCCGAATTGAAATTCTTGCTGCTGCTACTTTGCCTAGATGCTCCTTGATCCACGCGCCGATGAGTCTCCTCGTTTGACCTATGGACACAAGTGGGACATTCGATGCGATAAATACCAGATTTTTCGTGTGGTTCGCGTTTGTCCTTCGTTGATCCAAGAACGTTTTTGAGCTGGTTCTTGCTGCTTAATTCGATCAACCGTACAGAATTGAGCTGATTTATTTGCCTCTTGATCCAATTGCTGATGCCTTCGTGATAAGTTAAAGCCTTCCAGTAAGTTCTTTCGGTATTCGCATCTGATAATGTTGATCGCCCCTGTCGCTGTCTATTTATCTGGATCTTCTGTGCCATTCTCCTAATTGTCGAGCCCTTGAAGCCGTTTAGTCTAGCAGTCTCAACAATGTACCTCATCTCCTTTTCCTTAGCTTCTTTGCTTAACGGCAAATTCGATTACAAATAATAATAATGAGAAAGAAAACTATTTGACAAATGAAGATTATGAGCAGAATTAATAAATTACTTTTCTAAATCTGCCACATAAAATTACATGTAGAGGATAGGAAGGTTTTTGAGCCGTTGGCTTGAGGAACTGCTCGATTAATACAACGTGATCAGTAGACTCCTCCATCTGGCGTTTTTCTGTTCTTTTAGTAATTCATTCTTTAATCATTTTTAAATTGCTGCATTTTGTTAAATTGTTAGGAAAACTGCAACCCTGATTTTAGTGAAGTTGGAAATTCAACAGTTTCTCAAATGAAGAACGATATGGAAGACAAAAATTGAAATCATTGAGACACGAACAGCGATACTGGTAACACCTATTTGAGTTCGCAGCGATGCAGAATGATACATTTTGCCCCTGCGGAATTGTGCTTCCAAGGAAAATTACATTTACATAGGATGGTGACAACACCTTTGACGGTGACCGTGTCTGTCTGTCGTTCGTCTCGAAAGTTGTTTCGTCTTATTCGTGGGCCATTCGCAGCGCTGTGATTTCTGTTTGGTATTCGGAAAAGAGTTTGCACGGCATTCGTGGTAAAAGGCATTGCGACAGCGGGAAAGTGCATGAAGTGCCGCGACATCCCTGAATATTGGTTCCCAATGAAGTCTTGCATTGGTTGCGTGATTGAAATCGAATCAGATGTGCAGTGGATATAACGAAATGTCATGGGTGGAGAAAAAAAAATAACTGCTCGAATATCCATCTAATGTTGCTAGGAAATTGAGTTTTTAACTAATATTTATAAGCGATTGAAATATAGTGGGGGCTGAAATTCATTGCAAATATTTTTGTTTTTGTGTGGGAGACTCGTCTTAGAAGACGTATCAAAATTAAACAGTGAGATTGAACAAGAGAAATTGCAAACACAAATAACAGATCCAGCAACGGGGAATAGGAAAAAGTATGAAAATGGAAAGTGCGATTGAGAGCGGAGCCCGGAACGCGTGAAAATGTGCGAAGAGAGTCACCTTCCTCGTGATTATCCATCTTCATTGTCGTCTTCGTAATAGTAAATAATTGAAAAAGCAAGTAGTATGTGTGGTCTAGTGGTTAGAGCATGAACGCATAAGTCGAAGGTCCCAGGTTCAAATCTCGTTGGGAGCAACGTGATTTAGTTCAGGGGATTATTCGGACAGGCTATTAGTGTTCGCTCAGTGGTGATATGTACTGATTTAATCAGATCATATCATAGCTGAGCAGGCACACGGAAGCATGGTACTGACCAAACCACTTCCGAAAAAAAAAAATCAATACGGTCACGAAAATTAGATACTCCAACTATCTCTAAGCGAAGGCCCGAGAGGGGCTGTAGTGCTGCAAAGAAGAAGAAGAAAAAGCAAGTATTTTCTCTCGAGCGTGCAACAATCGTGCAAAAAGTGTGTGAAAGTTTCCGAAAATTTCATCAGACCTTATGTGCGGGCTCCAGTTTACCATTTCGCCCGAATGTTTGCCGTTTATTCAGCAATCGGGGTCGTTTCTTGTTTATCAGTCTGTACTGATTTCACCGTGCCCCATTCTTATCAAGATTCGCCTATGAAAGTTGGCAACTGGTGGTGATTTGTGTGGAGAGGAAAAGCGTCATCTCTATGCTTTGCTTCACATTGGCTTCCGTGTATTTTCTGGGAAGAAGTTTTGCCATCAACTTGGAACCAGCACGATATTAGCAAAATTGAATTTTGAAATTAGAAACTGTTCTATACTAAATACGCGGTTTTAACCAGTCTTAGCAGTCAAGCGTATTTTAAAACTATGAACGTAGTAGGAAATGGTGGTAATATGGGCAGCGACAAGGAAATCGTCATAGAACGGCTTTCACTTTATGTGGTGTGGATCTTTGTTGATCCTAAGCAATCAAATTATGGTGTCATACTAATTTGAATACTCAATAAATCGCGGTGATTGCAAAGACGTGAAATATTCAGTGTCTTTAACGTTGGAGTTTGTCCATAAACATTTGGGACTGTGAAAGTTGTTGATACGATAGAAATTAGATACATCGATGGGACTCAATAAGCATTTAAAGGTAATATAAAAACTGAACTATATAAAGTTTCCTTACAAATAGCTCTTCAAACTCGGTGAGCCTTGACGTAAATCGAGACACGATGGAATGCATCGTAGTCACAGTCACTTTCAACGAGAAGTGGTCAATGATCGCTTCTAATTCGATGTGGCCGTAGGATATCATTGAAAGAAGTCCTTGGCCGAAAACGTTCGTATTCGAAATTGTCGATTTGGAAGCCGAAATGCATTTTATTAATATCAACGTTATTGGATTGGCACGCTTGACTAAGGAAATAAATCGATTTCAATGTCTCGTGGATTTTACATGTCCATAGGCCAAACTCACTTCAGTTTCTTGTACTGCGATGAATGGTTCGTATTGTAGTTTTGACTAAGGATGGAGTCTTCTTAAAATCAAGCATGGCACAGCAACTCAATTAGTGAGAAGGGAGTAGTCAACCATACTTGCATAACCCTACCAAGTACATGCATTAGAGCGAAGTATTTGCTAGAGTTCATAACTATAACTATAGTTCATAACTATAACCCATTGTAATTTCCGTAATGTCTGGTTGCTCAGTCACCAAATACCGGAAGCGTGTATTTGCATATATGTGACGCTGCCCGAATAGATTTATTTTGAAATGAAACTTAGTGGCGCTAAGACCACCGACTACAAACATTTATATTTCAAATTGGTAAAAGTTTACTCTCCTTCAGTGAATCGCTAATTATACATTCAAATTGTATTTGTGTTTTCTATTTGTATACCACAGCATGAGAGGATCGAAGGAGGTAAATGCTCAATTATATAGAAATCAATTTACAAGGCCACAAATTTTTTTTCATTTTAATTTTGATGTCATTTCAAATGTTGATAACGTAATTGCTAGATTTTTTTCAAGCTTTACACATACAAGCAAACTTTGCTTCTTGAAGACTAATTGCAATTAATCGAAAAGAAAGCTTTTACGAGAAATTTTCTATTAACCTTTGTTTTAAAACACGCAATTATGTATTATTTTTTGACATCGGTACATTTAAAATAAATGAATTGTTAACTTTAAAACTCAGTCTTTCCCTTTCAGTTAACCTGACCGGGAAAGGGGCCCGCATCTATGGCAGGCTCCTCCTCGAATATGGGCTACCCATCGAGCGTACTCTTCCTTTCCCTTGCTTAACAGGGCCTCTTGCTGGGTAAGGTGGCCCTCCGCTCACATGCCCATTTATGGCATAGTGCTATGTGATTCCCTCACATAATACTATGACATAAATTTACCACGTTTATATTTTTCATTTAAAGGAAAAATTCATTCAAATTAAGTTTGTATGAGTTTTCCACTTAAATGAAAAATATGGCCACGCCTACATTTGGATCTTGATCTGGTTGGGAGGGTGCGAGGGGGCACCGTTACCATCTGGATGCCCCAATCTTATTTGTGGGCCTTAAGTATCGTCAGTAACAACGAAGTCATCTTAAGTCCGTCTATTTTCTCCAGGCCCAGTTGCCTTCTGAGTCAGCAATTTTCTTTGACCCTTAGTAGGTTACCTCCTTCTCGACTTCGGTCGATATTTCTTTGACCTCTAAATTCGTGGATGCGAAATTTCTTATAATGGGTCCTTGTGCTGGAGGTAAGGACCCGCCCCATGACACCACAACGCTAGCCTGCCAGCGCATTCACGCGTCCCCAGACAAGGCCAATCTCAGCGGATCTCAACATCCTCTTCAGCTGAGGCAGCAGACCATCGCTGCAGTCCTTTACGGAGATTATAAATATCCACGTCACTACAGCTGTTATATCATTCTGCGATGATTTAATAGATTTGAGCTTGGATGGCAATATTCACGTGGTCCCCAAACCCCTTAAAGCACCATAAAAGGCATAGAAAGATTTGGATGAAGCAGAAAGAGGCGGAAAATTCAAACGACACCTGAGGGACTGTTGCGTCTTGCTCAAATTGTACTTGTGGATTATTTTAGAATATTTGCGGTTCGACGTCGAGACTTCAAGGAACTGCTGCCGCCATCCATAATTAGGAAACTCGATCCGATCGTGAAAAGTGAGTGGAAAATTTACATTCCGTGTCAACCAACTGATGTGTGAGATCATTGACTGTCATTTATGCCGCGCAAAGTTTGAAATTATAGAAATATGCTCATTAGGTGATGAAAAGTGTCATTATCTATTTGTCCAGTCCAATGAGAAGATCCTTTGACAATTGACGCGCTCTTGAATCGGGTTTTTGCATAAAGTGTGCATTTTTCTTTCCGGCTCAATTTCTAATTGGATCATTTCTTGGTCATCATAAGCATACCCTGAAGCAAGATTATAAAAGCAAAAATTAAAGAAAAAGTTAAATTAAATAATAATAAATAAAATATTTTGCTGAAACTAAACCGGCCATAAATAGTACAAAAGTTTTAGCAACGAATTGAAAGGGAATTTTAAAGAATTGTATTTAAAAAGTTTTAACCACTACTGCTGCTGTTGCTGTTGCCATAAAAGTTATAAACGAGATTCTTGCTTCAACCGCCTCCGTCGTGCAGGGAGCACTTGTAGGTTTTCGTTCGGCGAAAGAACCCAACAACTTTTTATCGGGTGAAATGAAATTCCCTTTCTCATTAAAAAACAAGTTTATTCGCGTCCGAACAAAATGAACATCATATAAACGAATGTATGGATGATGCAATGTTGGTTACCGATGCGTTGTCGCGTGCGTTTCGTGGTAGACTAACTCCAATGCCTATCTTCTCTTGGTGTTAGGATTTGTTTCCTTCGATGTGTTCGTATTGCTGGTGGCGTTTTTTGTGTCAGTGCTGGAGCCGCCACATCTAGCCCCTTCCTAGTGACTTTCTTGGAATTGTTCGAAAAATCAACGATTTTTTTAGCTGCTGCGTTTTCTTGAGTTTTTGGTATCGCTCGAGTTTCTGGAATTTGTGGAGTTTCCGGAATCTATGGAGTTTCTGGAATCTGTGGAGTTCGTGGATTCAAGTTTTTATTCGCTTCGTTTGCCGGGTCTGATTCAAGATGTGCTGCAGGCAGTCGTGATATTGAGATGTTTTGTTCTGAATCGTTGACAAGGATTTTGTAAAGATCATCGGCTATTCGCTCGAGCTCTTGATGCGGCCCTGTGTATGGTCTCTCCAGCGGGCTATCACGCGGTCGCAGCGTACTTTTTGGCAAAAAGGTTTTATTTTTGAGAGGTGAGCTGTCGGTATGGGCTTGATGCTGCGCATTATTTTATGGTGGTTTTCCACGAACTTTACAGGGTCAGCGTTTGTGTAACGAAAAATTTCCCAGGCATACGTAAAGTTGTGCCGTACAGCATTTCAGCAGGTGATTCTTTTAAATCTTCTTTGTAGCATGTACAAAGGCCGAGTATTACTGAAGGAAGTGCGTAGATCCAGCCAATATAATTTTTGCACATAAGATTCGTTCAACGAATCCGTTCGACTGAGGGTGATATGGCGATGTCCTGGTTTTTTAACTTCCCAAGAAGTTTGTCATGGCTTTAAATAAGGCAGATTGAATTGCGGTCCTGGTCTGTCGGGATGGTGAGAGGACTGCTGTAATTGACGATCCAATGGTTGAAGACTGCCATTGCAACTGTCGCTGCAGTGGTCTCTTTCAAAGATACCGCCACGGGCCATCGTGAAAATCTGTCGATGATTGTTAGGCAGCAGCGATATCCCTCTACAGTCGGCAGGATGATTAAATTGATGTTAATGTGATTGAACCTAGAGTCTGTGACGCTAATGTTTTGCGGAGTTGTTTTGTTGTGTCGATGAACTTTGGCACTCAATGCATTCTCGTGACTGCTTTAATGCATCTTTTTTGATACCGGCCAGATGTATTTTTCTCGTAATGCGCAAGCGGTAGAGCGACCACTTGGATGCAATTTTTCTTAAGTTTTGAGGAAGGTACGGTCTTATTACATATGTAGAGTTGTCGCAGTAGACTGGCGAGTTTTCGATGTAGAGTTGTTGTAACTTGAGGTGGGTCGAGTTTTTTAATAACTAAGATAATTCCTCGTCATTTTTTGTTGCTCACTGATCTCTTTTGGGTCAAATTTTGACGTCATATCGATTGTGTTGCCTTTAACGTAGACTATAATGGTCGAGAATTGTGAGATAAAGTCGAAATGTCGTAGTTGGCGTGGAGATGCTTTTTCAGATTTTTGTGAAAACGCATAGATTAATGGCTTGTGATCGGTTTTTATTTCGAATGTCTTGCATTCGAGTTGATCTTGGAAATGTCGAATCCTTGCAAATATCACCAAAAGTTCACGATCGCAGACGCTCCAATTGCTTTCTGATTTGGTTCATTTTTGGGAGGAGAATCCGATTGGCATCCAAACGTTGTTTATTTTTTGATGCACCAATGGTTGTGTCGGATGCATCGGTTGTTAAACACAATTGCGCCGTTGGGGATGGAAATGATGTGAATGTGATGTCGCCTAGCCCTTTTTTGCTTTTCTCAAATGCTTCAGTTGCTTCTGGCGTCCATTTGACTTCTCGTTTGTCGTTCTTTTTAGAGTCTTTGATGTACGAACTTAGGAGTGCTTGAGTCTTGGCAGCGTTTGTTATGCAATTTAAATAATAGCTTATCATTACGAGAAATCTGCGAAGGTCATGAATTGTTTTTGGTTTTGTATAATGGGTGAGGGTTTCTATCTTCTTTTGCGGTGGCTTGTAACCGGTAGCATTTATTGTATATCCAAGAAAATTAACTTTGTTTTTCACGAAGGGACACTTATTGTAATTTATTGTGATCCCCTTGTCTTTCAGCCTTTGAAAGATGGTTCGTAAATGTTTCATGTGCTCTTCGTGAGTGTCAGAAAATACGGTGAAATCGTCAACGTAGCAAAAAATGTAATCGAGGTCACGAAAAATTAAATCAATCCAGAGTTGAAATGTTTGGGTCGGGTTTCGAAGACCGAATGGCATGACCAAATATTCAAATAGTCCGAAGGGCGTAGCGATGGCTGTTTTAGGTAAATCATCTTCGGCCACGGGTGTTTGGTGGTAGGCCTTCACAAGATCAATCGTGGAAAACACATTTTTCTTGAAAAGCTTAGGAAAAAGATCTTGTATCTGCGGTGGCGTATATCGGTCGGATACAGTTCGAGGATTTAGCTTTCAATAATCGCCACAGGGGCGCCAGTCGCCAGTTTTCTTTTGTTGCATGTGCAGCGGAGATGACCATTGACTTTTTGAAGGCCTCATATAGCCGGCTTCGAGCATGGCTTTCGGTTTCTGCGCTTCTTCGTTTTTCTCCCACGAGTTTGCGTGCTCTTTCGACAACAGGGGGACCTTCAGCGATGATATGATGCACGGCGTGACAGTTTTGTGTTATTGCCTTTTTGATTGATGGTTTCGTTAAGTCGGAGAATTCCTCCATCAGTTTCGCAAATTCCATGTTTTCGTTTTCTGTTGTTATAATGGTCGATATTCCGTTCTTTGGTGTGATTTTGATTTTTCCTGTTGTCGGACGTTTGTGGCTCGATAAGGCGTCATTTCCTCAGAGCAACTAGAAGTCCGTAATGGTAGATGAGATCGGCTCCTATGATGCCCATCATGACTTCAGCAACGATGAATGGAAACGGCATGTTTCGGCGCAGTCCTAAATCCAAACTTAATAGTCACTGGCCATATGTGTGGATTACTGAGGAATTAGCTGCGTAGAGTTTCAATGGGGATTGTTTGAGCTTCGTTTTCAACCAACGACTGATACACAGAAACCAGAGTCTACCAAGTATTGTTGTCCGGTTTTATCTTGCAAATGTAGGCACTGTTCTTTTTTCATGTTTTTGCTATCGTCTTCCGCCTTTGATGTTGATAATGTAGACGATAGCATATTTTGTTTCCCGAATTTATTTTTTTGTTATAGGAGCATGCACTTTCGCGCGGCTTCTCCGAAATGTTCGTGATAGCAGCACAAGTCAGAACTCAATTTTTGTTTTTTTGGTTCGTATTTTCTCTGGTAATAATTTTCTATATTTCGCGATTTTGAAATTGAATGAATGAAAAATTCCCTTTCTCATAAAAGACACGTTTATTTGCACCCGAACAAAATGAACATCATATAAACGAATGTATGGATGATGCAATGTTGGTTTTCGATGCATTGTCGCGTGCGTTTCGCGGTAGACTAACTCCAATGCCAATCTTCTTTTGGTGTTAGGATTTGTTTCCTTCGATGTGTTCGTATTGCTGGTGGCGTTGTTTATGTCAGTGCTGGAACCGCCACACACTCACAAGGGAATGGGAGTCAGAACACTTGCATGCCTTCACTATGACTTGCTTGTCTGCCTTTTGTTACCGTCTTTGTCAAATTTTATATTTATACATATTTCATTTATTTAAAAAAATATTAGTTTGAATTTATAAATAATTTTTTTTAAATAGGAATAAATTACACTTTTATATTCTTCTTCTTCTTCGTAGCACTACAGCCCCTATAGGGCCCTCGCTTTCTGCAAATAGCGCTTCCAACTATCTCTGTCAATTGACCGCTTCCTCCCATTTCGAAATCCGAGCAGCGGTGAGCAGTTTTAGTCAAACAAGTCAGACCAGCGTTTCCTCGGGTTCCCCACTGGTCTCCGGCCTTCAGTTCTCCCAACAAATACCTTCTTGGGTATCCGTTGTTCGTCCATTTGATTCATGTGGCCAGCCCATTGCAGCTTCCGCAGTCTTATAATCGTTGAGACCTCCAGTTTGTCAAAAATTTCATACAGCTCATGGTTGTATGGAATTCGCCATTGGTTCCCGTCTAGCTTCACTCTGATAATTCGGCTCAGGACCCGTCGCTCAAAGGCGTTCAATATATTTGCGGATACTTGGGTTAGGGTCCATGTTTCACACCCATAGAATAACACAGATTTGTATACTTGGAGCATTGTTTTCCTGTTTATGCAACTGGGCTCTTTCCTTAATCTTGGTCTTATCAGCGATGATATTGCCGTTGTCATCACGCTAGAGCGTGGTTTTGGGCTAATATCCACGTTTCATGCTTTCCATTATTTGTATGCTTATCTCATGAATTTTTGGTTTCAGATTCTAAGAGTTCTAATTAAGACCTTTCATTTGATACACAATATCACTTGGGTACCTTGGGTACAAGAGCATTGGGGGGACGTCCCTTATAACATTTTTTTATGTTTTGCGTGCCTTAAAATTTTGAAAAGGCTACCGCTTCTGATCTTTTCTCAAAGTTTGAGCTTTCCAGCTGCTATAGTTTCTGAGAAAACTTGATGTGACGCACGACAAGCGGATGGATGAACAGACAGGAGCGAAACCAGCGGGTCTTTGTAAAGTTTGTTTTTCAAGGCCCTAGAAAGAGTTCCAATAAATGCCTAAAATACAATAAGAAAAATCTGATGGGTTGCCAGTTTTTACTGGAAAATTGAGCACAAAAGAAGAAATTAAATAAAATTATAGTTGTTGTGTGCTGAACACTTTTAAGAGGTGTTAGAGGTTGACCTCCCTATGTAGGAGGTGCAAATTAAAAAAAAAAATGTTTTGCCGTCTCTCCAGCAGATAAAGACAGCACACTGTGTTGCTTGGAGAAACTACTTTGGAAACAATATCTTCTTACGAGCCACTTTCATGTATTATAAGACTTCTCATATTTACTATCCCCTAAACATTTTTAATACCAATGATTCTGAGAAATCAGGACTTTTGACCCTTCCACCTAATATGCCTGGTAGCAACTTCAATGGGCATTGAAAAAAAGACTGTTTTGAAACACATGTCAGGAAGCTGCCCGATTTCAAAAGGGTTCTATAAGATCTTTTAATATTAAGGCTTTTTTGATAAATTTGCAAGTTATTTTATTTTAAATTGCATAATAATCAGCTAAGGCTGCTTTCTTTTTGTATTGGGTAAGCTGCTATCTATGCACCCTCAACGATCAGCAACCCTTCAATTTAAATTATCTTTAACAATCAGAGAAGCATGTAAAGTACGAGTATCAAAGATGCAAACGAAGATGTTTCAACTGTAATTAAACTGGCAAGACTACGACAGTTTCGCAGCTTGCCGGCTGTCGAGTTTTGCACGATGCCGGCGCAACGCCAAAACATGAAAATGGAATGGGATGAACCGAATGATGATGAGAGATTAGTGATCTTTTGAGCTGCTCCTACAAGCTTCTGTTGTTCAAGTGAGCTCCAGTAACATCTTAGCTTACAGCATCCACCGTTTAAGATGTAAAGCATTCGATGCTCAAGTGTAAGCTTCTCTCCAACTTGTGATTCGATTTACTTGAGACTAAATGCATGTAGTAGGCTCGGTGCAAACAAGTGGGTTGGACCCGCGGCTTTGAAATTTCATTGGTGAAATGCATGGTTGGGGTAAAAGAAAGAATAATCGGTTGAAAAATTTCATGCGATAAAGTTGCTGTGAAAAGAAGTGTTTAAGTTGATTTTTAGAAAAATTTGCTTGCTTACATTTTGTTTGAAGCATGGGTTATACTAAATTTTCAAATCATAAGTGCTGAAAAATAAAATATCAGAATATCGTATGTCTTATGATGTATTTCTTTAAATCTTTTTAAAGGGACTCTCATTGCCATTTCTAAAGTAGAAAGATTATCAGTTTTCAAGGCAGAAATGGTTGCCAGTTTCTTCCGTATATTTCCTTTCGATTTTTATGTTCGTTCGCGTATCGCTTTTGAGCAGGGACAGATAGAAGAGTTCGATTTTCAACAAAGTACATAATTCATTTACTTTCCACTAGTTCTCATTAGAAGGCCATGGAAATTAAACAATGATGAAGGACCTTTACGTTCCATTAAAATATATTTTTTTCTGGCTTCCTCGCCAATTCGCCAGCATATTTGATCGGTGTATGTATTTATTTCTATAATTAAGAGCAAAACAAATAAGATATAATAACAAAATGTAATAGAACAGAATATCAATCCAAAGATTAACTTTGCAGGTATTAACTGCAATATTTGGCGTATTCAAGTCGGGAAATTGAATTTAAACTTACTTTTAAATTTAATCACTCAATAGTATTAATTTTCGGGGATTTTTTATTGTTCATTTCTTTGGCTTGCTATAAATTTAATTAATTATTATTACTCATCATTTTTAATGGTTCATATTAAGTCAAATAATATAATTCAAGGTTTCAAAGAGCAAAACGGTATAGGAAATTTTCATGATTGCTCTTCTTTTTCAATATTTAACCTTTAGCTTAGTGACATATGGGCCAAAATACATGTGAATGCTTTATTTGAGCAGAAGTTAAAAAAAATTAAATTTAAATTAACATTATCATATGTTTTAACAATCATTATATATTCGTAGTTGTTTTGAATTGATTCAAAACAGCTAGTTAAATAGCTGTTTTGAATCATTTAACTATATTTATGGCAATTTATGCACTAAGAGGTCGAAAAATTAAACAACTGCGTCACTTTAATTCAGAACTAAGTTTTATTTTAAAAACTGGTACAATTTATCTCACTAATATGGAAGTTTTTAACTGTAGTACTAATATAAACCTCCTATAAAATTGAATCACAGAAATAATCAGTTCCATGAAATATTCTTAATAGTTTAGCGCACTGCGTTACCAAATTCTTATTTAAAAGATTTAACTTTTTTAATAATGTCAAAAAAATAAAAAAAATCAAATAGAAACTAGCGGTAGAAGCTTCAACTGAACATAACTAATATTTATAATCGAATTCATTTTCGCCTTCACAAAATACTCCAACTGAAAATAGAAAAAGAGAGCTTCCTTCTAATTTTGTGTATTTTATTTTTATTTTTCTTCTCGAAATCGATTTTCGACCGTAATCGTTCGGTCTTTTTCAGCGATCGCTGACTAGGATTCGGTTCAAAAAGGTCTCAACGGATCTGAAGCAAATTTTAACTGATAAGTTGCAAGCTTGTGAGCAAGCGGTAATCGAGCTAGCAGCCAAAATGAATGAATTTGATTTGTACTTGGCAATCAAGACTATCCCGCAATTTGATGGGAGACCAAAAGAACTAAATGCGTTTCTTAAGATTATAGAGTATATTGAAAAGACTTTGTCCGATAGCGCGAAGACACAGCTAATCGATTTTGTTGTGAATGTCAAGCTGGCAGATAATGTAAGAACTGCTTTAAGTACAGAGACACCGCGAACGTTACTCGAATTGAAAACGACTTTAACAACTAGATTTAAACCCGCAAGTACGATAGTAAGTATTCATACATCTTTGAGTACGGTATCACAAAAAAGGTCTACTATAACTAGTTATAAAGAAAAAATGTTGTCACTAGTAAGTGAGTTAAGCCAATTGCAGATAGGCGAGTTAAATGATAACGTCAAACCAGCTCAGAAGAAGGTAATAGCTAGTTTAAATGACAGTTATGCATTAACTGTATTCAGGAACGGTCGGAACGACCAGTATAAGAACGTTCTTTTCGCAACGAGACCTCAAAATTTAGCAGACGCTGTAAACCTTACTTTAGAGTTAGAAAAGAATGAAAATGTTCAGTCAAGCAGTATTATGCACTATAATAGGAACAATTACCAACACAAGAATGAGATAAATAATGATCGTGGGGGTAACAACTGTAAGTACAATAGGAATAAGGATAGTAGCGACGGTAATAGTAGAGATAATCGTGGCTATACGAATAATCGGGATAACGATAATAGATCTAGATACTCGAAGCGTAAACATAGAAATAACTATCGCAACTATAACAATGTTAGCAATAATAGTTACAACGTTCGGAACAATAATAATAGGAATAACAATAGGGTAAATGTAATCCAGGAGCAGGGAAAGGCAGATGTCTCCGGAGAGGAGTAGATAGTGAATGCAACCCACACTCTCCCAGAGTCACAAAAATAGACGATAAGCCCAACTGCGGTTAATCGAAATGTAATGTACATGCGGTATCAAAAACTGTCCTAATTTTATAAAACTGTATTGCAAGAAAGTTAAAAGTAATTTGACATTCCTGATAGATACAGGAGCAGATATTTCGATCTATAAGATGAACAGTGCATTCAATGGGAGTATCAATAACTCTGAAAAGTATAGATTAACAGGAACTACGAACCAAGCTATTACATCATTAGGTTCAGCTGATTAAATTTGAAATAAAAAAAATCAAATAGAAACTAGCGGTAGAAGCTTCAACTGAACATAATTCATATTTATAATCGAATTCGTTTTCGCCTTCACAAAATACTCCAACTGAAAATAGAAAAAGAGAGCTTCCTTCTAATTTTGTGTGTTTTATTTTTATTTTTCTTTTCGAAATCGATTACGGTCGAAAATCGATTTCGAGAAGAAAAATAATTAAAAGCTACGTATGAAGCTAAGATGTTTTTAACTAAGTTGAAGCCTATATATTACTGTAAACACTATAAAAAACAGGAGACAAAAAGGTAACGTAGAAGCAATCTTAGTAACACAGTAGTATATTACATAAAAACTTCTTATTACTTAGCACTATATAAAATAACTCGAATACTTTCAATTAGCAAGTCTGGTATTAACAGCTAATTCAAAAGAAAAAAAAAACATATTCTCTCTCATAAGTTTCTTTGAAGCAGTTGCACAAAAACAAATTAACAAAATTAAATCAATCTTAAAAACTAATAAGAAACTTTGAGAATTCAGTCTTATTTTTCGAAAACGTTTAATGGTTTATCAAAATCAATAATTTTGGGATTAGGAAGAATTTCCAAAATATCATTATAAATTTCCTAGGAAATATCTGTCTCTACTGCTTTGAACCTTTTGCCAGTACTATCTACAGTCTTATAAAACATAATTTTGACTTCTCCCTCTTCATCAACTTCACTTTAAGTGACACCTAGATAAGTATAATGTTTGTCTTTGACAGAAGAAATTTTTACTGAAACATGAACACTGGCTGATATCTTTAATGGATGAACGTTTTCCTTTTCAATTAGTTGTTTTTTGAGGTTTTGTACTCAAATACAAAACCCTATTGCAATCACGACCTGTGTCCGTCTGTCCGTCTGTCCGTCCGTCCGTCCGTCCGTCCGTCCGTCCGTCTGTATGTCACAGCACTTTTCCTCCGAAACTATAGAGGCTATAGCCATGAAACTTTGTGGAAAGGTCAGAAGTGGTGACCTCTTGAAAGTTCAAGGGTGAAAAAATTTTTCGAAGGGGTTTAAGGGGGGTCTCCCCATATAGGGAGTTGACCCCTCAAAAAAAAATTTTCACCAATGGTAGTCGAGTAGAGTGTCTTTGGAAAGGTCTCAATGAGATCTTTTGAAAACAGGTCTTAAAATTGCCTTATGAGTACCGAGGGGGACAGGGGAAGGGGAAATGTACGAACTTTTCGCGTACCCCCCCTTCGCGATTGGACACCTTCCATCCGAAAAACCTGAAAAAAATCATGGATGTAGGCCTTAATGAGTACAACAACAACAAATACGTGAGAAGTCGAAATTCACTCAACTTTGTTAGCAATAGTATGATTTATTGATTTTATGTTTTCTTGAATAAAATCTAAATGGTACGCTTAAATTCAATAAAATTTAGCAAACAGATGACTATTTATAAGATTGATCTTCCCTGAAAGTTTCATAAAGATCGATTCGTATTTAACGAAGTTATAGCGATTTGAATTTTCCTGTATTACTGTGGAACAATGTGTCCTGTATTACTATGGAAACATATGGCTATGGAGCCATATGCGCTTTTTACCGACTTAGACACTACAGCTTTGCTAGGATTTGCTTGAAAATTTTAGGAATGATATATATCATGAGGATGACTACATACAATTGAAACAAGTCGAAGAGGCAGGAGAGAGCTCCTAGCAAAAGGGCTTTGTAGCCATTCTAGGATTCGAAAAAAGGCCATGAATCGATGCTTACAGTACAGAGGAGTGGCCCCTGAAACAAATTTCATGAAAGGTAGCCGATATGAGTATCAAATGAAAGTTCTCTATGAGAGCTTTTCAAAACAGTTCTTAAACTGACAGTTTTTGCTTCAGTAGGGGCACAGAGGGGGGGGGGGGGTGGAAATACATGAAAAATGTGTTTTCTCCCCCGTGAATGGACACCCGTGATCTAAAAAAATCTGAAAAAATTATCAAGGGAGATATTTATGGGTATAACTTTAACAAATACCTCAGAATTCAAAATTCTTTCAACTTAGTTAATAATAGTATAATCCTCGAACATGGTGTTTCTTAATTTTATTCGTTGCTGGTTACGGCATTTTGTAAGTTGAGTACGAAACCCTTCTGACATGAGCATAGGTCTGTCTACCCAACTTGTTTAACGTTCGTCGTGATTTTTACTATTTTGCCTGACTTTTCGATCGTTTCCAATTCACTACTCCATTGAGGCCATTTAACTAAATCAAGATCATTATGTATATTGTACACTTTTTGCTTTGCCCTACAGTGGTGACAATTACCAGTCATGCAAGCTTGGTTATTTGTTGAGCATACTGTGCCCGCGATAAGGCTGTTCATGGTTGGCTGAGGAATGATCTTGATTTTGTAGAGAATATTTATCATATACTGCGCATTAGTATGTGTATTGCATAGGCAATATCTCTACCAGCAACTATAGGTGGTTTTACATAGAATGGCCGGAGTTTTATGAAATATGAATAACAACATCTTTGTCAGGGTTCTCTTTTTTGAATGAACGATAAAGGATTTTCATGGTATCCAGTAGATATCGCTTTTGCACTTTTCTTTTTATAAGTTACAGTTTCTCATTTTCTAGCTGTGGCTCTAGAAACATTGCCGCGATCAAAAAATTTTTTGATTTTCTCAATCATATGGTTGTCTTTGACGTAGTTTGCTTTTGCCTCATCCGGTCAATGTTCAAACCCTCACGCACAATAGCAGTCTTCATTTTTGACTTTGATATGCCTTCTCCTTCAAAAATTCGTTTCAAGGCTAGTTTTTCTTTTACTGTCTTTAAGCTTTTGTAATTATCTGTGCTGGCATTGGATAACGTAGAATATTTTTTTTGCTGTGAATCTTTCTTGACTTTTTAGATCTTTGGTATCCCTTTTTAGGGTTTTGTACTAAAATACAAAACCCTATTGCAATCACGACCTGTGCCCGTCTGTCCGTCCGTCCGTCCGTCCGTCCGTCTGTATGTCACAGCACTTTTTCTCCGAAACTATAGAGGCTATAGCCATGAAACTTTGTGGAAAGGTCAGAAGTGGTGACTTCTTGAAAGTTCAAGGGTGAAAAAATTTTTCGAAGGGGTTTAAGGGGGGTCTCCCCATATAGGGAGTTGACCCCTCAAAAAAAAATTTTCACCAATGGTAGTCGAGTAGGGTGTCATTGGAAAGGTCTCAATGAGATCTTTTGAAAACAGGTCTTAAAATTGCCTTATGAGTACCGAGAGGGGCAGGGGAAGGGGTAATGTACGAACTTTTCACGTACCCCCCCCTCGCGATTGGACACCTTCCATCCGAAAAACCTGAAAAAAATCATGGATGTAGGCCTTAATGAGTACAACAACAACAAATACGTGAGAAGTCGAAATTCACTCAACTTTGTTAGTAATAGTATGATTTATCGATTTTATGTTTTCTTGAATAAAATCTAAATGGTACGCTTAAATTCAATAAAATTTAGCAAAGAGATGACTGTTTATAAGATTGATCTTTCCTGAAAGTTTCATAAAGATCGATTTGTATTTAACGAAGTTATAGCGATTTGAATTTTCCTGTATTACTATGGAACAATATGCCCTGTATTACTATGGAAACATATGGCTATGGAGCCATATGCGCTTTTTACCGACTTAGACACTACAGTTTTGCTAGGATTTGCATGAAAGTTTCAGGAATGATAGATATCATGAGGATGACTACATACAATTGAAACAAGTCGAAGAGGCAGGAGAGAGCTCCTAGCAAAAGGGTTTTGTAGCCATTCTAGGATTCGAAAAAACAGGCCATGAATCGATGATTACAGTACAGAGGAGTGGCCCCTGAAAAAAAATTTTCATGAAATGTAGCCGATATGAGTATCAAATGAAAGTTCTCTATGAGAGCTTTTCAAAACAGTTCTTTAACTGACAGTTTTTGCTTCAGTGGGACACAGAGGGGGGGGGGGGGGAAATACATGAAAAATGTGTTTTTTCCCTCGCGAATGGACACCCGTGATCTAAAAAAATCTGAAAAAATTATCAAGCGAGATATTTATGGGTATAATTTTAACAAATACCTCAGAATTAAAAAATTCTTCCAACTTAGTTAATAATAGTATGATCCTCGAACATGACGTGTTTCTTAATTTTATTCGTTGCTGGTTACGGCATTTTGTAAGTTGAGTACAAAACCCTTCTGACATGAGCATAGGTCTGTCTACCCAACTTGTTGTATTTATTGCACTTCCTTGTCAGTGCATAGTCCTGCAATTTCAGATCGGTCTCGTCGTATTTGCTTTCGGTCTATTGACCTAGATGAAACTGGAGCTCTTGACCTTGAGGTGGAAGGCGGTGTAATGTCCAGAATTCGTTGAGAAGCTTTTTGATGTTCTCGTCGTTTCTTATTTGCAGGTTTCTATTTGCTCTTAGCAGCTTTATGTTCTCGTGCTGTCATATCTTTCACAAGTTTTTTTGTTGCGTGCTACATCTCAAGGTGTTTTCTTTAGGCTTCAGCACTTTTTATGGGGACCAGTTTTAACTTTAGCCTATAGTGGTGTTGCTTTTCTGCGGGTGTCAAAATCATTTAATGTAGAAGCTTATTTTTAAAAAAAGACACAATATTTGTGTATTTTGGTTTTCGAAACGTATTATATACTTACAAAATACACTTAACTAAAGCAACAACTTTGTTACTTTTTTATAGCAACACAGTGTAGCAGTGATGCAGCTGTAAATATTTGATTATATCGTAAATAATGTACTAAATAGAAAAACAAACTGCAAACATTTTGTCACTATCAAAACTGACAATCAAATGATTGTATATAAAAATAATAATCATGCAAATATCGTCAGCACTACCTTACGACAGCGGTATCTCAGTGGCAACACATTAAACAAACGCACCTCTCCCAATGACTGTGAAGTAACTGATTCGGCTATCGTACTCAACACGTACAGTAGCTATAGTTTGTTTAAAGAGTCAAACGAAATGGGGTATATTACAGTTTCATATACCTATTCTAATGTTTATTTTCATACAGAAACGCAAGGTAGTTAGGATTTCATTCTCTGTTAGGGACATAATGTAAAATATTTTTACTTTAATTGAGCGATTTAGGTAGAAAATATATATTAGAACTGTAATAAGATTCAAAGCTTATAATTTTGGTAACGATATTCAAAGAAAACGACATCTAAGAGATATCAGGAGGGAGTGCCTTTTGTAACACGAGACTCATGTTCAGGGACAGTACTATTTTGTATGAAAAACTACTAAGAAAGACAATGTTGTTACCGTAGCTTGTGATTACATAATATAAAATCTTCTTCTGTATTTATTTAGTGAACAGGAGAATAGTGTTATATTTATAAATCAGTGCAACTTTTTCACAAATTAGTACTGATTCCCAATAAAAAGTAAAATTGAAGCAAAGGGACGGGTTTTTAGGCATAAAAAACTATTTTGGCCCATATGATAACGACTTTATTCCTACGTGCTTTTTAAATCTGTTTTAAATCAGAGAAATAAATTTACTCGGACATTAGCTATTTCAAAAATTTATCTCAATACTGATAATGAATAAGATTTTCCTAAAAAAGATGCTGAATAAGATTTTCCTAGAAAAGAATTTTTGATAATAATTTTTAGAATCTTATTTATGTAAGCCTTTGTCAATACGCTCATTTGAATATGTTTCTGAAGCATATGCTTGATTGTTTATTGTTTGAAGCTGATCCATTAGGGTCGTATACCTAAGATTTAAGCATGGTCTGATTAATTTAAAATTTTCTATTTTCTGCCTCAATTTACAAAAACAGTACGATTTCTAAACTTAATATATTAAGAAAACGGTATACTTTAGATAGTAAGTAAAGCCAACGATGAAATAGATATCATAAAGCTAATATTCCATCTCCAGTGAAACTTACAAATATATAAAATAAAAGAAATAAATTCCCTTTGTAATCATATTTATTTTATTGTTGTAGTTAATTGAAATTCAGTCATACTCAGCTGAGTCTACTGGGTATGGGACTGAAATACTTCATTCGCACAAGTGCCAAAGTTGAAGAAATCGTTATAGAAATCAAAGCAGGGATCAATAGACTTTCTATTAAGCACAGAGCGATGGCAGAGGAAAAAGAACAGGTAAGAACCAGCACTACAGATGCACTGAAAAAAGGAATAAGATGGGCCGGAAAACAGGAGTAGAATAGGACTCTATAAAAGGAGTAGTGAACGTGTTGAAGGTATGCAAACCCTGGATTCAGAACCACAAAAATTGTTGAAAGTATCTAACCCATCGTAGCCAAGCATCATAGGACTTCTAAATATTCACAAACAAGGAAAAGAAATGTGGAAGATTGCATCAGTAGAAAATACCCCCACTCTGAAAATCATGAACTGGTTGGTTCAGGAATTCAATCACATGGACAAAAAATTTTTACCTGATCAGTTAGAAGTTTAGCAGAATCTTCTTCTGAGGGTTTGTCCTAATTTTTGTGTAATTCGGCGTCGACACGTTTTCCTAGCAATCCAGTCAACGAAGCACTAGTTTTGCTTGAAGAACAGCTTCTGATACGAGGAGCAATAGAACAGTGGGAAGCGCAAACTAAAATTTAATATGTTTGAAAGTGGCTAAACTCTGCACGGATTAGAGCTTTATCACTTTTAGGGGAGTATTTTTTAAAGAAACACGTGGCGCTCTAACGGAATATCCCTTTTCATTTTTTAAGCAAAATTTTTAATTCACAGGAAAACTGGCACATTGATGGGTGCAATACGTTGCCGATATTTTCACTATTATCATAAAGGATCGGATCCTTCAATCACTCATGGTGATCAACATGATACCCAACAATATCAGTTAAACTCACGTAATTGAGTCTAAAGGATAGCTGCCATTCCCGGGCGTGATGGCATGTAATGAAGCTGGTGGGCTGAAGCTCAAAGTACTCCGTAAACCAATGGAAATAATGCAGAGAATACGTTTCTCCTCAAATCATTGCCAACAATGAATATGGGTAACATTTAACAGACGTAACAATTCGGTTCCTTACGCTTCCATTAAATAAGCGAGGCCAGGAGAAAGAAGCATCGTAAATTTACAAATTAGTGGAGTGGAGTGGGTACCCTATGGATGTAGTCAAAAATTGATAGCAACAACAAGAAGCTTACAATGCTAACTGTGGAAGTCAACCAGCGAAGGAAATTAGTTATAATTTATGACTCAAGGATGAAAACAATGAAGAAGGTAAAGAAAACCTAAACATTGATCTAATTGACAGAAGCTAAAGTATAGAACTTGCTAAGTTCAACCAAGTACCCCATACCCAAAATAAAGAGGAGCAGAATCTACAAGGTATCATACACGAAATGCAGTAGAAACAATTAGCAAGATATTGAAAAACTTAAACATAGATCTAGTTTACTCAAGCCGACCCACAAAACTGAAGAACTTGCTAGGATCAACAAAGGATCCCATAATGGAGCGGAGCGGTGCCTACAAAGTGGATGTTACATCAGCTGCAAGAAACACTTCAGAGAAGCAGTCAACAAAATGCAAAGGAAGGAAACGAAGAATAATCCTAGAAAATCATGAAATAACTGTGAACGACGTGAGCATTCTGAAAACAATTGATAACGGTTGGAAGTCGAAAGCTTGGAAATTTTAATCGCAGGAGGCAGAACAATCGGAACGATGACCCAGGTAACGGATATAACTGGTTTTCTTATTTTCCAAGTAAGGGATGGCACTACGCCGTGGATGGTTCCAAGCTCGCTTGAGAAAGGAGTAGGGAACTCCGCATTTCCCCACCCATAGCTTCCATGATTCATCATCCCAAACCTCCCCATTAAATGGTAGTAAATGCTCTCGGGGCTACACATTTGGTTTACTGGTTCCCAAATAGTGTAACATTAAATGCAGAGAAACGCTAATAACTGTAAATACATTTTCAGCTCTGTGAAGGTGAAGGTGAATCTTCCACGCCTGATAATGGAATCGAAGAAATAACCATGCCACCAAAATCGAGGTTGAGCGATGAGCTAGCTCCCCGTTAGTGGTAAACCCTAGATTGTTTCGAAACCTGCAGAAGAGCCTCAGAATGCATTGGACCTACGGTAATAACTTTGCAAACCGTAAAAGGACTATGGTATTGGATCCGGGAACGTCGGATCACCCATTTACCCTGGCGCTGCCAATCACCTTTTACAACAGGCCAATCAATATAAATTAAACATACTGGCAATCCAGGAAACAAACTGGACTGGAAGTGATATTCAAGACATGAGATCGAATACAAAATTTAAAGTTGGGAGCCTACTGGAAAACGAAAATTCGGAGTGGCCTTCATTGTGGATAGGGGACTCAAATCACATGTTATTGATTTTAAGGCAGTCAATGAAATGGTTAATTAACGTTCACGTCCCGATCGAAGAAAACGACGAAGAAACAAAAGAAACGTTCTACAATTACCTGGAAAGACAAGTTGACTCATTGCCTACAAATGACACAAAAATAATTCTGGGTGATTTCAACGCTAAGATCGGCGATGAGCTATCTTATCGGGGAACGACTGAAGGATATAGCCTCCACGATGAAGCAAATGACAACGGCCAACGCCTGATTGACTTTGCATGTAGCAAAAATCTAGTCATACTTTTGACTTACATCCCACATCGAAGTATTCGTAAAATGACCTAGGTGTCACCGAATGGCAGCACACAAAACCAGATCCACCATGTTCTGATCCAACAACAGTGAGCCTCAAGCATATTCGACGTTCGTATACACCGAGGAGACAATTGTAGCTGGATCCTCGACAACCAGCTGACTCACATCTTATCAGACGCATCGTTAAAAACAAGCAATGAGTTCTAGATGGAAGCGAAAGCAGCTATTAAGACCGTGGCAGAACACACGATCGGATATCATGGTATGTATGGAATCTTCAAGTCACCAACATGCAAGTCCACCCGAAAACCGGTCGGGTGGATCATGCTTTGCTGGTTGCAGCTCTATATGTAAATTCACTGATATTATGGTAAAGTAGAGCATTGCTAAATGAAGTATGTCTAAATCTAAAAGTTTTAGTGACGAGTAGTGCATATTAAAGATTTACATTATAATTACAGCTATGCAAAAAGAAAGGAACATTTAATAGAAAAGGCATTGAGAGAAAACTGCATCAAGGTATGCTTTTATGCTTCAGCTAAACTCTCTTACATTTACAAGGCGAATGACATATTTTTCTGCAGTTATTGTCGATTTCAACTCATTTCCTTCCTCCTGAATAGAATACAACACTTCAAAGTACGTTTCTATACATAAGAATTCTTCACCATGTAATATGCAACTTATTGTCTTTTTTCCTTCGTTCACAGAAAAAAACAAAGAACTTAGATAATTTCACAGTTTTTCGGCTTTTTATTAGAAGTATGGATATATGTTTGCTGGTTTTATCTAAGATTTGACCCCTTATAATTAATCAATTTGCAAATTTATTATTTTTTTTTTATTTATTCTTCAAAAGTTTCTCGAGCAGTTCACATATACGGACTGTTTGATTATTTCCATATATTTTGCCCAGGGTATCATAATCTCAAAATGCTAACAAAAGCGTGCTTCTACGTACGCAAGATAACTCGATTTCAACAAAACTGATTTGAATGAAATACCCCTCTATAAAGTCTCTTCCTAGGCATCATTTTTTGTCTGCATATAATTTGCACTTGTGTCGAGATGCGGAGTCCATATAAAAAGTACTTTATTGTTAGAAGATCATGTGGCTGAGTAAGTCAACTTATGATTCACGTTGGCCTAACAAATTGAACAATGTTTTTGATAACCACATGTTGGTAATTTGTCTCTTTACTTCAAAATGTTGGATAAATGTAGGCAAGAAATATACAATGGCTCACAACTTATTTGATGCAGTACATTTTTCAAAACTGAAGGTACTACATCTTCAATATGAAAAAATATATTGAAAAATTTCAACTCCAGTTAATAAGCTTTGAATTTCAAATTAATATTTTCGTTTATTTCAAAAATTCAATCAAAAACAACTAAATAACAAAAACAAATTTTGTGTTACAGCTTATTTGATGCAGCAAAAGTTTTCCTTGAAGTTATTAGACTGAACATTTTTCAGTGCAATATGCATATGTGGTATGGTTACTTTTTTGGCTCAGCACAGCTTTGAGCATATTTGAAATCAATTCAACCAGCTTGCCTATCATTTTTGGGGTTATTTGATTCCATTCTTCCAACAATTTTTTTTTAATCATTTTTCTTTTAAATAATGAGTCTGCGAATTTTTTCTCCCAAAAAATCATCAATTCTCAATTACATTGAGCTGGGCAACTGGGCCAGAGGAGCTATCAAATGAGGACAATTCCCAATAAGCCAGGATTGCACAGTTTTTGTCTTATACTTAGGGTCATTATCTTGGTAGAATCGAGCTTTAAGCTCTATTCCGAGTTCGCCAGCACTTAAGAGATATTAGTATACGTGATCTTGCCCATATTCCCTTCAATAAAAGCCAGTTTTCCAATGCCGGTTGCTGACATATAGCCCAAGCCATTACGCTACCACCACCCTGCCTAGCAGCCTCGTGCAGATTGTCTTGTTTGACCTGTGAAATTGGCTTTTACCATACGTACGTTATTCCATTTGAGCTAAATATGTTGAATTTAGACTCATCGGCAAAAATGACGGTCTTCCAAAGCCCCAAATTCTTTGAAATATGCTTAGTTGCAAAGTTCAGGTAGCTTTGTTGATTTTTGTTATTGATAAACGGCTTCTTCCGCGCAAATCGGCCATTAAAATTATCGCTTTTAAGCATACGACGTATGGTATCAGCACTGTATTTTTACCAATCTCAGTAAACCCTTTTGGTGATTTCGGAGTCGATAACTTTGAGTTTCCTTTATTTTTATAAACATCCATTGTTCACGAGACTCACTCGTGCATTCCTGCCCTTGTTTTCCAATATTTTTTCATTGGAAAATCCTTGAATGATATGCTGGACTGTTGGTGAGCTTAAATTAACTATTTCGCATATTTTGCGTTGAGGTTGGTCATTTTTAAAAGGAGTAATTATTAATTTTCGCTGCTCAAGTACTATCTGGCGACACATTGCAAATATAAAACAATTTATTCACTTTTTAACTATCACAATCAAATTATTATTTCAAGAATAAAATTGGAAACAAAGAATTAACTATGTAGTGAAAAGTAGGTATAAAATGTCCGTTCATGACTGCAGCGATAGTCTGCTGCCTCGGCGAAAGAGGATGGTAAGATCCGCTGAGATTGGCCTTGTCTGGGGATGCGTGAATGCGCTGATAGGCTAGCGTTGCGGTGTCATGGGGCGGGTTCTTTGCCCCAGCACAAGGACCCACTGTATAAGAATTTCACATTCACGAATTCTCGGGTCTCAGAAAAAGTCGACCGAAGTCGAAAAACGTAGGTAACTATCTAAAGACGGCAATTGCTTGTTCAAAGAACAAGTCGAAACGAGTCAAATCAGACGGACTTGGGGAGACTTCATCGTTACCCGATGATTCTGATGGCCCACAAATATGAGTGGGGCGACCGGACGGATGTGGTGCCCCCTCACACCCGCCCAACCAGATCAAGATTCAAATGTTGACGTGGCCATCATTTCCCTTTTGAGTGGAAAACTCGTACAAACTACTTTGCATGAGCCTTCCCATCAAACGAGAAATATAGATGTGGCCGATTTATGTCATAGAACTATGTGATCGGGTCACATAGCTCTACGCCATAAAAGCGCACGCGAGCGGAAAGCCACTCAACCCGGCAAGAGCCCCTGAAACTAGGAATAGGTGGAGTGCGTCCTATGGCTAGCCCATATTGTGTAAAAAGCCTGCCCTCTTAGCGGGTCCTATACCCGGTCCGGTAAAAAAGAAATAGAAAGTTCAAAGTTTACAATGTCTAATAATTCATCTTTTTTTTATTTTGATAACAGTTATCACGTCTGCTAATTCAATGTCAGTGACAACCCGTCGAGCATAATCCACTATCTTCGAGCAACCTCCAGCAATTACTTTTGCCGCGCCTGCTTTGGCACAAGTTTAATAAAAAATATATTCAAATATATGCAACAAAATCAAAGATAAGAAAAAAAATTCAATAAAAATATAGAAATTGGAATTAAGTACAAAGAAAAAAAATTAATCAACTCAAAAATTCACTCCAACATAAAAATTGTAATCAAATAAAAGGAAAAAAGAAATCACTTAAATATAATATAGAAATTAATCAATTGTAAAAATTACAATCAAATATAAAAAATGTAAAAAGATAACAAACGGGGTACTTACCCATCCTCTTCGACGAGCTTTCGTAGATGGGGTGGGCACATCTGTAACCGTTGCTACTTTGATTTTCACACAAAAATTTATTTTTCTACTGATTTAATTAATTCTAGGTGAGTGCAATTAGTCGAAGCTAAGTTATTGCTCTAGGATCGTGATTTTGCATTTACTTCACGCTGTTCCGGAACTTCTGTCTCAGTTATTGCGGTAAATTTGCTGGTTTGCGATCAGTCAGTAGTTAGTTATATCACGAACTTAAAATTTTAACGATTCAAAAACGAGATTTGATTTAATAAATTAACTAATTTTAAAATTATCGGCCACGTTCCCATTTGTGAACGCATTTCTTCACTTTTTAAAATGCCTGCTTGGTTTTCCGTCAAAACTGGCAAGGCTGGTATTAGAAAGATCCGAAAAACATATGGCGGCAATCAGGTGATAATCGTTGCTAAATTAGTAAGAAGCGGAGTGCAATGAAATAGTTCACCCGATGCCCGTTATTTCACTGTCTGGGCGCGAATGCACATCAACCACACTCAACTTGACGCGCACTCGTTTATTGCACAAATGCACTTTACCATTGAACAACAAACGGTTAGATGCAGTTTGAGTCATGAATAAGCTTGATGCTCTTAAGGTGCCGATTCCAAGGAGTTTCCGGCCGCACTAACAGCTACTATTTCATTCTTGTAGAATATCACATGTATATCTTTTGGTTTAATCACAAATTATTTACTACGTAAGGAATCCGTGAAAATCCTTCAATAAATTGAAACGAGAAAAAGGGATTCTCGATTCCCTAAAATCTCCCATATACATTATTTCATTCACTTGTCTATCAACTCTCCGAGTACACACCTATTTTTTCGAACATCGCGTACATATAGGGTCAATTTGACCCCAACCTTCTTTGAACGTATACAGTATCGCCCCCACTACAAATATTAGTTTGAAAAAATTTTCAGAAATAGTTTGAAAGCTTTTTTAGTAATTCTCATACATTAGAGAGGCCTTAAATGTCCTTAGCCTACCTAAAAAATTCGCGAACAACCTGAAAAAACGAAAATTGGCATTTTTACATAAAAAATCGTAACACTTTCAATTTATAATATTTTTGGCTAAAAATTTACGTAGAAACTTTCAAGACAACAAAATAAAGGAAAAATGAGCCCTATAGTGTCCCTTAAAAAGAAAGTATTTATTTTGCATATTTATATACATATTCCAACCTGATAATCTTTCACGAGCTCCCATTTTCCACTTTGTTTTATTTTTACTGATCAATGTTGATGTTGGTCTCCCTCGTGCGGCTGAATTTTCACGCTGTTGTAAAAGGCGTTCACTGACAATTGCATGCTGAACATTCAGAAAGTTCATAGTCAGAGTATGATTGCTCAGAGACGTGGTCGTCTTTGGAGGAACCACTGCCGCAAAAATCATCACCGCTGTCTTCAGCCAACAAACGATTACGCACACTAGATCGCAGATTATATTCCATATTGCTTTAAAAAAAAATAAAAATACTTTGACTTTTTTTTTGTCTTTTTGAATTAATCGATCCATTTATAAAGTAAAAAAAATTCAAGTTTTACCTTAAAATTGACGTTGAGTACACAATGGGGTCAAATTGACCCCAGGCTGATTTCAAAGGTTTCTCAACAATAACCAACGTCTTCGAAAGGTAAACAAACTATGTGAACTTATAGTTAAGACACTAAAATATACTTAGAAGCCCATAATACCCCCACTCTCCCGCAGGCCTAGGCGCTGCGATCGGTTAATGTAGCGTCTGGGGTCAAATTGGCCCCATGTGTACTCGGAGGGTGAATCAAACAGAAGAGTTTGCCAATAAAACTTGAAATTACTTTGTATGTGGTCTAAACTGAAAGGAACGTCTCAAGTTTTTCACTTGATGAACGGCGGCCGAAGTTCCTATTCATAGATTTTCGCGAAAAAACGAAAAAAATCGATGCGCCACGATGTCAAACCGTGAAAAATACCCACCATTTGCCCGGCAATTCAAGCACGGCACAAAGATCGCGGGGCGGGTCGAATCGTCCCAACATGGGATTTATTCCCAGACAACTCTCGACTCCAAATTCCAACCGCGACAGACGGACTTTTGCAATCTCCTCATGGTCAAGCGCGAGCACTCTTCTCACCCGCCGTTCTTCGCGTGCTTGCCGCGTGAAAGTCTCAGTGGACTCCCGATTCATTCCTCGATCCGTTCCAAAGACTTTTCTTTTTCCTTTTTCTCCCATCCCGTGCATACGGTAAAAATTCAATCAGCTGCCCACTCAGCTGAACTCGAATGCATTCCGTCATTTAACCTACCGTTGGCCAGCACTAAATCAGTGTTTCCACATCCTAAATTCTAATGGGCAGATTTAAATTTTTTGCAACCAAAATTTAACTGAAGTAGAGAAATTTTAAATGAACTAAAAAATTTACATGAAGTGAAGAAATTTAAATGAAGTAAAGAAATGAAAATTTTAAATAGTAGTAAAATTAAATTTTCATGAAAAATATTATTAAAGGAAAAAATTTAAATTTTAATATAGAGGAAAATTGATATAAAGTTACATTCAATATAATAATAAGAAGAAACATTATTCTACAAATTACAATTAGAAGGGAAATAATTACATTTTTTTTAAGTCTGCCATTATAATTTTGGATAGGAGGGTTTTCGAGCAGTTTGCTTGTATGACTGCTCGATTAGGGAGCGTTCAAGTATTACATGACACAATTTTTGAAGATTTTCGACCCCCCCTCTTCCCCTTGTAACGAACCGTAACGTTTTTCTGCACCCCCTCTAAACGTTACGTAACACTCAAGTGACCATTTTTACCCTAAAGTCGCAAAAAATTATATTATGGTTTTAATCCTTGGTATACTTTTAATTGCCTTTGCGGTAATAATACTAAATAAAACAAAAGATTTTTAATCCGCAACACCTGCGTATTTTGTTTAATTTTTATAAATTTTGGCTATACAGACGATGTTTCATAAGACGATGTTTCATAACGACGCACAATGCAGAGAAGCTCATTTGCCCTTCTGGCAGCAAGGCGCTGTGGCCGTACTCTAGTTTCACAATGGTCTAGGACAGTCTTGCCATGCACGTAACGACAGTGCATTTGAACACTTTTGTGGGATGTGAAATAGATCCCACAGGTTGGACATACTTTTTTCTTTAGGTCGATTTGTACAGATGGACAAAAGAAATCGTAAGGCATCAGCTTGAACCCTTCTAGAGAAGGTAACAGATCAACGGACAACCTCCCAAGAAGTGGCAAAAACTTGGATGTTCCTTTGTCTAGCAAACTGGGTACTACGAGCTTGCTTGGGGTTTGAAGTATTGGGCAAGGTGGCGGCATGAAAGTATCCGCAAACACAGATTTCAATGCACTTCTTGGTGATGAACAGCAGGATTCTTCCGCGCATTTTATAACCTATAAGAAATATTGCGGTTCATGGACGTGAACGCTATACCACGCCAGGTTTGGTTCTGCTGGATCCTGCATGCTATCTTCGGGCTGTCTATACTCCGCCGAAACGTCGTAATTATCAATTTTCATTTCTCTCCACAATTCAGCAAGTGTTTCTCCAGCGTGCTGAAAATTGCGTTTTTCCAAATCATCATCCGTACTCATTCCTTTGCCGTCGAGATGAGAACCAAAATGTTCATAAGGCAGAATGACGCCTGCCAGTCGTTTGCTGAGGGGAGCCATCCGACGCTCAACTTGGTTATATGCGCTCCGCCCAGGAGCATTAGTCGCTATAAACAGGGCGTCCAGGTTGTATTTTTTAAAGTGTTCAATCGCAAAGTTCTTGACTTTGCAATAACGCGGGTTTCCGTCCGGCCCACCATCTACAAAGATGATGATCACTGGCTTCACGGTGTTCGATTCTGTCATCATTAAGATTTTCAATGACGGTATTGATAAAAGTGATTCGAAATCATAAGCATGGGTGTTCGCTGTGGAGGATGTGTGTTTCCCGCTCCTTATGGATATGTGTGTCGGCCCGCTGTACCCAACAGCTTCTTCCTTACCAAAACTGTTAGGTTCCACGTTGACGCCGGCTTATATAGATGGAATAAATTTGTGCCGCTCTGCCACGACACAGTCATGATCAGGTAAAAGTATTCTGTATTCAATATGCATTAAAAGAGGGCTCTGACTTTTCACTGCTGGTAAACCTATCGGTACACGTGCCTTATCGTCTTGTGAGAGAACGAATACTTGCTGCGGTCCCAGAAGCGACGCAAGAGATTCTAATGACCTGATTGTAGGAGTGATAAATTCCCCATCCTCTCGCTTTTTATGCATCTCGGTCTGTGGTCTTGCGAACTTTACGGGTACGGTACGTACGTGCTTCTTCCCTCTTGAGTGTTAGAAACGCGTGGGAGTAAATGAAGATATGTGCCGCTTCGAGAAATTTGGAATCCCATTAACAACAGCCTCTCACGCAGGTCAGACAGAGTGAGACAACTCCTAATCATCTCGGTTCGGCGGCATTCATCAGCAGCGCTGCCATGAATGGCAATTTTAACTATGGTCTCTAGGAGAGCATGTTGCGAGTCAACTAAAGGGGGCTGTCCAGGGCCAGTTCGAGGTTGTGATGCAGCAGCATTGTTCCTCTGACGTTCAGTTTTCTCCAGTTTTTCTTTGGCTCGGAATTTTTCTGCACGCTGAGCAGAGTCCCTTTTTTCCTTTAAACATTTCTCTCCTTGTTTCAACTCTTTGCGTAGCTTTTTTATTTCGTCGTGAACATCATCTTTGGCTATACCAGTGTCCTTTGCTTCAGTAAGAACATTTATTCCTGTTGCAGTAGACCAATTTTCTTCATAAGAGTTTCTTGAGCCGGTTTGCTTGGAGCATTTTTAGTGATGCCTGAATCAATCAAAGTCGTGTGTGGTTCCGTAGACAGTGTCTCCACAGTTTCCTCATCAGTATTCTGACTTTGCTCATCGTGGGTATCGCTCATCTTTCGTTTGACAGCAGTGCTTACTTGTCCAGCGACTGCGACAATCGATTCCCTAAAAGATGAACACGTGGATGAAGCTACAACATCCGAGTCCTATAGACCAAGAGAAAATAAATTGAGAATAGGTGTTATTGACACATGCAATAAAAAAGAACATAATATACAACATATACAAGCAGATGCACCTGTTTTTGTTGAAGAGCACGCGAAGTCGAGGGAACATTGGGCCTTAGTGTTGCTGGCGTGCTTGATGTTTTCATAGGTAGCTAGAAATATATAATAATTATGACCAGTTCTTTAATGAAAAATCAAGGTTGGGATTACATATTATACATATCATTATTACATTTAAGCAGTAAACTTACCTGTGTAATTGCATTGTTGCTTTCTTCTTCGTGGCCTTCACCTTCAAATCTCGTATAACATCATTTATATGTTCTTTAAACTTTTCTTTATTTTTTAGTTTTTCTTTAGTCGTTTCCCAAATTGCGTCGGCATTTTCTTGACACAGGTGCGCTGGCAAGTCAGCATGAGAGCCTTTATAGGCCAAGAACAGCTGATGATACAAATCTTCCTCTTTTGAAGACATAACAGTATGAACACTATGAACTCACTCATTACAGTATGAACACTATGAACTTTAATAACACCGACTACAGCAATGTGCTTCTGCATAAACACTGACGAATACTGACAACGAAAACAACATTAAATGCCGTAAAACACAATCTAGGGATTCCCCGTGATGGCAACCAGACTACACAATCGAGGGATCCCCCGTAAAACGTGAATGAAAAGGGTTACCAATTTGGGAGTTTTTATTCCCTAATTTTTTATTTAAAAAAAAAAACAATGTTACGTAACGTGTTGTAAGAAAGACCCCCTCCCGCCCCTGTAACGCATCGTAACGTTTTACGAGACCCCCCCTCCCCCCAAATTGCGTTACGTAGTACTTGAACGCCCCCTTACTACAACTACATCAAATAAGCTGTGAGCTCTTTGAGGAACGGAACAAATGGAGAGGCTATGCTCATATAAGCTCCATAGAAAATGATGCGACCACCTTCTGAGCATGATTGTCATTTCATTTCCAATAATTTCCACAATTTCTCCTCTCGAGAGCCAGATTGTCAATTTGACGACTAAACATGGACGCGAAATTTACCTGGCGCGTGAGATACGATTCGGAATTTAGTCGTTTTTTCGGTTCGAGAACGTGTCCGGAGGTGCATATTGACTGTAGTGAAAGTAATATTACACCTGGTTTAGGGATAACAACATTTTAAGGAGTGACATTGTAAATCGGAGCGAGGAACTTAATTAAAAGTGTAATGTGCGTTATTGCTAGAAAACGATGGGTTATCGATACGAAAGTGTTTTCTATCCTAAGTGGCCATAATGCTTTATTTGTATTCAATGCTATTTTCTTATTCTGTGAAGTGTTCTTTGCAATAAAACCATATTTACTAGTGCATAAGCGTTTGTTTACTTTCTTGTGACAACCCATTGGGTTCCCCTTAACTAGCTTTAGAATCACGGTCGCAGGGGTAGGTGCAAAAAGACACGTAGTTAGGCAGGCGGTCGCAGGGGTAGTTGCGACAACGTGTACACATGGATGTCCACTCCGGTTTTATCTTGTTCCTCAAAGTGTGAGCTATTCTATGGACGCGTTTTGCTTTATTTCTGCTAACGGGACATTGGAAGCATTTTTTCTTACTTCTGCTTGTATGTTCCAATTTTCAGAAATATTCATTTTAAAAACTGTATTAAAAGATTTGTAAAATTATTGTATAGTTTTTTATATGAGGACAACAGTTTTTTTAATTTATATTGAAGTGCATCCAATAAGCTGTGAGCTACTGTAAGAAGCGAAAGCCTATTTCAAGCATACAAAAATTAAATTTAGTTACTGAAAAGCGGCACGAAATTTAGACTCGGCAATTATCAAAAATGTTGTCAATAAGCGTTTTCCGGGTCATAATAACTTACGCCACGGTAGTAAGTTGCACGATATTCTAACCTGACAAGAATGCTGGGCGACACCCTTTCATAAAAAATATTTCGCGAGTTTCTAACTCATGGTAATTATCAGGCCAACCCGGATTCGCTGCATCGATATTGAGCTCGATACTCATAAAATTAACACTGCCCTAGCCCTAAACTAATAGAGAATCGCGATATCATGCATCTTCATGCAGAAAAATGCATACGATCAGCGAACCGCGAGTATGATCGCGTTCGCGGATGCGATATCGCGATCATATTCATATGAGAGCGCAAGAAATGCCCAAACAAACTCATGTAGCGTAGCGGGGCTTGATACACATGAGTCCACACGCTGTTGATTTAACCGAGCGCCGAGTGCTGCTGCTGCTGTTACTTCTTGGGCGGCAAAAGATACTCGATCGTATGGCTCGTACTTTAGTATGTGCATGAACAGGTTTGACTTGACCATGTGCCTGCGGGTTGAGAAGAATTTCTTCAGGTGAAAATAAAAACAGAGAACAGAAAATCGCGACTCAATGAGAGAGATCGTTGTACTGAAACGGAAAATTCACTCATTTCGGGTCAGTTCAGCCCAAGATACTCTAATTCTATCTTTGCCTTGTAGTTCGCGACTCAACGTCTTGTGGTCTTATATGTTATGCTTAGCTGCAGGGAAAAGATACAAATGGGGGCTTGAGTTGGAGGATTTGAGGAGCTCGCGAGATCAGCACATGAAGAAATTGATCGTAGATCAGTTTGATTCTGTTTCTTGCCGCGTGTGGGGTGTATTTCACGTTCTTTGCGCGTCGACTCAAAATAAGCGTGCGTAGTTTCGCGGTGCAACCGTACAAATCGATCATTCGTATCCGTATCTATAGATTTCCATAGTAGGCGTTTGACTCATTAGATCTTATCAGTGTTTCAACGATATTATTAAGATAGAGAGTGTGTTCCTCGAAGCCGGTCGGTTTAGGTGATTATTATTGAGGAATCCTCCTCATATGTGGATCGTGTGTTTTGTACGGAAGTGATTATTATACCTAGATCCCCTGGTGTTATTGATTCATTAATTTGATAATTTGTTTGGTGAAGTGAATTTTAATTAAGTACTTAAAAAATCAAAGATTGGTGTATTTTTCGGATAGTGTGGTGCAATAGTCTGGTAGTGAAGGATATTGAACGTTAAAACGCTTACGGATATTCAGATGACTCAGAATAAGATAAAATGAGCATTTCGCTGTCATTGCCTCATCGATACAAAAGAACCTTACAAGCAATGACACTTGCTGTAGCAATTATTTATATGACACTGGTCCTGTACCAGAATGCCTATGGATATCCTAATTTACAGGTAATTTTCTACTATAATCTAGTTAATTGATACTACACAGAACATATATTCCACCTATGAATATAAGGTCAAATAAAATATCGAAGGTGGTTACCAATTTTACATTGGACTCTTCGACGCTTACAAGGAGGTCTGATTGTCCTCGAAGTATTCAGTTGTCCTTGTGATTCGATTTAGGCTTTTGTAACCCCAATATCCGACGGCAATATAATTTGAAGGTTCATAGTACCAATGAGCTTCAAGTAATTCAATTTCCCGCCATTCTATACTTGTGCTTAATGCTGAGTTCAATGTGTTCTTACACAAAAAAAAAACTTTTAGGCGGCATTAAGGATTCTTTTACTTTTTCTCATTTGCTATCATTAAACACTATTAAAAATAAGATTTGCAACGTTGAAAGACAGTAAATTCGGAAATAAAATGTAAACAAAGTTTTCAGCTTTTTTAATTACGAAAAATGTTTATCAATCGAATGCACCTATAGAAACAGGTCCATAACTTTGGATCGATTGTTTTCAGCTTCAAATATTTAGAAGCGAGTGCAAGAAAAATTCATCAAACTGTTAAAGTTTCTGCAATATAAATTAGAGTACTCATCGTTTGTTCAGTGATTCCGACGTTCAAATCTCATTCGTGGCATCACGTTTTTCTACCGGTTCTTCTATTGGATTATGAGCCTACTAAGCTTTGATGGATGTGACTGAAAAATCAATCTTTAAAGTTCAGTTAACATAGAGTTAGTTACGATCAAGAAATGATATTCATAAAATCTAAACGTCAAGCTTCAATTTAGACTGGTGTGCGGTGATTATTACTTCTTTAAAATATGGCTGAGAGCATTGCAGGACATTTTACTTTCCTTGAAAAGTAAAGGTAGTTTCAATAAATAATAGTAATGAATTTTGCTTATAATTCAAACATGTTAGCAAAATATTCCTCTGTCAACTGAGGTTTCTGACCATTTTTCAATATGACGTTGTTAACATGGTGCAATAAACACGGTTCCTTAAAATTTGGCCGTATTTTAAACGACCTTATCGCGGCATACTCAATAAAGGTTTTATATAGGTGACTGTCTTAAACAATTTCAGAGGTGTAAATATTGATGCAAATAGAAAAGAAGCTCGTGCTCGGCCAACTGAACATATTCAAATTAAACACTATTCTTTGTTTTCTTAAAAAGCCGTCGGGCTTTGTTTTTTTTTGTGGGAACAGACGCGTTTCGACTCCTTTGAATCTTCTTCTGTGACGCGAATAATTGCAACATTTTTGCCTGGCTGGCAGTGTTGTAGTCAATTAATCCACAGGTTGGTTCTCCTTTTCTCGAGAAGCCGTCGGGCCTTGCTTTTTTGTGTCTAAAAACTGTGTGAAAAAATTAAAGAAAGTAACTTCCCTTTAACTCTATTATTTTATTTTTATTTCGTATACAATCGTTTCGTTCTCTACTTGAGAACTTCCTCAGTACTACTATTCCCTAAACTACAAGTGTCCTAACTCTTTAAACTATTGAAATGAATCTCTCATTACACTTAACATTTCTCTAATCCCTCAAAGTTCTTTTACTTAATCTCTAATTATCTGACCCTTTTACCATTCAAATATTTTGTTTTTCCTTAATTACTACTTAATTACATTCATTATTTTGTAAGCTTGAATAGCCAGGTGTACCCGTTACCTGGGTCGCCGTTCCGAATGTCCTGTGTCTTCGATTGAATATCTTCAAACTTTCTGCTACATCAAGCTTCCACCCGTTTGTAATCGTTTTCAGCATGCTCACGGTGTCCGCAATGATGTCATGTTTTTCAAGGACTATATGCTCCGCCACTTTTGATTTGGTTTTTTGCATCCTGCTTTTTGTTTTTGTTGACTGCTTCCTTTAAGTTTTCGTTCCATCTGACGCCTAGTGATCTCCTCCTTTGTCCAATATGACATCCATTACGTTTCGTACACGATACCTTGTAGACTCCGCTCCGCTCCAGTTTGGGTATGGGGTCCTTGATTGATCCTAGCAAGTTCTGAAGTTTTGTGACCCGGTTCGTATAAAATAGGTCGATGTCTACGTTTTTCATAGCCCTCTTCATTGTTTCCGTCCTTGAGTGGAAAGTTACAACCAACCTCTTCCGTAGCTCGACTTCCGCAGTTAACGTTGTGAACTTTTTGTTGAAGATCTCCTTCGTTTGTTTGGCTATTAATTTGGTGAGATCCACCATAGGGTATCCATTCCACTCGGCTAACTTAGACATGTGGGACGTTTCTTTGTTCAGGCCTTCCTTATTCAATGGAAGCATGAGCATTTGATTCACAAGCCAGCTAAATGTCGCCCATTTTTGCTGTTGGCAATGGTTCGAAGTGAAAGATGTCCGTTGGTTTGTGATATATTTCGAACTCTAATCCATTAGCTCGTCTACATATCATCACGCCCAGGAATGGTAGCCGCCCGTCCGACGAAAGCTCGTAAGTGAAACTGATGTTGTTGTGTAACGAGTTGATCGCCTTGAGAGTTTGCTGTACTTGATCCTCTTTGATGAAGATATCGTCTACATAACGCACCCATTGATGTGGCAGTTTACCTTCTAGTGCTAGCTTCACCTCCAAAAATGCCATAAAAACTTCGCTTAAAAATGGGGAAAGAGGGTTTCCCATTAGAACACCACGTGTTTCAAACGTTAAAATAAAATCGATTTTACCTTAAACCACAGAATTTATTTAATAAAAAGGTGAATGTACATTTCGGAAACAATCGTGTTCCTTCTTCAGTACCAACTGACTTATTTGTCTAAAACATCAACCTTATATAGAAACAATATTCAATGAACGAGAAACCAATTAAATAGTAATTACACAAGACAGTCATAAAAAACCTAATTGCTGAGGATATACTCAAATGAACTTGAATAGGGGTGATGACGCATTACCTGTATCATGATTCATTCGCTGGTGTTGTGGAATTTTTTGAATCTCAATACTTTCGATGATATCTAGCTTCCGTATGTCGCTTACCTGGCTTATGACCTTCAATTTGTCCGTCTTGATCATATGTCCTGATTCGACAATGTGTTGCGCGACTGCCGATCGTATGTCGTTATTCCCTCTTCGCTTTTTGATTGCATTTTCCGCCTCACTCAGATGTTCTTTGCACCGTGTAGTTGCTGGACGTCTTGTTTGTCCGATGTAGACCATGTTGCATTCGGGACAGTTGATCTGGTACACTCCGCTTTGTTCGTTGACTTTGCGAGGATCCTTGACAGACCTGAGGAGGCTTCCTAATTTTAGTTTCCTGCTAGATGGTACCATTTCGATGTTTCCAGATTTCAATATCTTTTTCATTTTTGTTGTTACGTTAGTGTGTCTCACTGGTGCGCGTTTGATGGTATCCATGTGTTTGTTTTGTATACCAAGTGTCGTTAATCCGTTACGTTTGAGTTGATTTTCCTTTTTTCTGACTATACTCCGGATCGTATCACACTTGTATCCGTTCATTTCTGCGTTCTTGGTTATGTAGGATTCCTCTTTGCGTCGTTCGTCACTTGATAGCGGGATGGTCAGCATACGGTGAATCATAGCATGATATGGTGCCATCTTTTGAGAAAAACTGTGTGAGGACGTTGCTGGAATTGTCCTCTGAGTTTGCGTTGCTTTTCTATGAATTCCAAAACTCAATGCCCCATTGTTCCTGAATATATTTATATCCAAGAATGACAGCTTGTTGTCCTTCTCCTGTTCCATGCTGAACTGTAAATTTTTGTGGATCGAATTGACACTCGTGAGTGTATGCTCCAATTTGTCCTTATTTACGATAGCTAAGATGTCATCAACGTATCGGATCCAAAATCTGGGAAGGAAACCTAGTTCTTCTAGGGTCATTTCAATGTTGGTCATGAAAATGTCACTTATGAGCGGTGATAATGGATTTCCCATAGCTACGCCACTTGTACCTTTAAAATATCGCTCTCTGAAGGTGAAATAATTTTCACTCATGCACAGGTGCGTTAGTTTCATTAGACTGCGTACCTCTTTGCGCCACTCCCATTCATTTGGTCTCAGTTCTAAGAGACGGTGTTCTAATAAGACTAGTGCTTCCCTTACCAGAATACTAGGAAATAATGCGTTTACGTCGAACGAAACCAAAAGTTCCGCATCGAGTATACTGCCGCAATTTTGGAGTCTGATCACCGCTTCTTGACTATTTCTGACGGTTCTGGCGCTTATATTGTTACCAAAGATGTCGTTAAATCGCTGTAACAACCATTTCGAGATTTTGTGAGTCGGGGAGTTCACCGCAGCAATTATCTCCCTCATTTCGTTTCCGGGCTTATGAATCTTTGGCATACACCTTATTCGCGGTAAACACGGGTTGGACACTTTCAGCTTATGAAGGTTCTCGATAATATGTTCACAGTCTTTCAATGTTTTGTTGATCCTTTTAATAGAGTCCGGAAGAGGGTCTTTCCTTAATTCGAGGAATTTCCCATTGCTAAGAATGTTGTTCACTGCTTCGTCATATTGTTGTCTATCCATGATCACAATCTTATTACCTTTGTCTGCTTGGATAAAGTAGACTGGTTTACTGTTGATTTCTTTGATAAGGTTTTCTTGTTTGAAGTTAGGTATTTGTTCAATACCGTGAATGATCTGACCCACTTGGTGCCTGACATTGTTCTTGATTTCTACATTCTCGAATTTGACTGCCGCCTCCACGTCTACTATGACATCCTCTACTGCTCCTCTGCTACTTGAAATTGCGAAGTTGAATCCCAAATTCAATAATTTTAACTGTTCGTCAGAAAATACCTCATTCGATTTGTTCACAACAAAATCCGAAATCACTGATACCGTAGATGACTTGATATGTTTTCTTCTTAGGAGTTCATTTAGCTTCTTCGTCAGAATCATACGTTTTTTGGCTTTGATGCAATCAAGGGATTTATTCACTTTTTCCAAAATGTCACAAATATCTCCTTTTCTCCTCGATGTGTTCGCTAATTTCATGTGCGTGGCATAAATATTCAATGTTATATTATTTTGTTTGCAATATAATGATTTTACGCTGTTCTTAATGAGCATCCGTTCTAATTTTTGTTGCTGTTGCTTCGAAGATGTTAACGTCTTGTTCAATTTAATTTCATGGCTTTTTGGGGTGATACCGAATTTGAGACATAATCGTAAAAATCGTATATCCTCGCTCACTGAACCGAGTTGTTGTTTTAGTTTAAGCAGTTCGCTGTACTCCGATCTGGGCCTGGTTGCCATGATCAATATGTATAGTGTCGGAATCTAATGAAGCTAACGCACCTGTGCATGAGTGAAAATTATTTCACCTTCAGAGAGCGATATTTTCAAGGTACGTAGCTATGGGAAATCCATTATCACCGCTCATAAGTGACATTTTCATGACCAACATTGAAATGACCCTAGAAGAACTAGGTTTCCTTCCCAGATTTTGGATCCGATACGTTGATGACATCTTAGCTATCGTAAATAAGGACAAATTGGAGCATACACTCACGAGTATCAATTCGATCCACAAAAATTTACAGTTCAGCATGGAACAGGAGAAGGACAACAAGCTGTCATTCTTGGATATAAATATATTCAGGAACAATGGGGCATTGAGTTTTGGAATTCATAGAAAAGCAACGCAAACTCAGAGGACAATTCCAGCAACGTCCTCACACAGTTTTTCTCAAAAGATGGCACCATATCATGCTATGATTCACCGTATGCTGACCATCCCGCTATCAAGTGACGAACGACGCAAAGAGGAATCCTACATAACCAAGAACGCAGAAATGAACGGATACAAGTGTGATACGATCCGGAGTATAGTCAGAAAAAAGGAAAATCAACTCAAACGTAACGGATTAACGACACTTGGTATACAAAACAAACACATGGATACCATCAAACGCGCACCAGTGAGACACACTAACGTAACAACAAAAATGAAAAAGATATTGAAATCTGGAAACATCGAAATGGTACCATCTAGCAGGAAACTAAAATTAGGAAGCCTCCTCAGGTCTGTCAAGGATCCTCGCAAAGTCAACGAACAAAGCGGAGTGTACCAGATCAACTGTCCCGAATGCAACATGGTCTACATCGGACAAACAAGACGTCCAGCAACTACACGGTGCAAAGAACATCTGAGTGAGGCGGAAAATGCAATCAAAAAGCGAAGAGGGAATAACGACATACGATCGGCAGTCGCGCAACACATTGTCGAATCAGGACATATGATCAAGACGGACAAATTGAAGGTCATAAGCCAGGTAAGCGACATACGGAAGCTAGATATCATCGAAAGTATTGAGATTCAAAAAATTCCACAACACCAGCGAATGAATCATGATACAGGTAATGCGTCATCACCCCTATTCAAGTTCATTTGAGTATATCCTCAGCAATTAGGTTTTTTATGACTGTCTTGTGTAATTACTATTTAATTGGTTTCTCGTTCATTGAATATTGTTTCTATATAAGGTTGATGTTTTAGACAAATAAGTCAGTTGGTACTGAAGAAGGAACACGATTGTTTCCGAAATGTACATTCACCTTTTTATTAAATAAATTCTGTGGTTTAAGGTAAAATCGATTTTATTTTAACGTTTGTACGTACCGCAGCAAAAAAATTCCGACACTATACATATTGACCACGTGTTTGTTTAAAAAATTCGCCCCTGAATGTAAAATAGCTTTCTCCCATGCAGAGTCTAGTCAGTTTCAAATACATTTTGGCGGGTGCATTCCATTGTTCTCCACTCCACAAGAAACGCAAGTGTTTCTTTGACCAGAATACTTAGAAAAAGTGAAATGACACCATCGTATCGCCATTTTCCACAGGTCCCCAGGACAAAACCTTTGAAGTAAATTCTGCCGAATTCGCTGCTGATCTGGTAACAAATTTTTTGTCCCTGTTATTGAATTCCTTGACTATCCACTTCGCAATTTTCTGAGTGGGGGCGTTTTCTGCTGAGACAATTTCACGCATTTCATGGCCTGGCTTGTGAATCGTCGGAAGTCCTATGATCCTTGGTAGCGATGGGATAGTTACTTTTAAGAATTTCTTGAGGTCCTGAATCCATCATGGTTCACATTCTTTCAGCGCTTTCTCCACTCTTTTTATTGACTCAGGCAGCCGATTATTACGTAGACTAAAGTATGGTCCCATATTTATTTTTTTCCGCATTCTGTTGTCGTAATCGGCCTTGTCCATGATCACTAAGCCATTCCCTTTATCCGCTTTCACGTAGTAAACCGGTAGATTTTTGAGCTTATTGATGATCCTATTCTCGTTCTGCTTTCAGGCCTATCTAGTTTCTTTTTTCAGTGTATCTACAGTGCTGGTTCTTATTCTTTGTTTCTCCTCTGCCGTCAGTCCATGTATGCTTGAAAGTCTGTTGATCCCGGTTTCGATTTCCATGACGGTATCTTCAGGTTTGGCGTTCGCGATAATGAAGTATTTCAGCCCCATGATCAGTAAATTCAGTTGAGCTTGCGTAAATACCTGGGACGATTGATTGATGACTATGTTTTCCATTGTACGCACCTTGATTTGTTGGGACACTGTCACTTGTTCTCGTCTTAATTGACTAAACTTCTTTTTCAATGCTAATTTCTTCCGCTCACTTTCGCACTCTTCCGCTACTTTCACTTTTGTTAGAAACAACCGGAAACCCAAAGGATATTGCTTGGCCAGATTCAAATGTAATTCTTACGCCTCTTTGCTTGTCCTGTCCAATTTCGTATAGAGTCTTTCAATACTCATCCGTAGGGTATCCATTCCACTGGGCTAAAACGCGTTTGCTCACACAATGAAGCAAGGCCCGACAGCTTTTCAAGAAAAAATATCGAAATTTATTTGTGAACGCATAGTTTGAGAACATGCGTAAACTTCGAAGCACCAGTGACTGTATGATTTTTGTCGAAAATAGTTTGTGCATTAGATAAAAACCCAAAGTTTTGCGTTGAGTAGATAGCCAAAAAAAATTATTATTCTCAAATAATCCTTCATATTTCAAACTATGAGATTATGTCAAGTTTTCTCTCATCTAGATATTCAAGGATCCTAAATCCTTATCACAACTCAAGCTGTTTGTTCGTGTTTTTCTGCACGGTGCTTGAAAGCTTCATTTATTGAAACGTTTTGGCCTAGATCCTTTATTTCGAGGGACATCTTTATGATAATTCATATCCTTCAGCACATTTATATTATGATAAGGATATTCAAAGTGAAGGTTTTATCAATTGCTGCAAGTATTATGCTTTTACCATATAACGTTTATTAATTCTTTATCCTTATTCTCATTTCAATTTTAACATACAACAACTTAAAGTGACGCAAAAGTTTGTAGATGTAATTGTTTCAATCAAATATTCTTTAAGGATGATTAGAGCTATATTAACATTTTGATGGACTTAAATACATGAGAATATGGCTTCTAAAATATGCACATTTATTTTACAATTTTAATTCTTCACAATTCAGCAATATCAATCATATGCAGGTACTGTAAGCCAGTTAAACTTAAAAAATATCAATCCTGCGAAGATACAATATAATACAATGAGGGAAAGTATTCCCACGTGGTAAGCTTAATTTTGAGAAACATATGAAAAACCGCAAAATGGTCCATTTTTAGTTCTTGCGGAAAAGACTATCTTGAATAAAATATTTCAGTAAAAAGATTAACCCACATGTAATAATCCTTCTTAAATTGGATAACGAGCGCAATAGTGAAATTCGCCTAAAATCAAAACGTAGACTGAGGATTAGGTAAAAATATCCTTTCTTGATGTCATCATACTGATATGACCCCCGAAAATATAATATATCCTAGACGGAGAGTCCCTGGAACTAAAAGACCTTAAGCATAACCTCTCGCCATTGTTAAAATTTACAGAATTGTGCAGTTGAAGATAAATAAAATTTCACTAATACTCTCGCTTAGTTTAAGAAAAGGATGTAAAGCCCTAAATATTCGGCTGAGAGAAAACTTTACAGAATCTCGTAGTCTGTAGTATTTGAAGTCATCTAAAATGATTACCATATTTAAATCATTTTATCACCACAGAAATCTGATACTTGTTTCCAAATGCACTCCACTGCGCTCTGCATAATTTGTGCTGGTACGACCACGTTTAAATTCAGTAATCCACGTCTCTACCATTTGTTTCGCTGGAAAAGAGTCCGGATAATGTTTATTAAGCCATTGTTTGGTTTCCACTGAATTTTTTTTCTTCAAAAAGCAATGCAATTTATACACGTATCGTTTGAAGGTTAGTACTAATAAAAAATCATATGGAAAAAACGCCATCTATGTGTCATCTTACGGACTTATTGAATGGATTATTAGTAGTTATTGCCTTGCTAGCATAGTTTTTTCTCTCGGTGTAGGTATCGTCGCCATGGATCTAAATTCTAAAACTGCATGCCCCTTATACCCATACAAACATCTTATTTCACTCACCTTTACTATGTTCGCCTTCTTCACATAATTAGCCAGGTTTTTGATCCACTACAAACTTTCTGCTACGAGTAAAACTGACGTTAAAAATAAATTAGAGATAATTATTAATTTTTATCATTAATGATTGTTATTTTTTAATAGCACTTTATTTTGGTGTTCCTATTCTTAGTTTTGCATCCTGTCTGTCCGGACATCAAGTTTTCTCAAGAAATTTTGTGAACAAGTTAAAAGTGATGACCACTTCAAAAATTGTGTAAGGTTTTGATTTATTTCATCCTTTTTAGTACATTTTAAAGTTGGCTTTCTTTATTTCTTAAAGCTCTTTTATTTCATGATTTTGAGTGAACCTTAGCCTCCAACAAAATAATGACCTAAGCTAATGCTGAATAAACAATGAATTCCTTCTTAATTATGGATTTAATTTTCCAAATGGCAGGAACAACTTTCCAAATGGCAGGAACAACTTTGAACATTGTGTTTCGAAGAACAGCGAAACCCGTGAATTGCTACTTGAACGTTGCGGAGACCTTTTACTTAAGAACCATATTAAGTGTTCTCCAGTACGTTTAAAATCCCCATGAATCTTTTGCTTCGAAAGAATCATTGCTAATAAAGCTCATAATAATCAATTCATTCTGCTCCTCTTGTAGTATCTACATTAGAAAGCTTATGCATACTCCAGATCCGTTAACCACTGAAATTTTTGCTAAAAATCAAGCATATACAATTCACACGTCATATTTATTAAAGTACTTACATATATAGTATTACACAAGATCGTGTACATTTCCTCCGAGAGTCTACAAATGTATCCTATGTTGTTACTATATATATGAGCAAATGTTATATATTAATCAATTTAAATACAACGATATGCAATACTAATTTATTAGATTAAAGACATACGAGTATAATCACTGAAAATTCTGGAAAAATCACATAACTTATTAAAATAAACAATAATTTAAAATACCGTTGGTCTGAAAGGTTGGAAATACTAATCCTAACACCAATCATGTAGTTCGCGTAGTATAGTGGCTACAGTGCTCACGCCATAAGCCGAAGGTTCCTGGCTCAAATCCTTTTGGTGACATCGGGATTTGTTTCAAGTGATTCTTTGGACGGCCTATAAGCCCATTCAGCGATGATGATACGTACTGCTTTCAAAATCAGAACATTTCGCAGCTGGGTGGACGAACATACAGCCAAGTGTAGTATTGGTAATATCACCTTTTCGAGTGCCGATGCAACGCAAGATAATAAGATACTCTAACTATCTTTAAGGGGAGGCCCAAAAGGGGCTGTAGCTCTAAAACAGTCAAACAAAAATACACCAACCACAAACGTGCAGGAAAGATCCTCCATGACGATATCTGCGATGATAGGTGATAGCAGACTTCCCATTGGTAGGCCATATATCGGCTTGTAGAGTGTATTTTTGTAGCTGAATATGTTGTTCTCCATTATGCAAAATTTTAGAGCTTCCATGAAATTTCTCCTGGTGATGTTTGTGGTGTCTTGTATTTCGTCCCATCTTTTTTGGATCAGATCGATTGCAAGTTTTGTTGGAACATTGATGAACAATGAGCTGAGATCAAATGAGACCATTGTTTCGTTATCGTTGAGTTCGGTGTTTTTAAATTTTGTTTTTTTTAATTCCGTTGTATTCATGACGTTGAACGCAGAGTCGACTGTCAGGATATTGAAGTGGTTCGCTAAGTGCTGTGCTAAGTTGTGCGTCGGGCTGTTTGCATCTTTCTCACAATTTCGTTGTTGGTCTGCTGTAGCTTACGTTAGAATAAAGTCAATTTTACCTTAAACCACAGAATTTATTTAAGAAATAGGTTTATGCGCATTTCGAAACCAATCGTGTTCCTTCTTCAGTACCAACTGACTTATTTATCTAAAACATCAACCTTATATACTAACAATCTTCAATGAAAGAGAAAACATTTAAATGGTAATTACGAAGGGCATAGTCATAAAAAGTTAATTGCTGCAGATATACTCAAACAAACTTAAATAGGGGTGATGACGCGTTACCTGTGTCGTGATTCATGCGATGGTGTTGTGGAATTTTTTGAATCTCAATACTTTCGATGATATCTAGCTTCCGTATATCGCTTACCTGGCTTATGCCCTGATTTGACAATGTGTTGTGCGACTGCCGATCGTATGTCGTTATTCCCTCTTCGCTTTTTAATTGCATTTTCCGCCTCGCCCAAATGTTCTTTGCACCGTGTAGGTCCTGGACGTCTTGTTTGTCCGATTTAGACCATGTTGCATTCGGAACAGTTGACCTGGTACACTCCACTTTGTTCGTTAACATTGCGTGGATCCTTAACAGACCTGAGAAGGCTTCCTAATTTTAGTTTTCTGCCAGATGGTACCATTTCGATGTTTCCAGATTTCAATATCTTTTTTATTTTTGTTATTAAGTCAGTGTGCCTCACTGGTGCGCGTTTGATGGTATCAATGTGTTTGTTTTTCATACCGAGTGTTGTTAATCCGTTACGTTTGAGTTGATTTTCCTTTTTTCTGATTATACTCTAGATCGCATCACACTTGTATCCGTTCATTTCTGCGTTCTTGATTATGAAGGATTCCTCTTTGCGTTGTTCGTCACTTGATAGCAGGATGGTCAGCATACGGTGAATCATAGCATGATATGGTGCCATCTTTTGAGAAAAGCTGTGTGAGGACGTTGCTAGAATTGTCGTCTGAGTTTGCGTTGCTTTTCTATGAATTCAAAAACTCAATACCCCATTGTTCCTGAATATAATTATATCCAAGAATGACAGCTTGTTGTCCTTCTCCGGCTCCGTGCTGAACTGTAAATTTTCGTGGATTGAATTGATACTCGTGAGTGTATGCTCCAATTTGTCCATATTTACGATAGCTAAGATGTCATCCACGAATCGGATCCAAAATCTGGGAGGGAAACCTAGTTCTTCTAGGGTCATTTCGATGTTGCTCATGAAAATTTCACTTATGAGCGGTGATAATGGATTTCCCATAGCTATGCCACTTGTACCTTTAAGATATCGATCTCTGAAGGTAAAATAATTTTCGCTCATGCACAGGTGTGTTAGTTTCATTAGACCGCGTACCTCTTTACGCCACTCCGATTCATTTGGTCTCAGTTCTAGGAGTCGGTGTTCTAATAAGACTAGTGCTTCCCTTACCGGAATACTAGAAAATAATGCATTTATGTCGAACGTGTACCAGATCAACTGTCCCGAATGCAACATGATCAAACAAGACGTCCAGCAACTACACGGTGCAAAGAACATCTGAGCGAGGTAATTAAAAAGAGAAGAGGGAGTAATGACATACGATCGGCAGTCGCACAACACATTGTTGAATTAGGACATACGCTCAAGACGGACAATTTGAAGCTCATAATATCATCGAAAGTACTAAGATTCAAAAAATTCCACAATACCATCGCAAGAATCACGACACAGGTAACGCGTCATCACCCCTATTTAAGTTTGTTTGAGTATATCCTCAGCAATTAAGTTTTTTATGACTATGTCCTTTGTAATTACCATTTAAATGTTTTTTCTTTCATTGAAGATTGTTAGTATATAAGGTTGATGTTTTAGATGAATAAGTCAGTTGGTTGGTACTGAAGAAGGAACACGATTGATTCCGAAATGCGCATATACCTATTTCTTAAATCAATTCTGTGGTTTAAGGTAACATTGACTTTATTCTAACGTTTGTACGTACCGACATTATAAGTACTGCTGTAGCGTGTTGATCGGATTTATTCTGATTATTTTGTAAGTTAATCGATTATCTATAATATCATGCATTTTTGTTCGAGATCAGCTTTGTACATCGCGACTGCTCGACTTCCTTTGTCCGCTGTAATTATTGTGATATCGATATGTCTTCTTAGGAAGTATTCGGTTTTTGACTTCAGCTGGATTATAAATTTTCCGATTTTTGTGGCTCTCCCTCTTTGTATATTGTGCAGTATACTACAAAATTTGGCTTTGGCTAATTTTTGTCCTTCTTCATTTTGTATTTTCTGGATCGCTATTTCGCCGTCTGCTATTATGTTCAGAAATGGAAACTCTGTGCTTTTGTATTGCACCGCAAGTTGTCTCCTTAGTGCTAAAATTAATTTCACTTCTTGTGGAAACTGGATGTCTGTTTTATTGCAGAACCAAGATTCGTCGTATGTGATTCCGAGCCTTTTTAGTGCATTCAATTTAAGTGACCATTGCTACCGGGAAAAAAAAACAAGAAAATAATAGAATTGATACTGATGAAGAACGGTTTTCCAATCAAACTCATCAACAGCCTCATTGATAAGTACGATAGAATGAAAAACGAAAACACACCGGCACAGCAAACAGAAAAGTGTCCAAATTTCGCAACCATGGAATACATCCCAGGCCTCTCCGAATAATTCAAAAGCGTCATCAAGTGCTGCGCAGCAATACAACTGGGATTCAAAATCAAAAACAGGCTGAGCTCAATATACACGGCAAGCAAGGACAAGATACCGCAAGGGTACCGATCCAACATCATCTACAACATCCCATGCATCAACTGCAGTATGGTATACATTGGAACAACGAAACAATGGATGAAAAATAGAATTGCAGGACACAAACGGACCTACGGAGCGATAACAACAACAAAGCGGAATTGACAGCACATTGCGCGCAACTGGGGCACCTACTCGATTTTTCGAACACAACAATAATGGGCGAGAAGCGCAATTACAAAAAAATCCCCGTTGGCAGCACCAGCCGGAAAGGTAAATTTCTCGTACGTAGCGTAAAGGTTCGAAAAAGAATTTGGTTTGCCTACTACTGGACTTATAACTGCAATTTTTCTAGCACCACATGGGTATTTATTAACATAAAAAGAATATGTCGCCGATCGTATTTCGAGACCCTTCATAGAGGCGCAAATATTTTGCTAATTAAATTGAGTTGCACACGTATGGATCACATATTGAAAATGAGCTGGTAATAAATTGTTATAAACATATAAATACTGGTTTCGCCCTTCTCACGTTTGCTGTTTACACATTTCACAGCGGTTACCACATAAAGGGGATAACTTTTTGGCTTAAATAGCTCAAATAGTTAATTTCAAAAGATTTTCATACAAGTTTAATCAGCACTTGCATTGCCATTAATATATAAATTTTCGATTCTTTTCTGAACCATCGGCTGTCATTTTGAATTTTTATTGAAAACGGCAGCTAAAAATATTAGGCTGTAAATTTTCGAATTTTTATTTTTCATCCGATTTGCATAATTAAATTAAATTAGCTTGCCTTAATAACTAATAATTTCAAGGTTATCGGAATCTGTTGAGAAACTTGGCTGCTAGAGGGCTACAGAAATAAAAACAAATGTTTGTGTCACCCTCCTATATGGGCAGACCCCCTTATACTGCAAATTTCAAGAGGCACCACTTTTGACCTAAGTACGAAATTTCCTCATTCTAGCTCATGTGGTTTGCGAGAAAACTTGTTGTGACGCACGAATAAACGGACGGACTGACAGATAAGTTGCGATTTTATAATTTTTTAGGGTATTGTTAAAAATATTTTACAATACATAAAAAATAGTCTGATTTATAAATGCTTTCAAGTTAAGTCATTTAAAACGTTTCCATGAAAAAAATTCATTATTTCAGTTGCCACTATAATAGCGAAAAGCGCTTGCCTTCTGCCCTTTGGGGGCCGCCATTTTGAATGCACGCATCTGATTTTGGACTATTTTAAATCTTTGTGTGCTAGGACCTCATCAATCAATGTACCAAATCTCGTTCAAATCGGAGTTTCACTCTAGACAGGGCCAAAAAATTCAATTTTTAGTGAAAATGGCAGCTAAAAATATTAGGTTTGAAATATTTGCCTTCTTTATTTTTCATTCAATTTCTGCATAATACAAGAACATAGTACAGAGATCCATAATCTCAAGTTTCATCAAAATCCGCTGGAAAATGTGGCCGCTAGAGGTCCACAAAAACCTGAAAAAACACATATTTAAACCGCCGCCATTTTGAAATTTGCACATGCATGATCACTAAAATGTCAAAGTTTCTAGGTCTAAGTAATCTCTCTCCTCATATATGTCGAATCAAAATTGCGACTTTTAGAAGCCTTTGAAGTTTTGAGTTTCAACTGGCCGCCATTTTGTTTTTTGCGACCTGACCTCAAGTTTTTTCGAGTAATTCTTTAGATACTTATAATTTCTATCAAACTGTCGAATTTCATGAACATCTATTGAAAGCTTTGACCACTATTACAACAACAAAATTTTGCACGTTTTTCGACCTTTGAGCGGCCGCCATTTTGTTTCTGCCGTACCGACTTTGGATTTTTTATTGTGAGATTCATCACATACATCAGTGTAGCATGTATGAATAAAATGTAAACTCCGTGGAATTATTATCCTGAAGAAGGCCACGAAAGTGGTTGAAACGTCGATTAAATTATTGTTTAATAACAAATTGTTCTTTTGGTCGAAAAAAGCCCGTGAATTCATATAAGTAAAATTTAAACAACAGCGGCCATAATAGTATCAAAAGTAAATGCAATTTATATAATATATTAAATTGCCCATATGGTACTGTCAACATCGGTCAGGTATGCCCAGGATGATTGCACAGTCATGAAATTTTCACATAAGCAACAATATTATGTTTTATGTTACATATACTGCATGTTTAATAATTGAAATCATCCTTACATCGTACAGTAACAAGGAAAAATCATCGGTGAAGTCATGGAAATACGCTTTTTTGGCGGTAATTGTCCTTTCCCATTGTTTGATTCACATTTCTTTTGCATGGAACTTAGCCTTAAGTAAATCCAACTGTTTGGTGGAAATGGATTCAACCCTTGATCCTCGTCCAAAAGTAACCAGTAGCTTCATACGCATTTAAGTGTTAATATCTGCAAAGCCCGTGATTTAATTACCGCTAAAACTGATCCCTCATATTAAAATACAATATATTCTATTTCATATACAAGATTAATAACTAGAATCCATCTCGTTCGGTTCGTGGTGAAAAGAAATTGGTACCAAAGTCGGAAAATTAAACTTCATATAACAGAGTTCGTCCTTTACTGAAATTCGATTTACATGTCTTTCAGATGGAACCTAATGACAAACAAGCTTAACGATTTTGTGAAAAGAGAATCCTTTTACCTATCGTCATTCAAAAGTTATACCGGAATATACGGAAGAAGGTTTCAAATTGCTTTACAAAAATATGCTCGTACTTGGCAATACTGCTTGTCAAAATGTTACAATATTAACAATAACAAACTGTCGACATGCTCAATTTCAAACCACACTAAGGTCTTCGGAAAATTAAACTTTAGATTAGATTTGTTACTAAACATCCTCACGCGAACGGGCAGCCTGCTGTCTTTGCGTTTAACTAAGTATCTATGGACATAGATACGAATATCTATTGAATTTTATCATTTTACTTTGTCGTCTCTACATCGTCTTGAGCGTCTAAGAACAAAGTACTCGCATAACTGAACTTCACGCCGGTAGCATCATTTCACAGCACCGGCGACTACGCCTGTTGAAGTTAAGAAGGTGAATCCAATCCACAAAACCATCAAAACTTCATGCCACTAATGACAATGTTGCGTGTTAGCAAGGATTGTAAAGCCAATTAAGTGAGGCTTCTACATTTAAGGTAATCGGCAACTGATACCTTTAGATATGTGGCGTAAACTTAAATGTGCTACACGAAATTGTATTAGTAGCGCTAAAGTTTGACCTGATTTCGGTATTTAATTGGTTAACAGTATCTAGAATTTATAGATGAAAGGATGTTTGAGCAAAACCAACAAACTTCTGTGATGTAATTGGAAGTTCCTGTTAAAGGCTTTGGCCGTTACAATTAAGAAAGAAAATGCGGTGACATGAAGACTGCTGATACAACTACTAATGCTCATACATGCTTAGTGATGAATCTAATGACATGTTTTCGCTTGTCTTCTTTGGAAACCTTGTTTCGGGTGCCCATTAGCCCTAACTACCCAACATCCCCGCGTTGGCTATTTCAAATCCAGAGTGAAATCTATCTTTGGTAGAGTTTGAACTAAATTGCAAGAACGCCTTAGTTCCAATAATAAAATAGATCGACTTAAGACCACTTGAACTGAACAGCGCAGTAATAGCACAATGTGCTATACTCGCGTATTAACGTGTAGGTGCATACACTATATGCTGATTTAAAGAGAACGAATGCATTTGCAGGCTAAATGAACATGCTTTCTTGAGTCATGGCTACGGAGTTTTGTTTTTTCATTGCTTCTCGAAGCCGTGTGGCTTTCTTGCCAGCGGCTGAGGCGTTGTTCTGTGCAATTTTGCAAAACTATTGTGTGGGCCCAGAAATGCACTCACCTTGCAATAAAACACCTCCGCAAGATCTCGGTGCGAGGTATACTCGTATATAGGATTTAAACCGGATCAGAAGGAAAGATAATCGACTTGGAACGTGAGCTGAACTTCTTGGCACACTTCCATTTGGTGATTTGTTTATTTGAGAACAGCGTTGAGTATTGTACGCTAAAATGCGTCGAGTTAATGTTTTCTTTGCTTTTAACAATTGAATTGTAATGCAAGGTAAGGTGTCCTGATTTACGAGTAGATTCATCGATCATCTTGGTATTGAATCATATGTTTGACATAAATTATGAGATTTTATTATAATTGACCTCAATTCAGATATTTCAATTTCAAAATATTTTCCTTCAAAATTCATTTGGCATAAAGTTAAATTTCCACTAATAATGTCAATAACCTCTTTCGAGCTATAATTCTTAAGCCGCAAATATTGTGCAAAAAAGTTGCTAACCACCACGTTATCAAGTTACTTAAGCAAACGAAGGCAAGCCCTTACTTGCTTACTTCACCTGATTTTTATGAATGATTAAGAATCAGCTTTTTTATCAGCATGGTCGCTGTACTGTTAGCCAAGTGATGTGGATATTGACTTTAGAAACATTTATTTAACCGTGGTTACTTATGAAATTGCTTACCATCAATATTTTTTTTTGCAATGTATGGTTGGTCAGTGTGGACTTAGTCCTTTCAATGTGTTTTTTTGCGTTCATATTGATAAATGTTTTTTTGATGAGCGGTAGGCAGAACGGCGTGGGAAATATAAATTTTATAGATGTCGCAGTCCATTTGACAATCATAGAAATAATCTAATCTCAATAGTGGTCAGATTAAGTTTCATATTATGTAAATATTGATGATTGCTAAAATTTGTGGGATGTTTCTTTTAGCCAATCGAAAAAGCAGATCTTGTGCTGTCTGATGTACGTTTAACGCAATATACGAAATCTTTCCGAAAAGTATACTGCATTTGAGTAACTTCTGCAGCACCTGAGCTTAACGAGTAATCTCCCGAAATAAAAATAATTAGGGCCAAAACACGTCCTACACAACGCCTAATTACGTTTTTTGGCCGTTTAGGATGCAGAAATGACCCAAAAATTTAATCAAAACAAATAGTTGGCCATACAAACTTCCAAAAAGACCTTTTTAGTTACTCAACTAACACCCACGGGTGAAAAATTACCCTACAGCTACAGATGAGAAAAAAGATTACCAAAAGATAATAAAATTAGGCCTTGCAATATTAATGTATTAAGCAGCTTACGAATTTAAATTTTTATTAAAAAAAATAACTCCTTCGTTTAAAGCTGGTAGTTTGTAAAAAAATATTTGCAAAAATCTTAAATATAATTGAATCAGTCATTTCCAAAAGAGGGCATCTCCACTTTTTTCATGAAATCACTTTTACCGAATTCTGTCTCTAGGCACCGTTACTAATACATTCCAAATGAAAACGGGCCACATCCCACTAGCTTAGTACCCTTATAACACGAGAAGATTCATCAGTCAATTCCAAAAGGGGTTATCTCCCAGTGGTGGCTCCTTTTGAAAATGAACTGCTGATGCGCATGCGCACTTTCTGTCTTCCATTCCACGCACTATCACTTCCCACCAACTGTTGTTTGCAGTCAAAAAGTCGTGCTTTTCTTTCAATATTAAATTGTAATTTATTGCTGTGGTGAAATGTCTGATAATGAAACTGGAAATTCTTCTCCAACACCAAAAGGAAACAAAGTTGGGAAGACAGACCTACGCTCATGTCAGAAGGGTTTTGTACCCAACTTCTCAGTAATGTAGTCACCAACAACGAATAAAGTCAAGAAATATGTCAAAGAAATGTACACGTTTAAAAGGAAATTCATTGTTTTTCTACTTTCAACGGGCGCCATTTTGTTGCAAACCAACAGAAATCATTGAAATCATGAATTCTCAAAAATATTAATGTTATTGACATCATTTGAAAATTTCAAGAAGATCAAGTCAAAACTGCAGTGACTGATTCGATGGAAAGTCCATAAAATACTAAAATAGTGTGTTATTGTTGCTGTTATTCGAGAAACTTCAAATAGCTATAACTTCTGTGTATATCATTGGATTTTCATCAAACTTACAAAGTTTAAGGAATATCAAACTTCGTTTGGTTTAAGGGTACCTGTACGATTTTATTGGGGAAAATGTGAAATTCGAATATCATGCTATTATTAACAAAGTTGAACTAATTTCGACTTCTAAGGTATTTGTTGTTGTTGTATTCATAAACACCTACATCTATAATTTTTTCAGATTTTTGGGATCACAGGTGTCCAATCGCGGGGGGGGGGGGGACACAAATTTTTCGTATATTTCCCCTCTCTGTGCGCCCCGCGAAGAGAGAAGTGTCAAATTAAGACCTGCTTTGAAAAGTTCTCATCAAGAACTTTCATTTGATACCCAAATCGGCTACCTTTGATGCATTTTTTTTCGGGGGCAACGCCCTTATATGGGGAAACCCCCCTTAAATACGTTATAAATTTTTTTTAGTTGATCTTTGAAGAGAGCGCCACTTTCCACCTGCATACAAAATTTGATGTTTGTAGCTTATGTAGTTTACAAGAAAAAGTGCTGTGTCACACAGACGGACGGACAGACGGACCGAGAGGGCGCGATTTTCGTGGGGTTTTGTAAAATTATTTTACAAAACCCTAAGAGAGGAGTGAAAAATCCAGATAGATATGAGAAGAAAGTAATTAAAAAAGAAAAGTAAGGGAGATGCTCATTTAAATCACGTAAACAAACAAATGAAGAATAGAAAAACGGGAAACATGTGGACGTCAGTTTTATTATTGTTTTATAGAATGCTAACTACTTTTAACTTGTTTAAAACATTGCATTCTTAAACACTTAACACACCACTACATCGAACACGGATTTGGTCTGCCGGACGAAATCCTTGTCCGGTCCGCTCTGTGCAACACACGATCGGACCATCCAATCGTTCCTAACTTTTACTGCACGAAATGTTTTCAATTTAGACAAAAGAAACTAAAATTGCTTTCGTGGCAGCAATCATTGTTGCTACATGCTCACCGCTACAAATTAGGCAGCAGTACAGTCATATGAGAAAAATAAAACATCTCATCTGAGATCAATCAAATAACACAGAGACCGCCCAAAAAAATATGGTTACTACACTAAAATATCTTGAGACGGGCAGAGAACTGACAACTGATAGGGATTTGGTCCGATCGAGCCGTACACACGCGCGGCTTTGGTCCGGAGCGAACCCGGTCTGGTGGAAAAACCATCAAGCTCACATACAAGAATACCTTTACTGGTGTTCCTCTAACAAATTTACTTTTCACTGCTCCTGTAGAATGAGTGGGGGCAAAAATAGTTATTTCGTCTTCTCTTTCTCTCCTTGTTTTTGCAATTATATACACCTTGTAAGTCTCCTTTTTGAGTCCACAATACCTCAGATTCGATAAACGACCAGAACGAGGTTTTGAGGTGAGGTCTTTTGTCAATTTGAAATTGTTTACAACTCTTTGAGTTGACGAATATTGTCTTCCAACGACATTGGAAAAAAAACGTTTTTTCACTGTGCAAATTTTACAATATCTCACCAAACACTTGCCCAAATAAAACTCAATAAATTACAGTTGCAAGACAACATTAGGAAAGTGCACTTGAAGTTATTCTTCGGGGAATCCTCTAGTTCAATTAGTGAACGCTGACTTTTTCCACCTTGGTTTTGTTCGTTTCCCGTGAAAAGTACAGTTACCTCAATAATGGCATTGTTCATTCCAGACATACGGACACTTAGCTATTTTGGCAAAATATTTGACGAATCTTCGATAGTAGGTTGCCAGACCCAGGAAACTTCGTAGTTGGCGCTTGTTGTTTGGTGTTGGCCAGCTTTTCACGGCTTCAATTTTCTCAGGGTCTGTTTTGACCCCTTCTGCTGATAGGCGACATGTCCCAGGTATTTTACTTCAGCTGCGAAAAGGGTACAGTTGTCGGGACTAAGTTTCAAATTCGCCAGTCGCAATCGGGAGAAAACCGCTTTTAAGTTCCGCACATGCTCTTCGAATGTTCTCCCGATGACAATGATGTCATCTATGTACACCAAGCAAATTTTCCAGGTGAGGCTACGTAGCACGTATTCCATCAGGCGTTTGAAAGTGGCTGGAGCATTGCAAAGCCCAAATGGCATCACCACAAATTGCCACAATCCGGTCCCGACTGAAAATGCGGTTTTCTCTTGGTCCTTCTTGTCGATTTCCACCTGCCAGTAGCCACTCTTGAGATCGAGTGTAGAAAACCATTTTGCGTCGGCTAAGGTGTCCATGATGTCATCGATGCGTGGGAGCGGGTAACTATCTTTCTTAGTGACGTCGTTAAGCTGCCTATAGTCGATACAAAAACGAGTGCTACCATCCTTTTTCTTTACTAGAACTACTGGCGCGGCCCATGGACTGACAGAAGGTTCGATAACGCCTTGTTTTTCCATGTCCGAGATCAGTGCGCTCACTTCTCCTTGTTTGACTATAGGAAGACGTCTCGGTGCTTGTCGAATTGGCTTGGCTCCCTGTGTATCTATGACGTGGGTTGCCATACTACTCGTTCGGCCTTGATCATCCGGGCTTGTTGAGAAGATGTCACTGTACTTGGTGACCAGATCAGAGGCACGCTTGAATAGCTGCACTGGCAATTTGACCTGCTTCAATATTGCAGGCGTAGATTTCCGGGCTTTGTCTGTGTCTTGCCTCCTTTTCCAATGATGGTCATGAGTGGCTTTCAAAGAGGTGATGGTGGTAACAGGCTGGCAGCTGCCGATGACTTCTCCCGCTTTGATGCTCGTGGTTGAGTCGGCGGTGTTAAGGACTCTAACCGGCACGTACCCGTTCCTTATAGATCTTACAAGGCTTCGTCCTACAATCGTAATGCGGACGTTTTCGTTTGCTCTATTAGATAAGATCGGTGCTCTCCAGAATCACCATCAAGCTTGGCCCATACAATGCTCTTGGAAGATTTCGGTACATCAGTGTCAGTACATACTACCACATTAGTCTTGGGAATTTGAACGCTAGGACGCTCCATCAATACTTCGACATTCTGCCATTTCAATACCCGTTTGCCCAAGTCCAACGTGATTCCATGTGATCGCAGAAAATCCATTCCGAGAATGCAGTCATCCATAATGTTTGCGACCAGAAAACTATGTCGGAACGCAAGGTCTCCCAACTGTATCTGGAGGTTGATCTCTCCATGGATAGGTGCAGTTTCTACCGTAGCTGTCAGTAGTGAGAAAATCCTGTCCTCGGGAAGTAGTTGCTGTCTCACTAGGTCTGGTCGGATAATCGATCGGGTTGCACCAGTGTCGATTGTTATGGTGCAATGTTCTCCGTCAACTTGACCCGGAAGGCATAAGTCCGCTTCTCCACGCTGTAGTCTTGACACGGTGATGGTGGTGCTGGGGACGTCGATCCTCCTAGCCAACCTCTGCCCCACAAATTTGGCTCTTACATGTTTCCCGACCCCTCTGTTTGAAGGGTTTCCATTATGGGCTCTTGACTCGGTCTGGATCTCCTCCTAGCTGCACACCCTGGACAAAAGCTCGGTTTTCTTCGCTTCTTGGAGTCTCTTCGCAGGTGCCCCTTCCCTCCGCAATTCCAGCATCTAGGCGCACGGTTTACATGCAGGTCTCGTCCAATTTCCACGCGCTCACACCTGCACTTGTCTGTCACTACCTCGCGGACCCGAGCAGCGGTACGAGCCACATTTTTCGCTGCCTCAAAGTTCAGACTATAAGCCAATGCGTCCTTAACTGTTTGCTTTTGAGCTAAACGCACGGCTTGTTGTAATTCTTGGTCTTTTAATGCGCTGATCATCTCGATGCTCTAGGTCATACGCTGGGTAAGCCAAACGTGCCAGTCGCTCAATGTCTTGGGCTAGCTGCTGTAAAGTTTCACCAGACTTCTGCATCCGATGCCTTAGCTGTGACCGATAAATCTGCTTCAGATGATCGTCACCATAACGCATGTCGAGCGCATTCATTATAGCAACCGAATTTGAGTGCAACTCAACGGGGATCGTCTGTAAAAGCTTAGCAGCTGGGCCTCTTAGAGCAAGAATTAGTGCAGTTGCTCGTTCCGGCTCATTCCAGTGATTTGCCCTAGCGGCAGCTTCAAACTGGGTTTTGTAAATACTCCAGACCATTTGCCCATCGAATATTGGTGCTTGCACATTTCTGGATATGCTATGCGCTGCGGTTACAAGTGGGGCTGGTGAGGTGGTTACTATTGCCTTCGCTGCTTCCAATTCTTTTTTCATGTTTTCCATCTCATGGTTGATTCTCTCCTCGACCTGGCTGATCTCGTGGTTGACACTCTCTTCGACCTGGTATACCTTTTCCTCGACGCATTTAATTTGGTTGTTGAGACTACTGAGCTCTGCTTTTATTTCGGTAGACTGTTTTTCCAAATCTGCCTTCAAATCAGTTGACTGTTTCTCCAGCTTCTGTGCGATGTCTGCCTTGATTTCGAATGCTTGTTGGGCTAGCTTCGCTGATTGTTCATTTAGCTTTGCAGTTAGACTGAATGACATCAGCATTAACATTTGCATTAGCGCAGTTTCTGGCTCCTTTGATTTGGGCGTTTCTACTTCTCCACCTTCTGCGCCTTTTTCCGCATCTGAGAGCTCACCCGAATCCAGATTCACGCCTTCCGACTCGGTTGCGTCACGCAAGCGTGCAATCAGTATGGCCTTTGTACCTTGTGTGGGCAGATTTCGCTGCTCCTACTCCTCCTTGAGCTCCGATATGGTCAATTGATCAATTTTTAGATGAAAGTTTCCTGGCATTTTTTTTTGCTATTTTTCCACCAGTTTCCACGTTAATTTACACTATTGTGCACTTTAAAAATGTTTAAACGTTTTCACTTCCAAAATTTTTTTTCTCACTTCTTGACACCAATGTTGCGTGTTATGGTTCGCCGCCAATCATTTTAATGTTCCGGAAAAGTGAAAACGCAATATCTTTTAAATTAAATTAAAAGAGTTTATTCCATTACTTAAAAATGCACAATCACTTATTTAACTATTTCACAATTTTAATTTTCACTATTAAAAGTCTAACTTCCACTTGTCCATAAATTTCTATCGCAATTTGTCTTCTAAAATCACTTCACAATCAACTTCACAATCAACGAAAATCACTTTTCTATTTCTCGAACAATATCACTTTTCTATTCGCTTCACACTTTCGCAGTACTTTTTACTATCGCAGTTCTAATGAATGATCCCCCCATTCATTCAGCTCGCCTTTATATAGGGTCTCTACCCATTCAAGCCATTTCTCGTAAATTGGCGAATGTTCTGCCGAGAGGTACCTGTTATATTCGAGCAGCTTAATTAATGGAGTGACGTCACTTTCAGATGTTGATCATGCTTGGTGGATTCTCGTGGTTTCGAGTAAATTCACTTTGTTGATCATGAGGTTCTTAATGGTTGTGAAAACAATGCAACAGTAGCTTGCAGAATTATTCGTGCATGTAACAATATGAAAATTTCATATACTAGTAATCTGCAATGCCTGAACCGTACAGTTGACCTTCTAAATCCACCTCCAACTCTTCTTTTTCTTTCCGCATACTTTTCAAGTCGAGTCGGGCCTGTTTGGCGCCATCACTAATAGATGTTTCCGCCTTCTTGATACGCTTTTCGTCGACCTCCACGCATAGGTTGTAGCTGTTCGGGCCGATTTTCATCCCCATGACTTCGATGATGTGTAAAACTGATATCAATCCGTCTTTGATGTCAATTATTTTTTTCCAGAATTCAAGCCTGTTGGTACCATAGCCTCTTCATCCAATACTCGCACGATTTGCAATATTTACATGTAACTAAAACATCGACAAGTTTACCAGTGTACCAGCCAATCAGGGAAACTAAACCGTTTAGAGATGAGAAGCCCCTTTTTCGCCACGATCCGTCACCCGATACCGTTTTTTCTCCTTTCTTCATTCACTGCATTGGACATGCTATTTTTGGAAACAACATCTGATGCAGCCAAAATATTTTCAATGATGGTGTCGCAAACCGATTCGAAGACCGGGCGAGGCAATTCTATGAACGCACAAAATTTTCTGATGCCTTGCAGTCCAATCCCCAGAACTCTCATGGCGAGAATAATTCTGCGATTAATTTCGTAAGCATTCTTAATAAATGGGCTGTTCGGTATTTCTTTTTTATCACAGATATCGCAGGATATAACGATTTTAAAACCTAAGCCTCGTTTAATGCTTTCCGTAAAACGCACATTACTTACCACACCACGACATTAGAAATGGCGGCAAAAACTGTAATGAAGTTCACGAGATGAAATCCAAACGTAGGATCCACTTCAAAGTCATTACTATCTTTCTCTTTCAACTTCCTTGCCGATACGCTGACGTTTAAATCTTCCGGCTTTTAGATTTCGTGGTGATTTAACGGTCGCTCACGATTCAGACGATTTTCGTACGCAGTATCCTTTTTCGTCCCTTTTCTAACACGACTCGACGATGTGTCACTCATAATGACAATGACTTACAAATATCACTATTTTTTATCACTATTTATGTTATATATGTATGCATGAAAGTGAAGCGTCGTGAAAAAGCGTTGTATTCAACGCAAGAAATTTCTCATCACTGACGCTACACGTGTTTTGTTCGTATGTCTATTACATATAGTGACCCCTATAGGAATTCTTAAAATTCTAGACTATTTGGAGGGCACTTTGTTCTCTATGGACTACCGTTATACCTGCACCCGTAGTCATAAGTTACAGCGCGCGCCGGGATCACAAAAGGCGCTTGGAGCATACCTGAGAGGCGTTACCGCAGAATGAAAAAATTGGGCACTCGAACACTTTTGCCGTATTCCATCATTTGGTATATTGTTTTTAAGACCCTAAAGCACCTTTTAAGCGAAAAATCTTGAGTCTTCATCCCCCTCTCGAACAGATCTTCGAGGGATTGTTGTCGTATTCTTAGATCTTAATTTTTATGTCGAAGACCAATCACTTCTTATTCGTTTTGAACTATTTGGGTTTTACATCCGCCATCTGCGGAGTTTTCCTGGTTATGTCTCCCTTTATTAATGATCGCCGCCAATTTCGTATTGCTTGTCTTCCCCCAACGCTGCGAAGCCGTCGTGCTCCTCCATACCACCAGTCCCGAATTAGTCTTTGGATTATTTGCTTTTCTTGATTTATCGAAGTATTTAAAATAATATTCGATAGAATTCCTTGGGTCGATTGCTTCGACGATATAAGCTTTTTCCAATAAAAACCAAAATTAGCTTTGGACTGACTTCTAAAAAAATTAAATTAAAAACACGTCTATATGCAACGATTTTTAATCTTGAGAACTATTAGGACACTCTTCAACAATATGCAAAGAAAAAGAAATCTTAAATTTCTAATACAAAACGCAATTTACAATAATATGTAATTCTTTTGGAAATTATTATCACTAAAACAATTTCAGTAATTTTCTAGCAGATCCACGTATTCATTTCCGATATCTTACAGTTTTTTTAACAACTTTGTCGCTTCCTCCTTACTTTTTTTGTCATTTTCGTTTCTGGTAAAAAAAAATTTGTTAAATACTATAGGAAATCGTTGAGATTACTTACAAAACCCGACAGTTAGCAGCCTTTCCTAAATATTCTTTAGCTTCTTTTTCCTTTTTCAAACCCATATAGCATTTTCCTGCCATGAGCCAATTTGATGAATAAAATCCCGGTTTGATACTTTCAGCCTTCTCGAAACATTCCAAAGCCCTTTCGTAAGTACCGGTTGGTGGCGAACCAGAGATCGCTGATACGATCCTTCGTTGAATCGAAGGTAAATCGGCAAGACCATATTCAAATGTTCCTAGGAGGTACCAAGTGGTTGGATCTTCAGGGTTTAGTTCTAATGATTTTTGAATGTGATTTTTCAAAGTTTCTATCTGCGAAACTCGAGCTTTGATGCCATCGAGTTTTGCGTTTGCATCCATGACAATAGCCATCCATTTATGAATAGCGAAGTTGGCATCATCCTTGGTTAAAGCATTTTGAATTAGATCGTAAGATTGACGAATGAGCTTTTCACGTTCAGCTTTATCTTTGGCACTTTTTGATAGCGAATAATAGGCACGCGATTTTCTCCATTGAATTTCTGAAGACTCTTGATCCTGCAATGCATAGGATTAATGGTAGTTTGTTTTTACAGTGAAAATAATTTGTGCATGATGCAGCCAACACTCCTGGATCACCCCCGCTTTCATAGAGTTGTTGGTTGGTTAGACATGCTTTCTAGTGTAAGCTAATCATTTCATACGAGACTAAAATTCACGTTGACAATTTGCTTACTACAGGGTTATCCATTTGAAATCTGTCAGAATTAAATGTCATCCAAAGCGTGTTAGTTTTAGTTGAAGGTTTGCCATTTAGGAATATGGATCGTTAAGCAGTCGAAGAACGCGTTAAAATTATTGAATTTTATTATAAAAATAGTGATTCTGCTGTATCAAAATTTAGGGCTTTACGAGCCGTTTACGGTCGACATAATCGACCCACACAGCAAACCATTTCGAACACAGTGAGAAAATTTGAAGAGACTGGATCGGTTATTGATATTGCAAGGCCTGTGCATCATCGCAACAGTCGTTCTGCTGAAAATATCGCTGTCGTTGCTCAAAGTGTGGAGGAAGACCCGAATTTGTCGATTACTCGACGTGCTCAACATTTGGGCTTGTCTTACGGCTCATTGTGGCGGATTTCGCATTTGGATTTGCATCTCCATCCGTAAAAAATCCAACTCACTAAAGAACTTAAGCCTCAAGACCACACACAACGCAGAATGTATGCGAATTGGGTGATTGAACAACAAGCCATTGATAACGATTTTTCGAACGAAATTTTCTTTAGTAATGAAGCTCATTTCCGCTCAGTGGTTACGTAAATAAACAGAATTGCTGCATATGGGGTCCTCAAAATCCTCAAGTGATCTCAGAAAGGCCTTTTTGCATCCGGAAAAAGTGACCGTTTGGTGTGTATTATGGTCTGGTGGTGTTATTGGCCCGTATTTTTTGAAAACGATCAATGAAGAGCCATTACAGTCAATTCTGACCGCTATGGACGGATGTTAATCGATTATTTTTGGAGAGAAATCGAAGATTATAATCTGGAGAACATGTGGTTTCAACAGGACGGAGCCACAAGCCAGACAATACAGGCTATCGAGCACTTTTGCAAGAGAAATTTCCAGGACGCGTAATTTCGAGATTGAGTGATGTCAATTGGCCCGCAATATCCTGCGACCTAACACCTTTCGATTTCTTTTTATGGAGCTAGGCAAAAGGCCGTGTTAACGTGAACAATCCTCCAAATCTTGAGGAATTGAAAACCAATATTCGTGAAATTATGGCCGAGATATTGCCGGAAATGTGCCGAAAAGTCATTGAAAATTACCTCAATAGGATTGAGGCCTGTAAGAGGTTCCGTGGAGGACATTTGAATGATGTTGTGTTTTACGTATAATGGCAAGGTTCAATCTTTATATTGAATAAAAATTTTTATTTCCATCTGAATATTTTATGTGTTTTCTTTAGCTTTACTTTCCCAAGCGTAAAATGGATAACCCTATATTATAAAGCTTCAATAATTTTTAGGAGCTTGACTACTTAAATGACGTTTTTTATTAATATTTTTTCAAAATAGATTTTCTGCTAGCTGCTACCTTTTTACAGCAGGATTCACATTAATATTAATTCATCACACCTAGAAAGTATATGAAGATTGAGTTACAAATTACACCCTTAATAAAACAAATTATATAATTATTGAAATCGAAAAGAAAAAACATGTAAATATTTAACCACATACTAATAAGCAATGGCCAACAGCAAGGAAGTGATATCGATACTGAGATTAATAAAAGCATGCTAAAAAAAACAATTTTTAAACATATTAATGCGTTGGATTGTCTAGGTAGTATTTTAAAATTTACCATTTAGCAACGAAAAGAAGGACGTACTTATCCTTAAACCTAGCTAGTTTAGACCTTCTGCTTTTTGCAGAGTTCAGAAAAACTTTTATCAACATTTGACCTAATTCACTCTTCACTCACTCTCACTAGGTATGTACTTCAAAGCATTAAAGATTCACATTTCCAAAATTTTCCTCGCAGTCACCAAACAAAGGTGTCCTCATAAAATTATATTTGTAGGCTATTCATTCTTGAAATAGTTAATATTGTTTTGACCAGCAGCTCGCAAAAGCATTTAATCGATATGTCGCAAGCTGCTGATAACACTTGTAATTATTTTACTTACTGGATACTTGGACAGCACGTCAATCACCTCTTGAAAATGATTTTCATCAAAAAGTTGATCAGCATTTCGTAAACTATGCTCCAAACTAACTTCCTTCGTCATTGCTTTTTGGCAGAGTACACGAGTAGTCTTTGCTAACGAAATAAAGACAACCGTACCCACTATATTTAGTTGATTGAGACGACCAATCTGCAATTTAGGTCATTGTTAGAATTAAAGTTCATGAACTCTTTCTCCTTATCAAATTGTACCATTTTACTTTAACTTTCACTCATTAATCTCAACTTACTTTAATTCTTCCTTGGCACCCTTGGCGATTCGCAGCTACATTTAGCTCTTGACCTTTGAATTTCGTAATCACTTTTATCAAGAATTGTCCAAAAACCGCTCGAGCGTATATCATCCCAAACTGTCGACAAGACATTTTAGCAGTTCCAGCTTTTGGAACTTGGAGCAAGTAAAGATGGAATTGAATGAATGAATTTGAATTGTGGCGGTTTGACTTGCTTTTTGCTTGCATCTTGAAGGCATTTTTGGTCTATCGGGAGCGCAACTTACGGCGATTCTTCTCACATCGTCCAACGTTATTTGGAATTGGCCAATATAGCTGTGAGATCCCAAGGCCATATGTTTGATAAGTTATGCAAGTCAGAGCCAAATAATCTTTTTTCTACTTAGGGTTCAGCCACATTGCGATTTTACTGTCGTACCAAGCGATTTTTCGACGCGAATATAAACACACTACGACAAGATTTGCAAAGGAACTTCAGGCATGCGCAGAACTAATATGCTCATTTGAAAGTATGTCTTTGCCGGGAATACGTGCGCTCACTCGTTTGTGCGGTATGCAAGAAACTTCCTTGCACGTCAGAGTCAAATGCCCAAATGATGTGCGCCTGCGTGAGTATCACAAAATCTTCCTACTAAACTGGTTTTAGAAAAAATCGCAAATTCCTGCGACAGCCGATTAGTCCAAAATTGTCAAAAATCGCAGTGTGCGCGCTTCCATTTAACCATGTGTAACTTGCGACAGTAGTCCGACTATATAGTCGTAGTCTGATCCATCCCTTAATCAATACTCATCATAGCTAGGTCAGTTGACAGTCCCCCAGAAGATTGTCTAGAGAAAAAAAACCGTCCAACTGCCTTGAATCTGAGAATTTCGGCCCAAACGGAGAGCAGTACAGCCACTAAAATATGCGGACTGCAATGAAATTTTATATGTACCATCAAATCCATGAAATTTGAAAATTTCAGAAGTTTCACAAATTGGCTTGTCGTGAGACTTAGAGGATGTTCAATCTTTAATTTCGATCGTACGAAATCACTGTAGAGGTCGTTTTAATGAAATAAAATTTAGTTTTCTTATGAAAGCATCTTCTGCACATGCAATTCAACTGTTTAGTGAATTTATTCGTGATTCTATGTCTAGCACTCGTTGCGTGTAGACGTGTTTTTAATTCGCTCCTGTCAAGAATTTTTATAAATTAAAATAATTTCTTCAAAAACGTCAATTAGAAAGTAATTTTAGAAAAAAACTTATAATATCATCGAACTATTCGAACAATTTATAGAGTATCTGAATTTTACTTACGAGAAAGTTTCAAAAAATACAAAAAAGAAGAAACGTTTTTTGTTCACCGGCGGGATGGAGGAGCCCGATGGCTTCCCACCGCTGGAGGACTCATAACCAAGCCTTCCTAATACAACGACTGATAAAATCACGAAAAAATCAAAGAATAAGGAGAAGAAGCTAACCGGTGTGCCTGCTGGTTCTCCTATTAAAAATAATAAGATAAATGAGAAAGTTCCTCCAATTAACGTTTTTGGGCAGCGTGGAGGAGCCGAACATAAAATCGATAACTTTGAAGTTAAGAGAGTGGCCGCTGATACACTCACAATCAAGACAAAAACACTGGCTGATTTCAAACTGGCGAAAGATGCTCTTAATAGTGTAAAAGATTCTCACTTCACATATACGCTAAAGGCGGAAAAAAATCAGGCCTTCCCGTTGAAGGGCCTGGACTGTAGGGAGAATATGGTTGACCTCCTTGAAATGTTGCAGGAAGCAGCACCAGCTATTTAGTTCATCAGTGTGAAAAAGTTTGCTATAAGAAGATCAACTGTTGAAGGCAAAATATTACCATTTTATTTGGTCCAAATTTCTAACGATAGCAGTCCGAGTGCCCTCCAACAGATAAGGTACTTAAACTTTAGAGTTGTGAGGCGGGAGCGTCTCCAAAAAAACTGAGTTCAACTAGTGTTACAGGTGCCAAAGATTCTGTAATTCGGCTGCCAATTTTGCCATGCACTATCGCTGTGTTAAATGCAATGATACTCACGCCCCCGGTGAATGCAAATTGGCTCAGATGGAGCCAAAAGAAAAATTATACTGTGTTAACTGCGGTATATTTGGTCATCCAGCATCATATCGAGGATGCCCTCGGTATCAGGATGCAAGAGTTAAACTTTCCCCGAAACAAACCCAAGTACGCCACAACTTGTTACCTGCCAACTTCGTCAAGCCCGGAGTATCATTTGCACTTACTGCTAGAGGACCAGCAGACAACAATGTAAATAAAATAAATAATGTAGGTGGAAATAATGAGCTGCTTCTCAAAATTTACCAACAGCTTGAATCTCTTTCAGATAGAATCAATAAACAGCAGCCAGACTACCACAATTCTGCAGAATTGATTGAACCTAGTCTCTCAATTGCTACTAGAAGTAAGTCGTTGTTGAAGCTGATATCTATTAACCAACAACCAACGGTTTTGGAAGCGGATAATTTAAATGTACCTGATACATCACTAGCTGCTCAACAAGATATGCAGATACAGCCAGCGTTCGTACTACAACCGGATTGCTGCAATTATGTGGAAACAGCGGAATCTGGTCAATCAATCGTCACTAAAAGCAACTTGCTGTTGAGGCCGCTTTCTATTAATCAACAATCTGATTTATTTATCATCAGCCCACCTGGTTCTTCATCCAAAAGTTTGGGAGCGATTCCAATGAAAATACCACCTCCAATTCAACATCAGAAATCGAGTGACCTCGTTCCCTCAACAGATCTAGATTCTCCTGTCATTCGTGCTTCTATACCTTTGAAAAATATCTTCATATCTAGAGATGCGTACGAAACTTCTGTTGGGGACCTAAAGCGTTATGTCAACAAAGAGTTTGGATCATCCGTTAAAGTCTTTAGTTGTCATAAATTGACTAAGGAAAATTTAACGGACAAAGTAGTTGCCTCATTCAAATTCTTGATGAATATTCTGATAATCATAATGTTTTTTCTACTGTATCCTCTTTAAACCTCAATGAATCTCTATCAAACCTTAACACTCTTCAATGTAACTTCTCTTCTCCTAACAAAATGTGTTTCTCTATGTTTTACCAAAATGTACGAGGATTAAGGACCAAGCTTGAGGAATTCTTTATCTCTTATCAAGTTAGTAATGATTCTATTATTTGCTTCTCCGAGACCTAGCTGAATGGAAACATTTTGAGCAGTGAAATGTTTCCTGATCATATTGTATATAGATGTGACCGTGACCTGATTGCTACTAATAAGGCTGATGGTGGTGGAGTTTTGGTTGTAGTTAGCAAAGCTCTACCTAGTTGTCCTTGTTCTGATTTCTGTTTTTCTCCTGCTTTAGAATGTGTTATTTTCAAAATTTCTCTCCCTCATAATACAGAGTTCTTGATTTTGTCTATTTATATTCCTTGTAATTCACCATTAACTGTTTATGAGACGTTTTTTGATGATTTATCCTCTTATCTAGTTTCGCGACATCCTCACGCCAAAATATTAGTTTGCGGGGATTTTAACTTACCATACAAAGAGTGGAAATATTATACTACTCCTTCAATCTCGTCAGTTGACCCTTTTTCTGTAACCCTGTCATCTTTCCTATCTCATTGCTCCTTTTCTCAATTTAACCATATCCTTGTTCTATCAAATGTTCCATTTGGCTACTTATCTGTATCTCAAGCCTTACATCCGTATGTTTCTCCTGATCGGCACCATCCTCCTTTATCTATAGATCTTATAGTCGATGAAATTAAATTCAACAAACCTCATCCTACTCCAAAACTTAACTTTTTTAAAGCTAATTATGAAGCTATTAATACAGAATTACTTTCAGTCAACTGGCTAGATTTCTTTAGAGACCTAAATTGTGAGGCTGCTTTGGATAGATTTTACATATACTCGTATATTTATAATCTTATTCGCTGTTATACGCCTCTTCAGACATTCCGTAAAGCAAATCATAAGCCTTGGCTTACAAAGCGAGTGCTTAGTGCCCTACGAGCAAAAGATAAGGTACATCGTGTCTTTAAAACACTCGGCACTATTGAAGCAAGATGTAATTTTAACAGGCTGCGTGCTATTGCCAAAAAAGAGATCAGATATGCTCTGAAGACTTATTTCTGTAGTCTGGATAGCTCTCTTGTGGCTAATAATACAAAGCCTTTTTGGTCTTATATAAGGTCGCTGAAATCCGCCACTTCCATTCCTAGTAAGGTCCGTTGGAATGGTGCAGAGGTTTCTTCTCCTCAAGAAGTTACTGACTCATTTGCCCAATTTTTCTCTTCAACTTTTTCTTCTCCCGCTGCATCTGTGCATCCTGTTTTCCTACCTAATCATCTTTCCTTCCCAATTTCCTTTATTTGTACAGATGCATCTAAAGTCGAAGCTTTGATCAATGCCCTTGATCCTAATATCAGCCCTGGGCCGGATGGTTTGCCAAACATATTTGTCAAGTCGTTAGCCTCATCGCTTAGTTTTCCTTTATTTCTCCTCTTCAATCTAAGTTTGAGTACTGGTACTTTCCCAAACCCTTGAAAAACAGCTAATATTGTGCCTATTTTTAAAAGTCGTGATCCTACGTCAGTTTGCAATTATCGCCCTATTTGCTTACTGTCCTGCTTTCCAAAGTTACTTGAACGGTTGGTTCATAATCGAATCTCAAACTCATTAGCTCCTATTATTGCTCCAGAACAGCATGGCTTTCTCCAAGGATACTCCACTACCTCTGATTTAATGGAGTTCACAAACAGTATTGCAGGAGCTTTGGATAACCAACTGCAAGTTGATGTGATCTACACAGATTTCTACAAGGCCTTTGACACTGTGAATCATTTACTTCTTTGTCGTAAGCTTGAAGCTCTTGGCATCTCGGGTGCTCTTCTATCTTGGATGTCATCTTATCTATCCTGTCGTCCCTGTCGAGTAAGTCTCTCTGGCACTACGTCTAGTCCTTTTTATCCTTCATCTGGCGTTCCACAAGGTTCAATTCTTGGGCCTCTTCTCTTTCTGTTGTTCATAAATGATCTTCCCTTTGTAATTAATTCCTCCTGCCTTTTATATGCAGACGACTTCAAAATATTTCGAGCAGTCAAATCCCATTTAGACTGTTAGCTCCTCCAAAATGATCTGAATGCTCTAAATAAATCGTGTGCTTCAAACTATTTATGTCTTAACACTACTAAATGTCATAAAATGACTTTTTCTCTCAAGGACTCTCGACTTAATTTTAATTATATATTAAATGATGCTCTCTGAAGTGTTCAGTCATAAAGACCTTGGAGTAACTTTTGATCCAAAGCTCAAAATTGATGCACATATTTTAAATGTGATTACTAAAGCGTCTAGAGTTTCCGGGTTTATCCTTAGATATGTACATAAATTCAATAGCATCTCTTCTTCTGTCCGCCTATTTGTTTGTCTTGTTCGCCCTTTGCTTGAATACTGTTCTGTTATCTGGTCCCCCCGATATTCCTATCTCGTGTCTTCTGTAGCAATTGTCCAAAGAAAGTTTGCGCGTTTTCTTTTCCCTAAGTTTAATTTGCCGTATCAGCCTTATGAAAGTCGTTTATCTTTCCTATCTCTTCCATCCCTAAAATCCCGACGAACTTATTCAGACCAATGTTTTTTGTACAAACTCTGGTACCATCAAGTCCCGTTAAATATTTTTTCTGAGCTGCGTTTCCGACAAACATCTCGTTCATCTCGGATGAATTTTTAATTCGTTATCCCACATGTTAGAACTGATTTATATTTCCATTCACCAATCTTAAGAATTGTACGAAATCATAATAATCTCGAGCTTGGTCCTTTCCCCTCTTCTTACATAGCATTTCACAAAAACGACTTACTACTAGTTTAACTTTTAACTATCGACATTTTATTATTCTTTTTCATTTAAATATTGCTGTAATTGTTCTTTGCGTTCCACTTTGTTGTTGGATTGTTTAGTCTGTAAGATGGAATAAATAAATAAATAAACAAGACCAAGAAGTCAATTTCGTTTTTCAACGTTTAGGCCAACATGCTCAAAATAGTTTGTCATCCAGTCACATTCCCATGGATAGGACTCGTCTCATCTCGATCAACGTCAACTCCATTGTCACTATACATCGGCGTGATTATCTCCTTGAGTTCATTGTTACGCAAAAGCCTGACTGAAACCCACCTCAATGACTAAAACGCACTTCTCACTGAAACCCACCTCAATTCATGGCACTCCATGACATTCAAGGACTTTGAATTCGTAAGAAACGATAGGGTAAACGGTGATGGGGGAGGTGGCACCGGGATATTGGTTCGTAGACCCTATTGTTTCCAAACTATTAAAAAAAGCCGTATTCAAAAACTTTGAATCTCTTGAAGTGTCCATTATCAAAATCACACTGCCAGATGGGGATAACCTCTTCGTTATCTCTGCCAATGCAAGTGGTGCAACTGTTCTCAAGCTCAAGAAGGAGCTCAATTACTTGATTGAAATACTCGAATTGAACAGGCTGCATAGTTATTTTATTCTTGCTGGTGACCTGAACGCCAAGCATACATCTGAGCTGAACGCCACCAATAATCCAAGAGGTGTATTCCCGAAATCGTGGATAACAGAGAACCAAATTGAATACAGGTGCAATCTATATGGGTCGGAGTTTCCAATATACCCTAGGACAAATTTATATTTGGACCTCTGCATTGCTGCCACAAGACTTGAATTCAGCGTTAATAGTCCTCAACGGAAACTGCAGTTGCTCCCTTATGATAGCGACCATAACGCAATCGTAAAATCAATCATCAAAGGGATGATTTCTTCCTCATTCCAGGTTAACATGAAAATCATCGGTTGAATTTCAAAAAAACAGACTGGGGAAAGTTTCAAAAGAAGTTTAATCGGGAGTACCATAAGCCCCCTTCTGATGGCGGTAAGTCTTGCTCAATGGTTCCTAATGACATATATTTCTATTTGTCGAAGTTAGAGAGGCTGACGTTGGAAACGATTGAGAAAGTAGTTCCAAGATTAAAAATCGAATGAATATGGTAGGATATGAAACACCAACCATCGCAAGGTTCAAAAGATTGAAAAGCCTTCTTTTCACACGCGTCAACAATATTTATCGGTGATTTTTGGACTACAACCATCCCTCGTTGGCTTTGATGAAATTACACCTGAAGAATGTCCGAAACTTAATCCGTTCGTACATCAGGAGTGAGGTCAGCAATCAATGGGCGGAAAAATTGAGGGGTATTAGCCCACAGGACCCGGACGGCGTTTTCGCGAAAGTGAAAAGCATATTTCGCAAAGTGTCTCGAGTGAAGGTATCGAATCTTGAAGTCACTAGTGATGAGATAAATCTTCTCGATAGGGCTGGTATCGAAATTGATAGTACGACACCGGATAGAAATGGAAACAGGATTATATGTGAGGGATTGCATAAACTTGCCCTGATTGTAACACATTTTGAATTGGTTCATCTACCAAACCGTGAGAGAGGGAATAAAACATTTTCAGAGGCTTTTAAGCAAATGTTTTCGACTTCAAATCAAGCCTGAACGGCCAATCAATTCTTCATCTCAATGAAACATTAACATCTGACCTCATACCGAGCTTGAATCTTATTGATTATTTTGTCAGCTATGAAGACTTGTGTTTCATAGTTTGCAGGATAAACAACAAGATATCATGTGGTACTGATGGTATTCCGAATGTAGTTCTCCGACATTTGTCTGAGGTTACTATTAGGAATCATTGCATATTGTTCAACAACATGTTGAGCAATTTATATTTCCCAAATGAGTGGAAAAAGGCTGAGGTATTTCCGATCTTGAAGAAAGGAAAAGAATCTTTGTTCCCCAAAAGCTAACGCCCAATCAGCTTGCTGCCTTACATCAGCAAGGTGTTTGCAGTGATACTCAACAGAGGATTAACCGCCCACATTGAGGAATATGAGTTGATGCCGAATTGCCAATTTGGTTTTCGTACCAGGCATTCGACCGCACATGCAATAATGAAAGTAACCTCAGACATCTGTTGGAAACTAAACAACAGAGAATGTGTTGGAGCATGTCTCATTGATATGGAGAAAGCCTTCGATACGGTATGGTTAGATGGACTAATTTTTAAACTCTTTCAGGATAAGTTCCCCAGACGCCTTGTCGCCATGATGTGCAATATGTTACACGGGAAATCGTTTGTTGTAACTGATGGAAATCTGACAACAAATCGCGAGTTCAAGGTCTTGAATGGTCTACAGTAGGGAACAGTTACTGCGCCCCTGCTCTTCTCAATATTCATTCGCAAGCTATTGAACGGCTTTGATTTTAACGTCTCGCCAACGCGATCATTGGTAGCATTTGCTGATGATCTGATCATCTATACGGCAGCCCGAAGAGCTGAAATAGTTCAGAGCAATCTCCAAGAAATGTTCAATGATGTGCAGCTGTACACTGACAATTGGCGAATGAAAACCATTGCGCAGAAGTGTGAAACAGTCTTGTTTCGGACAACGCTGCAGGGGGTCAGTAAAGACGTGAAACGTAATTGGAAGGATTTCCACATCATGGCTGGCGAGGGTAGTTCAGAACGGGTTCCACATAGATCCTGTGTTCGATAGCTCGGTGTTTATCTCGATCAGTATCTGTACTATACTGAATATGTCAAAAACATGCTCAGTAAGGCATCAAAAGTAGTCATGGCCTTGCGAAGACTCTTTCATTCCAAATACATTGACCAAAAGGTCAAAATTATCTGTTACAAAACCCTGGTTAGACCAGTTTTGACATATGGATGTCAGATCTGGTACAACCAGAGTGCTAGTACGATGGAAAAATTAAGAGTTTTCAAAAGGAAATGTCTTCGTGCATGTACTGGTTTGTACAGAAAGCCTGAGACGGATTGGAAGCATTATATATCGAATAGAAGAATTTATCAAACTGCTGAAGTGACGAGAGTCGATATTTTCATATTGAAACTTCTTCGGAATCATATCGCAAGATCTGTGACTGTGAGTGAAACCCCTTGGATTCCACAGCCGTTCCACCCTAAAGACGTGTATATTGCGACTTGCCTCGCTACTGGCTTCATTCCTCCAGGAGCATTCGTGTATTTGGACATGAATAGATATGTTTTTAATTCTGACGGCGTCTCAGTCATATATCACATATAGTACATCGACGGGCCACCGATAAGAAGATAAAATATCCTCCGAATTTGAGTTCACGAGACCAACAATTCCAAACGAGATACTCATTTGCTAGATTTGTTGAAACTGGCTGAATGACAATGTCTAAATTATTCGTGTTTATTTTCAGTTTTTACGTTTTTGTTATTTTGTTTTTGAGTTTCAGCTCATTATCGCTACATTTAGCGTAGTTACTTAGGGATAGGTTAGGTATATGTTATGTTTATTATATTATGCTTAGAGATAAGGTGAAACGCGTAATAGAATTTTTTAAGTATAAGATAAATTTATTTTTTGATTGAATTTTTATTAAAATTAGGTTATAATATATTAGGTGTAGGATCAAAGTTTACTGTTGTGTTTGAATTATAAATAATTTTAGGATAGTGTTGGTTGGTTTTTTCTCCTTTTTCAAATCAAATCATGATGTATGTAATAATTTTAATTAATTTGAATTTGCTATAGTGTTTTTGATAATATTTGTTTAACTGATAACGTATAAATTTAGAGAGCCATTTGGACCATTAAGTTTTTGTATTATTATGGTTTGGAATTTGCTTTATATTTTTTTTAAATTTGTAACGATTAGTATTCAATAAAGCGCTTTTGACTTTGATGAGTTTATTCGTCAATGGCCCAAAATAAGGCTTTACATTTTGTCGTTTGGATGGGAGCATACTTAAATCACATGATGCTCTTCTGAATGTAAAATCAATAAGAAAATACAATAAAATCTGCTGGCATGAAATGTAATTAAAAAAGCATTTCCGATACATAAAGAAAAACCATGATATCATATTTCAAAACCTCATTCATCCAACAGACATTCACCCATGAAAATGATCTTAAAGGAAAAAACAGAATTGACAAAGATAACAACATCAACATCTTGAGACATTTACAAAAATATTATGTTACCCCTTTCAATGCAATTAAACGAGAAATTCATCTGTTCATGAATGAGATTCATTTAATAAGTTTTTTTTTTGTTCGTCCAACAGTCAACGATTCAATACTAATAAAGTCGATTTCTTTGCTCGTGATATGATCATATATGTGACACAATTGAACTCCTATTATTATTTTTAAGTGGTTTTTCTAAGTGACAAAAGTACACTTTAAAATTGGCTAAATAATGATTTCATAAGATCTCATTTCTGCTCACGACGATATGTGAGTTAATGCACTCTGCATGAGCCGAATGTCTTCAGGTGGTTTAGATTCAGCAATGAAAAAAAATGAAGAAATAAGCTGAATCTGAATCCTGTGATCGTATCGTGGAATGGTGAAAGAAATGAACATGTTTCATAAGAAAGGTTAATTAAGGGACAAAGCATGTATGGAGCTGTATTATGCAATCCGTTTTGAATGGTGTTTAGATAAAATAATTTAAAGCATACGTGTTTGTTGAGATTTCGATTTTTGATAAACTGGAGCAGTTCCAATAGATAGTTGGATATGTTACTTAACGTTTTTAATTTAACCAATTGAATTCATTGTTCAATTGTTAATTGAATTGAATGATAAAAATTGCCTTCACTTTTGAAGACATTTTAGTGATACTTAAATAGATTTAAATATCATATTTGATAATGCCTAAAATTGAATGAAGAATCCCTTCACTTGAAGTCTCCCATCCCAAGTGACTCGGAAAACGTTTCACCACACCTTGAACACGTAGAAAATAAATTAAAATTTATTTATCTAAAGGTCAAATATAAAGATACAATCCAAAAAAATACCATAAACAAACTTGAACTGCTTTAGGCTGTTGAAACGGTTTAGATACTTGAACTGGATGCATCTACTGAAAATCATCATATTCATGCCCGCGTGTCCCATATGTACGTAAATTTATATGCACGTTGAATGGTTGAAAGGGAAAATGAGAAAACCAAAGCATCCGAAAGATGCATTATCTCTTAGGTCACCTGCGCGTACAGACAATATAAACATCACCTCTCGTATTTTGTTTAGTTTTCATGAAAATTGCCGTGCATTATGTGAATTCAGTATGATAATGCGTGTTTCCTTGTATAGATGTTAACAGGAATAGAAGTATTTTTTCGGGAGAGGTATATGATAGTAGAGCAAAGTGATGGAAAACTATCGATAGTTTTCAATAAACTATCGATAGTTGCTAAAAAGCTCGAAAAAAAATCACTGGAATTGAATTACATATATGGTTCCATGAAGCACATTACGTTTTTAATATCAGAATTTATTTGACTGATTGAATTAATTTGTGATATATATATATAATAATACAATTTAATTTATTGATTGAATAGATTTTTAGGATTTTGTAAAATAATTTTACAAAACCCTTCGAAAATCGCGTCCTGTCTGTCCGTCCGTCCGTCCGTGTGTCACAGCAGTTTTTCTCGGAAACTACTTAAGCTAGAAGCATCAAATTTTGTATGTAGGTGTAAAGTGGTGTTCTCTTCAAAATTCAACTACAAAAATTTTTTATATGGTATTTAAGGGGGGTCTCCCCATATAGGGGAGTGACCCCCCGAAAAAAAATTTCGTTGAAGGTAGCCGATATGGGTATCAAATGAAAGGCCTTGATGAGAACTTTTCAAAACCGGTCTTAGTTTGGCAAAGTTTGCTTCGAGGAGCGCACAGGGAGGGGAAATACACGAAAAATGTGTGTCCCCCCCCCCCTCGCGATTGGACACCTGTGATCCGAAAAATTTGAAAAAAAATCAAGAATGTAGGTCTTGATGAGTACAACAACAAATACGTGAGAAGTCGCAATTCACTCAATTTTGTTAGTAATAGTATGATTTATCATTTTTATGTTTTCTTGCATAAAATCTTAACGGTGCCCTTAAATTCAATGAAATTCAGTACACAGATGACTATTTATAAGATGTATTACTATGGAACAATATGCGCTGCATGTATTACTATCAGCGGCGGCTCGTGGCTCGGAACGTAGGGGGTGCGCTGTAGACATGTTGGTTGATTTTTTTTTTCTACCCTATTCAAATATGCTGTTGACTGGACGTTAAGTTTTAGTTTCATACGTGGATAAGATTCTAAAAAAATTGTTTTTAACTAAGTAAGCTGGTTTCGTTTCCTCTTTCATAAATACATAAATAATTACGATTCATTTGCAAATCAAATAAGCGGTTTATAGTGTGTTTTAGGAGAGAAATTTTCCAAGATGAAGTTCTAGACTTCAAAAAACCCAAAGAAGATTCAAAATGTCGATAAAATGAATATTTCAACAGTAAAACAGTTAAATTGATTAAAAAACACGGGCAAGTGATCTGAATCTTGCCCATTTTTTTATATGGTAACTAAAAAAAGCTTTCTATGGCATTGGGTTGAATATGTATTGTTGAATTCTGTCTGGTTTTTTAAATTTTTAATTTGTTAAAAAATGTTTTTGGAATCTCCTTTTTCGTTCACTGTTAGCATTCTTAATTCATTCGGTTGCAATTTTCGAAATGCATTTTAGAATTGAAAACCAAATGCTTTAAAACTGCAGATTTGTATGCACAATATTAAAAAAATTTCCATTTTATTTTTTAAGCATAGTCATCTAACAGGTTTTCTTGTAATTTATAAGCTAAGAACATAAAGAATAAAGACTTAAAAAATATATTTCAGATTGTCACAACAAGACCTATCATTTGATGTGTCACGCGGTACACTTTAAATATATAGTTTTCCATTCCTCCTGCTCCCATGCAAAAAGTGACCCTTTTTTCAGAATTCATTTCTTTTTGTTACACGTTAATGTTTCGGTTATCGAAATCAATACTTGCACCGAATCCCACCGGAATCGGCTCAGTATATTCAAAGCAAATGTACTTGACAGACAGACAGACAGACACACGAATGATATTATGAGGGTTTCGTTTCCACATTTGCATGTACATAACCCTTCAAATAAAAATTGTGACGATTCAGCTGTTGCTTCAAACAATCTAATAATAATCTGATATTAGTAAACATTATTTAAAAAATCAAGTTAATTGTTTCTTTTTAATGAAAACAATATAAAGTATTATTTTACCTAGAATGAAATCAAATTACGATACTTACTTGAACAACAGGTCAATTCGCCTGTTTTTCAAAAGTCTCTATAACTTTCTGATTAAAGTTTGGAAGAGACTGTATAAATCTTTTTTCGATACTTAAAACACATTGGCACATTGTATTTCGCAGAAACGTTTTGACCCGTTTCAATGTTGAAAAACATCGTTCACTTTCCACAGATGTCATCGGAATGGTGACAATAATTTTTAAGAGCTTAACACTTTCAGAAAATGCTTCAATTAATCCATTGTTGTTGAAATACTGTAAAATTGCCAGAGCTCCATCCGCTTCTTGAAAGTCATTCCTATTATAAATTTTACTTAGCTCATTCTTTAATTTTGATTTGTCCAAAAAGTCGTAAGTATTAACGGTCTGCAAGAGAACATTTCCTGGAAAATTCACCTTATATTCATTGAATTTCTCGCAGTAAAATAATGATGATGCTATAAGATGATCTTGAAATTCAAATCTTTCTTTCAACTGTGTTAATATCAGATCACATACTTCTTTGCAAATAACACAATTCGATGTCTTACTTCTTTTTGGCGGCGGCTCCTCAAAATAATCGGTTGAATCTCGGACATTTTGAATTGCTTTTTCAAAATTAAATACATGTTTTTTAACTTTGAGCACATCCAATGATCTGGATTGAAATTGCTGAAATAAAATCTCACAATGAGGTAAAATTTTTTGAAAAAAATTTAACCAATAAATGAAATTTTCATCGTGAAGATATCTCATGAGCATATGAGCTTGGTTTATTGTATTGGTATCATTTTGTAAATCTAAAATTATTCCGAGGCATTCAACCAGTTGTTCCTTGTAAATAAAGACAGTCTTGACAGTTCGTATATCAAAATTCCATCTTGTTTGAGGAGCTGAAGGTATTTTTCTTTTGACTGTTTCCATCAAAATTTGAGTCCGCTTTACTGATCTTGCGAAAAAATTAGGGAAAGCATGCAAGTTAGCAAAAAATCGTTGCACTATTTTGTTTTGCGAAACAGCCTTTTCAATAGTCAAATTCAATTAATGAGCGTAACAGTGAGTATAATGCGCGTAAGGAAATGAACTTTTTATCTTTGCTTGAACTCCACCAATTTTTCCGCTCATCATAGCAGCACCATCATAGCACTGCGCAATGAGTTTATTCAGTGTAATATTCAGATATTGGAGTTCTTCTGTCAAAGCAAAATAGATTCTATCGGCGAAAAGAGAATTAGGTAGCAAATATTTCCAAAATCTTTCATAAATATGACCTGCAATTTCATATCTTCTAATCAATACCAACTGAGCATCTTTAGAAACATCTGTTGTCTCAACAGCTTGAATTGAAACAAAATTGCTTTTAGCAATATCGGATCTAACTTTTTCCTGGTAAACCTGCAATATCGCATCCAAAATATCGTTTTGAATCGTTTTGGATGTGCCCTTAAAAACTGTAGAAGATTCTAAATGTTGTTTCATAGCTTTATCCAATTCGGAAACGAAATCAATCAAGCCTCTAAAAATTCCCTGATTCAAAGAATCCCTGGATTCATCATGACCTAGCAACGCCAATTCAAATGCACCGCAAAAAACCACACAGTTAATTATTTTTGATAATATATATCTATTTTTATGAACTGTGTCGTTGTGCGTTTTTATTTGCAACCGATAGGCAGAATCGAACTGCTGTCTTATATCGACGGTTCCAAAGGCCGCCAAATTTATGATGTTGTCTAAGGGTGATTGCGAGCAGTTATGCTTTTTTATTTTTTCGGATAGATGCGTGAGATCGTCTACTCCTTTCGCTGTCCATAAAGAATCACCCTGAAAAAGTAATCAAGGGAAACAAAAAAGTCTATTTACCTTTTCACATCCACGCAACCAATTTGCTTTCTCATAAAACTCAATTTTAAAGCACCGCGTATACCTTTTATTTTTACACTCACACACTTGCTTGATATTTAAGAATGGTCGAGATGGACCAACTTTCTTTAAATTTAGTTTATCATCGTATGTCAGCGCATTTTCTTTTATGTAACTCACACTCATTTTAAACACTTTCGTCTATCAACACTCCACACAATTGTACAAATTTCGCACGACTAAACTTAATCAATCGAACCCACAAAGGGGCAGCCAATGTGCACTTGACTTGTTGATAGCATCGACCAAATAGACAGTTGAATAAATGGTTTCTTGCTTTGCTACTAATAATCTGCATAACAGCCCCGATACCAAATTTAGAGGGCATGTGGGCTAACTCCGCAACAAAATATGTATATGTATACCAGAAATAAATGTTGAGGAAAACTTTGACTCTGGTGCGGCGCTCGAAAAAATGATGCATCGCCATATATTTTGCCAATCTCACGGTTATGTGGGCTTGATGGTTTTACCATAGAAAATTCGTTAGATGCTCGTGTGGTATTGATGTCGCACGCGCATCATGATGAGCGGCACGGATCATATTGTAAACACATGTTGGAATATTGTAGATTATTAATAAGGTGTTACCAATCGATAAACTATTTTTATTTTAGATGGTTATTGCTAAATTGAAATGATTATTTTTCCTCAAGCTGAATATTAATTTTGGTGGTTCGTTGCACGAGCGCACTTAAAGACCAGCCGCCACTGATTACTCTGGCAACATATGGCTATGGAACAACATGCGCTTTTTACCGACTCAGACACTACAGTTTTGCTAGGATTTGCATGAAAATTTCAGGAATGATAAGTGTCATGAATATCTTTGAAAATCGGTTCAGCTAGTGGTATCAGTAATCGTAAAACAAAATAGTGGCTGTTTTAAATGCGAAGATTGAATAATTTTGAGTTATTTTTTCCCAACTTCAACGTTTAAGGTGCATGCTTTGAACACTTGATTCAATTTAATGAATAACTGAAAATGAGTACCTACAATTAATACTTATAAGTGAAACAAGTCAAGGAGGCGGGAGAGAGCTCCTAGCAAAAGGGCCTTGTAACAGCTCTAGGATTCGAAAAAATTGGCCATGAATCTATGATAACAGTACAGGAGAGTGGCCCCTGAAAAAAATTCATCAAGCGTAGCCGATATGAGTATGAAATGAAAGTTTTCATGGGAGCTTTTCAAAACAGTTCTTAAACTGTCAGTTTTTGCTTCAGCGGGGGCACAGGGGGGAAATACATGAAAAATGTGTTTCCTCCCGCGCGAATGGACATCTGAAATAATTATCAAGGGAGATATTTATGAGTATAACAATAACAAAAACCTGAGAAGTCGAAATTCGTTCAACTTTGTTAATAATAGTATGATCTTCGAATTTCATAGTTTCTCCAATAAAATCGTCATTGACATGCTTCTTGATTTTATTCAATCTGGTGACTGCATTTTGTAAATTGAATACAAAACCCTTCTGACATGAGCGTAGGTCTGTTTACCCAACTGGTTTTTTTATCTTTCTTGCATCCAGTAACCAATTGTTTTTATTCAAAAAACAAGCATATTTACATATTTAGGGTGAATACGGTTGCCACGATTTGCCCTGTCATACTGAAAATTCGTTCTGAATCTACAGACGTAGCTGGTACTGATAAAAACTTAACATCACATTCAGGGAATGGTTTTAAATCCTCCTTTAGAAGCTGAAATGCATAAGAGAAATAAAATTTTATTGTGAACCTAAAAGGGATTGCATACTTTTCAAAATTGCAATGGACCTGAGTCTTGGGGTGCAAGCATTCTCTCAAGATACTGCCGTTTGATTATGATCATATCTGCAATGCTGCTTTTTGTGTTGTTTGGCATTCTCTCTTCAAGGAAATTCAACAGTGGTTCCTTCAGTATAGAAATTTCAGAAGTTTCGGTATCATCGTTTGAAGTAAGAGTATCTATGTTTTTCGATTTCACTTACATTTCATTTTCCAAGGGCTTTGAAGCCCCATCTGCGTTAGTTGACATTCTGAACCCTTCTTTCTTAAAACTAGGATTGCGATTCTTAGAATTGATAGACATTCATACGTAAACAGCCTACTTTTTATTCCTTTTTTAAGCGTGCCACAAATGAGTTTTCCTGCAGTTGTTTCCAAATGTTTTTCCAAGTTCGCTAACTTATCGTAGAGCCCAAAAGTTATAGGGATTATCAAGGAAATTGTAACGTCATTTATCCCAAATCGTTTTTCAGATTTTTTTTCAAAATTTGAATGCAGTTTTTCTAGATCTTTCAAGACAATGATTTCGTCTGCAGTGACTAGTGTGGAAGCTCTTGGTGTTGTCAACAATGTCTTGAATATAGCATCATTAAATTCCAGTATCCTTTTTATCATCAAGTAGGTGCTATTCCACCAGGTATAAATCTCCTGTATAAGAGTCAACGCTTTTCCTGTACTTTGCATTTGCTCATTTTTAAACTTTTCAATCAAAACTGTGCTGCTTTAAATAAAAAGACAAAAAAAATTTTAAGTTTCCCGATCACATGTTTGAGCTCATCGCATTTCAATGCATCTTGAACGACTAAATTTAATGCGTGCGCATAACATGGCAAGTTATCTTTTTTTAAAAATTCCACAGGCTATAATCATTGACGAAGTATTGTCGGTTGCAATACATGTAACTTTTTTAACAATTTTCCATTCTAAAAATACTTCCTGCAAACTGTCAGCAATTTCGTTTCTCCGATGAGTCCACAAGTTTTTTTGTCGACAATACTTCGTCAATGATTATAGCCTGTGGAATATTTAAAAAAAGATAACTTGCCATGTTATGCGCACGCATTAAATTTAGTCGTTCAAGATGCATTGAAATGCGATGAGCTCAAACATGTGATCGGGAAACTTAAAAATTTTTTTGTCTTTTTATTTAAAGCAGCACAGTTTTGATTGAAAAGTTAAAAAATGACCAAATGCAAAGTACAGTAAAAGCGTTGACTCTTATACAGAAGGTTTATACCCGATGGAATAGCACCTACTTGATGATCAAAAGGATACTGGAAATTAATGATGCTATATTCAAAAATACATGATGAAATGACAAGTTACCGATAAATATGACCCATTAGAGCATGAAGTCCATAAATGACATGTAATCACAATATAACTGGCTTCTGACATGATTACTTTCAATTTTGCATGCAGTTCAGAGTACTGTATGTTTATGGAATGTTTGATGGTAGCAGGGTAGGGTTTATGATGGAGATGAAATTTTGAAACCCTTGATTTTCTACAATAGAAAATAGTTGAAAATCTAAAGAGATCATCCAAGCCAAGGCATTGTCAATCTGTTTCTTTTTCGTTGAATTAGCTTCGTAACTTTCAGTCGAGCTGAAATAAGCGCTAATCAATCGCCAACTTCTTGGGCTTCTTGAGTCCTCATCACATACAGAGCTCAAATTTGTCACATCTCTTGGAACAGCGTCAGCTTAAATATTAAATTCTTTAATATAATCGTTATTACACCTCTTCAAATTATCTTTCGAATTGGATGTGTTTCCACTTGTTTCATTATCCTTCCCACAGGTTAAACATTTGGCAAACTGTTTATCTGTAGATTTTTTTTTGAAAAAATTCCATACTTTCGAGAAGTTTCGTTTTGTCAAACTTTCTTCAGGCTTGCATGAAAGAGATGTCATTGATGAGGAGGATGGATATGGCTCAGAGTGAATCTCAGATTAGATTAATGATCGAGATAATATATTTGATGCTTCTGTTGCTACGAAATTGACGAATTTGTTAAAACTTTAGAGCAAACGCTATTTCAGTTTAGAACGAACTAGCATCACTAGAAGTAAATAAGCCCAGTTCCGTAGCAAAATTAAATGGAAGGCCAATCGGCCAATATTTATTCAGAAAATTTTCGGAAATCTAAGTTATATGGCCAAAAAAGATCATTTATTTTTTTGCTCAAAGAATAATATTGAAAACTATCGAAAACTATCGATAGTAGGGTTTGACTATCGATAGTGGCCCGATAGTAAAATACTATCGATAGTGCCGATAGTGCTATTGATAGTTTTCCTTCACTAGTAGAGCATTGTTCAATATGGTGGCGAGTTGAGATTATAAATATACAGTCGCCTCATCGCATAATCGGACGAGCTCTTTGAATATTTGAGTGAGTTTAAATTACGTAGGAATAGATTTTTTATGCTTTTTTTCGCATTTATATATATTTTAGGTATTTACCTAACTTAGAATGAAAAAAAACGAAACATTTATCTTCGAGTATTATAATACAAGAATAAAAACAAAATTAACTCAATTTGTGGCGCGCAACGAATAATTAGACCAAGCAAAACACCGATGGAAAAGTTCCGCTATTTTGTAAGGTCCTTCCTGGATCTTGGATTTTGTCTGTCGTTATGAGTTGTGGTTAGTCTTTTCAGTGCACCACATTAGAAAGTTCACTAAAATGTCTCCAAACGGAAAGCAAACTACTGTGGATATAAGACGACTTATAGTCAGGCTGAATTTTGAAGGAGGCAAACCAACTGTACAAGATATTATTAAGCGATTCCGTGATGAGTTCAGGATAGAAAATAAGAGCCGAGAAGGGCAAGGCACTATTTTTTTTTGTGGTAGGGAGGTGAATGCTATTTATGCACAGTGTGGGACTCCCATGCGCGACTGGACTACCCACTAAACACCTCCCCTGTCAACCTGAGAACCCAGCCTGGAACCGTTTGACACATTACTTCGGGCCAGGTCTCGTTTTGTTACGCCGTGGGGCGCCTTCAAGCTGGTGAGGCCCGATCTAGCGGGAGGGGAGAGGGGAAGAGGAAATGCCAGAAGAGCGATCCCCCAGCCCCAGCGCCCCCGGCTGCTGTGAGTCCCTTTTATATTTTAGGACTGCCCGAGCATAATGTGCCACCTGGTTCCATTTGTTAACCGATTCGAGCATCACCGCAACTATATTATCCGGGGTGAGCTCTCCCGTCTCCCTGTAGAGTTCCCTTCGCAGCCTGACCCATTTTGTTCACGCAAAAAATGTGTGACAGGCATTGTCCTCCTCTCCTGGGCAAAACCGATAATCGGGGGACCGTAACTTACCGATCTTGTGCAAGTAAGACTGAAAACACCCGTGCCTGCTCAAAAGCTGGGCCAGATAGAAGTCAGTCTCACCTTGCCTTTGATTTAGCCACGGTCTCACATCCGCGATGAGGCGCACAGTCCACCTTCCCTTCGTGCAATTCACCCAAGACTGCTGCCAATCGTTGAGCGAGCGCTGTCTCTCCTCGCGGACAACTATCTCCCTCGCATCCTCGTTTCGGCGCAGGTAAATAGCGCGGCGCTCTCTACCAAGAAGGGCGACAGGTATCACGCCTGCAATCACTCTCACCGCCGAGTCGGAGACTGTTGGATACAGAGAAGATGTAACTGTCAGTGCTCCTCTTCTCTGTACCTGTGCCAAACGTTTTCGGTATACCTCCTTGCTGAGAGCGTCGCCCCATACTTCTGCTCCGTACAGTAGCACTGACCCTACAGCACTCATCAAGAGGCGTCTTCTTGATGGGCTGGGTCCCCCTACGTTGGCCATAAGTCGACTCAGAGCCGATATTCCCCAAGCAGCCTTCTCAGCCGTTGCCCTGATATGCTTAGAGAAACTCATCTTCGAGTCGATCAGTAGCCCCAGGTACTTCACCGCTGGCTTCGATTCGATCACTGATCATCCTTGCTCCAGGAATTCTCTTCTTTGTCAAGATGACCACTTCGGTTTTCTCCAGTGCTAAACTCAGCCCGCGAGCAGTGATCCAGTCCTTCATTCGGCGCATTAGCATACCTAGCCACTATATTAAAAGAGCGAGAAGAGCGAATGATAGTAAGGGAAGTTAAACAAAATCCTTTCAAAACGGCGAAAGAATTAAAAATAGCTTTGAAGGACCGCACTGGAAAGTATGTGTGCTTAAATACTGTGCGAAACACGTTGCACAAGTATGACTACCATGGAAGAGTTGCCAGAAAAAAAACCATTTATAAGCCCTAAGAACAAAAACTTTAGAGTGCGATTTGCCAAGAAGTTCCTGGAATACGTATATAAAATTAACTTTTTTTAATATTTTGCAATATTTTCAGGTTTTGTTCACTGATGAAAGCAAATTTAATTTGCATGGGTCAGATAGTAAGATGTATGTGTGGCGTACGTCAAACACAGGATTTGATCCAAATAACACTAAGGCGACCGTAAAGCATGGAGGGGGCTCTGTCATGGTTTGGGGCTGTATGTCTAGCGCTGGAGCAGGCAATTTACATTTTGTAGATGGTAAAACGGATAGATTTTTCTACCTTGACATTAAAAAAACGTTAAGCAAATTGCTGAGAAATTGGGTATCGCCAGCAACTTTGCTTTCTACCAAGACAATGATCCTAAACACACTTCCAGCGTAGCCGAAGCTTTGGTTGATCAACAACTGCCCACGCCTCATTCAACCGCCTGCCCAGAGCCCCGACCTCAATGTTATTGCACATCTCTGGGAAGAATTGGCCAGGAGAGTCTACAAAAATAAATATAATACAATAGATCAACTAAAAGTTGCATTAGTCGAAGCCTGGAACTCCAATGAGCCGGAAGTGTGCCAAAACTTGGCAAAATCAGTGCCAAGCCGTTTGCAAGCTGTTTTGGCAAGCAAGAGGCTTGCAACCAAATATTAATGGTTTTTTTGTTTAATTGTTTGGTTGATGAAGGCGTTGTCCGATTAGTCTTTGCGCGCCAGAAATTGACTTATTTTTGTTTTTCTTCTTGTATTATAATAATTGAAGACAAATGTTTTGTTTTGTTTGAAAACTATGTTAGGTAAATACCAAAAAATATATAAATGTGAAAAAAGTATAAAAAGTCTATTTCTAGTTGATTTAAACTCACTCAAACATTCAAAAAGAGCGTGTCTGATTATGCGATGAGGCTACTGTACCTGCATTCATTTTTAGGGGTTTAAAATTTTTTTGAATGATTTTATAAAGATGACAATCGGTTTCTACTGTTCATAAATCTGTTCGACGGTGTGTCACAACAAGTTTTGTCAGAAACTATGATAACCAACGATCACTGAAAAGTTTAATAGAATTCGTCTTGAAATAGTTTCAAATTTGTCGAAGGGGTTCCTAATCCAAGGAAATTGATAATATAATAAGGCACTTCCTAAGAGATTACCCATCGTCCGCTTGCGGAGGAGCTCCTAAGTGTAAACCTCGTGGTGGCATTGAGTTTGAGCTTCTGATGTCAATGTCGGACTATCACCCCACCCAGCTGTGATGGGTAATACTTGGAAAACTAGGTAACAATCACATGGTTGAGTGTGATATTGACCACATCACCTCGAATTCCGATACGGTCATGGAATGAGATACCCTAACAATACATCTCAACGCCAAGATTTAATGAAAAATCCAATGCGTTCAATTTGCTCCATAGAACAGACAAGATTAATTCTTGTTCCAGAATAGCCACGAATATCTACGTGGTGCCGATATAGTCGACTTCAATTCATATTAATTAGATCTGGAAGCAGCTCAAAGTAGATTATACCCTAGTAATCCCACCACACAGAAAGCATAATATTCTTTTGGTGAATATTGGCTTTGGATGTCGATTGTGGGGGCTCATCTTGCTTGGCCCATGATAGTTTTTAGAGTAAGTTATCATGAATAATCCGCTTTCATCACCCGTTATGATTCTTTTTAGAAATGAGTCGTTTTGGTACCGATTTAGCAAAGAGTCGTATATGTTAATGCATTTGGTGAGGTGAATTTCCTTCATTTCATGAGGAACTCAAACATCGAGTTCGCTTACGTAACCAAGCTGTTATAAGTGCGAGTCGACGGTTTTATTTGATTTTTCGAGCTCCTCTACTATCTTTCAATTTATCATACGCCGGTTAGCTTTGATTGGCACCTTTGTTTTGTCGTCATCAGCAATGGTTGGACGACCAGTATGTGGTGTATCTTGCACATTTAAATTGCCAGAACGAAAGCGAGCAAACCAATGCTGACATCAGCGTTCAGTAAGGGTGTCCTCACCATAAACTTTCTTTCTTTCTTTCGAGCTTGTAGTGCATTTTTATCGTTTCGAAAGTAAAACGTAGTTGGGAGGTGAATGTCGTTTACGTACAAAGTGTAGAACTCGCATGCTCGCAAGCGACCGGACTATCCACTAAACACCTGCCCTGTTAACTCGAAAATCCAGCCTGGAACCGTTTGACACATTACTTCGGGCCAGGCCTCGTTTTTACGCCGTGAGGCGCCTTCAAGCTGGGGAATCCCTTTTCTAGTGGGAGGGAAGAGGGGATGAGGGCTTGCTGAAGAAGAGATCCTCAGCCTCAATGCGTCTGACTGCTGTGAGTCCCTTTTATCTTTTAATAATGTGCCACATAGTTCCATTTGTCAACTGATTCGAGCATCACCGCCACTATAATATCCGGGGTGAGTTCTCCCATCCTGTAACGTCCCTTTATAGCTGGCCCCATTTTCCGCACGCAAAAAATGTATAGCAGGCATTGTTCTCCTCTCCTGGGTAAAACCGACAATCGGGGGACCGTAACTTACCTATGCTGCGCAGGTAAACATCCACTCCCGCTCAAAAACTTGGTCAGATAGAAGTCAGTCTCACCATGCCTTTGATTTGGCCTCGGTCTCAAATCCGGGAGGAAGCGCCCAATCCACCTTCCCTTCGCCTCCCTCGTGTCCCCATTTCAACGCAGGTAACCAGCGTGGCGCTCTCTAGCATGGAGGGTAACAGGTTTCACGCCTGCAAAACCTCTCACCGCCGAAGTAACACAATAAAACATGCCGATAATGCTCTATTCGATTGTCCATTTTCAAGTTTATTTTTAACCAATTTGTTTTTTACTAATTAGGCCCAGTTTTTGACTGACGATAGTTTGAAGCCTGAAACTTTAAAATAGTAAATAGTTATATAAGCCATGCAATCACTACTACATGAAATGTGCAGATCACGTCATCTATGAGAAAAAGTGACGTAAATTATTGAGCAACCCAATAATTAGAGTACCTGTTCCTGGGCCGTGATTCTCTTTTAAGTGTGCATAACAACAAAACAAATATAATTTTCTGGGCGAAAAGCTAGGGTGAAATACAAGGTAAGAACATGAGTCCTAGCATCGTAAGCTATTATAACTAAGCGTTATGTGGCGAACCGTGTAAAGAACATATTGTGAAGTAAATACACTTACAAAGCAGCCTTTGTGTCTCGACGCATTGGTGTGACTTGTTTTCTGATAAAAAAGGAAAAACTTCTCTATAATTGCCGAGGATGGCTCTATTGTCTGTAAAGGAGTTTAAAAACTCTATAATGTAAGCAGTGGTAGGTGCTTCCTTTAGCAGGGAAGTGTCAAAAACTAAAAACTAAGGAAAGAAAAAAAAAATACCATGAAAGACCGCCATGAGGTCTCCATCTTTCAATTCTGTTTTGCGCAGATACCAAATACCATGCCGTTTTTAAATCTTAATCTTTGCAATGTCAATGTAAGCTCTAAATTTCTATCATGTTTTTACCAGGATAACCCTCACGGTGGCAAAACCTTTGAATTTAATTAAGAAGTCTAACTCGACTCTATTTGTTTTATATGTATCACGTCTAAAAAATTAGTGATAAAAGTCGTCCAGTTAATTGCAGTGCCTGCACTTTTCTGCATCTACACGCTTTACTTTGAATAGTCTCAAATCGCTGTAACCTTTACTAATCAGGATTCTATAAATGGACTTCATTGTAGGGCTATCAATCGCCAGAGTGTGGAACCATGGTTTTTCGCCTTTCAAGTAGTGGGCCCTTTTCGAAAAACACTCCATGAGCCCTAGTCCTTTGTCTTGGCAACGATTTCTACGTATCGATGATATCATCATGCTCCAGCAAAATGTGCTCCAAAAGGCCTCTCTTATCCCCTTCTTTCACATTATAATCAACTTCTGCAATCGTCTCTATCCCTTTTTGCCGTGGATTCATAGTAAGTTAAATTTAATGTTGGGTTTGATGTTAATTGCCTGCCAGATGTCATAGATTACTTTTTTACTGTTTACGTTATCTTCAATGTTCAGCAGTGTGACCCCAGAATCTGAGAAAAGATTCAAAGCGGTGGTCGAGCTAACAGCAGGATCCTTCAGGGCTACCAAAATGGCTTGCAATTCCGCGTTGAGTGCAGAAACGTGCTCATTGAGACTAAGCTTCGTTATTTGTGAGGTTGACGTAGATGCAACTGACACTGGCAATATTCTTAGCTTTGTCGGTATCAAAGATAAGCTGAGGCATGTTCTTTAGTTGCTCCACATAACAGATGAATTTGTCATTAAGCTCAGTGTCACTGAGATCGCTGTGTGTGTTGCATATCGGATTTCCAACCTCTAGGAGCATCTTAAAGTTGGGCGGCCTACTAACTGCGACCGTGGGAATAATTCCACCGAAGGAGGCCTTAAATTTCTGGTACACGTGGGCATAGATCCAGGTTGTATCATTTGCGTCCGTCAACTCAGTATTGTGGAAATTGTTAAAAAAAGGCTTTGCGTAACTATCTTGCAGTGAGCTATTCGGCTCTATCTTCGGTTATGATTTTTTCAGCAATTTCGAATTCCTGTACAATGGCGGAGTTTTTCAGCAATTTCAAATGCCTGTACGATGGCGGAGCTACGTGACAGTCCAAGACAGAGCTTTAGGGCATTTGATTTGCGGGCCTCAATTTTGTCCAAAAAATAGTTTTGGAGGATTTGCAAAGTTGGTAATTCTGTTTTGGTCTAATTAAAGCTTTATATAATAGATTTAAGGTGATGGTTTCTTTAAAATTGTTCATTGTTCTGCACAACATGAGGATCAAATTTTGTTGGTTGTGTTTGCTGATGATTTCGTTACTCCATTCTCTAAAGAATTATTTCCTGTTTATTTTTCAATCTGACTTCCATTCAGGCTAAGGGAATGTTGGGGGTGTTTTTGTGTCTGGAAACGATTATCGCTTGTTCTTTAGCAGGGCTTACTTTCAAACCCAGTGAGTCACAAGCTCTGCTGAACTCATTTAACCTCCACGATATCCAGGAACTTCTTTTCTTCGTCAGCGAATTGCAGGACAGTAGTCTTATCGTTTGCTAGGTGATGTAGAACAGGAGCTTAAAACATATCCCTGTGGTAGGCCGTTGTTTAAAGTGACCCTTTGATTATTTAAAAACAAGGTTCTTCGGCTCAAAAGTTCGATGAACATGAATTTTTCAGTCGAAAACATGCAGGTTTATTTGCAACCATATCAATAGCACTCTAAATACGCACATTTTACGAGTACGTTCATATTTTGCGGCATCGACGCGATTCGGTTTATCCGAAATTTTGGATATCTGAACAGGCCACCGTCCCGATAATTTCAGATAAACGGGAGTTCACTGCAGTATAATTTGTAAATTTTACTTTTTCTCCCATAAAATTAAAAGGGTACTCTTAAACTTCTTATAGTTATGTAGATTAATAAAAGATATTTATGCTTACAAAATTTTATGGAAACCAGATCACAATCAAGTAAGTAATACAGGGTTTTCCAATAAGAGGTGTTAATTTGATATTAAAAGAAAAAAGCCATTTTTTAATTTAAATGATCGGATGTTTATATCATTATAAAGAAAAAGATATGCTGTTAATAGTGAAACATAACATAAGCCAAATGACCACCACGGCCACGCTTACAGGACCATATCCTTTTCATGAAATTTTCCATAACCAAATCGCAAAATGGCTGCCTCGATAGCCTCACGAACTCCATCTTTGAGGTCTTGAATTTACGCTGGGATGTTGGTGTAGACCTTTTCTTACACGTGGCCTCAAAGGAAGAAGTCGCAAGGTGTTAAATCGCAGTTCTTGCGTTCCGCCAATTTCCTTGAATTCTTGTGATTTTTTGCATGTTTGTTCGTGGTGTGCTTTCGGGTTTTGTGCCTTATTGCGTTATATTGACTATCGTGTTTGCGGTGGTGCGATTCCACGTTGCTATACCGTGGATTTTTAGTTTAAACATTTTCATTGTTTTTCTTTTGTTGAGGTGCCAGGTGTGGAGTGCCATCTAGTGGTTGATTTCTTCGCTTTGCATGGCAGTGATCCATTCGTTCAGTTTTTAAACTCTACTTGGACACGAACCCGCCTGTGGGTATTTAGTGCTAGAGTGCCGTGATTGAGCTTTGTAGTGCTTTTTCGCTCATTTTTAGGTACACTTTATTTTCACCTACCCATACTGAAGTGAATTTGTAAATGCTTATTTTATACGCAAAGTCTTAAAATGCCATCTTGTTCTGTTTCACAGTATGTTGAAACAATCGATAAAACTCCTCTTATTGTATGTTAGGGCTTCTGCACGTGTTCCTTTCATGCTAAGTGTGCACAGCTTTCAGATCATATTGCTGATGCTATTGTTAGTTGTGGTTCGGGAGTTTTCTGGATTTGTGTCAAATGCCGTGGACTTCCCCTTTCAACTTATGTCAACAAATTGAAGAGGACAAATGAGATTGTTAGCACGCTGAATGAAGACTTCCTTTGCATGCAGAAAAAGTTCAAAGATGCAAAAAAGACATTGCCAAGTTATTGCAGTCGTTGCATGTCTCCGAAGATTTATCGAACCTGATAGAGCGAGTGCCGTGTGTGCCGTCAGTTATTACTAGGAGTAAGAAAAATTCTAGAGTACTGCAAAATCCACCTCCTTCGGCTGCTACAGTTAACACTCCTGTAGATAATCAACAGCAGAGTGAATGCATTTTAGTTGATGCTGTAATTGCTTCTCCTTCGCCTTCCGTTAATGATCATCGTGGACTGCAAAGAACGAGCATTTCATCAGACCCGAACTTGGTTGTTAGTCCCATTGCTTACGGTTCCGGAGTGGCTGGCTCATTAGTCGCAGATGGTTCTACCAATGGGAACCTTTTATTAAATCCTGCATCAGATACTGCCTCATCTTCCAATCTGTCATCGCCTGTGATTACGCAACTAAAAGGTATAAATTCATGTGATGCTCCATCAAATATCTTTCCAGGTACTAGTAAGGAGTCTGATGGTCAGCGCTCTAGGCTTGTGACTGCATCGAATTATAAACCCAAAGAAAAGGGGCGTTTGGTCGTAATATCACCGCCTCTCAGTGTATTTTTTTCTCGCTTGGATTATGACACTACTCCCGATGATATTGCTGATTATATCGAATCGAAGCTGGGGTCATCTTCATGCATCATCAGCTGCAAGAAGCTAACCAAGGAGAAATTACCTAACAAACTCCTTGCTTCTTTTAAGCTTATTGTGCCTGCGTCCATCAGTCAACTAAAGGGCCCGGAGTTTTGGCCTCCTGGCTTGCTTGTTAAACCATTTGTTGATCTTATGGGTGTAAAGAAATCATTTTTCAGTATGCCTTGTTATGACTTTCTTCCATCTGTTCCTGTAGAATGTGTCGTTGTTAGACTTCGTATAACGCATAACTCATTTCTGCTTATTGCATCTATTTATATACCGTGTCAATCTTCACTTGCCCTCTTTGAAACTTTTCTTGATGAGCTGTCTGTTTTTATGCTATCAAAATACCCTTCAGATTTACTTCTGCTTTGCGGTGATTTTAATGCACCTCAGATTGACTGGGATCCTCTTAACTATGCACAAATTATTAGTTCCAATCGTCTTTCATTTATTTTTTCCTCCTTTATGTCCCATTGTTCCCTTTCCCAACTAAATCAAATTTTGAATAGTAACGACCGCATTCTCGACTTAATTTTTACGAACTGTGCTGCATCTATTTCACTGTCATTTCCATCCGTGAACGTCTATGTGACTGCAGACAGTCATCATCCACCATTGCGTATGCAATTCTGCTCCCCTTTGTTAAAACATAGGCATGATGTGCTCCCTTGTAAATATAACTTTCGTAAGGCTAATTATGCTGCCATTGCTGAGGGTCTGTCTTCTATTGACTGGTGTTCATTTTTCCTTAATTTGGACGTTAACTCTGCTCTTGATGAATTCTACTCTTATTTCTTATTTCTTCTGTCTTATCGCCAGAAATACTCCAGTCTACTGTCGATCAGAGTCTTCGCAACCACCTTGGTTCACTTGTAGAGTTCTTGCTGCGTTGAAATCTAAAGATAGAGCCCATCGATTTTTTAAATTGACTGGCTCTAATGAAGCATATGCAGAATTTTCAAGACTCCGAGCTTTGGCTAAACTTGAGATTCAGACTGCGATGAAAAACTATCACTTTTCCATTGAGAAATCATTAAAAGCTAACATGCCTAAGCCTTTTTGGTCTTACATTCGCTCTTTGAGGATATCTTCCACTGTTCCTGATGTGATGCATTATGAAGGTTCTAGTGCTGATACACCAGTTGATATCGTAGGGCTCTTTGCTCAATATTTCGCGTCTATTTACCACAACGCCAATGTATCAAATTCGTTCCAGTCCGATTTTTCATATCCAGAGTGCATGTCTTCCTTTTCCATTTGTCCTAGTGATGTTGAGTTTGTGATCTCTAATTTAGATACAAGCTTGGGTCCGGGTCCTGATGGGGTTTCCAGCTTTTTTGTTAAGTCACTAGCTCCTGCCATTTCCCTTCCTCTTGCTATTCTCTTCAATATAAGCTTAGAAGAGGCCTCATTTCCATTTGCATGGAAGTCTGCGTTTATCACACCGATACTGAAAGATGGTGATGCATCATCTATGAAAAACTACCGCCCTATTTTCATTATTTCGTGCTTCCCCAAAATCTTTGAAAAAATCATGTATGTTCGACTCCTTAATTGTTTTTTACCGTTTTGTTCTCAATCGCAGCACGGATTCCTTCCTCAGCGTTCGACGACTAGTAATTTCTTGGAACTCTTTAACTTTATCGCCAAATCATTTGATGCTCGCTCGCAAGTTGATGTTATATACACCGACTTTAGTAAGGCATTTGATATGGTCCCGCATGATATTCTCTGTAATAAGCTGAAATGTTATGGTTTCCCTTATCCCATTGTATCCTGGATTTTCTCTTTTCTATCAAATCGGTCTTGCTCTGTACCCCTCCGTAATGTGGTGTCACCATCATTTTATCCAACGTCAGGTGTACCTCAAGGCTCCATTTTAGGCCCTCTTCTATTTATCATATTTATTAATGATCTTCCGCATCGATTTGAGTCTAACTCACTTCTTTATGCGGATGACTTAAAATTGTATAGGTGTATTAATACACAATCAGATTGTGGATCTTTGCAAGATGACCTCGTTGTCCTAAGGAACTGGTGTGAGTCAAATAAACTACCCTTAAATGTTTCCAAGTGTAAAGCTATGAGTTATTCTCTCAAGCCTCATTTCCTTTCCTTTACGTATACTATAAATAATCATCCTCTGCTATTGGTGTCTGAAATGAAAGATCTGGGAGTCGTTTTAGGTTCCAAACTCAAGTTTGATAAACATGTATCGCGTGTCACTTCTAAAGCGGCTAGGTTGTCTGGATTCATTCTCCGTCATATTAATATTTTTAGCGAAATATCCTCTGCCTTGCTATTATATACTTCTCTGGTCAGGAGTATCCTGGAATACTCTGTTCAGATTTGGTCTCCGCACCATGCTTACTTAGTTGCTGATCTTGAAAGTATTCAACGAAAATTCACAAGGTGCTTGCTTTACAAAATCAATCTGCCTTACAGAGTTTATAATGAACGTCTTGTCCTATTAAAACTTCCTTCCCTTGAAGCTCGACGTACGTTTTTAGATGAGTGTTTGTTATTTAAACTTCATCACCGTCTGATTTATTCTCCATTGGCAAATGATGTACGATGAAGGGAATCTAATAGACTAAATCGTCTTCCTTCTCGACTTTGTATACCTTTTGCAAGAACAGAATTATACTATAATTCAACTATGTTGCGTCTGCTCCGAGTACACAATGAACCTAGGCTTGGTTCTTTTCCTTCTAGCTTTCTTATTTTTAAGAACTCACTTAAATCTTTGCTTTTTGGATTTTCTTAATTATTTTTTTTTTTGCTACTGTTTAATTTGTTTTAGAATTGTATTCGCATTAGTCTCTTTTGGTTGCTTTTTAAATATTTTATTTTTTGTACCAACTCTGTAATTGGGATTACTCCTGTTGATCTTGGCCTAAATAAATAAATAAATAAATAAAGATCTCGGTGGCCAATTGTGATCACCTCTTCGAGAGATAACGCGGTCGGGAAACTTTTCCAGTAAAAGATCAATGGTTTCGTTGCTTGTGTGGCACGTAGCGCCATCTTGTTGAAAGTAAACGTTGCCCAGATCAATAACATCCAATTCCGGCCATAAAAAATCATTCATCATCTCTCGATAGCGCAACTCATTCACCGTAACTGTTGCTCCAGCCCCATTTTCGAAAAATTAAAGTCCAATGACTCCGCCCGACCAAAAACCGCACCAAATAGTCACACGTTGAGGATAGAGAGGCTTTTCAACAATAATTCATGAGTTTTCCGAGCCGCAAATGCGACAATTATGCTTGTTGACGAAGCCACCGAGGTGGAATGAGTTTTCGATGGACTTCCGGATCATTTTCATGCATTTCAAGGACCCAATCAGCAAAGACACGACGTTGTTGATGATCGACCGGCTTGATTTCTTGTATTAACTGAACTTTATAAGCCTTAAGACCCAAATCTTTATGCAAAATACGGTGTAATGACGTTTGTGGAATGCCTAATTCCAAAGAACGACAAAGAACACTTTCGGATACAGCAGCAATATTCACGCCTGTTCTCGAGTGACGTGCACAAGTTTTATTCTTCACATCACTAAGTTGTCGCAACAGCTCGAATTTTTCCCGAAATTCTGTATTGCGGTCCGACAAGGTGCTTCACGACGACCCAAAAATGTTCGAGTTTTACGGACCGTCTCTGCCAAATTTTCACCATTTTTAGAGTGAATTTTAATGATTTGAATGCATTATTGAAGCGTCTATCGTTCCAGACTTATTAATGGCATAGTTTTTACTTGTCAAATGTCAAAAAATGACAGCTTCAAAATTGACATCTACCGAAATAGTGGGCTATCCAAAATAACACCTCTTATTGGAAAACCCTTAACCTATTTCAATTGCATGCAATTGTAACAGCAAAAACACGTGTTGATGGGTGATACATATTTCGAATCGAAATCATTTGAGCTAGAATAGAATGGCGGCTGTTATGTGTTTATGAAAAAACCCAGCATTTTTTGGATAAATTTGAACGAATCCTTATACAAGCATTGGATGAATAATTAAAATCATCGATTCCTGCAATCAGAAAAGTTGTTCAAACCCTAGTTACAATGCCCTTCTGGTAGGATTACTCTCCTGGTTATTCGACTTGTTTGTTGATAAGACTGAGCAGCAATAAATAAATAGCCCAAAGAAAATACTAAAGCCTATTATCCTCTTTGAAAAAATCTCACCGCCCATCCCTCCGACTTCATGCACCACTTCGCATACCATTATCAAAATCAGTTCAGGTGGTGTGGTCCACTTTAAGATATGACTTAAAACACCGTGTCCTAAACAAATTCCTACTGCGACCTGTTAATTGCATTTTACATTCGTTTGCGTCAATTCCATTACGGAACTCCAAACAAACTTAAGAAATTAGCGGCCCTTGTTCACATTTGAGAATCACCGTCTTTAGAATTTTCCTCAAAGAAAATTCTTCACAGTGGTCCACAATGTCTAGTCGATGTTCATACGAAGATAACATGTGAGTGCATCCTCCGTGTATCTATCGGGAGATGTTAATGTTTGGCACGTCAAATGCATGCTCTCCTCCTTCGACTCTGGTTCCAAGCAAGCAACATGTTGTTGAACTAGCGATTAACAAGAAGGTTCCAAAAAATCATTTTACGTATGACGGACCAATGTCAACAGAGCGTGCGTGATAATTGATGTGTACATAAACTGACGGGAGGTACAAAGATTCTTGTTCGGCTCTAGGACCATGTATGGAGCGATGCATGTTAGATTGCTCGAGAGAGCCAGAATGCACTTCACATCACGGTTGACTGACTTTGTTGTTATCAGATTCTGATTAAAATTGTTCTTCAGGAGACAGTTTCTGTGTTTTCTCAAGTAGATGTGCCGTTTAGTTTGAAAACATCTTGAGATCAAGATCGAGGATTGAATGGGAGCAAGAGAGGGAAGACATAGTGGAGGAAGTGATTGAGATAGTGCCAAAGAATATAATATGTGATTGCTCTGATTATCGAGTGGGGTCCGATCTAATGAACTTTAGGTTGGGATATGTAGCGGCGAAGATGGTAACAGATTACAAGAAGTGACAAAGGAATAATTTGACTAGGCCTGAAACTGCTCTCAATTAGAGTAAATGAAAATAAGCACTAGAAAATTGGTGTATCAGTTCTTTGTGTCTGAAATATTAATAGCTGATCCAACATAGATCTTACAAATGGTTGCAGGCTCAGAACCGGAACTTGGCTACACGAGCTCAGATTGATTAGAAGCAGAAAAACATGCGCGTTCATTAGAAAAACCAATTCAGCCCAAACTGTACTTTGCAGAGTAATTTAGACTAGATTCAAAAGTCAAGATAAAATATTTCCATTAAAACAATTTCTAAGTATCATCAACTATTCGAAACATGTTCCCTGCCACCCTACAGATTCCTCCACGCTTCAACTCCACTCCCGGGCTGCAACAACATTGCGCGCTCACATATGACGAGGATGAGTTGTATAATTTTTTCTGAAACATTTCATTTCGCCTCTCATCATCAAGGTAAGAGTAATGTGAAACAAGAGGGCGATCAGATACATCAAAGCGAGTTCTTAATTAAAGTTCTTTCACTGGACCGTGTAACAACAAAACATCAATCATCTTGTGTCCAACGAGTATCGATCAAGGAAGGCTCCAACCAGTGCGCGCCCGTCACCTAGCAGCCACCAGCATCCGAGCCAGCGGAGAAAAATGAACGCCATTTAGATATTGATCGCTATTTGGAATCGAGATGGGCTTCATATGTGGTCGGGCAGTTCGATTCCCAATTTGAGTATTCATAAAGGCATAACATCAAATCGAAAATGGATGTTAAATCACGACTAGTGCGAAAGTAATGTTGATGGCTCGGACTTCCACTTACACGAGCGAGAAGCTCCACGTCGTGTAACGCCAGCAAACAAAGGTGGTATCGATGTAACACAATACTCCTTGCGCTGGCAGGTGCACAAAGGTGTCACGACTTAATCGAGCGATGAAAGGAAGAAAAATGTTGGAAAACTTACACATGTGCATGCTTCTCCGTTGATCAGATAGTTAGCAATAAGGCAAAATGGAAAATATAATGCAATTTATCACAACGAAGGACAGAGAGTTCATTTATTGAGTTCACCTTAGTTTTATCAAAGAATATATTGCAAACGCTTAAGAAATGCTTTCACACATAATTTATTTAATCTGTTCTTCCATTGGAATAAAACTGAACAGGAATAATTTACACACCCTTCTTTGTAAGCACAGGAAACCAGTATGTGGAAAATCAATTGTGCAGCATTCCATTAACATGCTCTCCCCAGGAAATCGGTCTCCGTTTGGCATCTACTCGTACTTGAGAAATTCATTTCCACACATGCCTCCCAACCATTGCTCAAGCATTTCCACCTTTACGCGGTATTCAATGAACCACAAACATGGAAATTTTTGTTTTTCCGATTATTTTCCATTTTGCCGGAACAATGATCAGTTCGCTTTTTCCATGGCTGCCAAGGAAATAGCAAACTGATGTGGTTTCAAAGCTGGAGCTGTTCTAATTTTTCACTAAGTCCTCTTTGAAAAGGCCACTAAGCTACATATTATGCATATGTGTGAGAGCATGTGTGTACGTAGTCACTGGCCATTTGGATACACAGGTGCTACATTGCAACAGTTCCACTTGAATGGGTTCACAAAGAAAGAAATATGGTGTGGTCGGAATCAACATCCATATCCGTGTTTTATATATGAGGATGTATGCATGCATGTAGGTCCTGCCACGATTCCACGGTTCACGATGAAAGTTTATAGACGTATGCATATATGGTAGATAAGCGTAAATGTGGAATCGATTCCATTCCAGGTGAACCCAGGAAAGAATCAAACGAGTTTCGGTAGCAGTTAAATTCAGCTTTCCTTGATGATATTTAAGCGGTTTTCATCCAAACCACGAATTGTGTGGGGTGTTTTGAGCACACCACGAATCTCTTTGAATTCCGCTTGTGGCGTAAATTGCGGTGCTATTTGTGTTTTTCCTTTATAATCTCCTTTCGCAAGGGGACTCGTGGACTCATACTCTTGTGTTTGAGAGTGAATATTATTTGTAGAAAGAGAAAGTAGAAGAAAGTAAAAAAGGCATTAAAATAAATGTTTATTATTTCAAACTAACAACAACAACAATTATTCTCGAAACACTAACTTAAAACTCTATTATGTCCTTTTGTACTTTCATTGAACATTTTCTAACAATTTATTGAGATGAAACTTCCCCCCATTAGGAGCATCTTTTCTAAGCCATTCGATGCTCTTCTAAATATTTTTCGAGAAAATTATTTGTTCAGCAGATTTAAGATCTTTTTTGAATAATTTCTCTACTTTTTAAGTATATACGACTCATAAATAACTAGGCCCAGCAATTTTCATACGTGTTGCACCTTAGGGCTTTTCCCGGAGCCCAATAATCATTTAATTTACTTTAGTTTACAATATTCATCTTTTCTTTAAAAACAAAACCTTAAAATTTTAACACCCCAATATTTTAAAATATTAATGGATTATAAAAGAATTTGGTATTACATTCATTAGCTTTAAACAAGTTGGGTAAACAGACCTACGCTCATGTCAGAAGGGTTTTGTATTCAATTTGCAAAATGCAGTCACCAGATCGAATCAAATCAAGAAACATGTCAAAGACGATTTTATTGGAGAAAATATGAAATACGAAGATCATACTAGTTTTAACAAAGTTGAACGAATTTCAACTTCTGAGGCTTTTGGTCATAAATATCTCCCTTGATAATTATTTCAGATGTCCATCCGCGACGGAGGAAACACATTTTTCATGTTTTTCCCTCCCTGTGCCCCCACTGAAGCAAAAACTGACAGTTTAACAACTGTTTTGAAAAGCTCCCATGAAAACTTTCATTTCATACTCATATCGGCTACGTTTGATGAATTTTTTTTCAGGGGCGACTCTCCTGTACTGAAATCATCGATTCATGGCCAATTTTTTCGAATCCTAGAATGGTTACAAAACCCTTTTGCTAGGAGCTCTCTCCCACCTCCTTGACTAGTTTCACTTATGAGCATTAATTGTAGGTACTCATCTTCAGTCATTCATTCAATTGAATCAAGTGTTCAAAGCATGCACCTTAAACGTTGAAGTTGGGGCAAAATAACTCAAAATTATTCAATCTTCGCATTCAAAACAGCCACAATTTGGTTTTACGATTACTGATACCACTACCTAAACCGATTCTCAAAGATATACATAACACCCATCATTCCTGAAAATTTCATGCAAATCCTAGCAAAACTGTAGTGGCTGAGTCGGTAAAAAGCGCATGTTGTTCCATAGCCATATGTTGCCATAGTAATATATGCAGCGCATATTGTTCCATAGTAATACAGAAAAATTCAAACCGCTATAACTTCGCTAAATATGATTCAATCTTTATGAAACTTACAGGATAGATCAATCTTATAAATAGACATCTACGTACTGAATTCTATTGAATTTAAGGGTACCGTTAAGATTTTATTCAAGAAAACATAAAATCGATAAATCATACTATTACTAACAAAGTTGAGTGAATTGCGACTTCTCACGTATTTGTTGTTGTTGTACACACCAAGGCCTACATTACTGATTTTTTTCAGATTTTTCGGATCACAGGTGTCCAATCGCGAGGGGGGGGGACACAAATTTTTCGTGTATTTCCCCTCCCTGTGCGCCCCTTGAAGCAAATTTTGCCAAACTAAAACCTGTTTTGAAATTTCTCATCAAGACCTTTCATTTGATACCCATATCGGCTACCTTCAATGAAATTTTTTTTTCGAGGGGTCACTCTCCTGTATGGGGAGACCCCCCTTAAATACCTTAGAAAAAATTTTTTTTAGTTGAACTTTGAAGAGATCACCACTTTACACCTACGCACAAAATTTGATCTTTCTAGCTTAAGTAGTTTCCGAGAAAAACTGCTGTGACACACGGACGGATGGACGGACGGACGGACAGACGGACAGACGGACAGACTGGTCGCGAAACTAGTAGGGTTTTGTAAAATTTTTTACAAAACCCTAAAAATGAAGTTCTTAAAATTGAGTTTCTTAAAAATAAGTACATTATTTGCTTAAGATTACCTTAAAACTCCTCGTCCGTTGCATGCATTGAACGATTATCCGTCGCTGTCCTAATTATTTCCGCTTTGTGCTCCACGGCTGTCCCTACTACTCATGCCACTAGTTTTTTCGCATATACTTTGATTGGCTCCATCGCTGGTGTAAGATCGTCCATCCTCCAGTTTGTAAAAGTCTGTGTAAGCCTGAAGGCTTTTTCGCTCCACTGATCCTATCTTGCTCCATTTTGTTTTTGGAGGCCCTTTCCATATCATCTCCGCATATGTGATGATCGGGTGAATGAGAGTTTTAAAGGCGAAAACCTTGACTCGTTTGCTCACATAAGGTACGCATAAGTCACTTTTTTCAAAACATTGTCAACGTGAGCACTGAAGGTACCCTTTCTATCGAAACTACCCCCAAGTACTTCGTTTGTCTGGAGCAGTGCACTATCTGCCCATTCAATTTAATCCAGGAGTCACAGATGCCTCTTGCACGACGACCAAAGTTTTTATCGGGGTCCTCGAACACAATTCACTTTTGTTTGCATCTACCTTGGTTCCTCATTTCCGGTAGTACTCGTATACAGTAAGAGATTCCAAGTATTTTTGGTAGCCAGCGAACAGGTTTCGTCTATTACGCTCGGGACGTCAGAGGTGAATATATTGAAAGGAAGTGAGCCGAACATAGATCCCAGTGGAACCTTAGGATCAATACAAAATGGGTCTAACCTTGCTCCACTTACCACCAGCAACCGCAAAAGCAGTTCGTTCCCGCATGGAGCTGCTTATAATTTTAACGATATGGGCCAGGAAACCAATATTTATCATTTTGTAGAGAAGCCCATTGATTCATACAGAGTCAAAGGCTTTCTCCACATCTGTCAGTCAAGCACAATTGCTCATGGTCCTTGTCAAAATTCGTTTTGATAGTACTAACTAACGAAGAAACGGAAGAGTCCTCACCTGTTTCCTCTCCTTGAAGAACTTTCGCGAAATTTTTTGCGATAGAGTCAGTAACAGATTAGTCATCTATGAGCGTGGATCCATCATAAGTGAGGACCCCGGGCAGCTTTTTTTGGCCAGTTATTCTTTTGATATCAGGAAACATACAAGGACCTGGTTTGGTACCTGTTTTACTCGCTCGTTAGTAAAAGCTGTGGTTCTCCTTGATAACATTCGTTTTCGAGACATAATCACCAGATAAAAACGTTCATACTCCCAGTTGACGATATTTAAAATGTGCTGGTAGACCCTTACGAGAAGCTTTCTAAGCTGACTGCCTCTAAAATGAAGCTCCAAGGTGATTTCTTAATGGATATCTTTTTGAAAACCATATCCAGTGTTGCATTTTTGCATGTGTAGTAATCGAGCAAGGTACACAAGCAAACTGATCGAAAACCTTCCTAACCCTTATTCGAAATTTTAATTGCAGATTTACAAAAAAAAAAGATTTCATTACTTCCATTCATAGTTGTAATTTATAAAATATTTCTTTCTCTTGTTATTATTATTAAATGTAATTTTATATCATTTTTCTTTGTATTATATTTAAATGTTTCCCTCTAATTTTATTCTTCATGATGTTTAATTTTTATTGTTATTTAAAATTTTTTTCAATTTTTTTACTTCTGTAAATTTCTGAAAAATTTTAAATCTGCAAATTAAAATTTCGGACATGGGAATACTGACTTAGAGCATACCAACTGTGTATTGCATCACTGAATGCAATTGAACTCGGCTGAGCGAGCAGCTGTTTCGAGGTACCGTTAGGACACGGGAAAAGAAATAGCAGAAATCTGAACGGATCGAGAAGTCCACCTACGACCGCAAACCGGCAAGGATGCGGAGAACGGCTGCCGTTGTAAATTGGTGCAGGACGGAATTATTCGTCAGCTCACTTTTAAACATTCGGGGTGAGCTAACATTGGAAGTGTTCTTGATAACGATTATACCATGTCGGGATAAATGGTATTGCGGGGTGCACCGTGAAAAGCATTTAACAGGAAATCGTGTGGCAAAAAAATAAATTGTCTTAGGAAAAACAAGTGTTCGGTGTCTCTTTCTCACAAGTAAAAGTTAATTTCAATGAGCTGATCATTTTGCTGATAGTTATATTAAGTGCTTGGTCTGAAAACTTTTCGGTTGAATGAAAAACCTGGGAAGAAAAGTAATAGGAAGCTAGTCACCTTCCTCGTCATTATCGATCTTCGTTTTCGTCGTCGTCCAGAAGTTTGTCTCGAGAGGGTCGAAGTGACTGATTACCTTCACGGGGGAAACGCGTCCCTTGTAGGCGTACCTGACGGATTACAAAAGAAAATAATAGTAAATAATTGACAAAGCAATTAGTTACTTTCGAGCGTGCAACAATCGTGCCCAAAGTGTGTGAAAGTTTTCGAAATAACCCAATGTGCGGGCTCCAGTTTCCCATTTCCCACCGATGTTTTTCGTTTCTTCAGTAGTCGCGGTCGTTCCCTTTTCATCAGTCCGTACTGATTTCGGTATGTTTACCGTGAAGTATGAGCCAACAGTGAGAATCACCGTGCCCCAATCAGAATTACCAAACGTTATCCCCGTACTTTGCTCCATATTTGCTTCGTGCATTCCCAAGCTATTGCTAATCAATTTCCGCCTGTAGACTTTTGTGGACTGAACAATTACAAGTAAAGTAAACGAGGGTAAAGACAAAAAGTGCGGTATGGCGGAATTATGCGAGTGGTTTTATTGTATCACATTCTTCGCTTGATCGGGAACACGGCAGATTCACTTAACCTAAACATGAAACGAGTGGAATCGCTTAAGGGCCGACATACTATTATAGCTGAAAAAAGGAAATTCATAATTGAAAAACCGAAAGAAATGACGCCGGTCAATATGAATGTTGGGTAGAATGTTTGAAGCAAGGTGCTATTTTCAATGCTTACGCTGCTGTTACTATGAGAGTCCCTTCACACACAGGTGTTGTGGAAGGCAAGAAGCTAGCTATTCACTGTACAGTTGTTGGTACAGATCAAACAGTTACTTGGGCAATCGGCAACAAAACTATCAAGGAAACAACAGGCAGATACATTCTTACTGAAGATGAACTAGGTCTTAAAAATGCTATCCTGAGTATCGAAAACATTTCAATGGATGATCGAGGGGAATTCGAATGTATTCCTACAAACCCAGCAACTGAATATGGAAATTCAGACCCTGCTTCAGATACATCGCGAAAACTTGCCGTTCTCGGATCGTTCCTAGGAATCTGTGCAGAAGTAATGGTACTCTGTGCTATCATCTTAATTTACGAAAAGAAGAGGCAACAAAACAGAACTCGAAGAAAGTGAATAGCAGTAAGTATTTTGCCAGCTCGTGAACAAATTTTTAGCCAAACATACGTTTATATTCTGTTTGTATTGTTACATGTTATGGTTCGCGGCTAATAATTTTAATGTTCCGGGAAAGTGAAAACTCAATGTCTTTTAAATTAAATTAAAAGAGTTTATTTAGTTACTTAAAAGTGCATAATCACTTATTTAACTACTTCACAATTTTAATTTTCACTATTAAAAGTCTAACTTACACCTGTCCACAAATTTCTATCGCAATCGTCTTCTAAAATCACTTCGCAATCAACGAAAATTGCTTTCCTATTACTCAATCAATATCGCTTTTCCATTCGCTCCACACTTTCGCAGTTTTTACTATCGCGGTTCTAATGAATGATCCCCCCATTCATTCAGCTCGCCTTTATATAGGGTCTTTACCCATTCAAGCCATTTCTCGTACATTGGCGAATGTTCTGCCGAGAGGTACCTGGTATATTCGAGCAGCTTAATGAATGGAGTGACGTCACTTTCAGATGTTGATCATGCTTGGTGGGTTCTCCTGGTTTCGAGTAAATTCACTTTGTTGATCATGAGGTTCTTAATGGTTGTGAAAACAATTGCAACAGTAGCTCGCAGAATTATTCGTGCATGTATCAGTGTAAATATGTATGCATTTTTTCGATTGGCAAATTGGGTATATTAGTATGTATACATACATAATAGGGTTATTATTATTTCGTTTTATGTATTCGTTTTACACATTTGGAATCGTTCAATGTTGCTTTCTTCTGTTCTAATTATTCATTTGTAAATGTAAATTTTTTAACCAGAGTAAACTCTAATTTAATCTACTAGTTTGTATACAATATTAAAAGAAACATTACGATAATACTATAATGTAAAGCCTTTTCGTTTGAAATATATCGAAAAATACAGTTAAAAGAAAAAATCCCCGTTGGCAGCACCAGCCGGAAAGGTAAATTTCTCGTATGTAGCATAAAGCTTCGAAAAAAAATTTGGTTTGCCTACTATTCAACTTCTTTCTGCAATTTTCGTAGTACTACATGGGTATTTATTAACATAAAAAAAATCTGGCCACGTTCGTTCTTAGAGACCTTTTATCGGGGCGCGAATATTTTGCTAATTAAATTGAGTTGCATACGTATGGATAACATATTGAAAATCGGCGGATCATAAATTGTTGTAAACATATAAATACCGGTTTCGCCCTTCTCGCATTTGCTGTTTACACAGTTCACAGTGGTAACCACACAAAGGCTTAAATAGCTCGAATAGTTAATTTCAAAAGATTTCCATGAAAGTTTAATCAGCACTTGCGTTGCCATTAATATATACATTTTCAATTTTTTTCTGAACTATGAGGGCCGTCATTTCAATTTTTATTGAAATCGGCTGCTAAAAATATTAAGCTGTAAATTTTCGACTTTTTCATTTGTCATTCGATTTGCATAATTAAATTAAATTAACTTGCGTTAATAACTTATAATTTCAAGTTTCAACGGAATCTGTTGAGAATCTTGGCTGCTACAGAAATAAAAAAAATTGTATGCCACCCCCCTGTATGGGGAGACCCCCCTTAAAATACCTTAAAATATTTTCTTGCACTGCAAATTTCAAGAGGCACCACTTTTGACCTACGTAGAAAATTTCCTCATTCTAGCTCATGTGGTTTGCGAGAAAACTTGTTTTGACGCACGAACAAACGGACGGACAGACAGACAAGTCGCGATTTTATAATTTTTTTAGGGGATTGTTAAAAAGATTTTACAATATCTTAAAAATGGTCTGGTTTATAAATTCTATCAAGTAAAGTCATTTAAAACGTTATCATGAAAAATATTCATTATTTCAGTTGGCACTAAAATAGCGAATTGCGCTTGCCTTCTGACCTTTGGGGGCCGCCATTTTGAATGCATGCATTTTATTTTGGATTATTTTAAATCTTTGTATGCTAGGAACTCATCAATCAATGTACTATCTCGTTCAAATAGAAGTTTCACTCTAGACAGGGCAAAATAATTCAATTTTTAAAGAAAATGGCAGCTAAAAATATTAGGCTTTAAATTTTCGACTTTTTTATTTTTCATTCAATTTTAATAATTTCCTGCATAATACAAGAACATAGTACAGAGATCCATAATCTCAAGTTTCATCAAAATCCGCTGGAAAATGTGACCGCTAGAGGGCCACAAAAACCTGAAAAAAACGCATATTTAAACGGCCGCCATTTTGAAATCTGCTCATGCATGATCACCAAAATATCAAAGACTGTAGGCCTAAATAATGTCTATCTTGAAACCGAATTTCGTATATGTCGGATTAAAATTGCGACTTTAAAAAGCCTTTGAAATTTTGCCCTTTAACTGGCCGCCATTTTGTTTTTTGCAACCTGACCTCCAATTTTTTCACGTAATTCTTTAGACACTTATAATTTCTATCAAGTTATAAAATTTCATGAAAATCTGTTGAAAGCTTTGACCACTATTACAACAACAAAATTTTGCACGTTTTTCGACCTTTGAGCGGCCGCCATTTTGTTTCTGCCGTACCGACTTTGGATTTTTTATTGTGAGATTCATCACATACAGCAATGAACCTTTGTGCCAAATTTCATCCACATCGGAGCTATACTTTGGTCAGAACAGAAATCACGATTTTTCGTCTAAAATGGCCGCCATTTTGTTTTTGCCCGGCCGATATAGCTGGTTCACGAACTTAACCGAAATAATTACCCAATACACCTTTCTTGAAAATTTGGTGAAAATCGAAGCAAAATTGCAACCTCTATCGTGGTCACAAATTTCGTTATATCCCATATATATATATATATATATATATATATATATATATATATATATATATATATATATATATATATATATATATATATATATATATATGATGCTCTCCGCAATAGGTAAATTTCTCTCGAGAAATTTACCTAAAAAGGAAATAAGAAAATATTCGACTTGTTGGCGCATACGAGTATATTCACGAGATGATAAAAGAACGAGAAGAATAAAAGGATAAATCTAATGCATTTCTATGTGAATAAATAGTTGTTATTAAATATTCGCAAAGTTTATTAAGTAAGAAAAACGTTTTTCTTATCGTACACAATAGCGATTACATTTCACATTCACACAATTTAATGTCACGTCAGGTCAGTTCAAATATCGAAAAATTGTAAATCTTCTTATGTTAATATTAGTTGCAATGAAAAAAGACATAAATACAATGAATTATTAAATTTACACCTTCGGTCTTTCCGTTTCGTTCTACCTGACCGGATATAGCACCCGCAACAATGGCAGGCTCCTCCTCTAGAATGGGCTAGCCATCGGGTCCGCTCTTTCCTTTTTTTACGTAACAGGGGGCTCTTGCCGGGTAAGGTGGCCTTCCGCTTGCGTGCCTATTTATGGCATAGTGTTATGTGATTCTCTCACATAATTCTATGATATAAACTTGCCACTTTGTATTTTTCATTTAAAGGAAAAATTGATTCAAATTAAGTTTGTATGATTGGGAGGATGCGAGAGCACCGACTTCATCTGCATGCCTCACTCTTATATGTGGGCCATAAGTACCATCAGTAATGACGAAGTCTCTTTAGGTCCGTCCGTTTTTGCCTGGCCCAATTTGTTCTTCGAATAAGCGTTTCAACCCTTAGAAGGTTACCTCGGCCTCGACATCAGTCGATCGACATTCGATCATGTTTAGTTCGTCAACGCGAAATTTTTTTGTAGTGGGCCCTTGTGCTAGGGGGAAAGAACACGCCCCCCGACACCGCAACGCTAGTTTGCCAGCGCATTCACACGTCCCCGAACAAGGCCAATCTCGGCGGATCTCAACATCCCCTTCCGCCGAGGTAGCGGACCATCGCTGCAGTCCTGAACGAACATTTAATCTACTTAATTCACTACACATGCGACTTCCTCATCGATTTCTGGAATAGAAAGATTTTCCGATCTTTTTCCTGGAATTTTCCGTTAAGGTCAGCACTAACTGCTGCCCAATCGATTCGCTTGTATAGAATGAAAGTTTAGAATCTGCAATCTCAAGTTTCATACCCTTTGTTACATTGTTATTTTTTATAGCCCTATTTTTTGAGCCATAAAGCTTTATTTCTTCACCCCAACACACTTACCTTTATCAATTCTCCACTCGGACACGTTCATCGCACTCCACTTAAAGATATGGTCTTTTCGTTGTAATCATACATTTTTTTATTTTAATTTTATCTGTTCTATATTTGCAATTTATACATTTCCACTTAACAACTATTGGACTTCTGCTTTCGTCCTGTTTTTCTTTGCACGTTGTCTCGTTGGTCGGGGGCTGCCTGTCCGGCGTGTCAAGATTAGGACGCTTTGCCCTTCCCGCTCTGTCGTTGAGTTTGCTTGCGACGCCGGTACTCTTGCCGCAATTCGCTGATCAGGCGCCGTAACTTGTCGTGCTTCGCTGTAGTTGTTGAGACCTTGGCAAGTTGTTTTGCGTTGTCGGGACTGCACCCGCTGGCCTCCACGCAATGCCAATGGTTGGCCCCCTACCACCTTGGTATCGAGTGGCTTCTTCTGTCGGGCCCGGTACTCAGCGATGCTGATTGATTTGAGGCCGGCTTGGTGGTCCGCTGTAATGGCTTCTTCCAAACTTGGTTCTGGCGGCATCTAGGGCTCTAGGCAAATACCCAACCAGAGCGCCTAGATACCGTCTCACTCTTGAGACCAGCTCAACTAAAAGATCGTCACACTTGTCGTCAAGAACTCCACAGTCGGATTTCCTCCAACTGTGGGAGAGATTTACAAGGTTGGCAGACACGATGAAAAAGCCATTAAAAGATGAGCTTCTTCGGAAGGTAGGCTCCATCGGGGCAATCAATATGAGATTCATATTTGATTGAACCCAGTTAGAGATGGCTGTACTATAGCCATTCGAAACAATATTTCTCCATGAAGAATGCTTCTCATTGAAATCACCTCCCATAGAATAGAAATCGAATTTTTTGCACAGAGTAAGCACCGCTCCCAAGTTGTCAATGAGTTCACTCACCGGATATCCATGCCAAACATAGATCCCCACAAACGCAAAGGTGCATCCTCCCACCATGGAGCTTATTATATCTGCTTCAATACATTTCAGACTTGGAAGGAAGTGCCTTTGAACTTTCAGGTGATCTTTGTGAGCCATAGCAACTCCAAAATTTCCCTCTGGATCATCACGCCTGATGATCTTGTATTGTCCCAGATGCACTCTGGGTTTTTCTCAGAGTCTTATTTCTGACAAACAGAAGAAGTGCGGTATATGAGCGTTCCAGTATTCTTGAACAGAATTCTTCTTATACGGTGGAGCTATTGAACATACGAGTATGTTGTGGATGGAGAACTTAATAGAAATCATCAAAACAATGTACTTTGAAAGCAAATTCTAATTACGCATCATTTTTGTCAATAGGATTAGTAAGTTTTTTATAGTGGGGGATGAATGAGTCCACATGAGTACCACATTGACTGATTTCTGGGTTTTCGTGTAATCTGCGGTGCAGCCTGCTTCTTTGCACCTTTCAAACGACTAAACTATGAGGCACCTTCTCGTAGAGTATTTTTTCTATACAGCTATAATTTGTTTAAAGATGAGGTATTTATTTTTAGCTCGTAGTTTTCCTGAGCTTAAGATGGGTACAAGGAGGAGAGGATACCTAAAGAATGTTGTCTCTTGTTACGTTTGTGGTCAGCCCATGTAAGTCCATTGTTAAATTTTAGTTCTAGGTATTTTGCTGTTACGTTCCATGGTATTGAGTTTGAGTTTATTTGTAGTTCGCGAAATTGTTGTCGTGGTCTTGTTGTAATGAATATAGCTTGTGTCTTTTCAGCATTAATTTTTATCTTCCACCTTTGAAAATACCCCAAAATATTTCAACGCATCATTGCAAACTTGAAGATACGGCTATTTATTATCGCGAGGTGTAATATACGAGTATACAAGTGTCGTCGGCATATAGGAAATTTGAACGCTGTTGGGCCGACGTGGAAGCTGCGCAGTGTATACGTTTCATAGTAATGGGGAGAGTCGTGATCCTTGTAGAACTCCAGCTTAAATCGGTCGCATGTTGGATAGTTTATCGTCAATTTGGACGCGCAAAGATCTGCCCTGTAGAAAAGAGTTGATCGTTTTTATCAAAGGCAGTAGAATGGAAAATTCATGCATTTTAAAGATCAGCCTTGCATGCCAGTCTTTGTCAAGGGTTTTTGCTATGTGAAGCATAACTGGGCCTATTAACTTTCTGTGATTCAACCCATTTCTGATATATTGGACCACCCTTATTAGCTGGAGTGTCCAGCTCGAAAACCATATTGTTCTTCGGGAATCATTTCCTTGTCCTCAATATATTCGGTCAACCGAGTTAAAAGTGCTTTTCCTATGTGTTAAGGGAGAGAAGACAGAAGACTTATTGGCCGTGAATTTCGCGGGAAAGTAAGGTCTTTATCAGGTTTCTGGAAGACTATAATAATTGCCATTTTCCACCACTTAGGGAATTTGCGTACGCGGAAGATGGTGTTGATGATGTGCGTCAGGGCTTGTAAGATATTTTCTGATAGCCATTTCAGCATTGTTTTCGTCAAATAGCCAAAACCGTTGGCTATCCGTTTGTTTCGCATACTAATCATGTCTTTTGATTCCGGTAAGTCTAGTAGACAGATTTCGTTTGTGTCTGTTATCTGGAAAGCTAGCAATTTTTAAACAGAAGACTCAATTTCGTCTTCAGACTCAGAGCTCTCCTCAGGGGAATTATTCGCACGGAATTGAAATTCAAGAGTGACTGCAACGGCTGCGGCTTTTTCTGTGCTGTCGTATGGTAGGCCAGTTGGCCCATGAATGGAAGGGATATTTATTTTGTTTTTCAACCTTAAAATATTTTGAAAGCACCAAAAGTAATTATCACCAGTTTCGAGGCTCTGCAAAACTCCTTCCAATATGGTGTTGCGAATCTGATCACGTATTTTGTTGGTTAACCGGTTGGCTTTGGTTTTCAACCTAGGATCACCCGTGTTCGTACCTCGTCTCCGTAGTTGATTGCTCTTCCATATCACGAGCCTACTATCTTCAGAGAGTTCATAGGGATTGTGTTCCCTCACCGGAATTTGGGCTGAATTATTTTCCTTGGTAAGTTCGATTTCGCTGGTAAGTTTTTCAATGCTTTCGACGGCATCACTGACTGCACTTAACAGCTGCATGAGGATTTTAGAGGCCAGGATATCCCCAAAAGCTTACCAATTATTAATCTTCTTTACTTTTAGGCGTTTATTTATGAAAACGTATATTCATTATTGGTTTTTAAGAAAAGGATTAAAAATGCAGTATCTTAGGGCATTTTAGACGCTAACGCCCAGATACTTAAAGACAGCTAGTTTGTATAAACTCAGAGTTTTTTTTCATCTCTGAGAACTGTTCACGAATCGGACTAGACTAGACTAGCAAGAAAGGAGTACTTCACAGCATTTTGTGTGCCCCTTATACCAATATTTTAGCATTGCGTGGAGGCACACGTAGGAATCGACGACGTGTGAAGTATAAATCGTACGAGCGTTGTACGACAATGAAAGAGTAATGAAGAGAGTGGTAGGGAATGGAGTTGTTTAAAAAAAAAAAGATTGCCTCTATTAAAAAGTGCACGCATTTGCGGTCAGAAGAAAGGGCATCATGGGCCATTGTTCCGATATCGTGGTGAAAATCTCGTGCAATTCCAAAGCCTAGGATATTATCAGAAGCTCGGGCATAGTGCGTTGGTTCACTGTGTGCAGTCTTCCGTCCATGGCTGTGATGAATCTGTTAAGCTGAGCCCCAGCTCGATTGCTTCTCACAGCACCCCAGGAATTATGATAGGCGTTGAAATTACCTATCACCAGGAGCGGGCCTTTGAGTTCAAAGAGGGAGTTTAGTTCTTGAAAGAAAGTCTCACTTCAAGGAGGGTTGTACAATAACATGACTACAAATTCAAATAAGTTCGTTTCCTGTCTCCTAACTACTTTACTACAAATTCAAACAAGTCTCCTCTACGCGTTTTAGTTTTAGAGTTTGAATTAGGTAGTGAGTCACATTTCATCTCACAAGAATGGCCGTTCCACCTCCCCTTTTTGTCAGCCTTTAAATTCTGGATAGATACTACCTAGGGAAGAGAAGATAGGTTTCCGGCCTCAAAAAGGTTTCCTGGTTGCGAATAACATATTTTAAATTTATAGTCTGCTATAAACTACCCAAACTCACCAGTCCTTTATTGCAGGAGTTTGCATTTCACGTGTGTATGGATATGCGATTTATGAGGGAAGTCATTGGGTGTTTTTAGTTAGGTTTTGTGGCAAGGAGAAACCCTGCACTATTGTGGCCAGCATTTTTGCATCATCAGTTGCATCTGTGACTGCATTTTGATGAAAAATTGTTCCATATTTGGTGGAGTGAATGTAGTTTGCGGCTGGGAAGCAGCTGAAATGGTCCTGATGTTGATTGGTTCTGGGATTCGCAACAGTTTGTTGCTTGTTTCGGGCGGCAAACTACGCAAAAGTTTTTCTAACGCTGTTGGAGTTTTTGGGACATCCTCCGTAGTTGCTGGGGTGTTCTCCTCCACAATTGATGCATTTAGGGTTTTCGGTGTTTTATTTTTTGCAAATGTGATGACGGCCACCGCATATCACATAGTGAGCTTGAGCGTAGCAGTAGCAAATTGTTGACAATTATGAAACGTATATTGCCCACAACGTGGTCTGACGATTTGAATTGGCAGATAAGATGACAGGCGTTGTGAATTTCAGTTTCTGCTTTCGGCAGAAGGACTTTTACCAATTTTGAGGGACCGGATTGAAATTTTTTCTATGGTTCCGTCATCCACCTCGGAAGCGTTCAATGCATGCAAATTTATTGAGCCTTATCGGAGGTACATGGTGGCCATAATTGTTAGCGGGTATAAAGGCTCAATAAATTTGTATGTATGTATTACAAGCTCATGCTCGTTTCACTTGGATGAAGCTCTCACGAAATTGATTCAAGTAACTATAACTGAACTACAAGCAAATATTAATAACTCATCTCACCAAAAACATACCAAAAACATGAACATCCGTCCTAATTGGACTATTGCAATTTCATGCGGAATCAAGTAGCAGACAATTTTGTTAATCTACTAATCTAGCGATGAGCCACTTAATTAAGTTCTTCTATTGAAGGGCCACATCGTTGCGTTAACTTTGGTCGTATACATACTACCACCCACTCATAGATGTTAAATAAATAGTCGATGAAAGATGACGACAACGAATCAACCGTTTTTGGTATCAACACAAAAGTATGTAATCATCTCTAATAAAACACTAATTTCATAGTCGAACATACTCATCAAACAAATCATTCAGTTGTCACTGGAATAACCTTTGAACACGCACCAGATACATCATCAACGAACAAAAACTCATACTCGTACTCGTAGGATGTATTGTAGTAGGTGAATACGAGTATACTATGTATATTTGCGTTCCGCTGTGAATTCTCTATAAATGATAGTTGGATGTTAGATTGTTATTATGAATGTTCGGTATGAGGTGTGGTGTTGGGGATTTAATAAAAAATTAAGAGAACTTCTTAATGAAGTGATTTGGTTATTTTTAGTATTTTCGGCTTCTACAAAAACAGACGGTATCTAAAATCTTTGCTTTGATTGATGGTGAGGGATAGTTTTGCAAATCAAATTCATTGTTAATAGGATTTAAATGCAAATTTGTGCAGTTAATTTTGCTGCTTTGTAACAGAAATAATTTTAAAGATGCAGAAGGGGCTTATTATGTATATAAACTTGTTTTTTTTTCTCATGTATATTCATAAACATTCGTCGATAAATGATTAACTTCAAATCAAATGTTTAATTTTGTTCGTCTGATTACAACTGCTAATCATAGTTGCCATAAATGGTTGATAATTTTTATGGTAGTCACACCCAACATGGCTACTGTTTTTTCGACTCCGCTGCATCTCCCAAATACCAGAAATTTTCTTCATTTCAAAGAAAAACTAAGCATGTGCACTTTCTTAGCAGAATTTAGTTGTTTACTGACCAAAGCTTTGCTGCTAAATCCATTGAGTCGACTTTCCTGACCAAGTAGAGTACTTAGCAATCTTTAGTATATTATGAAATCTTTGAGATACCAAAAACATAGCGAAGATACTTTCGACTTAAATGCTCTCAGGTGTTTATTTGCGAGCTGTTAAATGGTATGTATCAGATTCCTCATATTCCATGAACAGTATAAAGTCTGCTCTCGGTTGATTTCCAAATACATTTAATTAATTTTATTTCGTTATTGGTTATATGACCTCCCGATGAGGCTAGGTCACCACCATCTTATTTGCCACAACAGTAATTTTTATTTGTAATTTTCCCAACAATAATTACAGTAGCATTTAAAATTAATTTCATTTTATTATTAGATGAATTAAACCGAACAGTTGTAGCTATTTTATTCAATACATAATTTGAACTATGCTTAAACATCAATACCTTATACGCACTGTTTACAAATTTCATGATAACGTGTAAAATAGCAATTAATCAGTAAATAGTTTTTAATATTTCATTTTATTATAAATCACTACAATATTAAAATACGACCCTACAATTTTTCATTGCCATCCGAATAATATTTTCATGAGTTTCAAGAGCACCTTTTCCATTGGCGGTGATCCCGAAACTCACATTAGTGTTGATGATCATGATTTGCTATGAATCATTTTAATCGATTGTCTTCAACACGTTAATGCATCGTGTTTATTCGCAATATGTGCGGCTAACGTTAGGCATAAATATAAGTCATTTCTTTGATTATCCACATCACGATATTGTTGGGATTGTACAGATGTATTTTAGGTTTCTGTGTTACCAGAGTTTTGAATTGAATGAGAATGAGATTTATGTTTATTGGATGAATTCGAATCAGATTAGATATACAGTCCCTATTCAAAATATTAGGAACACTCAGCAGTTTGATGACTTTTTCAAAAATTTCCTTTTTAATGTCATAAAAAATCTTTCAAGTAATTGCTTTTATCTGTTCATCCTAGCGACCATCATCACCATAAAAGGTATCCTTACGTAAATCGGACAGAAAACTAAAAATTCGTTAGTTTTCTACTAGTATTTGTGTTTAATTTGTGAAAAGTGTTTGGAGGTAAAAGTGATTGCTTTGTGAAAGCAAAAAATTTTGAGTTTTTTCGTGGTTAATTAGATACCCGAATCGTTGTGCGTATTTTTAGGTAAATTTCTCGAGAGAAATTTACCTATTGCGGAGAGCATCATATATATATATATATATATATATATATATATATATATATATATATATATATATATATATATGGGATATAACGAAATTTGTGACCACGATAGAGGTTGCAATTTTGCTTCGATTTTCACCAAATTTTCAGGAAAGGTGTATTGGGTAATTATTTCGGTTAAGTTCGTGAACCAGCTATATCGGCCGGGCAAAAACAAAATGGCGGCCATTTTAGACGAAAAATCGTGATTTCTGTTCTGACCAAAGTATAGCTCCGATGTGGATGAAATTTGGCACAAAGGTTCATTGCTGTATGTGATGAATCTCACAATAAAAAATCCAAAGTCGGTACGGCAGAAACAAAATGGCGGCCGCTCAAAGGTCGAAAAACGTGCAAAATTTTGTTGTTGTAATAGTGGTCAAAGCTTTCAACAGATTTTCATGAAATTTTATAACTTGATAGAAATTATAAGTGTCTAAAGAATTACGTGAAAAAATTGGAGGTCAGGTTGCAAAAAACAAAATGGCGGCCAGTTAAAGGGCAAAATTTCAAAGGCTTTTTAAAGTCGCAATTTTAATCCGACATATACGAAATTCGGTTTCAAGATAGACATTATTTAGGCCTACAGTCTTTGATATTTTGGTGATCATGCATGAGCAGATTTCAAAATGGCGGCCGTTTAAATATGCGTGTTTTTCAGGTTTTTGTGGCCCTCTAGCGGTCACATTTTCCAGCGGATTTTGATGAAACTTGAGATTATGGATCTCTGTACTATGTTCTTGTATTATGCAGGAAATTATTAAAATTGAATGAAAAATAAAAAAGTCGAAAATTTAAAGCCTAATATTTTTAGCTGCCATTTTCTTTAAAAATTGAATTATTTTGCCCTGTCTAGAGTGAAACTTCTATTTGAACGACATAGTACATTGATTGATGAGTTCCTAGCATACAAAGATTTAAAATAATCCAAAATAAAATGCATGCATTCAAAATGGCGGCCCCCAAAGGTCAGAAGGCAAGCGCAATTCGCTATTTTAGTGCCAACTGAAATAATGAATATTTTTCATGATAACGTTTTAAATGACTTTACTTGATAGAATTTATAAACCAGACCATTTTTAAGATATTGTAAAATCTTTTTAACAATCCCCTAAAAAAATTATAAAATCGCGACTTGTCTGTCTGTCCGTCCGTTTGTTCGTGCGTCAAAACAAGTTTTCTCGCAAACCACATGAGCTAGAATGAGGAAATTTTCTACGTAGGTCAAAAGTGGTGCCTCTTGAAATTTGCAGTGCAAGAAAATATTATAAGGTATTTTAAGGGGGGTCTCCCCATACAGGGGGGTGGCATACAATTTTTTTTATTTCTGTAGCAGCCAAGATTCTCAACAGATTCCGTTGAAACTTGAAATTATAAGTTATTAACGCAAGTTAATTTAATTTAATTATGCAAATCGAATGACAAATGAAAAAGTCGAAAATTTACAGCTTAATATTTTTAGCAGCCGATTTCAATAAAAATTGAAATGACGGCCCTCATAGTTCAGAAAAAAATTGAAAATGTATATATTAATGGCAACGCAAGTGCTGATTAAACTTTCATGGAAATCTTTTGAAATTAACTATTCGAGCTATTTAAGCCTTTGTGTGGTTACCACTGTGAACTGTGTAAACAGCAAATGCGAGAAGGGCGAAACCGGTATTTATATGTTTACAACAATTTATGATCCGCCGATTTTCAATATGTTATCCATACGTATGCAACTCAATTTAATTAGCAAAATATTCGCGCCCCGATAAAAGGTCTCTAAGAACGAACGTGGCCAGATTTTTTTTATGTTAATAAATACCCATGTAGTACTACGAAAATTGCAGAAAGAAGTTGAATAGTAGGCAAACCAAATTTTTTTTCGAAGCTTTATGCTACATACGAGAAATTTACCTTTCCGGCTGGTGCTGCCAACGGGGATTTTATTATAAAGGTGCTTATTAAATCAACATGAGAAAGTGTAAAGATATATCTTTGGAACAAAAAACATCGATAACTGCGATGCTAAGGACAAATAAATTTTCTTTTCGTCGAATCGCACGAATGGAGAAGGTTTCTCCTGAAAGTGTCATGCGAATCAATAAGATTACGATTGAGAGTCCTTTGCAATGTGCCAGCGAACGAAAGAATTCTGGCCGTAAAAGGAGTACAACGACTCGAACAGAACGAAGAATTATATAGAAAGCCTGTGAAAACCGTTTTTCGTCCGTACGAAATTCGCGCCAGGATCTGGAAGCCGAGGGAATATCTATATCGCGGATGACGCTCGGGAGACGCTTAAGTGAAGCGAACTTACATGCCAGACAACCAGCAAAAATCGAAATTAACGGCGAAAATACGCAAAGCTAGATTGAAATTTGCAAGGAATCTTCAACATTATTCCGTTGAAGATTCACGAAAGGTAATTATCATATTTTAATAATTTTCTGCTATTTTCTTGGCTTTAGAGCAACATTTTCGAATTTCGATCTTTCCCTCATTTGTCAGATTGTATTTAGCGACGAATGCAGGTTAGAAGCGGCAACAGAAAGTCACCAAGTCATTCGGAGAAGGCTACACGAGTGATATGATGAAGATTGTGCTGTGAGGACCATCAAGCATCCATCAGCCATTATGATATGGTCTTACATTTCAGCAGATGGATGTGGACCGCTGTATTTTGTCAACGGGACAATGAATGCTTTCCAGTGCTCTGAGGTCATAGAAGACATATTAATTTCATATTTCAATTTTTTGAGATGCAGTGGAACCTGCACCACCCTTATGCATGATGGTGCTCCATGCAACCGTGCCCAGTAGGTGCGAAATATATTTGATGGCGGCCGTATCCCTGTTCTTCTATGGCCTAGCAATTCCCCCGACCTGAATCCTACTGAAAATATATGGAGCCTCTTGAAACCGGGAGCTTATGCCCCTACTAATCCCGCTGTATTTATTGGGTGTACTACTATATAACCGGAATTTGATGCTAGATGTCCGCACTAACAAATATCGTGAAAGCTCGAACTTTATATATATGTCATTTTGAAGGTATATTTGACAGCTATCAAAATCAGTCAACAAAACCATTTTATCTTGTGTGCATCATTATTATTTTTCACGATAAGTAACTTCGAAAATTTGAGAAAAAGACAGCATTTGCGGGAGGTCCTGGTGGGTCATTTTTTTGCAAAGAAAACTGCTGCGGAAAGTCATCGTTTGCTTGTAGAGGTTTATGGCGGCGATGCTTTAGCGCAAACACAGTGTTTTAAATGATTTCAACGCTTCAAAAGTGCCGATTTTGACATCAAATAACGCCCAGGACAGTCAAAAAAGTTTGAAGACGAAGAATTGGAGACGCTACTCGATGAGGATTCGTGTCAAACGCAAGACGAACTTGCCAAATCGTTGGGAGTGACTCAGCAAGCCATTTGGAAATGTTTGAAAGCCGCCGGATACATCCAGAAGCAAGGTAGTTGGGTCCCCTATGAGTTGAAGCCGAGAGACGTTGAACGGCGCTTCTGTATGTCTGAAATGCTGCTTGAGCGCCATAAAAAGAAAGAAATCATTTTTGCATCGGATCACGACGGGATGAAAAATGGACCCATTATGACAATCCTAAGCGCAAAAAGTCATACGTGAAGCCCGGCCAACCAGCCAAATCAACGGCGAAGCCAAATATCCATGGCGCCAAGGTTATGCTGTGTGGTTGGTGGGATCAGAAGGGGTCGTTATATTATGAGTTGTTGAAATCGGGCCAGACAATCATAGGTGACCTGTACTGAACACAATTAATACGTTTGAAGCGTGCCATCATCGAAAAGCGCCCGGAATATGCGACCAGACACGTGGCTATAATTTTTCATCATAACAACGCTCGGCCGCATGTTGCAAGAACCGTGAAAAACTATTTGGAAAATAGTGGGTGGGAAGTTTTGGCCCACCCGCCTTCTAGTCCGGACCTTGCTCCGTCTGACTTTCATTTATTTCGCTCGATGCAAAACGCCCTCACCGAAACACGCTTCACTTCAGAGCAAGGCATCCGAAATTGGATAGATTCGTTTTTGGCCGCCAAGCCGGCGCAAATTTTTTGGGATGGAATTCATAAATTGCCTGAAAGATAGGGAAATGTTGTAGCTTCCGATGGACAATACTTCGAGTAAAAAATATATTATAAGATTTTCCACAATAAAGCATCAAATTTCGCTAAAAAATTCCGGTTATTAAGTTGTACACCAAAGAAAATATTTCTGATATATGGGAAAACAGTGACAAAATAAAGGATATGATCGATAAATGCATCGACAGTATGCCCGCAAGAATAAAAGCAGTTATTAAAGCTAAGGGTGGTCTTACGAAATATTAGTATTTGGACAGGGGGTGTAGTTAATTTGTTATGAATAAATAGTCGCGGGATAACAAAATATTTTTCCCATAGTTTTTCGTCGTTTTAGAAAAGAGCTTTCAGGGGCAAAAGCATAAGTGTTAGCAAAAATCTTAGTGTTCCTAATTTTTTGATCAGGGGCTGTAAATGATTTCCACTGTATTTCCCTTGCCATCGCACCCCTTGTAGCAAAAAGTGACAATGTAAGATCTGTTTTGAAAATGTCTCATCAAAAGCTTTCATTTGATATCCATTTTTGATAAATACAATATTTTTAAGGATTTTTATTTATTCACGCTTTTTTACAGATCCATGAAAATAGGTAATGAAATATAATACATGCAGCAAAAACAAATTGAACAACTTGAAATAAAACAAAAAATAAGAATATAAAATACTAATAAACTATTATAAGCGAAGGAGAATATTATGTAATATACTTTTAAAAGCGTTTAAAGAATGTGGCAGGGGACTCAGCTGGAGTTCATTGTAACGACTTGATTCGCATACTAAAAACGAATAAAAATAAATATCGGTTCGAGCAAAGGGCACAATGAATATGTCAGTTGATCGCGTTCTTAAGGTGGGACGTAGATAAAGCCTTTCCTGAAGGTTGGATGAAAGAATACCATGATATATTTTAAATAAGCAACACAGGTTTAAGAATTCTCTCCTTTTTTTGAGTGATTGGATGTTGAGGATCTGTAAGCGCTCATCGTATAAGCTGGAGATTATATTTGTAGAATAAAGAACGTATGAATTTACGTTGTACAGTTTCAACAGCATCCTATAGATTGGTATAGTGAGAAGACCATACTTGGGAGGCATACTCAAGGATTGACCGAGCTAGGAGTACAAATAGATGGACACTGGTTGGGATGCTAAAGGACTTGCTAGAGGATTGTAAAACAAAACTGGAGACACGTGAAGCTCTAGTTGTTATGCATGGAATATGGATGTTCAATTTCAAGCCTGGGTCAAATACTACTCCCAAATCATTAAATTTGCCCACGAGTGCGAGCAGCGATCCATCAATCCGGTGTTGATATGATACTGAATGCATTTTGTTGATGCATCTCATATGACAACATTTTGAAATGTTAAGGGGAAGTAAATTATCTTGACTCCGATTTCGGAAATCTTCAAGATCATTTTGAAGGTATGAGCAGTCTTTGCTGGAGTTAATGGAACGATAAATTATTAGATCGTCAGCGTAATCATTAATGAAAATGTTAAATAGTAAAGGATGCCGACGTAAAAAAATTATTCCATGCAACGGTGAAAGAACGATGGGATAAGAAAGATAAGATCCAAGAGAGGATTGAGTCAGAAACGCGGAACGATCGGAGTTTGTTAGCCAGAAGGCTATGACCAACACTGTCAAAGGCTTTAGCGAAATTGGTGTATATGACTGTAGTAATCGAGCAGTCACACAAGCAAACTGCTCGAAAACATTCCTACCCTTTAACCGAAATTTTGATTGCATTCATAATTGTAATTCATAAAATTGTTTTTTTTTGTCTCTTATTATTACTAAACGTAATTTTCATATCAATTTTCTTTATCTCAAATTTAAACGGTTCCCTTTAATTGCATTCATCATGAAATTTAAGTTTTATTACTATTTGAAATCTTTTTCATTTCTCTTTTTACTTCAGTTAATTTTTGTTTCGAGCAGTTACAATATCAAACTGCTCGAAAACCCTCCTATCTCCTATCAAAATTTTAATTAATGACAACCCATAACTGAGCAACGAGAACACTTGGGGGAGCTGTGTCGAGGAGAGGTTAGGACCATAGTCATTGTTGGACGTGAGGTGTTTTCGGCAGCTAGCGACATAAAAAGTTTTGTTGTGTTTGTGCAAACGATGCTTAATCTTGTGTTGCAGAAGTTTGTGCTGTGTAACGTTGCCCACTGCTGACTTAGATTTGCTTTCTTGTGATTGATATTTAACCGATCAGCAAGGAAAGCAATTCTCTGGACATTGAAGTACCACCCTTCATATGGATGAGCCGCCATGTTTGGAAAACAGGTGAAGAAACGATCCTGTTAGTGTATAAGGCGAATGGTTGTGAGCTGCAAAATTTTAATATCTGTTTTGGGTTTTTCATTCGTGCATCGGAAGAATTAAAACGGATCCCTACAAAATGAACGACCGTTTCATCTGGCTATAGGGAATCCACAAGCTGAACTAGATTACTGACGCGCGGTGGCGAAATGTTTAATTTTGCGAGTTTTTCACAATGAGAAATTCGATACTAAAATATTTTTTTGTTTGGTGAGAGAGTAGTTAACGTGTTGGGATAATTTGCCGCTCATGGATGTAATTTCGAACCCAAATTTAATAAATCTAATGATAGTCACGGCAACGAATAAAGGTAGTACATTAAAAATTGGCAAATGCTCAGAGGTACGTGTAGAATTTCTAAGGAACATTGTTAGCGTTCACGACGAAAAAAAAAAATTAAAATCGATGATTCATATTCATCCATTCCAAATCAACAATTTTATTTTGTGCAAATTAAGAAATGTATGAAAATTGTGAAGGCGCATGCTAATGGAAAATTATGAGTCTCTGAGAAACAAAACGGGAACAGAAAAGGTCAGCTTTTAATGGAAATTAAAAATAAATCGGCAATGAAATCATATAAAGGAGACAGAATCTGATTTGAACGAAAATTGATGATGAACAAAGTGCTGAATATGCGTTTGGGAGAAACGGTAGAAAACAGACAAGATTTTTTTTAAGTAATAGAAAAAGAAAAAAAAAACAAATCTAATACAGAAGTATTACAACTGAATGGAAATGATTTTTGATAACAAGAAATGAAGCAAGAGACGACTTGGACGCTAATGGTTTATTGAACATTCAGTTGAGACGACTCAGAAGTTCCGGTTAGCTAACAGCTAATCGAGCCATTAGGTGGATACTTAAACACTAACAGAACGAGCTCCTATCCATCGTGTCATTTGAGAAGTGAAGGAAAATTTGTGCGACAAAGAACGAGCTAAGGTGACAGAAACGGATTCATTCTTTTGAAAAGATACGAAAAATATTTGGGAATTTTATAAGACTCGCCGTGCGACAGAGACATCAGTGAGTGCAAGCCTTTGATTTCGAAGAAAGTGTTGTACCTGAAGACTACATTTATAGAATTCTTATGAACTGATCGGCAAGGAATTCACACATTCGCAATATATGCCTGTTATTTACCAGCCAATCTTAAACTTTTGGTGGAATTGAGCAAACGACTTATGGGACCATATGTCCAAAACGATTGCAACATAGTTTATTTCCATCAAGGTCTCAAAGAAAGCAATCGGCCGTCCATTCCATTCCTTTGGAAATGATACAAAGAATTGGACAGAAGTTTTAGAAAAAATATGTAGTGCATCCCACGCTTTTTAGGTAAATTTCTCGAGAGAAATTTACCTATTGCGGAGAGCATCATATATATATATATATATATATATATATATATATATATATATATATATATATATATATATATATATGGGATATAACGAAATTTGTGACCACGATAGAGGTTGCAATTTTGCTTCGATTTTCACCAAATTTTCAGGAAAGGTGTATTGGGTAATTATTTCGGTTAAGTTCGTGAACCAGCTATATCGGCCGGGCAAAAACAAAATGGCGGCCATTTTAGACGAAAAATCGTGATTTCTGTTCTGACCAAAGTATAGCTCCGATGTGGATGAAATTTGGCACAAAGGTTCATTGCTGTATGTGATGAATCTCACAATAAAAAATCCAAAGTCGGTACGGCAGAAACAAAATGGCGGCCGCTCAAAGGTCGAAAAACGTGCAAAATTTTGTTGTTGTAATAGTGGTCAAAGCTTTCAACAGATTTTCATGAAAGTTTATAACTTGATAGAAATTATAAGTGTCTAAAGAATTACGTGAAAAAATTGGAGGTCAGGTTGCAAAAAACAAAATGGCGGCCAGTTAAAGGGCAAAATTTCAAAGGCTTTTTAAAGTCGCAATTTTAATCCGACATATACGAAATTCGGTTTCAAGATAGACATTATTTAGGCCTACAGTCTTTGATATTTTGGTGATCATGCATGAGCAGATTTCAAAATGGCGGCCGTTTAAATATGCGTTTTTTTCAGGTTTTTGTGGCCCTCTAGCGGTCACATTTTCCAGCGGATTTTGATGAAACTTGAGATTATGGATCTCTGTACTATGTTCTTGTATTATGCAGGAAATTATTAAAATTGAATGAAAGATAAAAAAGTCGAAAATTTAAAGCCTAATATTTTTAGCTGCCATTTTCTTTAAAAATTGAATTATTTTGCCCTGTCTAGAGTGAAACTTCTATTTGAACGAGATAGTACATTGATTGATGAGTTCCTAGCATACAAAGATTTAAAATAATCCAAAATAAAATGCATGCATTCAAAATGGCGGCCCCCAAAGGTCAGAAGGCAAGCGCAATTCGCTATTTTAGTGCCAACTGAAATAATGAATATTTTTCATGATAACGTTTTAAATGACTTTACTTGATAGAATTTATAAACCAGACCATTTTTAAGATATTGTAAAATCTTTTTAACAATCCCCTAAAAAAATTATAAAATCGCGACTTGTCTGTCTGTCCGTCCGTTTGTTCGTGCGTCAAAACAAGTTTTCTCGCAAACCACATGAGCTAGAATGAGGAAATTTTCTACGTAGGTCAAAAGTGGTGCCTCTTGAAATTTGCAGTGCAAGAAAATATTTTAAGGTATTTTAAGGGGGGTCTCCCCATACAGGGGGGTGGCATACAATTTTTTTTATTTCTGTAGCAGCCAAGATTCTCAACAGATTCCGTTGAAACTTGAAATTATAAGTTATTAACGCAAGTTAATTTAATTTAATTATGCAAATCGAATGACAAATGAAAAAGTCGAAAATTTACAGCTTAATATTTTTAGCAGCCGATTTCAATAAAAATTGAAATGACGGCCCTCATAGTTCAGAAAAAAATTGAAAATGTATATATTAATGGCAACGCAAGTGCTGATTAAACTTTCATGGAAATCTTTTGAAATTAACTATTCGAGCTATTTAAGCCTTTGTGTGGTTACCACTGTGAACTGTGTAAACAGCAAATGCGAGAAGGGCGAAACCGGTATTTATATGTTTACAACAATTTATGATCCGCCGATTTTCAATATGTTATCCATACGTATGCAACTCAATTTAATTAGCAAAATATTCGCGCCCCGATAAAAGGTCTCTAAGAACGAACGTGGCCAGATTTTTTTTATGTTAATAAATACCCATGTAGTACTACGAAAATTGCAGAAAGAAGTTGAATAGTAGGCAAACCAAATTTTTTTTCGAAGCTTTATGCTACATACGAGAAATTTACCTTTCCGGCTGGTGCTGCCAACGGGGATTTTATTAAAATCATTTGGAGATGCTTTCATCGTTTCATTAGTGAAAAATTCAAAAAGAAATTGAGCTATTTGTCAAGCATAAGTGAACTGCGTCAAATTCTTGGGTTACCTTTGTCAAAACTACCTGATGTTACAAGAGATGTAGATGAATCTAGGAATATAGAACGAAGACTGGCACATCTTGAAATTGATGAGAGTAATTTGCCGAACACAACGCAATTCGGTGTATCCTCAAAGTTCTAATTGAAAATAACCCTTGCTTGAACTATATTCCAACAATTGTAAGGAAGTGTGTGGACTCGTTATCGTTGAGTGGAATCATAGACATCGAAGGGATTTTCCGACGATCAGGCAACTACGCTATGTACAATGAACTGAAACAAAAAGTGAAGTTGATTTGAAAGATATTGATGTATATATCATAGCGGGATTACTGAAATCATTTTTGAGAGATTTAAGCGAACCTCTCTCGACTTACGGTTTATACGACGAAATAATTAATTTCTTCTTCAAAGAAGAACGATCCCGAAATGTAAAGCGAATGCTTCGGAAAAAGCTTCCCACAAAAAACTATGAAGCATTCAAATATCTAGTTGAATTCTTAGTTAAGGTTATGGAAGGGGCGGACCTCCATAAGACGACATCATCGAATCTAGCCAAAGTTTTTGGTCCAAACCTAGTGGGGCGAGAGATAATCAAATGTCACTAGAAGAAGTTGCACCCATAAATGCTTTTGTCGAGTTTGCATTACAGAATCACAAATACATATATTTGGTCGATATTAACAAAAAGTAACATTCTTTCTCAGAGGAATTCTAAAATGTGTAATGATTACTCGAGATGTTCGGGCACAGTTCGCACTCTACATTATCATAACGATTAATTCCGAGTATTGGCCTTCGTAAAAGATAACTAATTTGATTAAGTTTATGAGTCGATTTTCTAATAAATCAAGCTTCGTGATGAATGAGAAATAATAAGGGAAATGACATTTCCAACATTTTGTGTAATCGTAGAACTTTAGATTTGGATAGTTATTCGGCTCGGAAAATAATTATCTTTGTATTTGCAACAGTGACAGATGCATTAAAATATTTTAAGAATATTAAAACAATGTACAGCGATCTCACCACATCAACAGCGGGCGCCCGGCGTGGATGGCGGTGAGTACAGAATTGATTATTTAATTGCATGTTTATAGTTGACACTGGCACTTTTCCCGTAACGTAATTTGATTTTTAATAGTAAGGAATTCGTATCAGATGAATGAATGTAAAAAAACCACACAAAAAATATTCACAAGGAACTTAGAAAGAGTATATATGATAAAATAGTTTAATTGGGATGATAAAACAAAAATATTTGATTTTGGATCATGACTTTAAACTTATAATTAAATAATACAATACGGAGCAGATAGGCATGTTTAAAATTTGTTTATACAAAAATTTTAAAATTAGTATTTAATGTATAATAAGAAGTTACATCTGTTAAACACATTTGGATAAAATACGAACGAAAAAGACTATTCTACTTTAAAAAAAAAAATACATATTTTTTTTCATTTCGAATTCAAATTTATTATTAAAATGGATGAATGTAAATGAATATTTCCTTTAGTAATTTTTTGAAAAAATTAAAAATGGTATTTCTATTATCCGTACATGTTTAATTATTTTTTTAGGTAAAGAGATGGAAATGCCTCATTAAAGGTAATACCACCGGTCTTTCCATTTTTGTTCTTTTGACCGGGTACAGGACCCGGTACGGTGGAAGGCTTTTCTCACAAAAAATGAGCTAGCCATCGGGTGCGCTCCAACTGCCTTTTAGTTTCAGGACTCTTGCGGGTTGGGTGGCCTCCAGTTAAAGTGCCCTTTTTATAGCAAAGGGCTATTTAATTCGATCACATAATTCTGTGACATAAATTGGTCACCGGTATATTTCTTTTTTGATGGGTAGGCTCATGAAAAGTATGTTTGTATGAGTTTTCCACTCAGAAGGGAAATATATGGCCACTGCAACATTTTTGGATTTTGATCCAGTTGGGCGGGTCCGAGGGGGCACCACAACCACCCGGTTGCCCCACTCTTATTTGTGGGCCAACGACGAAGTTCCCCAAGTCCGTCAGTTTTGGCTTGTTTCGACTTGTTCTTTGAACAAGCAATCCCGTCCTTTTGTGTTACCTACATTTTTCGACTCCGGTCGACCTGTTTCTCAGACCCAAGAATTCGCGAATGTGAAATTCTTTTGCAGTGGATCCTTGTGCTGGGGGAACGAACCCTCCCCACGACACCGCAACGCTAGCCTGCCAGCGCATTCACGCGTCCCCAGACAAGGCTATTCTCGGTGGAGCTTAACATCTTCTTCCGCCAAGGCAGCAGAACATCGCTGCAGTCCTTTACGGACATTTATATCTACCTGTTCACTACATGACATCAACTTGTTGGCTCTTGTCAAAAGCAAGAGAGATGGTATTCGTAAGTTCTAACCAATTAGTTATTGTCGAACGACCTTTGATTAAGCCATATTGTTCATTTGAAAACAGGATACTGATGTCATCATATATTCTGTTATGCACAATTCGCTCAAGAAGCTTCCCAAAACACGACAGCAAAGAAATCGGACGATAGTTCGAGATTTCACCACGATCTCCGGACTTATGGATCGGAAAAATGTTAGCGTGCTTCCAGGCGTCGGGAAAGCAGGATGAAGAAAAGCTAATATTGAAAAAAATCTATAGTGGGGTAGATAATGAAGAAGATAATGACTTTACGAAGGGACTTGGTATTCCATCAGGATCCGGACCATCATTGATGTCAAAAGTGAGCAGTGCACTTTCAGTTTCCGATGGGGAGGTTACAACAGAATTCACAATAGGAGAAGGACACGATGAGTATATAGTGGGGTTTGAAACCTTAAATTTGGAGGTAAAAAACTGAGCGAAAAGGTCACAGATAGCTTGCCCGTCATAAGGGTTATGCTCCTATATGGGGAGACCACCCTGAAATATCTTATAAAAATTTTTTATATCTAAATTTTGAAGAGGTCATAATTTTTGACTTGTTCGGAAAATTTCATGATTGTAACTATGGTAGTTTCTGAGAAAACTTGCTGTGACACACGGTCACGAAATTATAAAATTTTGTAAATATATTTTACAAAACCCCTAAAAGGCAAGAGATTGGGCTGTAAAGAAATAAAATTTTTGTCATTTTTTGGTCGAAAGTCTTCGTTAAAATTATTATTAACCGCCATGAATTGTTCTCTTGAATCGCCGTTAAAAAATTTCAATAATCATTCTTTAGAGACATCTGAAAAAGTTTGTGGAATAACAAAAGTGACTCTAAATTAAATAAAACACGTTACTTTGTTTTTGCAGTATATTTACTAGAGAAAATCCACACATCCGTTCTCACATGTTACATATACCCCTGAGGATTATTTATAAAAACATCTTCAAATTTAAACTTTGCCAAAAAAGTTAATACATTCATTGTTCTGAATATTCATTACAGACAATTCAACTACCTCTTGATGTCGCCCAACAAGAAAACATTCAACCTGTTGTTGTCGCATCCTCCCAGCAGCACCATCAACAAGATCACGAACAACATGCTCAGCAACAACAGCAGCAGCAAACGCAGCCGCTACAAGAAGTCCAACATCACCATCAACCAACCACTGTGATAATACGCAAAGATTTTCTGAGCTTCAATTTCTCAGATATCGAACGGACCGATTCCGCGTCCATCAGTGATACCGGTCGTAATCTGTTATTGCGCGATTTAAATCAACGTTCGGTGACCGCTACGCCAAAGCCGCCCATCACGGAGCTAGATGACATTTTTATCAGCGTGAAAACGACGAAAAACTATCACGATACGCGACTAGCGCTCATCATCAAGACGTGGTTCCAATTAGCAAGAGACCAGGTGAGTGAGTTTTAATCATTTTTCATCAGGTGATCGCCGATCGCCACTTTCTTTGACTTATACAGTTAGTAGTTGGTTGCTCTTTTATTTATGGTAGCACTTCCATTTCCAACGGTTGATTACAAGACTTTTGATTGCGACGATATGACGACAGGAGTTATGCAGAGTCCAATCAGGTGCAAAATAAGCAGATCGGCAAATGTGGAGCTTACAAATACGCTCAGCAGTGAAATCGACTTTTCGGAATGATACAAATGAGTGATTGCCTTTTTCGGAAGCAATTGCACAGTCGCTGGAAATTCCTGCGTAACTTTCTATCATTTAAGCGCGTTAAGATTCTCATTACCGATACCATTCGTATCTCGTGTACATTCCAAATTACCAACTCTGATATGTTATGTCTTTTGGATTCGACAAAATGAAATTGAAGGATCTGCGGCCACTCTTGATTAGGCGCCGCAATATAAATCAATACATAAACTCTATTTTTTTTTATTGAGAATGGTGAAACCTCACACCAAAAACAGTCTTTCCAGTTTCTAATCCTTAAATTCCTCCCGAACTCCATAACTATGTGTAACGCGAATAATCGCGGAAACCATCCAAAGATGGTCAGCAAAGTGAAAAACCACTTTGTAAGCAGTCAATTGGTCAACGCTCCATCTCCGCTGCTTCAACCCATGTTGATGATAATGATGATGAGGATGACGCGCAGACCATTGAGTTGGTTGGTCTTTGGCCTAGCGGGATTGACGCGCTGGAGCCGCGGCTGCTGTTGCTGTTGCAAGCTCCAGATCAACCAACAATTGGATCGAATTTAAAAGTTTTATGAGTACTTGACTGTTTTCCTTCATCATTTCAATAGCAGTTGGGCCGATAATTGACAGGTTGCGAGGACGTTAATGATGTTGATTGCTGAAAGATCACTTTTCGGTTTGATCGATGTCATGACTTGAAATGTTTATTCACTTTATGAATAATATATTGTATGTGTAGGATCTCGCGTTACATGGCAAGTATTATGTTACTTGCAACGTATGAACGTTGTTCGTTGTTTATTCTGGCGCGTTTGATTTTTGCGATACGAATGAACTTGGATGTTTATGTAGTGTGGATATTATGAGATGGATTATTTTTATTATTATTATTATCGAAGCTATTAAATATCTGAGCATTAATGAAAGCGCAATTTGTTTTTATTAGCATCGAATGCCGCCATAATAGCTGATCAACGCTTCAATTATCATCGCTTATGTCAATAAACGGTTGGCAAAATTATTTGGAATCAACGTCCGGTGCGTTTGATAATTTGATATGGACATCTATTGGTGTTTATTTAAAGGTTGTTATTTGATTCCCTTGAATCTGCTAATAAAACAGCCTTAACTCATATTCCTACCGGAAATGAGTAAGCAAATTTTAGCTTATAAATGCTCTTATAAATATTTAATACGAAGAATAAGTCTCCTATTTAATACGAAGAATAAGTCTCCTCAATTTGTGTTTAGCAAATTTACTCTTTAGGATTCTACAAGTTTTTAACAAATGATGACTTGAAGACTACTTTCTAGGCTTTGCACTCTTTTTTCACCAGAAATCAATGCAACTATAAAAATCCCAATTTCTCGTAGGTAGCCTTATTTTTCAAAGCAAATGATAATTTTATTGACTGCCGCTTTGGAAGTCAAACACTGTTTAAAGAATTTGTTCTGTTGTATAAATACTTTCAATTCAAGCCAAATACTTTCAATTCAAGCCATTTCAAATATTTCCATCAAAAATATTCAACATTTTAGTTGCTACTAAAATACCGAATTGCGCTCACTTTCCAATCTTTGGGTTCTGCCATTTTGAATTCATCATTATACCTTTGATTTTGGAGTTTTAAAATACATCTGCCTCAAGTCTCATAAATCACTGTGTCAAATCTCGTTAAAACCGGAGTTTGAATCTAGACAGAGTAAAAAGTTCAATTTTCAGTGAAAATGGCACCTAGAAATATTAAGTTTAAAATTTACGACTTTTCTTATTTTTCATCCGATTTAGATAATTTTTTGCAGAATACAAGAAGTAGACATAGTGATCCATAATTCCAAGATTTGTCAAAATCTATCGAAAATCATGGTCGCTGGAGGGCCACGTATAATTTGAAAAAATCGCATATTTGAACTACTGCTCTTTTGAAATTGGCGTATGAATCATGATCAAAATTAAAAAAACTTCAAATATGGTCATTTCCTACATTCAAACCAAGTTTAATAGAAATCGATTAAAAATTATGACTTTTAGAAGCCTTTGAAATTTTAAGCTTCAACTAGCTACTATTTTTTTTTTCTTTTTTTAGATCTCTGGCCTCTAATTTATTTTTATTGTCCTTTAAACACTTATACTCTTTATCGGATTGCTGAATTTCGTTAGCATCGGTTGAAAGACTAGGTCACAACTACAACAACAAATTTTTGCACGTTTTTTGACATCCAAGCGGTCGCCATTTTGTTTCAGAGGGTTCAATTTTGGAGTTTAATTGTGAGCTTCACTAAACAGTTCAATGAACCCCTGCTCCAAAGTTCGTCCAAATCCAAACTACACTTTGATCAAAACAGATATCACGATTTCTTGTCTAAAATGGTCGTCATTTTGTTTCTGCTCCGCAGATTTAGCTGGTTAACGAGTTTATCTGAGATATCTACGCAATACACCTTTCCTGAAAATTTGATGAAATTTGAAGCAAAATTGCGACTTTTAGCGTGGTCATAAATTTCGTTATATCCCATATGTGTAAATATATATTAAGGGTTTTCCATTAAGGCCATAATAATTTTATCTGTTAATAAAACAAAGAAATATTTGAGATATTGAGTTCAAATTGATTGTAGGAGTAGTGCAAGCATTACATTTTATGAATGAAATTCGAATTCGGTCATATGACGATCCGTTTACAGCGGTCAATTCTTTGGTCTCAATTTTCCACCAGTCTGGCACACATTTTGACCGGAACGTTGGCAATTTCACGTTGGATGTTGTCTTTGAGCTCGTCTAAAGTTGCTGGCTTATTGGAATAGACCAGTGACTTAATATGGCCCCATGAAAAGAAATCCAATGGCGTTCGATCGCATGAACGAGGTGGCCATTCGATCAGACCATTTCTCGAGATACCACGTTCACAAAATTTGCCTTTCAGTAAATCGATTGTGAGGCGTGCTGTGTGGTTAGTGGCACCGTGTTGTTAAAACCACATATCGTTGATGTCAACTTCATCCAACTCGGGCCACAAATAATCTTCGCACATAACACGGTAGCGCTCTCCATTGACGGTAATATGATGGTCGTTTTCATCCACAAAAAAATACGGCCCAATCACACCTTCGGTATGAAAACCGGGCCAAACAGTAGAAAGCACATGTGGGTTTGTTGCTGATCAATACCGCGATTTTGCTTATTATCAAAGCCATTGAGTCAGAAAAGAGCTTCATCGCTGTATATGATTTTTCGATACTAGTAATTAATAATAATTTTTATTCATTTCTAAACGTTGCTGGTTCTTGAACTTTACCTTGATGAAAATGTTGACTTTAACTAACGTTTTGACATGACAGTTTATTAAAAAAGTTAAAGGGCGCGTTCATATAATATACGAAATTGTTAAATCTATAACTTGGCCAAGTGATTTTCACAGTCCATTTTTGCAGTGAATTTCTTTTCATTAAGGAAGTTTTGCAGATACTGAAACAAACAGTAGTCTGATGGTGCAAGGCCTGGACTATACGGTGGATGCATCAAAACTTCCCAGCCAAGCTCTGTCAATTTTTGCCGGGTCATCAAAGATGTGTGTCGTCTATCATTGTAATGATGGAAGACAACGCCCGTTCTATTGATCAATCCTGGCCGGTTTTTCTTAATCGCTTGTTGCAATCTGGTTAATTGCTGACAGTACAGAGTTGAGTGATTGGCCGAGTCTAGCACCTCATGATAACGATTCCCTTCTGATCCCAAGATACACACAGCATAACCTTATTTGGTGTCAATCCTGGCTTTGAAGTCGTTTGTGATGATTCACCTTTTTTTGACCATGGTCTTTTCGAACGACATTCTCGTATCTCACCCGTTTTTCATCGTAATAATTTGCTGCAAAATGGCTCGATTTCGTTGCATTTTATTAGCATTTCGCAAATGGAAATTCGGTCGATCAACTTTTTTTGTGTTAATTCATGCGGCACCCAAACGTCGAGCTTCTTTGTTTATCCTGCCTTACGCAAATGGTTCAAAATTGTTTGGCGATAGATATTCAGTTCCTTGGCAATGACATGGCTGCTTATGTGTCGGTCTTCTTCAATTTTTTGTAAGATTTCATCGACTCTTTCAGTGATTGGTCAACCTGAGCGAGGTGCATCTTTGACATCAAAATTTCGAAAACGAAAGCGAGCGAACCATCTCTTGGCTGTGGCTTTTGATAAAGTATCTTGACCGTAGATACCACAAATTTATTCACGAGCCTACGATGCATTCTCACCTTGATCGTAGTGATATTGTAAAATATAACGAATTTTTTCAGAAATTTCATTCATTTTTAAATGAATACAACTTTTGACACGAATGACGAAGTACAAAGCTATCCAAATAAAAATTGTAGACTAGCATGTTGCCTTTCAAACGCATGTCAGCTTGACTCATTCTGATTAGTATTGTCCGATATATGACAACGAACACCATCTAGTGACAAAAATCTTTAGACTATCCAATGTATATATATATATATATATATATATATATATATATATATATATATATATATATATATGTATATATATATATATATATACATGTATATATATATATATATATATATATATATATATATATATATATATATATATATTATATATGTAATCATATATAGATTTATATGTATAGATATGTATATATATATATATATATATATATATATATATATATATATATATATATATATATAAATATATATATATATATAGTTAGTGATGAAATCAAGGAAAAACGGCCCCATCTGACAAAAAGAAAGTATTGTTTCTTCACGACAACGCACCAGCCCACACGTGCTTCATTGCGCTGACAAAAATCAATGGATTGAAGTTCGAATTGCTTCCTTACACACCCTATTCGCCAGATCTGACTCCCTCGGACTATTTTCTTTTCCCGAAATTGAAAAAATGGCTCGGTGGCAAACGATTTGCCAACAATGAAGAGGTAGAGTCTGCGGTTAATGGCTATTTTGCGAAGCTTGACGATTCCTACTATAAAGTAGGTTGAAGCTATTGAACATCTTTGGGAAAAGTGTATCGAGCTGAAGGGAGAATATGTTGAAAAATAAAAAAAACTTGTTCTTAATTTTTATACTGCTCTCTTTGTCGGGTCAGGTACTTATGGGACCGCCCTCGTATATATATGTATATATATGTATATATATTAACTTATTAAATTTAGCCTATTCTTTCAAAAAGCTCGTTAGCTTTCGTTTCAAATGTTCATGCCAATTTTTAGCTACAGAGGATCTCCAAATATTTTAGGGCAGTTGTTAGCGTTTCGCCAAGTCCTGGTCCTCATTTTCAGCATCATTAATGTCCGATAAGAGACCAACAGCTTTTATTATTTCTTCATTCTTAAGGATTTGAAACCTTGAATATTGGTTTTCAAGGTATAGCCAATCGAAAATGTCCTTTTGCCAAAACTTCTTCACACCCTTCATGCCAATGATAACATCGGAAAGTTCTATATCTGTCCGCACGTTTTCCGTTTACTGGAATTTATTCTCTCCCCTCGTTTGAACAATTATTTTGAGGAATGATGTTCGGATCGTAGCTACATTTACTGATTGCCATGCCTGGGCAACCATGTAAATTATGTCTTTCATAGTTATTTTTTAGAGCTTTATTTAGATTTGCTTCGCATTCAAGAATATTAGTGGTGTTTCTTTTTGAATGGCTCTTCGTAGCTTCAATCTAGTCCACTAGCTGTATCAGCGCTGTCATGTTTGGGGGAGGATATTTCTTCTTGCGGAAGACAAGAAGCATTATCAATCAGCAGAACTATGTTAGGTGGGAGATTCAGCTGCGTTAAATGTTGTTTTACTCGTACATGCAGTTCAAAGTCATAATGAAACCATTTTTCAAACATTTCGGAGGTCATCCAAGCAGACCTCTGATTACTATACTTCACGGGAAAGGAATTTACTTTTATATTTTATATGATCTCGGTTTCTTTGATTTACGGATGAGAAGCAGCGGTTACTTATCAGTTCTACTTAGATTTGCGCAAACAAGAAGCAACACTCGGGCCATGCTTTTCTTGTAACTGACACTGGCTTTTTCTTTAGCTGCAAAAGTTGTGTGTGGCATCGTTCTGTAAAACAAGCCTGTTTCATCGGCGTTATAAATTTGATCTCATGTTAAAATTTTTATTTGGATAAATTCTGGAAAATGTTCAACAAAGTCTTTATCTCAATCTTCGTTACCAAACAACTTTTCTCCTGCAATCTACAGTTGTCGAAATCCATGTCTTTTTTAAAATGTATCTAACCAAACTTGACTTCCAGAAAAATTTTCATTTTCGTTTAATTTTTGACTGAAAAGAAAAAACGGATCCGCGGGGAAAACGAATCCTGGAAATGGCGGCAAGACGGCGCTCGTCGTACTAAACTCCGGAAATACGCCGACTTCCCGCCGTATTGGCTGTGAGGGAACCATACCGGACGTGACATTCGCCTCGGAGTCCTTAGTACGGAGGATACACAATTGGAAAGTATTAGAGGACTACTCAGCCAGTGATAATGAGTGCATTTTTTCAGAATTTTCCGAGAAATAGGAATGCCCTGTGCGGTTGCTTGAACCAAAGGTAGACTGCTTCATAAAAGCTTTAAAGTTTGGGTTTTTCTAGAGTCTACAGCCTTTGAAAGGTTTTTGACGTATCTAGCTTTGAAAAAAAAAATCCTCTATTTGAACTTTAATACGTCTTATATCGCCTACTGTAGTTTCAACAGCTCCCAATTCTACAGCAATTTTTTTCTTACTTTCACCATTATTAATTCTTTTAATAGCCTGAAGCGTTTTATACATCGAAACAACAAATCTCTTACGTTTTTGGTTCGGCGTTTTAAAAATGACTGGCTTACTAGCGTGATGAAATATTTAAACCAAAAGTTCATAGCAAAACAAAAGATGATGTTGCGGCTTAAAACAAAACAGGGAATTCACACATTCAGAACAAAACAGGAGATTTATATATCGAAACAACAATAATCATGATGTTCAAAAGTGAAAAATTTAAAGCAAAAATTCACAATAAAACAGGAGGATCACGAAAGAAAGGGTGAACAAAAGCATGTCGTGAAAGTGAAGTCTATTGTGAGAGTTGCCAATTGATTCCACTGTTGCCCGTCTAAAAGGTGGGGGGGAGAGGGGAGGAGCGGAGGGGAGATATAATTGTCACACTGCGCCTGGTATTCTATAGTGTTAAGTGGCCACTGACAGCAAAGCACTGTTCGCAGTTGACTTCTCAGGACGCAACTTTTCTTGGAACCCAGGTGCTGTTGGGGGGCAAAAGAGCCTGTAGTACGGATGGTGAACTGAGCACTGTGGTCTTCTTTAAAGCGCATTCAGCAAAAAATCAGACTTCACTATCTGTTCGAACAACAAAAGCCTCGATTAATTGAGATTCTACTTTACTTCTTAATTTCATTCATTTCATCACATTTCGTATGTCTAAGTTCTGAGTTATGAACTCTATCTCTAAGCTACACATATATGTAATTTGGTGAATTCAATTTTTTTTTGTGATTGGGAGGTGAATGTCATTTACGTACTGAGTGCCGCGCACTAAACACTTCCCCTGTCAACTCGACAACCCACCTTGCAACAGTTTGATACATTACTTCAGGCCAGATCTCAGAGAAAAGAAAATGAAGTGCCAGACAAGCGTTTCTCCAGTCCAACGTCCCCGGCTGCTGTGAGTCCCTTTTATCTTTGAGGACTGCCCGTGCATAATGTGCCACATGGTTCCATCTGTCAACCGATCCAAGCATCACCGTAACTATATTATCCGAGTGGAGCTCTCCCGTCTCCCTATAGAGGTCCCGTCGCAGCTTGTAACATTTTTTACACGAAAGAAATGTGTGGCAGAAAATGTCTTCCTCTCCTGCACAAAACTGACTATCGGGGGACCGTGACTTACCAATCTTGTGCAGGTAAGACTGAAAACATCCTTTCCCGATCAAAAGCTGGATCGGATAGAAATCAGCCACACCATCTCTTCGATTTAACCACCTTCCCTTCGTGCAAGTCACGCAAGACTGCTGCCAATTGTTGAGTGAACGCTGTCTTTTCTTGCGGGCGACTGTCTCCCCTCGCGTCTTTACTTCAATGCACGTAATTAGCGTGGCCCTCTCTAGCAAGGAGAACAATAGGTATCGCGCCTGCAATAACTCTCAATGCCGAATCAGAGACTGTCGGATATGAACATGCAATCCTCAGTGCTCCTCTTCTCTGTGCCTGTGCCAGGCGTTTTCGGTATACCTCCTTACTGAGAGTGTCGTCCCATATTTCTGCTCCGTACAGTAGCACTGACCCTGCAGCATCTTTTTGATCTGTAGGGTCCCCCTACGTTGGCGATAAGTTGACTCTGAGCCGATACTCCCAAAGCACCCTTCTCAGTCGTTCCCCTGATTCGCTCAGAGAAACTCGTCGGTCAGTAGCAACTGGTACTTCACCGCTGGCTTTGATTCGATTAGTATTCTCCAATACTGATCATCCTCACTTTAGGAATTCTCTATTTTGTCACTTCGGTTTTCTCCAGTGCTAGGCTGAACCCACGAGTAGTCATCCAGTCTCTCACTCGGCACATTAGCATACCTACCCTATGTTGCGCTTGTTCAACGGTGCGTCCTGCGACCAGAGCTGCAACATCATCCGCATAGCCGATCAAGCGTGACTCACCTGGCATCTCCAGTCTCAGTAGCCCGTCGTAAGACACGTTCCACAGGTCCGGACCAAGGGTAGACCCCTGGGCAACAAATGAGTGAAATGCATTGACTTATATTACATTAAAGCCATTGTCGTGAATAAAACAACATCAAATCGAAAGAATAGCTTCTTCGAACGTGAGTGAAAAAAAATGGTTATCTTCGGATGCTTATTTTTTTCAACAGGTAGCTAATATAGGTGGCAATTAAAGAACTCTGTGTATGAGCCAAGTTGTGAATATTCCGAGAACCTTCATTTAGTATTCAAAAGTGTTGACAAAAAAAATTTAGAAAAAAGTATAAGCCAACTTCAAAGGGTGAACTGTATTTCCAGGGGTGCTTCTCCGTTTATTCATATAGTTGAAAATGTTGCGAATTTTCATGATGCAACGAAAAAATTGATTGCAATGAAATTCAATATATTTTAACCCAATATGTTGTACCTCGTACGTAATAATGAAAATCCACATATGAAATGTAAATACACCAAATAAATAATTTTTGTTTTTCAATTAATTAGTTGATTTGATAGCCGCAGGCCAATTATCTTTTTTTCTGAAGAAACTGGGGATGACTCAAAAGAGTCAAAACGCGTCTTCTTCTTCTTCGTAGCACTACAGCCCCTCTCGGGCCTTCGCTTCCTGCTAATAGCGCCTCCAACTGTCTCGGCCCATTGACCCCGTCCTCCAATTTTGTAATCCAAGCAGCGATGAACTGTCTTCGTCGACCGAATCAGACCAGCGTTTCCTCGGTTTCCTCACTGGACTCCGGCCATCAATTCCCCCAACGAATACATTTTTGGGTACCCGTTGCTCGTCCATACGATTCATGTGGGCAGCCCATTGCGGCTTCCGCAGTCTTACAATCGTTGAGACCTCCGGCTCGTCAAAAATTTCATATATTGTAGCTCATGGTTGTATCGAATTCGAGATTGGTCCCCGTCCAGCCTCGCTCCGATTATCGCCTCAGGACCCGTCTTTCGAAGGGGTTTCATATGTTCGCGTATGCTTAGATTAGAGTACATGTTTCGCACATATTGCATAGCACAGGTATTATTGTAGATTTTTATACTTGGAGCGCGCCCACTCAATCAATTAAGTACGGCCCGATGGCTTTTCGAAGAAAAACATTTTTTTCATTTTATAAAAAAGTCCCTTGTCGTTATTCAATATCCATGTAAATACAATAGTTTGGCGGAAATACTCGTTTAAATTTAAATTAGCGAGAACATACATGAAAAAGCAACACAAAAGAAAACTAAACATATATGTGAAATTGAAAACCTTCTCTTCTTCGAAAGTAGGTTAAAAATCACAAGGATATACAAGCGTAACAATGTTTTGCATTATTTGAAACTCATTTTACCAATTATACCATTATACCAAAAGCCACAACTTTTCCATCAAGTGAAAGTTAAAGTATGTATCATAATGAAATGTATACATAGATTAAGCTATTTCTTCATCTTTACAATTTCTTGAAACTCCCAAAGCTGCCGTCTTATTTTCACAATTTATGGTACCATAAACAAACCGACAGCGCTCTAAAAATCAATTTTACTGCTAATTATTGTTGCTATTATTGGCAATCGAATTTTTATAGCAATATCTATTGGGTAATCGTCCAAGGTAGACACAGATATGTGAACCGTATATGTCCAAAATCATAAATACTTTCAATATTATTTTTTCTTCTTTCTCGTGTTTACTACGTCTCCATCTACTAATGAAAGAATCTCGTATGCTTGACGGAAATTAATATCTTATTAAATAATGTAATAAAATTCGAATCGGTTTACATGTAATCTGATGGATAAATAATGCTAAGCAGTTAAAGTTTGCTGTTTAGCATCATAATCCACATATGAGTAAATTGGAATCGATTTTATTTTGAATGATGGTCACATTAAACTGAATACATCAGATTAAATGATTATATGGTAGGTGTTCTGGTTTAGAAAATACATTGAAAGAAATATAATGTCTGTAAAATTTTATGAGATACAAAATTAATGATCCTTTTCCGTTTAAAACTAGACTCGACATAGTCTCCCAGTGCCCCATATACTATTCCCCATCCACTACTTCCAAAAAGACCTTATTTCCGACGAAACTAATCTAATTCTCAAATTAGCCATCATATCCTATAAACCCATGTCATTTGCAAATTTTCTCACTTTCACACCTTTCGAATGGAAGGACCTTCACCTCATATCATGTCCTCCATTCGAATTCGGACCCACCTATTTATAACGCTCCTTTTTATACTTTTTACATTCCAACTAACAAATACAATACACAATACAGCCGCTTGTTTTATATTTGCTCGATCTCCTTTTATCAAATGTGATTAATGACATCCTGTCCGAAACGACGAAAACAGATACGGATGCTCAATGAAGATTAATGAAACAATTTCATACTTTCAGATTTTCATATCCGTCCTTCTAGTGAAAATTCATCTCATCTCTCGCTAGACTGCAAAAAGGTTGAATTGACGTTTCCCTTCGCTCCTCTCATGTGTGTAGTATTCAACTACCCCATATGTGCTAGTATGTATGTATATATTTGTAGTTTGGTATATGCAAGCTGTCGTTAAGCTCATCTCATTTTCTATGGAAAATAGGAAAATATTCGAGTAAAACCTTGGTAGGTGGTAATGCTGAAGGGAAAATACTGTAGCGTAGTAAGGATGAGAGAAAAGTTTGATGAATTTTGTGATTGGTATGGCTTTCATCGGAATTAGATAGCTGGAAGGCAATGAATAGAAAGACAATGTGTTTAGGATCTACGTTCTGATGTAATGGAAGGATGATAGGAAAATTTATTAATGGGATGCGAATTTAGGAACTAATGATAGAATTTTAGTATATAGAAATTTAAAGACGCACTTAAAACATATATCATTTGAATAACGTCAGCCGCAGGAAGGCATCCATTTTAATTAAATAACTTCTATCAGTCAATTTGGAAAACTATTCTTAAATCTGCATCAATAACGATTTATTAGTTTTCAACTGCTTACACATTTTTTGGTGTGTTTTTTCGAGCAGCATTTATTATCGGATAAATTACTACCTAGTGCTGTTTTTAAAACACAAAAGTGATATGTGTTCTTTTTTTACTTTTCTTACAAAATAGCCTCGCTTTACATACGAGTAGTGTTCAATAAAAATTTATATTCTAAAATTTTGGTAGTACTGTTTGGAGTAAGTTTTGCTCTCCAAAATTATCATACACTTCTACTGTCAGTCACTTACTGCTTTATCTTAAAAAATTCTAAATTGAACTTTTATTTATCATTGAGTTCAACTATTTGGAAACAATATTCATCACTTGAATTGGTAATCTGACAAGAGCTTGTATAAATTGGTCACTACAATAAAAACGCTGGTCAGATGACCAGTCGTAGATGTGTTAGATAATGCCAAATGTATTAAAGGAGTAGAAAGACAACTTTCAAATTTTTGCTTTGAGTAAGGAAATCTATCTAACAGGGCTATTCATTTCTAATGAAAGACTAACGTTAGCGTTACCCATCATAGCTAAGCCGACATCCAAAGTATCCTAAAACACGATTCTCTTTGCCAGCAACGGAACTCGAACCAGTGACATTTCATAAATTTGCCTGGTGCTTCCAATATACCCGTAGATAAGGAATATCTGTGATCAGAATCTTTTAATCTATTCTTAAAGCTTAATACGATGTAGTGAAGATATCCTTCCTACGCTACTCGTTCAAAATTCTTTTGAACAGTCTCATTGCCACCACAATCGTAGTCTCATAACTGTAAATTCGTTCACGTTTTCCTTGTCTGCTGATTAAACGATCATATTTAGCGTAGAACGAAACCAATGTGAGATCACTTATCAACTTCAACTAAACTGCTCTTGCCTTTAAGCACAATTCCTTGTCAAATTTTTAGACCCACACTGCAGCCCTTTTGCTGGAAACGCCTGTTTCCATCAAGCTAACAAACGTGCTATCATGTTGATGGCCCACGTGAAGAACAAGTTCATCTTTCCCTTAGGAGACTGGCACCATTGTTCTAAACACTTTATCAGACCCAAGCTTAAAAATAAATCTTGACTGTTGGCCTCCTGGAGTACTTGTGAACCAGTTTGTTCCAGCTAAAAGAAGAAATTTTCAACGGACTAGTAAACCTTTAACATCTATACCTATTGATTCTTTAAACACCCCATCTTTATATTATCAAAATGTACGGGGTTTAAAGAAGAATTTAAGGAAGAATTTATCTTTGTGTTATGCTCTATCCAATGATGACTTTATCTGTTTTACTGAAACTTGGCTGTCGAAAAGTTTTCATAACGGTGAAATTTTTACGCGCCTTCCGAATTGTCTTCTCCTGCTGAAGGTTTAATTCCAAATATTTCCTGAACAGACAATCAGATAAGTCCTTGCTCCTCTCATTGTTCTTCCTCGATTTCTTCCTTTATGTTAATGTGCACTTTTTCAGTTCAATACTGTACCCAATCAATTAATAGCCTGTACTTTAAATGCTGAAGTTCGGGAAAAGTAACTTAAATCTACTCAATCTTCTCATTGGAAACGGCCGCCATTTCGTCTAAAGATTACTACAAGGAATATTACTTGTTGAACCGATTCTCAAAGATGTGCATGATATACATCCTTCCTGAAATTTTCATGCAAATCCTAACTAACCCGTAATGTCTGTGTCGGTTAGAAAACACAGCACCCACACATTGTTGTTTTTATTGTAACAGTGAAAATTTAAACCACCATGACTTTGTTAAACACTGTCCGAACCATTGACGAGCCTTACAAGTAGTCATACGTATGTAAAATTTCATTGGGTTCTAGGGTACTCTTACTATTTTATATAAGAAAATGTGTTTAGCGAATTTCAACATCTCAGGTGTTTGTCGTTGTTGTCATATGAGGATTTTTTTTCAGATTTTTCGTACATTTTGCTTCCTCTTGGACCCCCCCCCCCCCCCCCCCCATGCATAAAATGATCATTTGATACCCCACTTGACCAAATTCGATAATTTTTAAGGGCTACTTTAGTGTCAAAGGGGACTTCCTTAGAAAATTTTGAAATGTTTGATAAGGCCTAAACTTTCGAGACTCTACCACTTCTGACATTTCCACAAAGCTTTAGCTTTCTTCTTCTTCTTCTTCAGCTACGTAGCCCTACAGTCCTTCCCGGGCCTTTGCTTCCTGCAAATAGCGCCTCCAAATGTCTCGGTCCATTGACGCGAGCAGCGATGAACAGTCTTCGTCTATCGAGTCAGGCCAGCGTTTCCTCGGTTTCCCCACTGGTCTCCGGCCTACAGCTCTCTTGACGAATACGCTTTTTGGGTATCCCTTGTTCGTCCATATGATTCATATGACCAGCCCGTTGCAGCTTCCGCAGCTTTACAATCGTTGAAACCTCCGGCTCGTCAAAAATTTCATGCAGCTCATAGTTATATCGAAATCGCCATCGCTTAAAGGCATTCAGTATGTTCGCGAATGCTTGAGTTAAGGTCCATGTTTTGCACCTATAGCATAACACAGGTCCTATCACAGATTTGCATACTTGGAGCTTTGTTTTCCTATGTATGCAGCTGGTCTTCAAAATTGTTTTTCTGGGAGCTGTATTCTTCAGCATATTTCGTCTCTTTGACTTCCGGTTCTCGTTATTTTGGCGCCTAAATACACAAATTTGCTCACATTTTCGATACTTTATTCGCCAAGGGTGATATTTTGTGTATTTGAGGCATTTTTGCTCAACTGCGTCATGATTTTTGTTTTGTTTTCATGATTTGTAGCCCTGCTAGGTTTGCTTCGGTGTCAAGTTTCAGGTAGAGCTCTTTGGCAGTTGTTAATGACCGTGATAAAATATTGACGTCGATCGCATAGGCTCAACTTGTATAGTAATGTACCTGAGCTTCCTAGCTGGTATCATTTTTGAGAATACTTGCTGTGACGCAGGGACAGATGAACCGACAGGACCCGAAATTAGTAGGTCTTTGTGAAATTTGTTTACAAAGCTCTAAAAATGTATAAAAAAGTTTAAAATAACCTTTTTCTTCCATCATTGAAGTGAGTGTCTTGTACCATTGAGGTAGAGTGTCTTGTTCTTCTAGTAGATTGATTCAAGCGGTTTCGGTCACATATAATTTTTACCTTAATATTCCCCTTTAAGGCATGAAAAGTTAGACATGCTGACAATGTAATTCTCCTTGTAGAGAGGCTAGTTAAATTTATCAACTGGAGACGATTTTCCCAAGGTGGTGGGTTAATGAAAAGCCTAGGGTTATAGAGAGATCTCAAAGCAAAGAGTACAGACTGCTTCTGCTTTGACTCCAACATATTGCTGTGAATATCAAAAACGGGATTCTAGATTAGGCAGGCATATTCAAGAATAGGACGTACTAGAGATATGTATAATAATTTTGTTGCCCAAATATTCTTGAATTTTTTGTCTCTACTTTTGATGAAGCCCACCATTTTATACGCTCTGGAAAGGACTTCATCGTAATGAAGGTTGAATCGGAGCTTTGTATCCAAGACTACGACAAGATCCACAACTCCATCGACCCTACTCAGAGGGGAATTATTAATGTGGTATTCGTAGAGAATAGCATTCCTTTTTCGAGTGGAGCTGATTTCCTGGTATTTTTCCAAAGTCAGGGAGAGTTGGTTGTCATTACACCACTGAAATAAATTATCCAATTTGTCCTGGAGAAACAATGCGTTGGTTTGAGACTGAACCACATGCTACAGCTTGAAATCCTCGGCGTAAAAATGACGTGATATATTAGGCAATGCCACTGAAAGTTCAAAAATAAAAATATTGAAAAGCAACGGGCCAAGGTAGCTACCTTGCGAAATCTCAGAGAAAACATGGTTTCTCTGGATAAATATCTTCGAAACTTGACAAGCTGTGAGCAGTGCTGCCGATAGGACTGAATCCAACTAAGGAAGTGACCTTGTGACACCAAATCTGTGTCGTTTCTTTATCAAAACTCCATGATTCATATGATCAAAGGCTTTACAAAAATTGGTGTAAATAGGGTCAATCTGGTACCCTTTGTCCAGACCACATAAAATGTCTGATATAATAACCATGAGCTTGGTAGTAGTGAACATATTTTTTCGAAAACCATGTTGTTCTTTATTAAGGTAAGGCTCAACGATTGGAAAAGTTTTTCTACATAAAATCTGCTCAAATTCTCCTGTAATTATTCACAGATTTTTGCACCTTTTTATGTATTGAAGTTATGTAAGATGGTTTAAAATACGAAGAAAAAATTCAAGTTTAGAGAGACTTACTGAAAATAATGTGAAGTGACTGAGTTAGTATACCATTACACTGAGCTAGAAAGTAGGGGAGAATGAGATCAAGGCCAGGTCCTTTATTTAAACCCAGACCCTCAATTGCCTGGCGAATATCCTCTTCCGAGATTGCAATGTTTTCAATGAATCGTGGTAAACATCTGAAGAAGTTGAAGTGGAACCTCCGTAGGTCATTGTGGAGGGAAAACCGTGGGCTTTACGTTTGGTGTTTACGAAACCAAAGAATTTTTTAGGGTGGTGAATAATATTTCAACCAAAAACGTTAACGTACGATTCATACGCTTTTCAAGATTAAATCTTGCATTCACCTGCAATTTTAAAAGGATAAGGAGCAATGCCTAAATTTTTTGAATAGGTGACTTAAAAATAAAATTACATATCTGGTCTCCTTGTTGTTTAATACTTTTTATCAGATAAAATGGTGCTTTGCAACAAAAACCAAACTAATGCTAGAATCCAGTAGATTATCAGATGTTTTGCAAGGGGCAAGGTTAAACTTTAACTGTTGTATCTAAGATCTCCGCTAATTTTCAAAAACTTCATTCCATTTTGTGTTGGACTCAAATATCTCTGCTAATTTCTGATGGATATTGTGCATATATCAATTTTTCCATTTAATGAGTATATGAGCTCAAATAAGCTTTCGTTTTATTGATTTTCCCCTTGTAGGTGTAAATATCCTTAGCTCGTTTATCAAACGTCTTATTTTCCTCCTGATTGAAATTATTTCACAACTTTTTCTTTTATAGTTATTCATAAGCTGGCACATGACTTTATCAATCATTAATGTTTTCAAATCCCTCTGATTGCTGTCTTCAATAAGGCTTTCTTTCAATAATTATTTTGGACAAAATCTTCCACAATGGTCAATAACTGATATCCTTGATGACCAATTTGCTCATAAACGACCAATAAAAAGAGTAATTCCTGACTTCGTGCTGCAGTTTGCAACAATAAGTCTCAATGGAATCCTGAATAGAGTCATTCAGAGCAGAGCCTTGCACTTGTGCATTGCCCACTTACTTAGGCCCGAAAGGAAAGCAATTAACCTACATGATGTCACAGTGGGAACTGTCAAAAGCTGTTCAATTGGTTTAAAAGAACAGGTCAATAGATCTTAAATTTTGGAGCGCATTGTGACGTCATGCATCCGCTTTCGGACCAGTGTGAGGGGGCATAGACTTGTGCTTTAAACAAATTTGAAGAGGATGAAACGCAGTTGCGACAATTAGATGCGAGCTTGTTGTTATGAAGTGTCAGAATTTACTATTTCATACTTGAATCATAAAAGACAGGTATGTTTATGTTTCTTATATGAATAACCTTCTCTTGCTAAAATCAAAGATTCAAATTGAGTAGCAAATAATGCTGATATTCAACTCAGTTGCAACTGTACCAACGGTTTCGGTAGCTCTACTACACCAATTTCTTAGCGAAAGATGGATTTTAAGAGCTGCCACAGGCATACTGTGTTCAAACATACACAATCACTTCAAATGCTATTTGTACTGTTAATGCATTCATAGGCTCTGGTTGAAGTTTTCAAGATTTAATTGATTTGCATCTGTGTATTATCAACCTCCTATATACATTTATTGGGGTTCAACTACTGTAGTTATTAGATCCATTGCTAAAAATACTTATACGATTTGCTATCTTTGCTTGTGTGTCCCGATTTCATTCTAGATTCAATCGCTTCCTTCTGATGTCACTATTGTGATCTGTACATTTGAATTGCATAGTTATACCATGCATCCTAGTATTAAGGCTTTATCAGCCTTGCTTCCATCTCTAGCAGTCTTATTACCAAAGTGAGTTGATCAAATTATAACATCCATAATAGACCCAGAACTGATGCGTAGATAATTTTAAGTTCATTGGTTGCACTAAACATTTTTGCTAGTTATTCACCATTATCTACTCTTTTGTAGCTCGAATTATAGTCTACGAATCTGGTCAAATCTAAGGCTTTTGTCAAAGTAATTTTTCTTCCGAATCCAAGACGCAGGAAAGATTATTGACTTCATGTTCAATAATCTTTCCTGCATCCATAAATGGATTTCCAGCATTTTGGGCTGAAAGCTTCAGCGCATATATTTATATTGTCAAACAATTTTTCAACACACTCTCTCAAATGATTCAACCCCTAAATTTCGAGGTACTTGGCGACAAATATTTTTATGTGGCTAAAAAAGCGCTCCACTATAACAACTGGTCTAGCTGTAGATTGTCTCCAAGTAATAACAGCTAATTTAGCAATATCTTCAAATTTTTCAGGCAGCTGGCATTAGAAGCCTTTAAGAACTCTGTGACTATTCGAAAATGTGGAACACAATACACAACACATTATCAAATCTTGGCTGGCTGATCTGCTGTGATATATTCAAGCTGTTGGTAGTGTGTTAAAAAGTTCACATACCTGTTTCAAGCCCCTCCAGATACAAACTTCAAGCTCCTATAACCCTGGATTTCCTTTGTTCCTGACTTCAATAAAATCGAAAAAAGCTATTCTTCTTGTTCTACCGTTTGTTGAAGGTTATCTTCTCTTCCTGCTCCTCTGAAGCCCTTACAGAAGGTTGCTGTGATCCCTTCGCCATTATAACTTTATGGTAATGCATAAGTTATTCACTTCAAAATATTTCAGATTAAGCAAATTCAAAGTGACCTGGCTGTCCGTATTCATTTGTTCTTCTCGAAAAGCAGCTATCGTTGGAATAAAAACAAAATAAGCAATATTTTTGCACACGTTTTCATACTTAATGAGACCTTGGACACTTTCTAGTTTTTTTTTGTTTTTTTTTGTGGTTGGGAGGTGGATGTCTTTTACAGGAATACCCACTAAACACCTCCCCTGTCAACCTTAGAACCCAGCCTGGAGCCGTTTGACAGATTACTTCAGCCCAGGTCTCAATATGTTACACCGTGAAGCGCCCTCAAGTTTGCGATCCATCTTTTAGTAGGAGGGGAGAGGAGAAGAGACATTGCCAGACAAGCGATCCCCTTGCCCCAACACTGCCGTAAGTCCTTTTTATCTTTTAGGACTGCCCGAATATATTGTGCCACATGGTTCCTTTTGTCAACCAATTCGAATATCACCGCGACTATACTATCCAATGTAAGCCCTCCCGTCTCCCTATACAAACTCCTTCACAACCAGTCCCGCAAACAGTCATCCAGTCTCTCATACCTAGCCTAAGTTGCGCTTTTTCAACGGTGCGACCAGAGCCGCAACATTATCCACATAGCCGATCAAGCGCGACTCTTCTGGCATTTCCAGACTCCAGACGCATTAGATATTCTGGAACTTGAATAAAATTTCTAGCGTATACAGAATATCCGCACATCTAGCGGAGTTGAAGGCGTTCTTAACGTCGAGTGAAACTAACAGGACGATCCTTCGCTTGGTATAGCTATATGCCTTTGACCGCGCTCACCACCTCTGCAATTGCGTCAATGGTGGAGCATCCTGGTCTGAAGCCGTACTACCGAGGAGATAAGTCCCCAGCAGCATGAATCTCTCGCAATTTCCCAGCAGTGTCTAGCATGCATAACGGACGGTATGTAGAACAATGAAATTTTGTAGATAGTTCAAACGTGATGCCTTCTAAAAATGTTCATTACAAAAAAATGTATAAGATTTTAAAGAGATCTCTCTATACATGGGGGGGGACTCTTAAATTTTTTTTTTGCGAGACGTAGCGAATAAAGGTATCAAATGAACGGTCTTGATCAGAACTTTTCAAAACTTGTCTTCAACTAACAGTATTTGCATCGTGGGCTGCAAGATGAGGGAAAATGTATGATAAATGACAACTTTGTTAATAAAAGTACATTTTATGAATTGTACGTTTTCGTGTATAAAACCGACAGGTGTATCAAGATTTTCTGATATTAAAAACATATTTCCTGAAAATTTCATATAAATCGAGCTATAAACAACCAAATTACAACAATAATAACACGTGATACTGTAGAGATACCCGTTTGCATAGGACCTATACTAACAAATATGAGGGAATTTTAATGCAAATTTTATAAATGTTTTGTAACTTTGATTACTTATACAATTAGGTTTTGACTTCTCATATAATGAGGTCGATATACTGAAAACAAAATGACGGCGAATTAAAATATAGAATAACCTTATACTAGTTTTCCGAGCTCAATTTATAGAAGATATGTATGAGTCAAGTTTTGATATGCATACTAAAAAGCCCTTCTGGCAGAAGCACTCTTCTGCTATTTCGATTTGTTTTTCTTTATTTTCCCTCATTAACAACCATAATTACAACACAAATAAACTCTTTTATTCCCTCCTATGCAAGATTCTCTACGGAAGTCCAATAATTTTTCATCACATTCTCGTTTGTCATCAACATGTTAAACTCATTTATTACTTATTCAGATACAATTTTCTGTTTATCGAGATGTTTAAATGTTTTTAACATCATCCTCATCTTTACGTTTTCACAGCCTATAGACAGGCACACGCAGACATAATGATCATAACGTAAAGTTCGCGCTTTGTATTTTGCTTTAACAGTGCAATCCAATGGTCATGTTGGTTCGTTACTGGTTTTTCCCTCAAAAGAGAGTCATGCCGACCAGGCGTCTATGCTTTCACAAAAGAACTACAGATTGTACAGATGTTCCTCGATAAAGAAGAAGAAAACAGCTACACAATAATGATGTGTTGTGTTCTTCGACCACGGCAGCATCCGTTTGAAAGTTTCAAATTGTATCTGAACCTGAAGCTACACAGAGGCCGTTCCGGGATTTTGTTAATCAAATATTTAAACGCCAAGAGAGCTTGTTTTAAATGTTTCCAACAATTGTAGCATCATGTCATTGTAAATACCTACAACAGTTCATACAGCGAGAATTTAAAAGCCATTGAAAATATGGCAGCAGGATGTTAATTTATTGTTTTTCGAGATATTTCGACGTTTGTTTGGTTCAGGAGAAGAATGATGGAAAGTTAAATTTTTGGTAGCACTTTTTGTTTACTCATTGTATTAGTTTTAGAGTTAATGCATTAACTAGAATAAATTTTAACAGAATTATACTTTTTCCAACATTGAATGAGATTAAATTTTGTATTCTAAATTAACCAAGATACTATCTTAATACGAGTATCTATTGAAAGTCATTAATTAATTTTCTCATTAATCCAGTTGAGCGTGAGAAAGTTCACACAAACATATTTTCAAACCCTTTATCTAGTCTTAGTTTCAACCCCATTCAATGCTACCAGAACATTTACATTTAAAACTATTCCTTGCAATATTTCAGTCGCATAATGTGACGATACATTCACCACAATCCTTAATCCTTGAGAAGCACTTAGTGTTGCTATTTATAGACAAATTGCTTCTCATAGTTGTTTTGAATGCATCACCACATCCTAGCCATGTTGACCGAGTTTTCCCATTCGAACAACGGTTCTGGAGAAAATCAATAATTTCATTTCGTTGTAGCTTGAATTCAATACATGTTTCACGAGGATAATCACTTTAAAAGGATGTAAAGAGTTTCAAAACATGCGAGGATTGACATGTTACGCACTGTTGAATGGATGTGACTGTGGTTAAATATATAGGGTCAAAAAGTAAAGTACCATTCGAATTCTCGAGCAACCCTTTCATTTCTTTTACGAAATTTTCAATTAGTTGAAAAAATAAGGTCGTTTCATGTGGTCTTTTTATGTTTTCTCTAGACCTACCCTCACATAGATTTCCATTGAATTCATTTTTCATATGCCTCAGCAATTTCAAGAGGCTTATTTATGTCATCAAATCCTTATTATAGTGTCTATAGACGGACTACTCCTTAAGTTTCCTACCCGCATCATGATTTCAGTTTCATCAGTTTAGGACTAAACTTGGGTACATTCATGGAAGCTGCACCAGGAGAAGAGACCAAAAGACAACTTATTCTATGTAGAGTATATTCCTTCCATATTCATATGTATGTACCGCTGGAGGATATGAAAAATCCACCGTGTGTTATTATTCTCCATTCATATTTCGTGTGGATATGAACATGAACCTGACATATCATAAGCTTAAAAGAGGGAAAAATCCAGAATACGTATGAATATACTCGTAAGTAGACCTCATATGTGTGTATTTCAATTGACAGACAGAGCAATATGTTAGATTTGGATCAATGTCTGCATGAGACATCAGCGTCATCATCATCAGTCGCAACCACTTGTTCCAAAAAAAAACATATCATGACAGACATTAGCATTTTGTCGATGGTACTGTCATTGTGTGTGTGATATGATCAAATTGTTTTGCTTATCAGAGGTCGCGGATATTTGAGGATTTCTTTTTAGAATTTATAACGGACGGGAGTATTTTGCAACAGGATTCTACAATGCTGTATTTGTATGGATAGAGCTTATTCGTTTGACTGATGTTTTGATACATGATGAGAGTCGTGCATGCCATTGCTTACTTGATTTACGGCTGCATATCCTTCATTAGGTTTAATCATCAAGAAAGCATACTTCAGGCAGTGGTGAATATCTCTTCATTAGTCAATCTCAAATTTTATCTAACACACTAAGTTATGCTCGTATGTAGTATTAGTTTTATTGCTGGATTTTTGTCATAAGCTTCACGATACCATTTATCTCTAAGCTCATTTAATTGATACGATATGCCCAATTTCATGCCTCTAAGTGAAGCACAAATTTAGAAGTATTCTCCTTTTTTAAATAAAAACTTAGGCGAGTAGCTTTAGCGGTAGCTTCTTTATAGTACACTCTGGCGAAAGTGCACTTAGGCGCTCATGAACCCAATGTAATACTGCAAGCAGTTAAAAATTATATCAATATAAAGACCCCTGAGTTTTAGAAAAACTAAGTAAACTTCCCGGAACTCGCTAAAAATATCTCAGCTAGGAAAGTAAGGAAGCAAGAGCCTAAAGACACCATTCTTTTGCTCCAAGTCTTGAGTTTTCGCATAAGAAGTTAAACATTGTTTTCTCTTCTTCTTCACATGTGCAAATCTGGCAAAAGTCACATAAAAAAGATCGAATAATTTTCATTTGATATAACTAGTAAATGCAAAAACTAAATGCAATTGATTTAAATAAAATTTAAAAAAGTTAGAAGCATTACGTAGCATCTAATTGAGATCAAGCTAATCCATCGTAGTCAGAGTTAGCACGTGATGAGTGACTTCGATGACGATGACCTTTATCTAGCACCAAATTTATCTCACTAGACTGTAACCTTGAAAATGTGGATAGCGTCCCATCTTTATGAGTCTATTTTTATAGGAAGCGCACAGAAAAGGACAATATATGGAAAAGGATAAACGAAGCAAATAAAGCCAGTAGGCTTTAGTTGCTGCATTTGTTCGTTTCCATATCACGGTACTTATATACTATAAGTCACTTATAAAACCTGTGCTGTTATATGTAAGGGAAACCTGGACTCTTACATATGTTTCCGAAAAAGCTCTGGATGTTTTTGAACGCGTAGTTCTCAAAAGGATATATCGATCAGTGAAGCATGAAGTAGAGGGGAGACTGTATTGGAACCATGAGTTGAATAATCTGTTTGATAATCCACCTGTATTTACATGCGTTCAACTACGCCAGCTACAATGGGCTGGATAAGTCGAAAGGATGATAGAGAACGCTGAAGAGTAGAGCTTAAAAAATGTCCAGTTAGGAAAACGAAAACAGAATAGAAAGGCTCCATAGACACTGACAGCAGATCCGTGCTTGGGATTTCAAATTGGCGAACGAGGTGACAGAACCGTGACGATTGGAGATGATTACTACTGAAGACAACGGCTTGTCTTGGAGCTATACCATAGTTGACGATAATGAAAATTACCTGCACTTTTGAGTGTCTCGACATCGCGTTAAAAGATGAACAGCATTTGAAGACAAGCCTTGAAGATGTATACATTCTATCAAAGAACTGTATAGCCACTTAATTGTTAGAGAAAATACAAATACGGCAATATATTCCAGATATCTGATTTTTCAACAGCCAATCGGCTATTCTAAAAATCACCAGATATTTGGCTTGGAGGATACTTCAATAATCTAACAAACACAATAAAACCTTTTGTCTAGTTTAAAGTTATCGGAGCACATTAATGCTACTTTTGTCATCGCGCATATCCCGCCGACTGGGATTCCAGTTTCAAATTCTTGAAACGAAGATGGCCTTAAGTAATCAATAACTACAGGAAGATATATCCCATAACAAGATTTAAAATTGCCCAGGAATGCCATGTTCTGATGGTCACCAAAATGTCCTACTGCTGCATGACGAGCGAATCGTATGGAAGTTAACAATGTGGCGAGATTAAACACCTTATATACAGCAGATCTTCAGAATACTGCAACATGTAACAGCTTTGGTTGTAATATGGCAGCATAAATTCGCCAATCTAAGGATGTATCCAAAAGTTTTGTTACCCTGCTTGTAGAGGGGATTCTGGCTGGGAGCCTTTGGACCCGGATAGCCCCTGAAGAATGGGCGTGAGCGCCACTCGCTTAGCCAGTGGGCCCCCAAAGCTGCCAAGCAAGAATGCGACCACCAGAATTGGAAACACCTAATGCGCTCTTCTTATTACCAACGCACCTAATTTCTACCGAGAACGTAATGCAGTTGCGAGGGAGCCCCAAAGAAGAAACGAAAAAAGAGAAACTACCTCCTGCTACCATCTCCCATGGCTGGGATGCTTCCCCATCCATGGCTGGGATGCTTCCCCACTGCGTGAAACTATATGCCCAGCTTGTGCTTTCCGTTTTAATCATTTGACACACTTTGCAACATCGGACATAATTTTGCACATCCAGGGCCATTTTCGGCCAATAATAATGCTGCGCTAAACGATTTAACGTCCTGTCAATTCCTATATGGCCTGCTGTCGGGTGATCATGACCTCGCTTCTCTTTCCGGTTTTGACACCACTTTCTTCCATGCAACAGCCTCCTCTAAATCAGGATAGCGTCCAGGAACAAGTTTCCACAGCGTATCGTTCTTGAACCTCCAGTTGGCATATTGCTCTGCATTGTCACTAACTCGGGCTTCCGTCCACTCATACCAAATATCAACGACTTTATCCATCGCTTGGACCGTATGTACGGCAACTGATCTGGAGAGAGTATCCGGGACTAAATGCTCTTCCCGTCTATGTATCACTTCATAATCGAATTGTTGTAGATGGAGGGCCAAGCGGGCCAATCTACCCGTCGGGTCCTTCAAGTTATTGAGCCATACCAGCGAATGATGGTCAGTAATGAAGCGGAAATGGGAGCTATCAATATAGGGCCGGAGCTTCCCCACTGCCCAGAGGACTGCCAAACATTGCCTTTCGGTTGTTGAATATTTCCGCTCTGCCTTAGTTGAGGCATGGCTAAAATAACAAATAACCTTTTCTTCCCCAAGAAAGGCCTAGCTCAACACACCTCCAAGCCCATCGTCCGAGGCGTTTGTCTGCACGTTAAAAGGGAGTTGGAAGTCAGGACAAGTCGAAATTTGTGCTGACGCTAACTTCAATTCACAACGCTAAAACGATAACTGCCATAATGTTGTCCAAACGAACTTACAATTCTTCCACAGAAGATCCGTTAACGGGGCTATCAATGAAGCATGGTCTGGAATAAATCGCCAGTACCAAAAAACCATAACTGAAAATTGTCGAACCTGCTTCACCGAACTTGGCTGGGGAGTATTCAGCATCACTTCAACCTTTTCAGGTTTCACGTTTAAACCGTGTTTATTGACCACGTATCCCAAGTATTTCAGCTGGGATTGACAAAAATTGCACTTATCTCGCGATAATTTTAGACCGGTCTCTCTCAAGCGTCTAAAGACTTCGGCTAGGATCTCCACATGCTTGCTAAACGAAGGTGTCACGATAATGATGTCATCTAAATAGGTAAAGACAAATAGTTCTACTCCTGGACCCAACACCCTGTCGATTAGCCGCTGCCAGGTTGCAGCTACACTTGATAAGCCGATAGTCACCCTTTTAAATTGAAACAACCCCCTTCCTGGGATGATAAATGCAGTTTACTGTCGAGAACCCGCGGCCACTGGCCCTTGCCAATAAGTAGATTTGATGTTCAGCGTGGACAAGAACCTTGCGTCTCGCAACTTATCCAGTGTGGCTGAAATCTATGGAAACGGATAGGCATTTCGAGCTTTTTTCTTATTGAGTGTCCTAAAGTCCACGCAGAATCTGTACGAGCCATTCTTCTTCTTGACCAGAAGTATTGGTGAAGACCACGCACTCGTGGAAGGCTCCACTACCCCTAACGCCAGCATTTCGTCCAACCCCGAGTCAATATGCTTTTGCATGGCCGGGGAGATGGGATAGTACCTCTGCTTAAAGGGGCTTGACTCTGTCTCAAAAACGTGCTCCACTCAACCTGTACACCCCAATCCCTCCCCCATCTTCTTGAGCTCCTTCTCCACCAGTTGATCCAACTGTGTTTCTTCGGCCTGCGTCAATATTGACCTACTATGTAAATGTCTCCCTGCTGGTGACACTCCCTCACAGGTGAAATCCCTTCGATTTTCCTTTAGATTCAAACTCAGCCCAATTGGACGCAAAAATCTACTCAAAGGATCAACTTGTGTGCCAATGCGGGTGCCACCAATACTTTCAGCCAGTCTGTCCTCCCTTGCAACCTAAAAGGCACCCAAGCTTGCCCTTCTCGGATACACTGCCCATTATCCCCTGGTGTAACTGCACGATGCTTCGCAGAGATGTATTCAATACCCACCTCCCTCATTATATTCCACCCGTCTTGACCAACAATTGTATTCGACGCCCAAGAATCCAACAGACCTTTGAAATTCTTACCTAATACCCAAACTTCTAGTTGTGGGTGCTCGTCTCCCTCACTAGACATAAAGAGATAATTAAGATTACCTGCGGCTCTCTGCTCTTCTGAAATGTTTGTGCTCATTCCGCCGCCTAATGAGCACTGCGCTCATTTCCAGATGCCTTTAGCTGCACAGCCTGTTGATTCCTTTGAGAAGAGCAAGTCGGACAGTTGTACAAGGTTGCTCCAAGACGTCCACAGCATCTCCTAGGCTGCCGACACTCTCGGGACATGTGGCCGGCCCCTTTGCAATTCCAGCACCTGGTCGCTATAGCGTTACTCCCTGGAGCTACTTCGCTAACTATTGGAACTTCCTCTTAGGCTAAGTCGGGTTCCAACAATCTCGTCGTCTTGGGATCTGGTGGCGGTACAAAAGCTTGGACCGATGAATGGGTTTGCTCTAACTCCCTGCCCAAAGAAATTAATTCCTCCACTGATGAGATGGACAGCATTGAAAGTTTTCTTCCTTTGGGAGAAGGACCTTGACCCGTTTGAAAGGCCCTGACTGCAGTTTGATGGAGCAAACTTCGATGGGATGGAAACCCTGAGCCACTAAATCATCTTTGATTTCTTCGCAGCTAAAGCCATGAAGTCGTCGCACAACGACGCTCAATTTTTTCACATCTAGGAAATAATATGTGTGGTATTGTAGTTTGAGGCTTGTCATTAATTTGGTGATCTGTCTGCTAATTTTAATTCTCTTTATTTCCTTGGCTTGTTCCGTCCATTTCTCGGGTTCTCTCAAAATTTTTGATACTGTCCGTTTTTATTGGTCTTGTCACGTTTCTGCATGCCTTTTGGGTTGTTGCTAGTTGGGGTTGAGGATTACAAGGAGATGGATGGTTTAAATTGCACCTTCATGTCTGCAAAGCAGACTGCTGGCTTAGTGGGCGGGCGAGGTAGGAACTCCCCCTCATCCCGACCTTCCTCAGCCTCTTCTTCCTGATTCTTCTTTTCTTCGCAGTCTTCTTCCTCCTCTTCTTCCTGTATTTCTTCATAAAAACTTACGCTCTCATCTTTCTCATCGGTTGAGAGGATGGCTGGTTCACCCAGTGGTGATGGGGACTTCACTAACTTTCGTTTTTAGTCGGCCGTTTAAGACTTTTTCATTTTAAGGATTACTAGTAGCAAATCTTCATTTTTTCTTTCTTTGCTCACGATTTTCTTCGTGACCCTTTTGTAGCTGCAACTGTGAACTTTGCTGTTGCTCTCGCATAAACTGAGGTTTTTTTCAGGACTTGTTCTAGCTGAGGTGAAGTTGGTTGACCTGTTCTTTAAGAATGGACATATGTTTGTCTGGGTCAAGTCCCGGTCCCATCATCCCTTCCATTAGGCAGAATAAGGCTCAAAATTTTAATTTTAAAGTTATTGTAAATATTATCCACCTCAGATCAAGTTACATAGAATAATACATATTTGTCTGTCTGTCCGTTACTAGTGAAAAAATCCCAGAGATAACAGAGAGATGTCAAAAACTTGACTCACCCAAGAATTTCCTTTCCCTGCGGTGATTCCTGAATGTTCATTTGGCACACTTTTTATGCACTATTCCTACGATAATCACTCACTGGTTGATTGATAAAAATTACTAGGATCACAAAAACGGCTATACTCGGCGAATGTTCGTGCACGACTTATGATGATAAAAGTCATTACACATTTGTTAGGCTTAAATATGAAGTTTTGAAAGAAAGCTATTTTCTTACTGTAACGAAGTGATTAATGTATGGAGACAGTTAACTTATTCAAAATAAAATGAGTTGTGAAGATTAATGCCTCAACATATTTAATACGCTATATATCTTTGGAGATTTTCAAGTTTTCAGCGCTTAATGGGTAAATAAAAATTTCCTTATGATCGAAACTAAACAACTGCAAAATTAAATCGTTAAGATATTTGAAATTTTAGGCGTTACATTGAGCAGGTTTTTTAACTGGAACCGTAGGATGAAATCTACTTATAATTGTTTCACACCAGATTGTGTACTGTATCATTTTTAACGCCAACTTGAGCAAGTTCTGAATAGGATGTCATGAATTGTTATCATTAATCAAAATCTTATTCTTACCGCTTTTATGAGAAAGCCCTGCCCACTGACCTTGTAATTACACAATCTTGTTTTCTGTTTTTTTATCCAACTCCTCACCAGAACAATAGAATGAACAATCACCTCATAAAAAAAGAGACCAACAAATAACTTTATGGATTTCCAGTCACTGATTTCGTGGAATTGTCGTGGGTAATTAACCTAAGTATCCGTGACACGTTCTAAAACACGTAGGTAAACTAGTACAAGATAAGACACCGCCTCATACATTGTGTCATGTTGAATCGTAAAACCTACATTCGCTTGAAATTCTTGTTAATCCTCGTCAACTATTGTATAACGTGCGATTCCTTTGATTCTCGCATTTGCTTATCTGGTGCAATAAAAATGTATATCAAGTCAAACATGACTTTTTTCTTGGTCTTTTCTGTACAAGAACATTCCAAATCGCGCCACTGTTATTCCCATGACCATCTTCAGCAAGAAGCACGGCGGAAAAGAAAAACTTCTTATAAATGACAAACTGCCCACTGAGCAACTTCAAACAACTTACCAACGTATTCAAACAAACTTGATGATAGCTTTTCGGTGTAAGAAAGTCACCACGGTCATTTCCTCGTGAGACCTGTGCTAACAAAAGAAGTGTTAAAATTTCTTAATAGTTGGAATGGGTTCAAAAGTTCACATGCTAGTGTCGGAGAACAGGAAAACTGGAGGAAAAGTCAAAGCCGACAAGACAGCAACTTGCTGTAGAGTGTGTTGTTGAATAGGACCCTAAAATGGGCCACCACATGCGGCTTGGAGTGGCTCTTGGTCGCTTCGCTGGGCCATATGTGTCGTGTATGTTAATGACACCGACATGTTAATAAAGTACGGAGAAATGCTGCTGATACACTCGGGAGCAATAAACATGGGAACGATTGTATCTAAGATTCAACTCGCTCTTACTTTTTCCCATTTGAAATATTCCCCCTTTGATAGACGCGAGATAGTTGGCGTGACAGAATTGCGTCAGTGTTTCCACTTGTGATTCAATCTAATCAGTGCGTGGGAAAGGAAGAAGGTTTCCTGTTACAATAGGGAATGAAATTGACGCGTCATCTATTATCCATCTGAATACTTTATCACATAAACTGTATCCTTTGGAGAAATTGACACATTTCATCCATAAATCATCTCCAACGCAATAATCCAAAGAATTCTGCTATACGCGCCTTCGTCACATTGTTTCCTAGTGCGAACAGCAAAACCCCACGCTACCACGATCTTATCCTGATTCCAATATCCTGCATATTTTCTGCACGAATGCTTTCAATAGCAACAAGTTTGCAACTCTGCTACCACTTGATGACATCCATTAAGATTTACTGGGAGGCGTTTGCGTCGCAACTTCCACACAATGTTTTGTCGTTGGGAGCGAATGGTTCTAAGCTCTATCCCACGGGAAGTTTCTTGGCATGTAGTGTAAATATAATTTCCGAGTGCCGATAGCTTGAAGACTTCCATCTGGCAGATAATTTCCTGATTTTCACAGTTCTATAAATTGGACATGTTCCGCTCGTCTCCTTGCAACTCGTGTTGGAGTCTTTCTTACAAACATTATTGATCGCTCAGTCTGCTAAGCCACGACGGTCGACGTCTTAAGGGCGAGTAGAAATGAGTTGGGTAAGGAAACCCTTTGTAACCTTGAAGTATGTAGCTAATGAGTTGCAAACGGATTTAATTTCATTTGCACCTGCCGCCAAAGTCGTTTCGCTCCTACCTTGTGGATCTAGTTTGAAATTGAAGTTGTTTTGCACCTGACCGTTCCAATGTCTTCTTAGACCGTTCGAAGGCGTTTAAAGGTAATAGGTAAGAATAAGCCATCTTGTTAAAGTCAATGGTAGCAATCTTGTTTCTTGGATACGGTTACTGCTTAAGATTTCATGGCAGGTTTTCACCTGCTTCCTTGGCTATGAATCTGCTGTTAGTTTATAGCGTTCGTCGCTTTTTGATTATGATTTGATATCCTAATAAATAATATTTTAAGGAGTTTTTGCAAGAAAACAGAGAATATTATTTCACAGAGAAACTCTTATTGCAATTACAAGTTAAGGATTCAGAAAAACAGAAGCGGCTCACTCTAAGAATTCGAGCATTTAAAACGAGTGAAAAAGATAACGATGCCAGCAGTGCAACACCTGCTTAGTTTGAAATGTGATCTATATTTACACGTCGATGGCAGTTTTTGAAGGGATGTAGCAAAGACTGCATGAACGCAGGTAAGGAAAAACAAGATGAGTTAGTAGGAGAGTGCACCCGCCACAACTATGAATCTATTAAGCAATCAAGAAATTGTTCAATTAAAAACGAAAACCCGAGGGCTTCTTTCAAAAAGCAACCACCATTTTCATTTTGCAAATTTTTGGTTTTGTTGTTCTGGGAAAATTTATAAATAAATTAAAACAGTTTGTTTTTCCTTGATTTCGAAAATTTTTATTATTGTATTGGTTAGTCTAAAAAGCATCGAGCCTTTTTGTCACTAGATGGTGTTCGTTGTCATATATCGGGCAATACTAATCAGGTTGAGTCAAACTGACATGCGTTTGAAAGGTGACATTCCAGTCTACAATTTTCCGGTGGAGAGTTTTGTATTTCGTCATTCGTGTCAAAAATTGTATTCACTACAAAATGAGTGAAATTTCTGAAAAAAACGGTATATTTTACAATATCACTACGATCAAGGTGAGCATGCATCGCAGGCTCGTGAAAAAAATCGTGGTGTCTACGGTCAAGATACAGGCGTACCTCGATATAAGTCGTTTCGCACAAAGTCGTTTCACACATGAGACGCCAAATAATTCCTACCCCGATTCGATTAACGACAACTTTGCTTTACATTTGCGTTACTTTCCGAAACATAAAAATTCGTAATTACCAAGAAAAGTACATAATTACGGAAAGTATATAAGTACATTCGAAAAAAGAAAAGAAGCTTCAAAGAATTATAAAATGTCCCCATTGCACAAGAATTATGTATGTATATATTCGTCTTTTTCTAATTTGCTGAACATGAAGAGTGTGCAGATTTATTAAAGAGGGAAATCCCCGAATATTTACAAGTCATAGTATTCTACATACACGAAATGTTACAGATTTCGTTTTTTTCTGTCTCGGGTTCGATTGCGTGAATAACATCGCGTGTGGTTTGGTAATTTGTGACTTATGATGGGTGGAAAACGTAGTGCAGAAAATTTTACTGCGATCAGCTCGAAGAAAGCTAGAAACACAGTGACCTTAGAAAAGAAAATAGAAGTTTTAAAGCGCATTGATTTCGGTGAAAAAGTTACGTCCGTTGGACAAGTATTAAATTTAAATCGTACAACAGTCCATACTATAATAAAAAATGCCGAAAAATTTCGAGCAAGTGTCCAAGCTGGTTCATCTAAAGCATGCTCTGTGATTACGAAATCGTGAAGTATTAACATGAAAACAATGGAAAAATTGTTAAGTATTTGGATCGAAGATCTCAATCAAAAAAACCTACCCCTCAGTACACTGATAATTCAAGAAAAAGCTAGGGTTTTGTTTGCATCCGCGAAGGAGCGAAATGGCGGTGGAACAGAATCATTCCAAGCAAGTTCTGGTTGGTTTCACAGATTTAAGAAGCGGAGCAATCTACATAACTTGAATCTATCGGGAGAGTCAGCAAGTGCAGATACAGATGCTGCCGCTAACTTTTTATCTACATTTGTGGGTGTCTTTCAGAGGGAGGATATGCTCCACAACAGGTAAGCGTTTCCAGTTAAATTTGGATGTATGGGCAGTTCAAAACTCTCTATGTTACTATAGGTCTTTAACGTGGACGAAACGGGCCTTTTTGGAAGAGGATGCCCTCCAGGACATTTATATCTGTAGAAGAAACTACCGCGTCCGGTGTCAAAACTTCAAAGGAAAGACTAACATTGCTTCTTGGAGCGAATGCTTCTGGAGACTTTAAGTTGAAGCCTTTGCTTGTTTATTCTTCGGAACATCCAAGAGCGATGAAGAACATTTGCAAGGAAAGATTACCCGTAATTTGGCGCTCGAATAAGAAGTCTTGGATGACTTCCGTTATTTTTAATGATTGGTTCCAAACATACTTTTGCCCGGCAGTGAAAGATTATTGCCTTAAAAATTACTTGTCCCACAAGGCAATACTAATTGTTGACAATGCACCGTCGCATCCGGTCAACTTGGACGAGTTCGATGAGAATATCAAAGTGATATTTTCGCCCCCCAACACCACGTCCTTACTCCAACCTATGGATCAGGGGGTGTTGGCTTCTTTTAAGGCTTACTACTTACGCAGAACATTCAAGCAACTTATCGCTGAAATTGATCAAGGGGACCAGGATACTGACAAATCAACTATTCGAAGCTTTTGGCGCAATTTCAACGTTCTGAAAGCAGTTGAAAATATCAATGAGTCTTGGAAAGAAGTAAAACATTCCGATTTGAATACTGCGTGGAAAAACCTTTGGCCTGAATGCATTAATAGGCAAATAAATCTGATAAATTTGCCTGATACCGTTCAATCGAATATTTTAAGTGTGGCTCATCAGATTGGTTTTAACGATGTAGACGATAATAATTTAGCAGAATTATTACAATCGCACAATGATGAAATTTCAGCAGAGGAATTAATTCAACTTCTAGAAAATCATGATGATATTGAAACTGAAGTCGGTGAAATAAGGAAAACCTTAGCTGCAGCCCTTCTTAAACTATTCAAAAAATGTCGTTCGAAAAAGGTCATGGTCAAAAAAAGGTGAATCATCACAAACGACTTCAAAGCCAGGATTGATACCAAATAAGGTTATGCTGTGTGTATGGTGGGATTGGAAGGGAATTGTTTCGCATGAGGTGTTCATTTCGGCTCTATACTGTCAGCAATTAACCTGATTGCAACAAGCAATTCAAAAACCGGCCAGAATTGATCAGTAGAAATGGCGTTGTCTTCCATCATGAGAATGCCAGGCCACACACATCGGAAAACCATCAGACTACTAAAGGGTTTTACAATAAAAGGTGTTATTTTGAATAGCCCGCTATTTCGGTAGATGTCACTTTTAAAGCTGTCATTTTTTGTTATTTGACACGTAGAAACTACGCCATTAATAAAAACGGAACGATACACGCTTCAACAAAGAATTGAAATTATTAAAATTCACTATAAAAATGGTGAAAATTTGTTAGAGACATTTTTGGTTCGTCGTGAAGCACCTTGTCGGACCGCACTTCAGAAATTGGTGGAAAAATTTGAGCTGTTGGGACAACTTAGTGACGTGAAAAATAAAATCCGTGCATGTCACTCAAAAACAGACGATAATATTGCTGCTGTAGCCGAAAGTGTTGAAGAAAACCCAGGTTTGTCCATTCCTCGTCGTTCTTTGGAATTAGGCATTCCACAAACGTCATTACACCGTATTTTGCATAAAGATTTGGGTCTTAAGGCTTATAAAGTTCAGTTAAATCAAGAACTCAAGCCGGTCGATCATCAACAACGTCGTGTATTTGCTGATTGGGTCCTTGAAATGCATGAAAATGATGCGGAACTCCATCGAAAAATCATCTTGAGGGATGAGACCCATTTCCACCTCGGTGGCCTCGTCAACAAGCAAATTTGTCGAATATGGGGCTCGGAAAACCCAAGAATTATTGTTGAAAAGCCTCTCTTTCCTCAACGTGTGACTGTTTGGTGCATTTTACGGTCCGGCGGAGTCATTGGACCTTACTTTTTCGAAAATAAGGTTGGAGCAACAGTTACAACGAATGGGTTGCGCTATCGAGAGACGATTAATGATTTTTTATGGCCGGAATTGGATGGTATTGATCTGGACACCGTTTACTTTCAACAAGATGGCACTACGTGCCACACAAGCAACGAAGCCATTGATCTTTTACGGGAAAAGTTTCCGGACCGTGTTATCTCTCGAAGAGGTGATCACAATTGGCCACCAATATCTTGTGATTTAACATCTTGCGACTTCTTCTTTTGGGGCCACGTGAAAGAAAAGGTCTACGCCAACAGCCCAGCGTCGATTCAAGACCTCAAAGATGGAGTTTGTGAGGCTATCGAGGACATAGGGCAGCAACTTTGCGATTTAGTGATGGAAAATTTCATGAAAAGGATATGGTCATGTAATCGTTGTCGTGGTGGTCCTTTGCCTGATGTTACTTTCCACTAATAACGGCATACCTTCCTCTTTATAATGAAATTAACATCTAATCATTCATATTAAAAAATGACATTTTTCTTGTAATAGCAAAACAACACTGCTTATTGGGAACCCCTGTATTTGTTTTGGTCTCTGCAAAATTTCCTTAATGAAAAGAAATCTACTTCAAAAAGGGACTGTGAAAATCACTTGGCCAAGTTTTTCACAAAAAAACCACAGAAGAAGATGGAATAATGGTTCTACCCAAAAAATGGCAAAAGGTCATAGATAATAATGAACAATATGCACTTAAATAAAATCCATTTTAAATAAAAGAAATATTCAATCGAAAAATGACAAAAAAGGACTCAATACTTTTTAGACCTACCAATATTACATACTCGTACACCGGTATTTCGAGTACCAGTTTTACTCTTCATCAGTATCAATTAAGAACTACTCAAACTAATTTTTTACAATGTTTTTTTATATCTATTGGTTTTACCCAATTAAGTTCAGAAAATTTTCTCTAACAATTTAACCAGTTAGATGAACCCTATTGTGGTCGGTATTGGTTAAAATTTAATAAGTCTTACACTCTAATGGACCGCAATTAATCAAGTTTAAAATAAAACAAGTGTTTATTTACATTAATTTAATTTACAAATGTATTTCATTCTGAACGACACGCATGCATTTCGGTCGGTATTTCCGACCATCTTCAGTGCAAGACGCGAAGATACTAGTGAAACAACAGTTAATTTTAACATATATAATTCAGTCAGATTAAATGAAATACAAATTTCTGAACTGTTCTTGTTATATCATCGGCTGGACAATGTCGTTGTCCAACATCACCTTGAGCTGCTCGTTAATAATGACCTTCTGGGGCTGACTCAAATGGTATAAGATGGCACTAAACTCTTGGCATAACTCAGTTATAGCAGCCCTTCTTCACGAAGTTGATATGTTCATAAAGCGTGAGCTCGTTTTTTAGCAATGCATCGCGCATAACATCAGCTGGAGTGAACTGATGCACTGATTCAGTGCATATGTTCCCTAACCGACCGGTTGCTAACCTTCAAGTTTCCTCCCCCAGCTGATATTACTCCCCCAATCTGTTTCACGAGAGGACCTCTGTATTGCAGTTGACAGGATTCTACCTCCTTATTCGTGGCCTCCAGAATATCAATCAAATACTCATCCAACCTCTGAAGTCCCAAGACAATCTCTTTAAGTGCGACTGGCGCCTCACTCAAGTTCATTAACCCTATTACAGGCCGGATCGGATCTAGAAGAGCATTGACTAGAAACACGCCATCCGCAATTGAACTTGCAGTACAAAGCATTTCCTGATCCAACCGAATCGGAAACTCTACTAGATGAACTTGCAGTACAAAGCATTTCCTGATCCAACCGAATCGGAAACTCCACTAGATGTTGTTTCCGTGGCAACAATGTGATAACCTTTTTGAGAATGACTTGGTAGGTTCCATTGGAACCACTTTAGCTTCGGCAGAATTACAATTCACTTTCCCAGCTTAGTCTGACAAACACGCCGCGCTTTGTGCCGCCCTTGTGGACAACGTGTATGCGCTATTCGGTGCCTCAACCGAAGACTGATGTGAATCTACTGCTTCTTCCTGGCACCCTAGAGGGACCCTGAATTCACTACTATTTGCTTCCGTGCGAGGAAACACCAGTGACTGAACAAGACCTTCTGCATTACATTTTTTTGCCAGAAAGTCATTTCCAAGAAGACCATCATTGCACGCCCCCTACTACATGGAAGGTACAAGAAAACTTAATCGGGAGCCCGAAGTTGGCTTGCATAGAACCACAGGTTTCTCCCTCCCTAAAAGGGCTCGACAAAGTGAGCTTATGACTAACATCTATTGTACATGTATCGCCTATTGCTGATTTGCTAGTTATGCTAACGTCTGCACTTGTCTCAATGGTAAATTTTGTTTTCTCTGTTTCCCAAAATCCAAAGGCAATGAAGCGGTCACGAAGCTTGATTTTCTGTAACTGTGTTTCACCCGCCAGCGAAACGCAGGTCGAATCCCAAGATTCAACCTTCCTACTGAGAGATTGGCTTCCTGATTGCATTGTCTTCATTGTAGCCGAGCCGGGGATTTTCGACTCGACTGCGCCTCGTTTTCCTGTTGTTTCTCTTCCCATATTTTGTTTTGGAAACACGTTTCCACGCCATGACCCCTTCGCCCACAGAAATCACATCTTACCTGAACACTTAAAAACTCTTGGGCCTTCGTAAATAACTGGCATTTCCGAAGCTGGCCTCGCCTTACAATCCCTCTGATTGTGACCATACTCCTTACATGCTGGACAATAAGGAGTGTTCTATAGAAGTCTGTATAAATGTGACCTCACTTACGACAAAAGTTACACGTGATTTTCAGACTCTTTGTAAATTTAGATCGCTTCGAGCCAGAGCTTGGGTCCGGTACCATTACTACCTGTAGCTGGAAAGAAACGGCGCACAGATTAGGTGTGTAGCTAACTTGTTGAGGCGTAAACGTATGTTTACTAGGCAACCAAGAATGAAAGTGGGTTGTACCTGTAATATCTGTGGGTATAACTGCGCCGAATTACCTTAAAGGGGAAACCCCTTGTTGCAATTTCTCCATATTTAAACCATAAGTGACTAGATCCTCAAAGGCAGACGTTTCCTGCGTCAACAAATACTGACAAAGGTGGGAATTGCTAACCTTAATTTTAAAGGCATTCTTAGCGAAATCCTCCAGCTGTGAGTTCGCGATTTTACTTGCCTCAGGTCTATATTTAATAACAACGGCCTCCTGGCATCGCTTAAGTGTTTGCCTCAGACTTAATGTGTAGGATAATGCTGACTCTGTGGGGCTTTGCTTGGCCGAAATGGGTCCACTCACCAGTTGCTAGTACGTTTCCCTTGGCAAGTGAACCCGATGTAAGAGCTCCTCAGCTGCATCTAGAGTTGACGGAAACTTTGACGATATCAGCTGGTAAGCTTCTCCTCGAAGACGAGTTGGAAAAATCTGTATAAAGGCCACCTGCTCCTGGCTATTTAGACACTTCCAAACTTAACTGCTGCAGCCAATAAGGGTCTGCAGCTCTAAAACTATTGACGAGCTTAGAGCTCCTGAAAACAAAAGGATCGTCTGCTCCACCAACTTAGCTACTTTAGCATAATCGGTATATTGCCTTCAAGGTTCTTAACCTCTGCGCCTTTACCAGTCCTATAAACAGGACTACAATGATTGGTTTGATTAATTGAAGTGTTTGTAGATGTGCTTATACAGAGAGTGTAATTGTAAGACGAGAGGGGATCACTGGCCCGAGGTTCCTGGCTTTGCTGGTTGTCAGTGGATAGAGCGGCACGCAAACGCTGGCAGGCTTGGGTCAAAACGACGGGCCATCGGGATTTGGTGAGGAGTTCCTGCCTCTTCCTGAATCGGCGACTACTGCGGCTGGAACTGCAGTTGAGCGTAAACCTCTTACGTTCGCCTGTAAAAAATTGACGTTTAATTAATGGTGGCTACACAACGCTAACACGCTAAAAGCCAATGAGGAACACGGTGCTAGTTGCCAAAATCTCACCATAAATAACACTCCAAATACTATTGAATATTGATTTCGACTGACCGGGCTCCAGTGTGCGTTATTGTACGTGCGTTTGACGACTAACTTCCATAGTTCGCCCAAGAGCTTTAAATATTGTTTCCTCTTAAGTTTTCAGCCTCAATTCTCCTGAAAAGTGCTGAATAGCTGAACACGTGCGTTCTCTTTCCACGGAACACTTTTCCTCCCCGCTCCGTTACGTTTGCTCGGATGGTGAGAGTCAGTGGGCAAATAGGCAAATCTCAAAAAATTGAGCGAGGGAGTGCTTTTCGCTTAAGCTTTCGGCTTTCTCACGAGCTTTTGAGGCGAATTGGTGGAACTGGGGACATTGAGCGAAAAAGCGCTTTTGCCTGAACTTTTAGCTTTCTCTTCAGCTTTAATCTGCTAGAAGCAAAGATCGATTCGCAATGCGTATGAAGCGCATTGCGAATCGATCTTTGCGTATTTACTTTTCGCTTGCTCATTGAACGACAATTACATGCTTCGATGACATGGGCGTATGTGCTTGCTTGTATAATTGTATCAGTGAATCGCGAGTACATAGGCACAGTTTCCTCTCTCACAAAAATTTCATTGTCGAAGCGTAAATAGATGTTATGAGTTGTGGTAGTTGATACAAATGCTAATAGCGTTAACCGTTGATATATTGGATATTTTAAAAAGTATTGAGCATTTTTTGTCGGTAGATGGTGTTCGTTGTCATATATCGTGCAATACTAATCAGATTGAGTCAAACTTACATGAGTTTGAAAAGTGACATTCCAGTGTACAGTTTTTATATGGACAGTTTTGTATTTCGTTATTCAAGTCAAAAGGTGTATTCATTTAAAAATGAGTGAAATTTCTGAAAAAATTCGTTATATTTTACAATATCACTACGATCAAGGTGAGAATGCATCGCATGCTCGTGAAAAAATTTATGGTGTCTACGGTCAAGATATTTTACCAAAAGCCACCGCTAAGAAATACTTCGCTCGCTTTCGTTCTGGAAATTTTAATGCAAAGATGCACTTCGCTCAGGTCGACCAATCACTGAAAAAGTTGATGAAATCTTACAAAAAATTGAAGAAGACCGACACATAAGCAGCCATGACATTGCTAAGGAACTGAATATCCATCACCAACAGTTTTGAACAATTTGCGTAAGGCAGGATACACAAAGAAGCTCGACGACACAAAAAAATTTGATCGACCGAATTTCCATTTGCGAAATGCTAATAAAACGCACCGTAATCGAGCCATTTTTGAAGCAAATCATTACGGGCGATGAAAAATGGGGAAGATACGAGAATGTCGTTCGAAAAAGATCATGGTCAAAAAAAGGTGAATCATCACAAACGACTTCAAAGCCAGGATTGACACCAAATAAGGTTATGCTGTGTGTATGGTGGGATTGGAATGAAATTGTTTATGATGAAGTGCTAGAACCTGGCCAAACACTCAATTTGGCTCTATACTGTCAGCAATTAACCAGATTGCAACAAGCAATTCAAAAAAACCGGCCAGCATTGATCAATAGAAAGGGTGTTGCCTTCCATCATGACAATGCTAGACCACACACATGCACATTTTTGATGAGCCGGCAAATATTGACAGAGCTTGGCTGTGAAGTTTTGATGCATCCACCGTAAAGTCTAGAGCTTGCACCATCAGACTACCATTTCTTTTGGTCTCTGCAAAACTTCCTTAATGAAAAGAAATTCACTTCAAAAAGGGACTATGCAAATCACTTGGCCAAGTTTTTCGCCGGTAAACCACAGAAGCTCTACACAGATGGAATAATGGCTCTACACAAAAAAATGGCAAAAGGTCATAGATAATAATGGACAATGTGTACTTAAATAAAATCCATTTTAAATAAAAGAAATATTCAATCGAAAAAATGACAAAAAGGGTCAATACTTTTTAGACTCTCCAATATCTCAGAATATACTGACAAAATTTGTCGAAAATTGAGCCCAAGGAGCACCTTACCAGACAGTTCATTGCTGCTCAGATGTCAGAGGAGGACGGTCGATGAGCTGAGACAGTTAGAGATGCGAGTGGCAAGAAGCAAAGAACTGAAAAGGGTTGTAATTCTATCAACATGAGGAAAATAAAAGGACGACCTGCTTGGTAGCTACCATTTTAGTGAGTTATATTCAAGCAAAGAAAAAAAACCTTATGCTAATTCATGCGAGTATCTACTATTAAACAAATAACAAGTTAAACACCTAACTACCTTCGTCTATCTATGAAGACAGTCCCATCATTTTGCGATGCTGTAAAGATGAGGAGCATGAAAATATAAACGGATTCATTCAAAGTTCGGTGATTGATAATGGTGTTGCTTTAGGATGCTAATACAACTAGAAACAGTTGAAGTGATAAACCAAAATAATTATTTATCCAGTACATCAGGAGTCATCCTTAAATATGATTTGATAACTTCGAAAACAGAACGGATCCAACATTTTACTCCTAACAATTTCCAAGTAGGAATGTTAGAATTGATCAAGCCGAATCTCTTGCTTGACCTTTGAATAATTTTTATCCGAACTCCTGTCTTATGCACGAAATTATACAAATTATAAATGTGTAGCCACGCAGAAAGGATACAACGACGAATTTCCAAGGGTAAAGCAAAAATTGAAAGTGACTATTCTTGGAGAGATTAAATTTTTCTTATCAAGTTTTCTTGTTTCAGGTAGATACAAAAATCTTTTCTAATAAGTTTTGAATGCTCAGTAAAATGTTATTTCAATTGATGCTGATATAATACTCCTGGTATTTTCCATGAACATAGAAGTTCCTTCTTCTTCTAAATTTCTCTGTGAGTTCAAAAGTGGAGCTAAAGCTATTTCGCTATTCTATATATTTTGTCTGCTTGGGATTCAATGGTTCTAAGCTAAAATAACTTTTTATTTCATTATTAATGCTTTATCAATACTGATGATAGTACAGCTGAAAATCTTCCAATAATGGTTTCAAAAGAATTATTTGCCCTCTGAAAGTCTACCCTGGAACGGATATTTAGACTAAGGTGTAAATGGCCTTTTAACAATTTAATGGACCGGTTTTATCCATCCATGCGTTGTACGTTGATCCTTGGCTTATAACCCCATTCTCAGGAATACCGATACCAATAAAGAGAAACCTTTGAAAAATTCGACAGGGCTACCTGAGATCCTCCTAATATAAATTAAGTAGCAGGGCTTTCTCTCGATTGATTCTCTACATTCCCAAAAAGTTTTTGTCACCATTGTCCACGTTAAAGTGAATAACATCAACCAATACAACGACAACAAACACCTTGTAATAAGTCAAAACAATTCCATCACCTAAAACTAACATTTTGATTCAAAACGGTAATTATTAGGAGCCAATCACGATGTCACCATCATTAACAACGATAAGCATTAATGGGTCATCTCCGATCAGAACAGTAACAAAATAAAGTTGCAAATTTGAGTTTCGAGCCAGTTAAACAACCAGATCACTGCGCCAAGTAGTGATTATTATAATACAGATAATAGCACTTTATAAAATTAGTTTAAACCGTTTTATATCATACCTACTTAATTATTTTTAAATGATTTCGTTGCACTCTTCAATAATAATTTATTACTACCTTAAATTCTCTTCGAAATTTGCTAATATAGAATTTATTTTATGATTTCAACTTTCAGCCGTAAAAACCTGCAGTGAGAAATCAAGTCAATAAATATCCTTAAAAGGTGTTTCCCTGTCTTATAGTCTGAAAACTGTAAAAGTTCTTCTCGAATTTCCACCTAATTCCCACCATTATGTGCAACGACTGTGCTACTTTGGTCGTCTCCTCGGGAAAAAAAATCTCTTGTGAATCGGGAAAATAAATTATCCCAAGCAACGCCCGAATGTAATTTCTGTTTTATTAAGTTAATCCAATCCTCTACGCTTCTTCCTCGTAGTGTAATTAATTTTATAAATCTATATTATGAGTATGAAAATCAAAATTATCTCCGTACTCCGACACTTACATACACGAACTGGTCTACTTCATGTTACGCCCCTTCATTGCACTCGAAAAAAGAAGTTGCCGATCCGGATGATGCTGGCAGCCGTACCTAAAGATTAATCGCATGGTATATAATTTTATCTTATTATCATTGGTTGGTAGTACAAGAAATAATTATTGTAAACAAGATTTCTTAATAATATGTAAGTACGTTTGGAAACAAATTGGATCATGTGATTTTTGAAAGATCGCGAGGACTATTTCGCATGTACGCTGCCTAGAAATTATTTCAATTTTTGTTCATGTCTCTATAGTAACAAATTCAATCAAATTCGCTGTATATTTTAATTAAAGACTACAATCTAAGGAAGTAACACTAACACGACCAATTACTATTGTTCCAACGGCCTTAGAATAATTTGTTGAATCATCTTAAAATCAGTATTCAATTATTGTTTGTTACGATCAAAAATTTGATTGAATGAATTAACAAATTCCAGGGCTAACCAGGTTTGTAATTTTGTTTCCTTTTCTGAATCTGAGCTCAGTCATTAAATATCTGAACATGAGAAGAAAATGCGCGAAGAGGTCAAAAGTCTCAGCTTCTTCACTTTGAAAGTATCTCAATGATCGTGGATCGTGGTAACTAGATGTTAATCTATCATGTTCAAACCAAGAGAACGGAAGTATTAATTAAGCAACAGGGTATTGCGTTTTTTATTTCTTTAATTCTTGCTTTAATTTTATTTTTTATTCTAAGTTACAAAGCGGTAGGTAATACAAGAATTATTTAAAATCTAATGAATGAAATTCTTTGCATAATATAAATTGATATATGTATGTAGATTGCATTTAAACAATTCATGTTAGATGATCAACACAGTTTGAATTTTTGCAATATCATTAATTTTCGTGTACCAAATTCAAGTACGTATGAGCAGAGATTCAAATTCAGTAATTAATTTGCATTTATTTGATCAGATACGGAGATATGCAAATTCCTTACTAGCCATATCATTAAAAATAAGTTTTAGATAATTAATCAAATTGAAAATAAACAAACTATCCGATTAGAAAGCTATTAATTTACTAAATGACATTCAACAAATGATTTTCTTCTTTAATTTTTACACCTCATTCATAGCTTGTGCTAAGCCACAAATGCGCTTTAAAGCTAAGGAACACCCAATGCTAATTCTATCTCGTTTTGTGAAAACAATATCCGTAATATTGTTTCTAATTTTTCGATTTGATATAGCACTAAAGACGTTCTTGCATTTCAAGTAACAACGTCCAAATAAAGTTGAAGTTGAACTTGATCAATAAATCGTTGGTAAGCACAAAAAATGCGTTGTATAGTGGAACTTGATTTTAACCTAAAATAATACGAAATTCTTTTAATTTTAATCGGATTTAAATAAAAAAGATACTTGACTTTGTACTATCAACTGTAAAGAAGCCGCATCTTGATATTTTATGGAAATTAAAACGTCATCTTAAAGAGATTAAATGGAAGATATTAAGCCACAAATGATGAAAGACGTACATCTTAATGAAGATGCCTAAAAATATATGGCAAAACCAATAAGTGTGTTCTATAGGTGGATGCTACGCATTCAAAATAGTATCATGAAGAAACTTTCACTGGAAAGACGAGTTTTAACCAACTTCAATAGGAAAGGTTATCATTTTTATATGCATCCTTTTTGCGTTTTTTATGTATTTTATGCATATTTTTTGAACATGAGTAAAAAAAATTTTCTTTGTTCACTAAAATTTTAGGTCTACTTGCCATAAAGCCTCAAAAGAAGGAACTTGAATAGCTTTAACGGACGAGGACAGTTTGGGAAATTTCAATTTCCTGAGCTCAGTACCGCCTTCTCTTCACCAGGAATTGATCTGCGTATAGATTCCAGTCATTTAAATTGCATATAAAACGACTCATATGAGTATTGTTATAATTTCCTTGCTCGTTGCAAAATTCGTATGGCTTTCTGTGGAATAAAATAATTTATCTGAATTTAATACCCTTTTATATTAATGAACAAATTTTAAAATAACATCTCAGTACTTGTGTTTACTAAGTTTTAACGATTTCGACAAACGTCGCTTTTAACTTCACACGTCGCATATGATTTGTTATTTCTCACTGAACTGCGTTGCCATCATGTATTTCCAGCGTGATACGAGTACGGAGCTAGTCTATCCAAGTGAACAACTTCCTTCTATTCCCATGGTTTTTCTTGTTCCTGCATGCAGTAGACTATATCATTTAATTTTGTTTCCTCTCGTTAAGGTCCTTCTCAATCACACTGAAGCTTTGGAGGTCCGCCTTTTCTTCGCTGCGGATTGTAAAGCCACGTCACCTCATTTACATCAAAGTCAGTACTGTTTCCTTTTAAATCGTTCCGGGTCTTGTCTGCTTCACTATTTTTCCTCAATTTCTTATGCACGATGCGGATGATACATTCAAATGCTGACGAACATTTCCCACATACTCCTTTACTGATTAGTGAATATCACATGATTAACCATATTCTATGTCAGCTGGGGTTCTTAAGGTAGCGCCGAAAAGAATTCTCAACGGCATTTTTCCAAGTGGCTCCATAAACGGCGCTTCGGTATGCCATCAGAAACAATAGAATTTGGCGATCCCAATCTCGTTAATTTTCACTTACAACCTTAACAAGGTAATCGATTAATGCCTTGTTAAAACGCTCGACAATTCCATCAGATTGGGGATAAGGAGGTGTTATCCTAGTTTTGTGAATACCCAAAAGTCAATACATTTTGCCGAATAATTGTGACTCAAAATTTCGACTTTGATCTGAGTTCAACTTTATGAAAACCCCGGTCTGAGTTAGTGCACGCTTCTTCGCAACTTGATTTTTGCTCCTTTCCTAGCTGCACATTTAGAGCATTTTTGACACCAGTTTTGAACATCCTGTTGAGCATGTAACCAATACAATCTCTTCCGTACTCTCTCAAGCATCTTGTTAATGCCTGAGTAGCCCTCCGATGGTCGATCATGCATCTCCTTAAGAACTTCTTCTATTTTATTCATTGGTACTGCATTAACCGCTCGAATGTAGCTGAAGCATTGCATAATCTGAATGGCAATAAAGTGAATTGCCATAAGCCGAAGCTAATTCAAAAAGCTGTTTTCTCTCGATCGTTCTTATCGATTTCTACTGGCCAGTATCTGTTCTTCAAATCTAGTTTGCAGAACCAAAAAAGGTGTCGGCAAATCGTCGATCCTTGGAAGTGGAAGTACTCTTTTTGGTGTCTTCTTCTTCGCAGTACTACAGTCACTCTTGAGCTTTCACTCCCTGCAACAAGCACCTCTAACTGTCTCGGTCCATTGACCGCATCCTCCAATTTTGAAATCTGAGCAGCGATGAACTTTCTTCATCGACCGTTTCAGCCCAGGGTTTCCTTGGTTTCCTCACTGATCTATGCCCTTCAGTTCCCCCAACGAATACCATTTGGGTATCCATTATTCGTCCATACGATTCACGTAGCCCGCCCATTGCAGCTTCCGCAGTCTTACAATCGTTGAGACCTCCGGCTCGTCAAAAATTTCATATAGCTCATGGTTGTATCGAATTCGCCATTTGTTCTCATCTAGCTTCGCTCCGATCATTCACTTCAGGACCCGTTGCTTAAAGGTATTCAATATTGTTATTGTTTTATAGACAATGATATGGTTTTAATTACCCAACGTTTTAACACAATGTTTATCGACAGAGAGATTGACAGAACTCAACAGAGTGACAAATGACAGTTGTAGCATTAGGTTGAAGGAACATAGTTTTGAATTCAAAATATCAATGTTTTACATCAATACTTCCTCTAAAACACGATATTTCAATTTTTCAATAACAAACTAAATTCAAATTCAAAATCACATCAGATCATTCCAAGGGCAGAACGTAGATCAGCAAATCTCAGACATGGAAGCGGCTTCGTCAGGATATCAGCGAGTTGTTGATCACTTGAAACATGTTGAATATTCAACCTTCCATCCTGCGATTCCTTTCGAATGAAATGGTACCTCACTTCAATGTGTTTGGTCCTCTTGTGGAACTCGTGATTCTTCGCTAGCTTGATTGCGCTTTGATTGTCCACAAAAAGAACTGGAATGTTGTCTAAGGGAGAGACTTCTGCGAACAGTCGAGATAACCACACAGATCCCCTGACAGCTTCAGCCTCAGTTGTGGATAGAGACACACGTCTGCTAGCCCAGCATATCGGTCCTCCACTGTGCATGAAAACGATTCCACTAACAGACCGACGAGTATCCGATTGACCAGCATAGTCTGCATCACTGAAGGTCTTCAAGACACTTCCTTTGGAACCAGCCTCGTACCTGATACCAACTGACGTAGACCCTTTGACGTATCTCAGGATTCTCTTTACCAGCAACCAGTGGACATCTTTCGGATCTTCCAAGAACTGCGACGCATAATTGACTGCAAACGCGATATCAGGACGAGTAGCAACAGCTAAGTACATCAAACACCCTACAACTTCACGGTAAGGAGCAGATGTTCTCAAACCAGTTTTCTCTTCCAGCTGCACGTACTTGTCAATAGGCGTTGCAACAGCATCGGCTTCTGCCATGTTGAGTGTCTGAAGAACATTTTCCGCGTACACCTTCTGACTCAAACGAATTGAACCATCTTCTTCACGTTCAATGAGCATATTCAGGAAACAGCCAAGCGGTTGACGTGTGATCTTAAACTCCATCTGCAGCTTCCTCAGGAACTCTTGAATCACACTCTTTTGTGTGGCAGCAACCAGGCCATCATCAACATAAAGGACAATGATCAGTATATCTTCAGCAGACATACAAAAGAAAAGACATGGATCAGCTTCACTATGGACGAGACCAAGCTTGATAAGAATCTCCTTGAACCGATTGTTCTAGCAACTCGGAGATTACTTCAGTCCGTAGAGACTTCTAATCAGCTTGCACACACAACCAGAACCATCTTCAAAACCTTCAGGTTGATCCATGTATATTTCTTCATTCTAAACACGGTTTAGAAATGCCGTCTTCACATCAAATGGGGCCAACTCCAGACTTTCCTTGGCAGCAACACTTAAAATCGCCCTGAAAGTATCAAATCAAGCTACGGGACTGAAAGTTTCATGGTAATCAATACCTTCTTGTTGACTATAACCCTTCGCAACAAGCCTAGCTTTGTAGCGACAAGCCTTCCCTTCTGCATACGGTAGACCTAGCGATTAGCAATTGTCTTCCTTCCTACAGGTAACACTGTTAAACCCCAGGTTGAATTTTCCTTCAGTAAAGACATTTCTTCTTCCATCGCAACCTTCCAGTGTTCACGATTACCCGACTTCATAGCTTTTTTGTAGTCTCAAGGTTCTTCTTACTCTGCAAGAAACATTTCACTCAATTTTAAAGGTTTCTGAAGTTTACTTCTATCTCGAAGACGTCGTTGGGTGGTATCTTTTGCAGGCTTAGGAGTTTCTTCAATTCGCGGTTCAGCAGGAACGACTGGCAACACAGGATCCGGGACCTCAGGCACGTGCGGAGCTTCAGCTGGGTTCAGAGTTCTGAGAAAATCGCGGGGCTTGACAGGACCTTCAATTTCTTCATCAGGAAACAAAGCTAGAACTTTAGAAGAATGCTCTGGACCAAAAACTACCTCACGACTTCGGCTCACCTGCTTTGTATCCTTCTTCCACACACGAAATCCATCGATGTCTTCCGAGTACCCAACTAAAACTACTTCGACACTTTTAGCATCCCACTTCTTCCGACGTTCTTTAGGCACCATCACCCAGAATGTGGTTCCAAAAATATGAAACCTGCTCAAATGAACACTCTTCTCAACGAAAAATTCGTACGGAATTTTGCCCTCTACAGGGCTTGGACCAGTTCGGTTGAGAAAGTAAACCGCAGCGTTGACAGCTTCAGCCCACAGAAACTTCGGCAGATCCTTGCTCACAAGCATGTTTAGTGCTAGCTCACCAATTGTCCGGTTTGATCATTCAGCACAACCGTTCTGCTGAGGCGTATAAGGACTCGTAATCACCATCTTCGTACCTTCGGAATCCATGAGTTCTCGCATCTTCTTGTTGTCGAATTCCTTTCCTCCGTCGCACTGGAATACCTTTACCGGACGACCTTGTTGAGTCTTCACCAGCTGCAACGTTTCTTTGGTCTTGTCAAACAACTCCGATTTTTCCTTCAAGAAGTAAACCATACGAAATCTTGAATAGTCACACGTGAAGTAGACAAAGTACCTGGCACCAGCAATAGACTCCTGTCCAAGTGAAACACCGACGTCAGCATGGATCACTCCTCCTGGCACAGATGAACGCTGTTGACGTGATTTGAATGGTTCTCGATATTGTTTACCTTCTACACAAGATCCACAGAATTCGTCGTCCTGTTGTACTTCAATTCCGTGATTCTTGAGTATCTTCACAACATGTCTTTTATTCTGATGACCTAAACGCTCATGCCAGACTTGAAGAGAGTCCTTGACCGCCAGGTTAGCCTCACTCACACAGCAAGTGTTCAGTTCCTTGACCTTGAGCATCATCTTCAACAGCTGACCAGATCGCACACCTTGAGCCTTGACAACACCATCAAGCAGGAATTCACAGCTATCCTTGGATGAGCTGAAAGTCAGAGCTTTGTCCAGCGCACGCATAACCGAGAAGAAAAAGGTTGTCTTATGAATATCATTGTAAAACTTGGATAGTCTAGCGTTCATCATTTAATTTTTTTTCCTGTGGTTGGGAGGTGAAGGCTATTCGCCCTGAATGTGGGACTCTTAGGTGCGCAAGACGTCTCAGTAAACACCTCCTCTGTCAACCTCAGAGCATAACCTGGTACCGTTTGACACATTACTTCGGGTTAAGCCTCGTTTTGTTACGCTGTAGGGCGCCTTGAAGTTGGGGGAGGGAGGAAGAGGGATTGCTAAAAAAGTAGTCCCCCAACCCCGATGTCCCTAAGTGCTGTGAGCTCTTTTTATGGCTTTGTAAAACAAGTTTTACCATACCATATTAGATAAACGCCCTATCAGTCCGTCTATCCGCCCGTCTGTCCGCGCGTCACAGCAAGCTTCCTCAGAAACTAAAGCAGGTACAAACCTCCAACTTTGTGGGAAGATCAGAATCGGTGATCTCTCAAAAATTTAGATCTTATCAAACAATTCAAAATTTTTAAGGTGGGTCCCTCCTTGTAACGAAGTGGCCCTTAAAAAATTTTTATCAGAGATAGTCGAGTGGGGTATCAAATGAAATATCTTGATCAGCGCTTTAAGAATCTGAAACAAACAAAATCATATTGTGTATCAGGGGGTCCAGGAGTAAGCAAAATGTATAGAAAATATGTGTGCCCCTCCCCCATGCGAGTGGACATCTTTGAGCCGAAACATCTGAAAAAAGTCACAAAGGTAGGTATCGATAAGTACCAGGGCGACAAATACAAATAATTTGTTAATAATAGTATGATTTGCACAGTACCCTTAAACTCTTAATATTTTACCGTTGTATTACATTAATGCAAGATCCTTATGCCCCGAAAAATTTAATGGGAATCGAATCATAGTCAAGCATGCTGTAAGCATTTAATTGTATGGAATTAGGGCAACAATTACACATGTTGATGGTTGATACATATTTTAAATCGACCTAGGTACTCTTAATTTTATTCGAGTTTTCATTCAGAAAAGTAATTCAAGCTGAAAAAAATGGCGGCGGTTATGTCGTTATGAATGAAAACCACCAAACTTGCGTAAATTTGAACGATTTCTGATAGAAGTATTAGATGAATAATTCGTCATTGATTCATGCCTTCGAAAAATATGGTTCGAACCCTAGAATGATTACATAGACCTTCTGGTAAGAGCACTCTCCTTCTTACTCGACTTGTTATCTTTAAGGACTACCCGAACATAATGTGCCACATGGTTTTATTAGTCAACCGATCTCAGCATATCCCCGATTAGACTATCCGGGGAGAGCTCTTCTGTTTCTTTATTTACGTTCCGACGCAGTCTGTACAATCTTTTGCCTGCAAAAAATGTGTGGCAGGCATTTTCTTCTTCTCCTGAACAAAACCTATGTCTAGGGACCGCAATTTACCAATCTTGCGCAAGTAAGACAGAAAAACCTATTCCCGCTGAAGAGCTGGGTCAGGTAGAAGGCAGTCTCACCATGCGTTCGATCGAGCCATGGTCTGAGATCAAGAATGAGGTGTGCAGTCCATCCTCTCTTCGTACTATCCACCCAGCACTGCTGCTAGTCATTGAGTGAGTGTTGCTTCTCCTCAAGGACTACGTCATGTCTTCGTTTCGACACAGGTAGATAGTACGACGCTCTCTAGCAAAGAGGTTGGTAGGTATCACGCCTGCAATGACTAGCACTACCGAATCAAAGACTGTTGGATATGAAGATGCAATTCTCAGTGCTACTGTACCTGTGCCAAGCGTTTTCGGTACAGCTCCTTGCTGAGAGCGGTGCCCATATTTTCGCTCCGTACAGTAGCACAGACGCTATGGACTTAATAAAACAAAGTCTTCTTGATGGATTAGACCCCCACATCGGCCATAAGTCGATCCAGACCCGATACTCCTGAAGCAGTTATTAGCCGTTGCCCTGATTTGCCTAGAAAATCTCATCTTTGAGTCGATCAGTGGCCTCAAGTACTTTACGGATGGTTTTGATTCAACCAGTACTTCTCCAATTCGGATCATCCTGACTCTGGGGACACTCTCATTTGTCAGAGTGACCACTTCGGTTGCCTCTTGTGTTAGACTGACCCCACGAGCAGTCATCCAATCTCTAACCCGGCGCATTAGCATACCTAGCCTAAGTTGTGCCTGTTTGACGCTGCGTTCAGCAAGTAGTGCCTCAACATTATCGCCATATCCGATCAGGCGCCATCATCTGAAAGCTCTAGTCTCAGTAGCCCATCATATGATATGTTACACAGGTCTGATATTTTATAATATTTCAAGTAGATTGTACACAATAAATTTTAATTTTTAAGATTATCGGAAGGACCTATTCATTATCTTTGCTTTTCTTTTCTTTTCAGGTAAACTTGAGACACATATAAGAAGGAATAAAAACAATTTGGTGGTATTTATTTATTATTATATTATTTGCATAAAATTTTAATTTAATATTGACTGAGATCCTTTTAAAGCATGCCTCAATACTGCAAAATAAAGAAACGAGATAAATATCTTGATCAAAGGTTCTTAATAATTGCCTAATTAGGTTTGTCTTGACTTTCAAATTTTATGATGACAATGTTTTCAACAACGTTTGGAATTAATTAAAAGCTTTTAAAAAATCTTTTTGTAAATAAAAGAGGGTTTCTTTATTCATTGCATAATTGTCAAGTAATGAAAACCAAGAATAAGAAAACATTTTGAAGGCAGATGTGTTTTCTCAAACTTAAAAATATCTATGAAAGGGATATGAAAACATTGGTGAAAAAATAAGCATTCTTCTTCTTCTTCTTCGTAGCCCTACAGCCCCTTTCGGGCCTTCGCCTAGAGATAGTTAGAGTAGCTCATTGTCATGATTGAATGTAGCGGCACTCCACAAGGTGATCCGATCATTATCATGCTTTGGCCGTGTGTCCGTCCACCCAGCTACGATACGTTCTGATTTTAAACCAGCACGTATCATAACTGAACAGGCTTATAGTCCGTCTGAAGAAGCACTCGAACTAAATCTCGTTGACGCAAACGAGACTTGAACCAGAGACCTTGGGCTTACAGGCTTAGTGCTCTAACCACTAAGCCACGCGGCCTATATGAAATATTAGCATACCGAGAATTTAAAACCATATTTTAAGAAGTAGTTAATGCTCAGAAAAAATATATCTCAGCTAGTCAAGAGGAAACACAAAAAAGTCTCAAGCGAATTGAAACGCGTCTGCTCACCAAAATGAGTCTTTTCGAAAGAAAAGAGAATTAGCTTGCGGATATAAAATAAACGAAAATAATTTACTACCAAGGGAGTTATTTTAAATGAAAAACGGAGATTTACGTTCTGTCCAAAAGTCAACTTCGATTTAGATGAAATTTAGCTCAATCGTTCATTATATCACAGAGCTCACAGTAATAATCCTAAAACGGATAGTTTGATCAAAAACCAAGGCCCTTTAAATGCCAAAAAGCGACGGCATGTTATTAGTTGTGATCAAACTATTCAGCCGTCTGTGATTAAACAATGTATGATATGATAGATACTAACACCTAACCAACCAGCAAAATGTTTTTTTTTGCGACTGATCAAGGTTCCCAAGTTTGAAGGCCAGTCAAAGTTATAATTTTTTTCGATTTATACCAAAATTTATTCTTATGTAGTTAGATGTTCATAAGATCGAACAATGTTCAGGTTTGATCTTAATATGAGGATAGATTTCAAAGAGAGATTTTTCTGATTTTCTTAGCCCTCTAGCGGCCAAGTTTAACAACGGACTCTAGTTAAGTTTAATATAATATATCTGACAAGTTATTGATGTTAATATATCTGACAAGTTATTCAACAACAACAAATGTAAAACGTACTTTTTGACCTGCTTTTTCAAACATTTGATGGTTTCTGTTATAACTTTCAAATCGAATGAGCTTCAAAGCATTCATTGATTCAACTATACGATGAATGGCTGCAAAAATAAACAGAAATCAACCGCCAAAAATAGTAGCTCTCTGAAACTAACACAAGTTGAGTAAACAGACCAACGGTCATGTCAAGGTTTTGTACCCAACCTCTCGGAAATACGGTCACCAGCAACAAATAAAGTCAAGAAACATGGCAAAGAGATGTGCACATTTAAAAGAAAACTCATTGTTTCTCCATTTTCAACGGTCGCCATTTTGTTCCAAACCAACAAAAATCACTTAAATCATGAATTCCAAAAATACGTTTTGTTATAAATCTTATCTGGAAATTTTAAGAAGATCAAATCAAAATTGCAGTGTCTGAACCGATGGGAAATCCATAAAATACCAAAACCGTGTGTTGTTGTTGTTGTAATTGCAGAAATTTCAAATGGCTTAACTTCCGCGAATATGATTCGGTTTTCATCAAACTTGCAGGGTATTAGGTCCTTATATGTAGCTACTCAAATATCGAATTCCGTTGAGTTTAAGGGTACCTGTACGATTTTATTGGGGAAAATGTGAAATCGAAAATCATACTATTATTAACAAAGCTGAGTGAATTTCGACTTCTAAGGTATTTGTTGTTGTTGTACTCATAAATATCCAACTCTATGATTTTTTTCAAATTTTTCGGATCACAGGTGTCCAATCGCGAGAGGGGAAGCGGACACAAATTGTTCGTGTATTTCCCCTTCGTGTGCGCCCCCTGAAGCAGAAAATGCCAGTTTCAGACCTGTTTTGAAAAGCTTTCGTAAGACCTTTCATATGATATCCATATTGACTACCTTTGACGAAATTTTTTTTTGGGAGGCCACTCCCCTATATGGGGAGACCCCTCTTAAATACCTCATAAATTTTTTTTTGTAGCCGGACTTTCAAGAGAGCACGACTTTACACCTGTGTGTAAAATTTGGTGTTTCTAGCTTAAGTACTTTGCGAGAAAAACACACGGACGGACGGACAGACGGACAGACAGGTCGCGATTTTAGTAGGGTTTTGTAACATTATTTTACAAAACCCTAAAATGCAAACAAAACTCATCATTTTGTGGGCACATCAAAATGATTTTTAAGAAAAATATCTAAGCTAGTTAGCATTTGAAGCAATTGTATGACTGAAGAGTTTTTTTAAAGATCGGCTCTCAAATTTCTAAAAGATGTTACAAAATTTAAGCGGCAGCAGAAGTCTAAATTTTCATTTGATTTATACTAAAAGTAATTCTAAGATCGATGTTATTAAACCAATAACAATAAATTAAAATGGTAATTGCTTCCATAAACGATTTTTGATGTTGGGGCCCTCTATCGTAGCATTTTGGGGCTGAAACCGGAAAACCCCTATTGAAATTGGATTTGTCGACCCCTCTGTTTGCCATAGCAATTTTTCCAAAGCTTTGGAAGCTACAAACACCAAACTAAGTACGTGGATCGGAAGTAATGACCATTTCAATCTTTGAATATCAAAAATCCCCGTATCATAAAGGGACTCAAACAATTTTTTACCGAAGACAGTCATGTGGGATGTCAAATGCGACTTCTTCAAACAGTGTTATCAGCTTGTAGTAAGCGCTGTCGCTTTCGTCTTCTACTTTAGTAGGCTTTGGCCTAAAACACATTACACATTACATTTTGCTAATAACAGTAGTCAAAGGGGAGCTTCTGTGTGGAAGCTAGATGGCAGTAATGCAGTGAGGCATTGTCACATCGCCATATGCGAAGCTTAATGGAAACATCGAAAGCTTGTTGCACAATAGGGGACCGCGTCTCTCCGAGGCTATAAAAGACCCTAGAGTACGAAGAAAAAGCTCTCTTTTTTCTCGTCTCGATATCGGGGAATTGGTCACAAGGCAAAACGGCGGGAAAAAATCAAGACGCGGTTAGAAGGAATTGGCGTGAAGGCGAATTATGAGGAAGCAAGGAAAAAAAGGTTGGTACGGTCTGGACAGGAGGACGACGAGCAGTTTTTGTACAATTTTCAACTCGGATCGACAGTTGAAATCAATCATCCAACAAATCGGGGGCCCCCGATCACGTGGAAACAAAGGTAGGGATAAGTAGTAGGTAACTAATTTTCATTTTTGAATATATAAATTTGGATTTTTTAACTTCAAATTCGGATTAAAATGGAGAATGGTTTCACACAAGCTGCATAACAATGCCAGACACTATCTATAATGCCTTGAAGGAGGCGGTAGATTGGTGTTTTTGGGTGTGCCCCAGTGAAAAAGCCACTACCTCTAAGCTGCTAAAAGCAAAGCGATTAACAGCGAGTCAAAGCCAAGCTGAAATAATGGATAAAAGTTCAGGTCTGAATGACACTAACAGAGAAATTGCAAAAAAACTAGAAGATCTGCAATCGCAAATCTCCAACAAATCAGTGCGGCCTGTTTCATATGCAGCAGCATTGTCCCAGAATCCAATAGGAGTAGTGCCGAAATATAATGGAGGGGTTATAATAAAACTGAAAGAAAGCCAAGCTTCAGACAAAACTATGGCAAGAGTAAAGGAAGCATTTAAGCCAGCGGCGGCTAAAATTCCGATTACATACAGCAGGCAAATTACTGATGGTAGCATTTTACTCAAAACTGAAAGTTTATCTAATACAGAGGCTCTTGTCAATTCATTGCAGGAATGCCTAGGTGATGCTTATAAAGTGGTTCCCACTAAGCAGATGATGCCTAGGTTAATAGTGCATGGATTGGAAAGAACATTTGAAAGTGATGAGCTTTTGGATGAGATAAAGGCTCTCAATCCAGGTATTCCTGATTGTTCAATCAATGTTGTCAAGCACTGGCAAAGCAGAAAACCTTCTAAATATTCATTAATCTTTGAAGTACCGGGAATTTTATACAAGCGATTGGTTAATACATTTGTTAATATAGATTTTAACTCATATTTTTGTAGGGAAGAGTTCAGCATTAGAAGATGCTTTAAGTGTCAAAAATTTGGACACTCTTCAATAAACTGCAGAAGTAGCATAGAGGTTTGTGCCAAATGTGCCGAGCATCACGACACAAGAAGCTGCAATTCCCAATCTAGTAAATACTCTAATTGCCTGTCAGCAAAAAATAATCAAGTTTCTCATCCAGCATCTCATAAAGAGTGCCCTGAATATCTCAAGGCTATTAAGTCGTTCCAAAGAAGAATCAATTATACATCTGAAAATGAATAAAGCATTAAATATAAATATATTTTATGCTAACATTCGAAGCATTAGGAACAAGTTTGATGACTTTGAGGTGTTTTGTAACTCACATGAGAGTCTGGATGTCATCATATTGAATGAAACTTGGATTTGTAGTGAGGAAGTTAGGTTATATAACGTAAATGGATTTCAGTCTATACATAATTGTAGGGATCAAAGTCAAGGTGGAGGAACTGCTATTTACATAAGAAACTATATTAAGTATAGAGTTCTTCTAGTAGATAATAGATATAATACGATAGTTATTTCCCTTCAGGATGAGAGGCAAAAAATAAAGATTGGAACGTATTATAGGGCGCCTAGTGAGAATGTTAATGAATTTATTGAATACTTAGATGATATCTATCAAAGTCACGAAAATTTGACGGTCATAGCTGATGTGAATATCGATACACTTCATAGCAACAGCATAGTATGAACTATTGAAATATGTTAAATATGAATGGAGCACGGATGATTAACTATCAACCTACAAGAATAACGGATAACTGCTCTACACTTCTCGATCATATCGTTACTAACTTGAATACATATTCAGTAAACTTCTTGGTTAAATATGAGGTTTGGCCGGACTTAGACCATAGCGTCTTATTTTTTACTGTTGAGGGAGTTAGAAAAGTGTTGATACCCATGGCAAAAAAAAATGTTTACAGCTTAGATAGAGAAAAATTTTTTGAACTAGTAGATAGTAAATTTAAAAACTGCAACGATTGGTTACACATTTCGGAAATTATTAAAACCATCCAAAGCGCGAAAGAGTCAGCTAGTACCGTCAAAATGATACGTACTAGAAGTAACACTTGGATTACTGGGGAAATAATTAGAGAAATTAGGAAGAAGCATACTCTATTTAAACGTATGAAGAATAATCCAAATATAGATAACCATATTTTGAACTACAAGAAACAGAAAAATAGGGTTAACTCATTGATAAGGGCTGCCAAAAGAGAGTCTCTTGCTAAGCGAATTGCTTCTGCTGATGGAAATGCTAGAAAAGTATGGCAGACGCTTAATAATGAAATTTTGTCATCAGGTGGGGAAAGCAAACAAAATACTGATATTAGTGCTGAAACCCTTGGGGTACATTTCAGCTCTATAGGGAAAAGATTAGCCGATGAACTTGATCAAAATTTAAGTTAATGAATTTTAATCGATATCAGATTCCGCTTAACGTCAAATCAATTTTCCTCGAACCTTCATTCGATAATGAAGTTATATCAATTATAGCTTCGCTAAAGAATTCATCTTCAGGCAGTGATGGTATTTCTGCTAGGGAACTTAAATTGATAAGAGAAATAATCGCCTCACACTTAGTCCGCGAGTTCAATGAATTTATGGCATGTGGTGAGTTCCCATCGGAATTTAGGGATGCAATAGTGATTGCTGCTTTCAAATCAGAATGTGTGAAGGAACCTTCAAATTATAGGCCTATTAGCCTCACGAACACTTTGAGCAAAGTATTTGAAAAAATAATTAATATTCGGATCACTCGATTTATTAATGACTCATTAGGGTTTGATTTGAACCAGTATGGGTTTATTGAAAAAAGTAGCACAATATTTGTTACTACGGATGCCTTGCAATTCATCAATAACGAACTGGATGACGGAAAATATGTTGCCGCAATATTTGTAGATCTAGCTAAAGCCTTCGATACGGTCGACCATGACATTTTGCTTTTGTGCCTAAGCGAATTGGGCATCAGAGGCCCTCCGTTGAATTTGATCGGCAACTTCCTGAGTAATAGAACTATTTCAGTTAGTGTTAACAAAGAAATGAGTTCTAAGTATAAGATTAACATAGGTGTCCCTCAAGGTTCGATACTTGGGCCAACTCTTTTTCTTTTATACATACACAACATCTATTTTTCTGGTTTGAAAGGGAAATACATTGTATACGCTGATGATACACTGCTTCTTTATTCAGATTCATCTGCGGATGCTCTTGAACAAAGAATTAATGCTGATCTTATATCTTACGGTACTTGGTTATTAGGGAATAAACTTACTATTAATACGAGTAAAACTAAACTTATGATATTTTAACAAAAAAATAAGGTGGACATCAATTTAAATGTTAAAATCTATGAAGACAAAATTGAACGGGTTTCCTCGATCAAGTATTTAGGTGTTGAGGTAGATGAAAAGTTATCTTGGTCAAAGCATATTAGTAATTTAAAATCAAAATTAGTCTTCTGGATAAGAGTGTTCAGGAGTAGAAGCTATTTAGATATTGGTCTCAAAAGATTACTTTATAATACACATGTTTTGCCTCAGGTAACTTATGGCATATTGAATTGGTGCCATGCGTCGGAATTGAACATTGACTCAATTCATAGAATGCTGAATAAGATTGTCAAGGCAATGCATGGTCTGGATAGGTTGACACCCAGTAATAGTCTTTATTTATTGACTAGAAAATTTAGTATTAGACAGTTGATTTTTATGGAAAAGGCTAAATTTGTATTTAAAATCAGTACTAATAGTTTGAAATCAGGTATAAAACTCATCAAACACAGAGATGTCCACTCTTACAATACGAGAAATAATGACTACCTTAAATTATCACTTGCGCGGACAAATAGAAGACTTCATGATCCAGTAAGGCTGGCCATGGAATCTTATAACTCATTACCAACTGAGTTGAAGAATGTCAAATCATTTCCCATGTTTAAAAAACTTTTGAAAGAATATACTGCTAAGGTTTGGATGGGTTGAGCTTGCGTTTTTTTATTATATTTAGTTGAATTTCTTTACTTCTGCTCTAATTATTCAGTTCTTTAATTAGTCATCGTAGTTATTATTAACAATTTAATATCTTCCCTTATACCAGCGGCGTTCTGTTGCTGACTGGGAAGTGGGATATATGTGTAAATGATTTTCAAAAATAGAATTTGAACTGGTTTAACTGGATTATTCAAATATGAGCTTCTTCTTCTTCTTTTATGTTTAACAACTAATAATCTTTATAACAAGCTTTATGTCAAGTCCTTCTATCCCATATAAGTAGTTGTACAAGCCTTTTATTAGTAAATGTAAAAAAAGCTAACAAATAAAAAAAAAAAAATATTTATATATATACTAATAATTTGTGATATTGTTAGTGTGGATTTGAAAAACCTTTCCTTAATCCTTTGTCCTGTCGGGAAGCGATGAACAAAGGAGGTGCTAATTGCTAGATAGTACCGGTGTTTCGCTGGTACTACATGAAGAAGCTCACTATCCATATATCTGATCCCATTGTCCATTGAAAAAAAAAAACTCATGAAAAAATTAGTGTGGAAACTGTGAAGTCTGGCTCGCGAGTCTTCTTGGGTGATTATTGTGACAGTGGCGAGACTTTGCCGTGGCTTACGACCGCCTTGTGGAAGCGTCCCCGAGTACCATTTGCGGGGTAAGCGCGCGAGGCGCGCTAAATTACAGGACGGAAGTGGGAATTTTATTCAGGGTTGGGTGGGTTTTGGTTTCCCTCAAAAATTAAATTGAAGGTGCTGATCGTTTTCAGGGTTAGGCTGGTTCGGTTCTTCTCCAAATTAAATTGGAAGTGGAAACATTTTCCCAGGGCCAGGCGCACGGTTGTGTGCTTATAAGAATTGTCGCGACATTGGTGCGCGTTTCAGATTTGTGGCTATTCGGTGCTTCTCCGTGGGATTGCAGGTTTGATCAGGTTTCCGGGGTAAATTTGCAATAGTGCCGGTGCAAACCTCCCGACTCGGTCGCGTGCTCGCTTGGTGGCCTCATTTGGGCCCCATTGGCAAAACGAGTGGCGCACGATCACTCTTCGGTGGGCTTACCGGGTCCAAGGGCCCAGTCGGAGCCCTCTGACGGAGCACCGGAAAATAACAAGTGTAGCAGTTTGTTGATTGAAACTGTAGATCTTCGGAAGGTGTCACAGGAAATCGTGAAACATGTTGACCATGCAGCAGAGAGTTGCAAGTTGAAATCGTAAGTAACATAAATTCACTTGCGTTTTCATTTTACAAATATTAAAATTAGTTTACCAAGGCCTCTGCTTCCAAATTAGAATTTTTAATTAAGCAACATCAAGACCGCGTGGTCCAATATTCACCTTTGGACCACGCGGTCGAGGTTCCCTGTGGATGATGGCGTGTGGCAGCTCCTGAGGAGTGTCCGTCATCTACAACGAAACCGCGCAAACCTATACATTTATCGAAATCAAACGCTACCTACAAGAAATTTACCTTATTAGCTAGTGGTCGCAATGAAGATTTGTTTTAAAAGCTTAGCGAAAATACGCTCAAAGTATTCCTACATATGTAAATCTTAGTCAAACTTAAGCTCATCTAATAAAACTACATAAATTACATCAAAAATTATGTATATAATGAATATTAATATTCTAAGAATGGTTCATTTACCATCGATAAGGAAAAGAGTGCAATTCCCGCATTATTACAATTGCACCGCGTCATGCCGCCAACACGATTCAACCGCCATAAAATTCAAAGACGCGAGATCAAGACTTGAATTTAAATAATCATTAAGCCAAACAAACGCAACAAATGGTCGGAATATATTGTTTTTATTCAAGCTGCGTCAATTGTTTATCATTACATCAAAGACAGTTCCAGTTTGTGGGCTGCTGTAGCAATTCAGATGCCCATTTTCGGGGTAACCTCTTGAGACATTGGTAAGCACGAGTATGTGCATCATTCCTTCCTCTTACATTTGTCCGTGCGTATCCACTTTTGTTTCTGATTCCAGAAAACGATAAAATATCGCTCAACATCAGGTAATCATATTTGGAGTCCATTGTCTTGCCACGTACAAGAATCATCCAGGAAAAAAACTTTAACAAAAGCATTGACCATTCTTTTCTACTTACCAAACGTATTCGTACTTGCATGTCTGTGGAACGTAGGCTCCAAAGTTGGAGCTGGAGCTGATGCTTGGCGGATTGTACTGCCCAGTTTCTGGCATCAACATTATCACATTCACTTACTGTTCCACTGCCCCCGGTCGCGTTCCATCCGTGGCTCGTTATAAATATTTGCCGACAAAAAGACCATGACCTGGCGACTGTTATTACAGCAAATAAGTGTCCGTGACAAAACACACTTACGAACTTATGGCATTTATTCAAATCAGCAATTTCAGTTTCAGATAATATCAGTTCTAGTTTCAGGCTCCGGCTGTCCCAGAGGAGGTTGGGGTAGTGTGACCATTTAGGAGTGTTGATGGCTTGGAAAGGATATGCAAGCTTGTTGCTGGTGGCCTTTGCTTAAAAATGATACTCTCCTGTAGCATATTGCACTAATTAGATATTTAATTTTGCTGCACATATTTGAACTGCATTTAAGCTTTCGAAATTGTATCTGCATTGCAGATACAAGATACAACTAAAAAGATGGTCACACCTACTGCATACAATACATGAAATTTGGATTACTTTCCATAAAAAGCTTGCAGACTTTTTCAACAAAATTTTAGGAAGCACAAAGTTGCCTAAAAAGGCTGATCCGGGTGTGTGGTGGTCAACCGGCAAACGTTTTAAATGTAATTTTGATGATATCCTATCCGGAATTAAACGACCATTGAGGGCATTCTATGCATGGCTTCAACTCCTGCCGACGCGACTGCTGCACTCGGCACTGTTGCTTTCTTTTAATATGCAGCCTATTGTCCGCTTTTTATCGCACCGAGCAGAGTTTCCTTTGGTGCCTTCCATTTCCACACTCTATCTACACACCACAGGCTAATCACATATATAATATGTTATCCTTGTGCAATGTCACGTTCTGTAGCTTCTTAATGATACGTTGAAGAAGAGAGAAACCATTCACCTTTTTTGGAATGCTCAGTTGGCGTACGAGTATGTGTACTGAATTAATTTCACCTCCGGCAATGGACACAATTGGACAGTCCAGGCTGATTGCTATGTTGGAAAGTCGGAAATGGTGGTGCAAATAAATAAGCGCAGAGTTGCGAGATAGGAAGACTGGTCTTTAAATTGTTTAACATGACAAGGATACTGGAGATGAAGATGCAAAAAAAGAACAGTGGATGCGATTTCTGGAGGAAAAACCTGCAAAATTAAACATTAACTTTTGTAACTAAGTGATTTATTTATACGGTTGAATGAAACAATGGTTAAAGGTATTCTTAAAGGATAAGAAAAATTCATTTGAAATCGCAATATAATTTGATATCATTATTGGTTTGAAGGAGAGTAGATTAGAATAGTATTCCAAAAAAAGTTACTAGATAATCTCTTGACTCATCAAATTGTTTTCATTATTCTTGCATTGCATTTTTATCCTTGGATTTCGCGTTCAAGATTCTTCTTTCCGGGAGTTGTTCGGTCAAGTTAACAATAAGGGCAGCTTTTATACCAAATTCGTCTAAGGCCAGCAACCATAAAGCCAAGGACTACAGACCTGTCAGCTTAACGTCTTTCATGTTGAAAAGCCTGGAGCACACACGAAAAGGATCATTATTATAACGGACTTTATTGCAACCAGCACGCGTGCCTGACAGGATATTCAACTTAAACAGCACTACATGAAGTAGCGAACAGATAGAGAGGTAACTTGCCATCAAAGAATACACCTTCGCTGCCTTCTGAATATACACTGCAGTAGTGTGGCTAATAACCCACCGGAGGATGTGTGATGGCCGGCTTACAAAAAATAAACATCCATCATCCAGAGAACAGCCTACCAAGGCATAATTGCTAACTTGAGGACTACATCAACAGCTGCGTTGCAGATAATGCTCTACCTGTTGCTCCTTGAGATACACGTTCTAGGAACAGCGTCACTAGCTAAACAACCATCCTGGAATGAGCTACCTTCAAATTTTAAATCCATGAAAAGAAGAGCCCTGTCAAACAGGAGGCTAATGGATAGAATTCAACCAGTAGGTAGTGGATTCAAACATCACACATGAGGTCAATTGAAGGACTAGAGAAGAGTGGGGAATAAGGCAAGATTTCACCTCAGAAGAAAATGAAAAAATAATCTTCATCGACAGCTGTAAAATAGATGAGAGAACCTGAGTCAGAATTTAATCCCGCGATTATCCTTAATTCAATCAGAACCTGCACGCTGGAGAGCCATACCACGTTGTTCCGGCCGGAAGTTATTCCAGACAGGTAAACTTCAGATTCCTTCGGATAGCAAGTCGACATTGCAAGCGCTTGCCAATAGCCGCGTATCGTCACATCTAGTGCTGGATTGTATGCGAATTGAAGCTAAAGTTGACTAAAATAAAGGAGAACTAATATGGATGTGTTTTGGCTGTGGAGGGAAATAAAAGGGCAGATTAGCTGCAAGACGTGGATTCGCCAACCAACATGCAGCAAGAGTGGATTAAATTAAAGCGGTTATGAGGTTATGAGGGTGGCTTGGAATTGCAGTAATAATTGCAGGATGAGCCCAGTTCTTTGTTTTCACTTATTAAAAAATAAGGATAAAAACTCACGGGGAAAAAAGGGAATGGCGTAACAAGCCTAATGACATTGTCATCCGATCACAACTTCTTAGGTCAATACGCTAACGAATAGGCTTTCAAACGTATGTCAGCTCTTGAGCTTGTAACATGGCAGAGGAAAACCTTGAATTCTTTCTTCTCAATTGTCTGATTCTGGTCCACAAACGCCTCATATTTCTGAGGTGGAATCATAAAACAGAGTAAGAGTATCTAGTAACCACGAAAACTGCGGCTCTCTTTACGCCCTGAGAGTAGAACTCCCAAGCTATTCTGGACTGTCAACCTAAGAATCTACCTATTCTGGAATGTCAACGTAAGAACCTAGCCTAGAGCCGTTGAACACATTAAGGACTTTCCATGGATTCTATATGGAAACTGGATGAAGCATCTGTAAAAATGATCACCATACACAAAAATTTAAGGGCAAACCGCTAGTTTAACCAAAAGTGGACCCCTAATAAATAATACTAACAATAAGTTCTAATAAAATATTTTATTGGACGCTAATTACTCTTAAGCTGTATCGAAATATAGGGCTTGTTGCAAACGATATACCAGGATCAAAAATCGCATCCATTTAATTCTGACGAGGCAAAGACGATTCGCTTCAAAATACCACAGACGCCACTTGCTTTAAGTATCATGCAGCCGAGACTAAAACCGACGGGTCTCGCTTTATGAGGCATTACTACAACCTACTAAGGAATTACCATTTCATACGGAACAAGTCATGCTGCTACAGAAGTTCAAGTGCAGCAGTAACTAACCCCCGATGACTCAAAAAAAATTTCACTAGATGCATAAAAATGCAAAATAAAAACCAACAGTAGCAATACTTACATTGAAAGCACGAAGTGCGATTTCGGTAAGTTGTATTTATGAAGTTGTGCAAAACTATATTAGCGTGACATATTTAGGTAATTTATCTGCATTGTTAAGTAACGAATTTTAAACTTGCAAGTTTTTATATTAGTTTTGAGGAAAGACAGCTTCAATAGACACAAATTGGATAATTTTCGAACAGATCTCATACATACTAGAAATTTTACTTCTAGTGGATATGTGCATCTTTAAGCTCTCTTAACGTGAGTCCTGGCTACACACGTTGATATTAAAAATCTTTAAAATCTGGCTCATTTGATATGGATAAATCGTTTTCATATTTTTTCTGTGAGCAGGTTCTTGAAGAAAGTTTTTAATATTGAAATACGTCTTTTCTTGCCTTTCATTAATACAAAAACGGGTTCGATGTACCTCATTTATTGATTTGATTACTCAACCCGGTTATATCCAAAAAGTGTAAATTAAAATCCACAGCCAATACCGAGTCAACATTTACTTACTTAATCGAATGTTCACCACTGAATTGTACTACTAAATACTCTTATTATAGCGAAATTGATAAAATTTTGCCGGTTTTACATACATCCTCGTATCTCAAGTCTGGTCGATCGTTTAATGCAGATATGGCCCAAGTCTTGCTACTAAAAGTCGCTGACATCAATTTAATGGTTCATTTCTTCAATTGAATGAACGTATGCATTGAAAGTAAGAAAATATTCTTTAAGGAAGATTCGTAAAGTAAAATCTTTGCAGCACTGATTAATATTCTTCAACAACTAGTTCATCAAAATAATCAAAATTTATATCACTGTTAACAGTCTTAAGTGCTGAGCATGTATTTGTACATTTTCAAGTCGCGATTTTATTAATCAGTATTTTGAAGAGAGTTCATTCATAATATTGATGAACTGTATATCGTTATTTGAAATAGTTTGTGGAAATTGGCCATTCAATACATGAAAAGTTCATTGTAACAATGAATTTCAATGTGATGATCACCATTCATCAATGTTATGGAGCAGATTTTTTTCTCACTGCACTTTTCACTTATTTTCTGTTCCATTTTACCACATTTATAGCTTTACGGTCCCTTGCAGTAGTTATAAGCAAGGAATTTGAAGCAAAGAGAAGTTTTTCGATTTCCTTCTTAAAAAAGTCTACGATGTTCATGCGTTTACCCTTTGTTACTTTATGAGTCAGTTTTATGTTAATCACTCTTATATTTAGTAAACTGGAGAACTCACGCTTGATCGCACCTTCCACTTCAGACGATTCCGTCATTCTTAATGTCCCTGTCCAATGATCTCGAATGTCCCCAATCTTAAGTGTTGTCAGGCTCAAGCGAAAATACAGTTGCTTCTTTCCTAAGGACCTTCGTTTATAGCTTCTAGTCTAGAGCACATCCGTAGGTCATCAAACCGTGTTGATTGTATTTCGAAAGTAGAAGTTTCGATGTCTTTGGATTTGATAGCTCCTTTGGTTTCCCTCAGCACATCTGCATAGAATTTACAATCATAATTATAACCCCCGGTTTTTATTTTTGTCTTTCCGTGCGGTATTGGTTATTATAGGTTACCCTGAATCATACACAAAAGCTGCTAAGTTGACTTATAAACCGTGATAAAATAAGTCTGTTCAATGGAAAAGCTTCTTCTTTAACTTCAAGCCTGATCATGGCAGGTTCTAAAGAGTGTTCAAACAATTTGATGAATTCTGATGGTAGCAATACATGGTCCTTCTTCTTCTTTGTAGCACTACAGCCCCTCTCGGGCCTTCGCTTAGAGATAGTTAGAGTATCTCGTTTTCATGACCGTATTGAGTTTTTCGGGAGTTGGTTTGGTCAGTACCATGCTCCCGTGTGCTTGCTCAGCTATGATATGATCTGATTAAATCAGTACATATCACCACTGGGTGAACACTCTTAGTCTGTGCAAAAAATCCCCTGAACTAAATCACGCTGCTCCCAACGAGATTTGAACCTGGGACCTTCGACTTATGGGTTCATGCTCTAACCACTAGGCCACACAGACTACTTATACATGGTCATAACGGGATGCAATTCCATAGTGCAGGCAAGACTGAAATCTTTGCAGCGCTTTAAAAATGCAAATTTAAAAAAGTCTAAAGTCTCGCCTAAGCTCAAAACTAGACAGTTGCAAAAGTCAACGCAAAACTAAACTGCCACATGTCGGCTGAATCGAAGCTTAAGTAAAACAAGAGTTCTGTGGTGGGATCATGAACTGCTTCGGAGATCCACTGGAAAGTTATTGAGGACAGCACTGCAAACAAACTCAGAAGCTGACTGGCGGAACTACGAAGGTCATTCAACAAGTACACAGCCTCACCGCCCGATGGCGCTGCTATTGCAAAAGAGTTTTACCATTGTGCAGTACATTCTTTGTCAAAGTTTCAGGCAATTCCCTTCTTTAGTTTTCTTTTGACAGTCTTTGGAAGCGAGCGTGTCGGTCGGTTGTACAAAAATGGAAAAAGAACAATATCGTTCAGTGATTAGAATCTTGTTTTTGAAGGGAAAACGCGCAGCGAAATCAAAGATCGCTTGGATGCTGTGCACGGTGACTCTTCTTCTTCAATGGCGACCGTCAAGAATTGGTTCAACGAGTTTGTACGTGGCTGCACGTCGATTTTTGATGAGCCACGGCCAGGTGCCCCGAAAACGGCTGCTACGGAGGAAAACGTTAAAAAAAATCAACGATCTCGTGTTGGCAGACCGTCGATTGAAGATTCGCGAGATAGTTGAGACTGTGGGCATCGCAGAAGGAACGGTGCATCATATTCTACACGAAGAACTGGGCATAAGAAAGCTGTCGGCGCGATGGGTGCCGCGTTTGCTCACACCGGAAAACAGGCGCTACCGTGAGACCACATCGGCGATGTAATTGGTGCTGTTTCAGCCGAATCCGGCGGAGTTCTTGCGTCGTTTCGTGACCGTCAACGAAACATGGATTTACTGGTACACACCAGAGACCAAGGAACAGTTGAAACAGTGGACTTCACCCGGCGAACGTGCTTCGAAGAAGGCGAAGACTGTTCGATCGGCCGGAAAGGTGATGGCCACAGTTTTCTGGGATTCACAAGCTGTGATCCCCATCGATTGCATCGAGAAGGATAAAACAATCACGGGGCACTACTATGCAGACTTATTGAGCGATTTGACGTCGAATTGAAGAAAAAGCGGCCCCGCTTGGTTAAGAAAAAAGTGCTGTTCCACCACGACAATGCGCCGGCTCATACCCCCGCCGTCGCCATGGCCAAATTGGTTGAATTGCGCAACGAATTGCTGCCCCATCCACCGTACTCTCCAGGTTGTGCCCCCTGTGACTACTTTTTGTTTCCAAACATGAAAAAATCACTCGCCGGGAATAGATTTGGGTCGAATGAGGAGGTCTTCGCCGCCACGGAGGCCTATTTTGCAGCCCTTGAGAAAATGTATTTTTTGGACGGGTTGAAAAAATTAGAGCATCGCTGGGCCAAGTGTATCGAGCTTCAAAGAGATTATGTGGAAAACTAAATTGCCACCTTTCCAAAATTTTCGTTTTTCTTCTGTAGGCTAAGTACTTGTTGAATGACCCTCGTATGCTGCTGGTTTCAAATCAAAACGCATCGCAGCTGTATCGACAGATTAGCGGCGGAAACGTGATACTGACCTTCTCGAATGCTGATACATTCGATCAAGGTAATGAGATGCTCTAACTATCTTTAAGCAAGGGCCTAAAAGGGGCTGCAGTGCTGCAGCAAAAACAAAAAATGTAAATATCCCTTAGATCCTAGGCGTTATGTTATTTTTTTTATTCTATAGCACCCCAGCCCCTTTCAGGCCTTCGCTTAGAGATAGTTAGAGTATTTCATTATCTTGATTGTATATATTAGCACTTGAGAAAGGTGATATAATCAGTACCAGGCTTTGGCCATGCGTCCGTCCACCCAGCTACGATACGCTCTGATTTTAAACCAGTACGTTTCACAACTGAACGGGCTTATAGCCCGTTCGAAGAATTACTGGAAACAAATCTCGTTGCCACCAATTGGATTCGAACCAGGGACCTGTGGCTTATGCAGCAAGCTCTCTAACCACTACACTACGCGGACTACTCGGTATTGAATGATAAATCTCTGCATTTCATAGATTGAGTACATTTTGACAAGAATATCCACTGGTATGGCAAGAGTATAACTTTTTATTCCCTTATTACGCCCGCATCTCTTAAGCTTCTAAAAACGATCATATGAATCCCACATACGATATCCATTTTAGACATTCATCCAGGATTATCATTACCCAAAAATGTTCAAACTTTACAAAAAGATTTGCATTGATTGAATAAGTGCAATCATAAATTCATACCAGGACTCCTACTCCTATTCATTTTGACCACATTCATGCACATACCAAAATCTTCAGGTGGTTTAATATATCATTGGACAATGAGATCCCCCACAAGGAATGTGTTCATTGTGTTTGCTCCTTTCGGGCTGGAGGAGCATTTCTGGTTTGGTGTCATAAGTATGCATGTTTTGCGAGAAGTATTATTCTACCCCGAAGCATTGAAGAAAACGTCCTATCCTTTTATGTCGGCCACTATAAATAAATGTTTATGTCGATGAACAATGCGAAATCATCTCATCCAAGAACTGGAGGAGTTTGTCTCCGTCTTGCGCAGCTTTACAAGAGACTATAAATGCTGGTTGGTATTATTCGCGGATTGTTGTCATCGCCGACGGCAGCCAAGAACAAGACATGGAACGCATACGAGGATGAAAAACGGCTGGTAAAAAAAATTACTTCCATATGAGAACAATAACTGCGGGAGTCCTTGCTCAGTTGCTTGCTTACTGGAATTGTGCTGATAGAGCGTATGTGTGATGTTACCTTTTAGAGATATTAACTTGCTTTAGACTACTGAACGTATAGGGAACAACATGTGTGGCTCGGATTTTAGATATAGCAGAATGCAAAAAAGATTTAATCCGCTAATTAGAGATGGTTTAAATTACTAGGGGTCAGGTTTTCAGTAAACTAAAGTCTTGCTCCTTTAGTCAGAGGTAAGCCAATATTGCGAACTTCGCTTCCTGTACAATTTTCATAAATGTTTTATGTGGGCTGGGTACATGTTTTCTAACACTCCAACAATAAACATTACAAAACAAACATCGATCATTAACCCTTGGCGACACATTACTTCCAGGCAACACCACAAGTCTTCTTGACTGACTACGTGGTGCAAGGACACAATACCTTGTTGCGTCCAGGCTCATTTCGAATTCTAAAAAGGCATACGTTGGAATGTGATTTCCTTGAATGCTAATATAATTTCCATCATTTATTGGTACAAGATGAACGCACCATATGTACGAGTCCGACACACATGCTCGTGAATATGTGATATGTGCATTTACGCACCGAGGCATGGACAGTATAACTAAACGTTCGGAAATTGTTACAACGATAGCTTCATAGAATGACGATGATGGTGCCGACGATGATGGTGCCGGCGATGATGATGAAGATGATGATGATGAATAACTTTATGGTAAATGCATAAAACAGAACACGAATGGAAGGAATGGGCCAAAGAACCGAACGATTACTCGTATTGCAATGGATGTGGTTATGAACTCTCTCTGCCTAGGAATTAATTACTTTGAAATTTGAATTGCATAGAGTGGATTACATTTGAAGCGTGGAGAGTGGCGTAGTGTGTGTGTGTGGAAGGATTACATGATTTTATGGTAATTCTAATCGCGTCAGATTACAACTAGAACTTCCTGCGCTAAATGCACAATTGCAATTTGTTCAGGATTTGGAACTGTTGCAAATGCTATTATGATGAGTGGTGGTAAGACCGCAATGCAAGGGATAAGGAAAGATAGGACGGAAACTTGGTTTGCACATTTTGTAAGAGATTGTAAGAAATCCTTTCAAAAGTTTAAATTTAAGTTGAATGAGTGATATCGCGTTAAACTTTTATGGGAAGGAATTATCTTAATCACATATGCATGCGGGCATGATATAGTTTAAAAATAAATTCATTAGTGTAATTAAGGCTGAATGGGATGAAACTTCCATTAAATAAGAGGGTTCGTAGCTGCACTTTGAATGATAAAAATGCGAATTAAATTAAAATGAGTTTAATCACTTTGTGGATTTTATATGCATTGAAAGTTACTGAGGGGATTATGTAAAATGCAATTGCGGGAAGTATATAACAAGTTGAAGTAGCAGAAGTGTTTTGTGAATAAATTAGTAAATCCAACAATGTCTTCTGTGCATTGACAACTTGCCTCCAACATATGCTGCATTCATAAAGTTAGAAAAAAATAAAAGATGGTTATCATGCATTTCAATTCCATTGACATCTGAAGTATTTGTTGGCCTTATACTCATAGAAACCTACTTCAATAATTTTTACTAATTTTTAAGCTCAAACGTGTCCAATCCCAAGGAGAGGACACATATTTTTAGCTCCCGAGCTTCCGGTATCTTCGTTACGATCCTTTTAAAAGCTGATTTTAAATGTCCCCACATCACCTTGCATTTGATACCCCAAAGGCTACCTTTGGCAAAAAAGAATTTTAAGGTTCACTTTCATGTATAGACAGCCCCCCGCCCCCTCAAAAACCTTATGAATTCAAAGGGTGTTTTTTTTCAAAGGCAAAGAACTTAAAAATGACAATGCTGTTTCCGATGACAGTCGATGTCAAGGTTCTCAGTTGTTTTGAGGTTAGTTATGTTTGACAATTTATCATGAATAGGCACACGCCGCAGTAACGTTTGCAAAATCTTCAAATTTAATTTGAAAAAAATATTCAAATTTATTTTGAAAATTTCGTTCACTGATGATGCACACTTTTGGCTAAATGGCTACGTCAATAAACATAATTGCCGCGTTTGGAGCGATCGTAGTCCACAAGCAGTTGTTGAAACACCATTACATACAGAAAAAGTCATCGGTTGGTGCGCTTTATCGGCCGGTGGGATCAACACCACTCCCTCCTGAATTTGTTAATCGTCTGACAACTGACAGAAGTTCTTTTCACCTCTTCGATAAATTGGATTTTCTTCGAGTTCAAACTTCCATGTTTCTCCAAGTAACAATCGGCACTTGGGAAAATATGGAAGTTTGAGATAAGTTGTTGGATGCGATGTTGGATCCGAAGTGAATTGAAAAATTGCCGGCTGAACTCTACCAGTGCTAATGTGAATTTGTTTTTCGCCGATTTCCAATTTAAATACATTTTCGGATATCCGCTCGACAACTTTGTAGGGTTCTTCATACGGAGGCTCCAGTGACTCTCTCATTCAGTCGTTACGGACGAAAACGTACGAGAAAGTAGCAAGATTCTTATGTACAAAGTAATGACGTGATATTGGAGTGGCTCGTACACTTTTCATATATTCGCAAGACTTTTGAATAAATAATTTAGGACCCGGCGACATGTCTTCGTCGAAGAAAACTTCACCGGGAATGTGTAGTGCAATCCCGTACACAAGTTCCGCAGCTATTGTTTCAATATCATCTTTGATGTTCGTACGCACTCCGAGTAGAACGGTTGGTAGGACTTCAATTCAATCATGATTTTTGTGACACACAATTGTGACCCTCTAAGATAGGTGCCAAGGTTTAATCATCCCGTTTACCGTAAGGTGATATGCAGTTGTTCGAGTTTCTCTTTAGCCCACTAAGTATTTTGGTGACTGAAATAGGACGAATTTCAACTGGAATCTTGGTCCGAAGCTAGAAATCTCGGGGCTCCAAACCGTGCAATCCAGTTTGCATAAACCACGGTGGCAATTTCGTCCTCTGAGATCGTTTTGATAGGATCAATTATCATCAAAACATACAAATATCCTTTTGCCTGATTTAGCGGTCCAACGATGTCAACATGTACATGACTAAGCCTAGTATCAGGCAATTTAATTTGACGTTGTGCAGGCTTGGCATGTCGTCCAATTTTACTTCTCTGACACGCGAGGCATGTCCTAGCCTATTCGAGGATGTATTTTGACATACTTACCTACACAAACAAGTCAAAAACTTGTGGTCCCAATGCTTTTGGGACGTAAGGCCAAACATTGCTAGTTGAAATTTCGCAATAAATCGCTGCCTCACTATCGTCTTAACGGAGTTTCTGAAACTGTACACTTATTTCGCCTCCAAGTAGATGAGCCAATTCTGCATCTTCCTTCTGCGCTTTTGCTGAATCTTTCATTGTCACTGCAAATGGCATTATTATAGCGGTAATTCGAGATTGTGCGGCGGCTGTGTCATTCTCGCTTCCTGCAATGTGGACAATGTTTGTCGAAAATTGCCAAATGAAATTCAGCTGCTTAGTTGTCTCGTAGATGCTTTGTCAACTTTTTGATTGAAGGCATATATGATTGGCTTATTATTGGTTTTAATGACGAGTTGTTGTCCTTCAATTATGTGGTGAAGGCATTTTATTGTGCTGTAAATTGCCTGAAACTCTCGATCATAAATATTGTACTTGCGTTGCACTTTGCTTAACTTCTTTGAGAAAAATCCGAACGGCTTTCAAACATTGTTTTTTAACTGCTCCCATTGTGGTGCCAGAAGCGTCACATTTGACTGCCAATGCACCATTTTGGGTCGGGTGTCAGAGTAAAATTCCGCTGGCAATTTGGTGCTTGTGCTCCTGGAAAGCTACATCTACTTGTGGATTCCATACGATGGCACGGCTATATCTTTTTCTTGCTCCTACGAGGAACTCATGAAAAGATCCTTGAACGGCTGCTGTATTCCTCAGTGATTTCCGGTAGAAATTGATCGCTCTTAGAAATCTGCATGATTTCATGACAGTTAATGGCTTCTCAAACTTAAGGATCGTTCCAACCCTTGTTGGAAAGGGCCTTATACCTTGCTGCTCTATAAAGTAGCCAAGATATTTGATTGCCGGTCTCCTAAACAAACATTGTTCTAAGTTTATAGATAAGCCATGTTGACGTAGTTTGTTCTGGACGGTTTTCAAACGCTCGCGGGGTACTTCATGTATCTTAGAAGCAACCAGAATATCGTCAATGTATAAATAAAAAAAAATGCAGGTCTCGTAGAGTGTAGTCAATATATTTCTGAAAGGTTTACGTGGCGTTAAATAAAAAAACATCATCACCTTACATTCGAATGGCATTATAACTGCCGTCTTTGGGATATCGCCAGGAGCTACCGGAATTCGATAGTATGGCCACATCAAATCGAACGTCGAGAATATGGCGCATCCACTCAGCCTCTGAGCAAAGTTACTGAGTTGAGCGACGGGATATTTACCCTGGATAGTAATTGGATTTAAACGCCGATAGTTGCCAAATGTTCTCTAATGGGCAGTCTGCTTTCGAATGAGTTGTACTGGACTTGCCCACTGACTGCTTGACGGCTGACAAACTCAGTGTTGCAGCATAAACTCGGCATAATCCTTTAGTCGATCATAGTACTCGAAGTTTTCTTTACTTGTAGTAAGCAAGTAAGTAGCATTGGCTTTATTGGTAAATTTAACATTAGTTACTAATTTGGTTTCACTGTCAAGTAACTTCTTTTGATGTAAATCCACTTGCAGGCCGACATGTAGCAAAAAATCTGCTCCGATAATTGCTTGTCTTACATTTACAGCCACAAATCTCCAAGCAAACGGTCTACGATGCCCGAGGTTAAGTGTTATCAGTTTCAAGTCGTGCGTTTTGATCGGGGAACTATTTGCGGCATATAGCTCCTATTTCCTTGGGGTGTTGTGACTTTATCTGACTAAAATGTCAGTTCCAGTATCGATGAGGAAACGAGTTCCGCTTTTCCGATCATAAATTATAGTTCGGCGATTATTAAGATGAAGTTGGTCGTCTTCGGTCGCCGTAATTCGGGACAACGAGCTTAGTTTCCCGAATCCGCTTTAACATTGATTGTCAACTGGCGTGTAGAATGGCGATTCCGGGTGCGCTTTCCAAATTGCCTATTGAGATAACAAAAGGCGTCGTTGGCTCGTGAAGTTGGTCGCACTTTTCTGGTGCTCAATTTGGAGCGTTCTAGGCCATCTATTCGATTCACTTGCTACGCAACAATATAATTTGTTGAATCTCTCTGGACTGCTGCAACAACGGGAGGCTGCTGAAGTTCGATCATCGAATCCACCATTTTCGCCAATATTTCAATGTCGGGCTCGCCCGATATCGCAAGTACAACATAAACGCTTTCCGAGATTTGCTCCAGTAGCAGCGATCGCAGCATTGGATCTCTTATCTGTTCACCTCTAGTACTGCTCCTTTTAATAAGCGCCTCAGCTTAAACTTGGTGGATTCCACGAACCCCGAATTTAAAGCTACTGCCGTATTGGCAGGAATTACTTCGGCCGCAGGCAAGTTCAATGCGAATCATAGCTTCTGTTGATTGCGCCATTTTTGAAACAAATTGCAGATTCAGTGGGAAATCCCCCAAATGCAAATAAATAAGACGCGAGCAAGCAACGTCTGATCCCTCTTCGGCGACACACCAGAAGTCAAGCTTGATGGTGTGCTGACGGAAATTGAGTCATCACAATTGTTCTGTGAGATGTCTACATTAACCGGGAGTTAACTGTCAAAAGATGCAGTCAGAACACTGTGGTTACGCCGTTTGCCAGCACAAGTACGGGCAACACCCAGATTTACCGGGCAGCTAGATAAGGTGGAGTTAATGAAGGCGGCCGACGGAATTACCACAGATGGAGAAAAGTTTAAGGACTCTGCAGAAAAAGGAGAGCCCTACGAATACACATACCGCAGTTAAAGAAAAATATTAAACCACCCAAAATAACGAAATTTGTTTCTACCACATGCGTTTTGGAGACAGAGCTCGGAAATGTCGCGAGCGATGTAAATACCGGTGGTTGAAAAACTAAAACTGTCATCAAATAGCGATGAGATTAATGATGACACGTGCGAATCACATCGTTTAGTAATTCGAGATAGACGAAGCGGTATACTATTTTTGATAGATACGGGGGCCAGCGTATCGGTCATTCCCTAAAAAGGACCTGACAGGCAACGTGGAATATTTAGGGTATTCGATTTGCGTAAAAAAAAACAAAATTACTGCCTCAACGTGTAGAAGCCATCTTAAACTTCAACAACAGGTAGTTTTAAAAACACAATTACTTTCAAAAACTTAATGTGAAAAATTCATAACGGTACGTTTATTGTTATTTTTTTTTTAACAGACATCCAAAGTGAACGCTCTCAGTGAGTTTGTAAATATGGAAAAAATCGGGCATCGTTATGTGATACAATACTTTCATTTGAAAGGTCTAAGTCCAACCGATATCAAAGCTGAGTTGGATTCTACTCTGGAGAAGTCTGCTACTTCGTTTACAATGGTCAAATATTGGGTAGCTGCGTTTAAGTGGGGTCGTACGAGCTGCCAAGATGAACACCGCAGTGGTCGACCAAGTCAGGTCACTGCGTCAGAAAATGTAAAGGAAATCCACAAAATGATATTGGATGACCGTCGACTAAAAGTGCGCGAAATAGCAGACATGGTAGGCATTTCAGAAAGCGCTGTGCATCGCATTTTGAACGAAAATTTGGACATGAGAAAGCTCTGCGCAAGATGAGAAAGCTCTCAGCAACGTGAAGATGTTCCATCGAGTGTTTGACAATGTTTCGCAGCAATAAAGCCGAGTTTTTGCGTCTATTCATAGCCATGGACGAACTATGGGTCCACCATTTTACATCTGAGACCAAGGAGCAGTCAAAACAGTGGACTGAGAACCGGCTCCAAAGAAAGCAAAGACAGTTCAGTCAGCTGGCAATGTCATGGCATCCGTTTTCTGGGATTCGCATTGAATAATATTTATTGATTATTCTGAAAAAGGAAAAACAATCAACGACGCATATTATACAGCCTTATTGTAGCATTTGAGTGGTAAAATCAAGAAAAAACGGCCCCATCTGACGAAAAAGAAAGTGTTGTTTTATCGCAACAATGCGCCAGTCCACACGTGCGTCATTGCGATGGCTAAAATCAATGAGTTGAAGTTCGAATTGCTTTCTTACATACACACCCTATTCGCCAGATCTGGCTCCCTCGGATTATTTTCTTTTTCCGGATTTGAAAAAATGGCTCGGCGGCAAAAGATTTGCCTACAATGAAGAGGTAGAGTCTGCGGTTAATAGCTATTTTGAGAAGTTTAACCGTTCCTGCTATAAAACGGGTATCGAAGCTATTGAAAATCGTTGGGAAAAGTGTATCGAGCTGGAAGGAGAATTTGTTGAAAAATAAAAAACATTTTTGGATTTTTTTACTGTTTTCTTTGTCGGGTCGGGTACTTTTTTGGCACTTAAAGCATCTTGTAACGCTAAAGTCTTCCTTCACAAAATAGGACCGGTAATCAATGTTGACGTATCTGTTAGCTAATCATCTATAGATGCATCCATTTACCACAATAAGGTGTAACTACTTCCCGTTTTTCGTCTGTCTGGCATCAAAAAGCTCCATTCTTTCTTTTGTTACTATTGTCCGCCATCTTTTATTATTGAAATGTTATTCGCTACAGTTGTGGCGATCATAAAAACTATTTCCACCACTGAGTGGCGCTGACATCATGTCGAGGAAGTTTGACTTTACAGATCTGGCAACCAATCAGCTAGCAACAAGAAGACTTTCTATGAGCTGTTCTCTTTGGCTTTTGGTCGCGAAGCAGACAAGTTTAGTTCATTTAACGAACTGTTATGTATTTAGATTTTTGCAATAAATTATTATTCACCAAATTAAGTGAGTATAACGATTGCATTGTGCACGTCTTAACCCACGGGATTCAAGGCGACTACAAGTGATGACCCTATCATCGACGTGAGCCCCGGCAAGGGGAGCAACCATAAAAATGTCGACTGAGGATTTAACAACCAGGCATGTTCGTTCAATATACACCGCCGCCCGCAAGGTGCGACAACAACACATTGCTCGACACGCTATATGAACCAAGCAAGGACATGATATCTTCGCCCAAATTGTTGCCACCGGTTGATGCAGCAACAAACTTTCCACCATCTGCGGAAGTTGCTTTTGTCAAAGACGTGAAATTGCCACTATTTTGGCAAAGTGACCCAACGCTTTGGTTTGTGCAGGCGGAGGCGCAATTTTCCACCAATAAAATAACGTCTGACAACGCTCGTTATTACACGATTATCGCTGCTCTAGACATCAATATCCTGCAGCAAGTATCTGACATTATCCATTCGCCACCAGTCACGAATAAATACGGCACGCTCAAACGGCATCTTGTCACCAGATTCTCTGAATCTAAGGAGCGATAGCTAAACCGGTTGCTCACAGGAGCAGACCTCGATGGAAAACAACCGTCACAACTACTTCGAGAAATGCAAAATTTCGCATCTTTGGATTTGTCAGAGGACATCCTCAGAACATTGTGGATGAAACGACTACCAGTGAGCGTCAGGTGCGTTCTGGCTGCTAGCGAGGATTCTGAACTCTACAAACTCACAGAGGCCACTCCACTACAAGCAGGCGGGCCTGATACGTCGGAACTCAACAAAAAAAAAATCGAGCGTCAGCTTAATAACGTTGTCGTTCAGATGACAAAATCAATAAACAATTTTAACCCCTCTGATTTGCACGGTTCGAAAGGAGGTGCAGCAGGTCACTGCACTTCAACTAACAACGAGACTTGCTATTACCATAAAACATTTGGCATAAAAGTGAAGCGGTGCTCAGAGCCTTGCTCGTTTCAAGCAAATCAGCATCAGGGAAACTGAGACAGTTGCCTTCCATCACCGGAGGGGTAGACAACATAGATAAAATTCCGGAATTCAGACTTCACATAGCCAATCAGCAGTCACACTTAAATTTCCTAATCGACTCCAAATCGTCCGTCTCGATTCTGCCTAAACGCTTCGCTCAACTTCAACAGCCGCAAATGCTAACATTATAATTACGACGTAAGGTGAACGATCCTTGAAGATACATTTAGGTTTCAAGCAACTATTTGCGTAGAATTTTATTATAGCAAATGTCTCTACACAATAATCGGGGCGGCTTTCTTGACACATTACAGGCTTTTGATCGATTTAAAAAACAAAAGGTTATTAGACGACAATTCTATCTGCTCCAGCCCGAGACAAATCGCTCTGGTTGATGTTTTCGGAGTGTCCGCGACACATGCAAAGGCAACCACAACGGCAACTATCATTCAGTCTACGACTCACGACACGTCCTCAACAACAACAACAACAATGCACACATCAGCACCAGCAAACCAAGTGGCACATTTCATCGAAACAGCGGGACCACCCGTTTTTCAACGGCCTTGACGTCTGACAGGCGAAAAACTGAGAGCAGCACAAGCAGAATTCGATCGGATGCTTTAAATTGGTATTTGCCGTACATTGACTAGTCCTTGGGCCAGTCCCATTCGTATGGTGGCCAAAAAATCCGGGGGCTGGAGAGTTTGTGGCGACTATCGCAAAGTTAACGCTCAGACAGTACCGGATCGATATCCAACTGCACATATCCACGACGTGGCTAACCGGCTTCACGGTAAAACTATATTTTCGAAATTGGACCTAGAACGGGCTTACCATCAGATCCCGATGTCCGAAGCCGACATAAAAAGGAAGCCGTTACAACACCATTCGGGTTGTTTGAATATTTGGTCATGCCTTTCGGTCTTAGAAACGCCATACAAACTTTTCAACGGCACATGGACAACATCCTCTATGAACTGGAAGTCGACTTCTGCTATATAGACGATATCATCATCATGTCAGACAATGCTGACGAACATCGAGAACACCTCAACAGTGCCCGTCAACGAATCCAGCAACATAACTTGCACGTTAACATTGATAAGTGTGCTTTCGGTCAAACGGAGATAGAGTATTTGGGCTACACGATCAACAAAAACGGTTTACAACCAACACAAGAGTGAATCACTGCGCTGCTTAACTTCAAGCAACCTGAGACCATCGTTGAGCTGCGTCGATTTCTTGAGGTCTGCAAGTTCTACGGACGCTGTCTTAAACATTCAGCCCATATCAGACATCGTTGAATGCTTTCTTAAGCAACAGCAAGAGAAACGATAATCGTAAAGTTCATTGGACACCACAAACGGAATCAGATTTCCAAATGTGTAAATGCAACCTTGCAACTGCAGCCTTACTCGTCTATCCGGATCATAAGGCACAACTTCAACTTGTCACTGACGCATCTGACATTGCTATCGGAGCACCCTTGGAACAGCATGATGGCGAACACTAGCATCCACCTGGCTTCTTCTCTCGTAAGCTGAGCCCAACGAAAGGTAGATATAGTGCGTATGATCGTGAACTACTAGCTATTTATGCCGCAATCAAGTTTTTTAGGTATATTCTGAAGGGTCGGCATTTTGTTTTCAAAACCGACTACAAGCCTTAAGTCTACCCATTCGCTCAAAGTCTTGACAAAACCAATCCGAGACAATTGAGACAGTTGGACCTCATCTCCCAGTTTACGACGGAGATAGTCCACATCTCCGGCCCGGAGAATCTGGTAGCCGACGCTTTTCCAGAATTAATACTGTTAAAATCTTAATTTGAATTTCGCGCCTTTATTCAACTCTGTCTTGACTTTTTCTGAGCTTGACCGCTCCCTATCAACTTCAACTCTCTACGTTCTGTGACTTTGACATGTAAGTGTTAATCGCGCCTTAATACTGAAATAAAAGACTTTTCCTTGCAAAGTAGAAATATATTTTCAATTATTTCATCAGGTTATGAGCCCAGTAAAGCCCAAAAATAGAATCAGTGCAAAAACTTTCAGTGGAATAAACATTACAGTGAAAAATAGTGAACACAACCTAAAACGCAAAAACGTGACTTCTAATTTAACAATTGCAAGCTGTTTTCTCTGTTTTCTCGTGATATCTGGACTAAAAGTTCTTAAAAATGGCAGCAAATAATCAATTGGATTAATTGAAAAGTTAACCGGTCGAAATAATTATGCAACCTGGCGATTTGCTGTAAAAACATATCTACAGCATGAGGAGCTGTGGGACTGCATAGAACCCGCCACAGGTGTCGAAGTGGACACAAAACGAGATACAAGGGCAAAAACTAAGATAATTCTACTAGTTGACCCAATAAATTATGTGCACATACAAGAGGCTAGCACTGCACAGCAAGTATGGGACAAGTTATCGAAAGTATTCGATGACTCTGGGCTGACACGCCGTGTAGGGCTGCTGCGTGATCTCTGTAATACCTCGCTTACTGCATGTCAAAACGTAGAGGAATATGTGAGCAAAATTATGTGCACTGCTCACAAGCTCAGAAACATTGGTTTCCAAGTAGACGACGAATGGCTGGGTACACTGCTGCTCTCCGGTCTACCAGAATTTTATCAACCAATGATAATTGCTATTGAAAGCTCAGGCATGAAGATAACCTCAGACTCTGTGAAATCAAAACTATTGCAAGACGTTAGACAAACAGAAAGTGACTCAATAGTGTTCTCAGTCACTAAAAAATTTAAAAACAATTATAAGAAGTAAACTAAGGGTCCGAGGTGCTACTCTTGTAACAAGTATGGCCATAAAAGCTCTGAATGCAAATCCAAGACGAAGGATATTCAACGAAGAACAAGCAGTTCTTCCTATGCTGCTGTGTTTGTGGCAACATCCAGCCAAGATGACGCCTGGTGCGTGGATTCCGGTGCATCCTCACACATGACAAGACATAAGAATATGCTTGAAAATGTGACGGCTCCTGCCATACAGAAAATTAGAGTCGCAGACAACAAAGTACTACGCGTGCAATGCTCAGGAGAAGTGAGCTTAGATGTTTATGACGACGAAGGTCAAAACAAGAAGGTGCTTTTTACAATAGTACAACAACAAATTTATTTTCCGTAAGTCAAATTATTCGCAGTGATGGCCAAGTTAAGTTTGACAGAACCGGCTGTGTTATTATGAACAGAAGAAATGAGATAGTAGCAACAGCAAGTGTCATCAACAACATGTACCGGCTGAATATGTCAGGAAAAGGCTATGCATGCATGTCTGATGTCAAAGAACCAGACTTTCACCTGTGGCACCAACGAATGGGACACCTGAATTTTAATAGTCTACGGAAGATGACAGAAAACACTGACCATGTCGTTTTCTCAACAAAAGCACCTGCAATCACATGTGTAACATGTACAGAAGGCAAGCAAACAAGACTACCTTTCAAAAGTGAAGGCTCCAAGGCTAGAAATCTTCTTGAAACGGTTAACTCCGACGTATGTGAGCCAATGGAAACGCAGACTATGGGCGGTGCCCAATATTTTATAACATTTCTTGACGACTATTCAAAGAAGGTGTTCGTGTACTTTCTCCGAAACAAGTCTGACGCTCTGAAGAAGTTCAAGGAATTCAGAAATGAAGTCGAAAACCAGCTGGGTGCTCCTATAAAAATCCTTCGGACAGATAACGGCTTGGAATACGTCAACAAGGAATTCTCAGATTATTTAAAAGGCGCTGGCATCGTATGTTAAACGACCACACCGTATACATATGAACAAAATGGGACAGCAGAACGCATGAACAGAACTCTAGTAGGGAGAGCAAAGTGTATGCTCCTAAATGCCAATCTTCCAAGATGTACTGGGCTGATGCCATACATACTGCAGCACATGCAATAAATCGTTCTCCAACGAAGCCCTTATCTTTTAAAACGCCAGAAGAAATGTGTTCTGGTGAAAAGCCAAAGGTGAACCATATGCGTATATTCGGATGTGAAGCTATGGTGTACTTGCCTAAAGAGAAACGCAAGAAATGGGATCAAAAGCCACAAAAGATGATCTTTATTGGATACTGCGATCATACCAAAGGCTACCGATTCATAATACCAAATACAAGAAAAGTGGTAAACAGTCGAGATGCTACATTCCTTGAATCTACTGTGAAGAGGGACTATGTTCCTGTAGAAATATCTGAGAAGAAACCTGAAACAAATAAAGAAGAAGTTAATAGTAACAACTCTGAATCAGAGACGGATTCAACTACAAGTACTAATGACACTGTACGCGAAAACCCGTCTACTTCAGACAGGGAATACATTCCGGACACCAGCATTGATCTTGATAGTCCTCCAATCAGCAAATTCACCCTGAGACCAAGAAAGAACAATAAGGAAAAGACTTATCTAGATGATTCCGTAGAAAGTACTTACCTGTGTCATCACGAAGAGGTACTGGTAGATGTGCCTACGACTTACACCGAAGCTATAAAATCGGTAAACAAAGAAAAATGGAGAAAATCTATCACTGAAGAACTGGATGCTCTACAGAAAAACAACACATGGACATTGGTAGAAAAACCCCCAAATGCCAAAGCAGTTGGATGCAAATGGGTCTTCCGTATAAAAGAAGAACCAACTGGTCCACGTTATAAATCACGTCTATGTGCAAAAGGATATGCACAAACTGTACGTATTGATTACCAAGAAACTTTTGCACCAACAGTCAGGTATGATTCAATACGATTGTTACTATCTGTAGCTGTACAAAATAATCTCAAAATCATGCAATTAGACGTCAAGACAGCTTTCTTATATGGGGAACTTGAAGAGACCATATTTATGACTCCACCAGAAGGGTTGGACCATGGTGAAAATATGGTATGTAAACTGAACAAGTCACTATACTGGTTAAAACAAGCCCCTCGCTGCTGGAATGCCAAATTTGACTCTACACTGAAAAGATTTGGTTTTGTAAATAGTAAAGTCGATCAATGTGTGTACATTGGTCAAGTCAATAAGAAGAAATGCTATCTGTGTCTCTATGTTGATGATGGTCTCCTATTCTCAAGTGATGAATCAGCATTGAATGAATTTATAAGAGAACTGAAAAACATATTTGAGATTAAAATATTGGAAACTCCAAGTAATTTTGAGGGAATGCAAATAAAAAGATTTAGTAAATGCATATTCATACATCAGACTAAATACATAGAACAAATATTAAACAGATTTGAAATGAATAATGCTAATCCTAATACTGTTCTAGTCGACCCTCACATGAAGCTACAGAAGGGAGATGGAGAGTATGAGAAGAACGTTCCATACAGAGAAGCTGTGGGCGCTCTTATGCATCTGGCTACAGTGAGTCGGCCCGACATAATGCTCGCAGTCAGTTTGGTGAGCAGATTCCTCAATTGCTACAACCAGAGTCACTGGAACGCAGTCAAATGGATCTTTAAATATTTAAAAGATTCTAAAAAGTATGGACTATGCTACTCACATACACCAGAAGCTTCTGAAGTCATTGGTTACAGCGATTCTGACTATGCAAACGATCTGGACACACGTCGTTCCGTCACTGGCTATGTTTTCTTCAAGAACGGGGCAGCCGTGACTTGGTCGAGTCAAAGACAACAAACTGTAGCTCTGTCGACAACTGAAGCTGAATTCATGGCAGCTTGTGCCGCCACTAAAGAAGCAATGTGGATAAAACAATTGCTAAGTGATTTTGGTGAATATAAACAGGACTCAATATGTCTTCATTTAGACAATCAAAGTGCCATCAGTGTTATTAAAAATATAAACTTTCACAAGAGGTGCAAACACATTGACATTAAATATCACTTCATTAAGGAAAAATATTTTTTGAAAATGATCGTATTAAAGTATGTAAGCAGTGACTCTCAGTTTGCCGATACATTCACAAAAGGATTGTCAAAAGATAAATTTCATTTTATAAGGTCTAAATTTGGCATGTACTTGCATAACTCATTGTTATAAATAATCATTAATCTATATCATGTATGTTATTATGTAATTAATGAAATAAGGCCTGAATTCAGGGAGAATGTTAAAATCATAATTTGAATTTCGCGCCTTTATTCAACTCTGTCTTGACTTTTTCTGAGCTTGACCGCTCCCTATCAACTTCAACTCTCTACGTTCTGTGAATTTGACATGCAAGTGTTAATCGCGCCTTAATACTGAAATAAAAGACTTTTCCTTGCAAAGTAGAAATATATTTTCAATTATTTCATCAAATACGATCAACATGCCATTCACCTTAGACCCAACTCAACTAGCCAAGGCTCAACAGGAAGACGACGAGCTTCGTATGCTCCTAGACAACAGCAACAATACGGGCTTACAACTACAAAAACTGTCAATCGGTACTGCAACAGTTTACTGCGATACTTCAACGGGACACATTCGTCAACAGGCTTTTGCTTCAGTTCACGGACTCGTTCAACCGAGCGGCAAGGCCGCCCTTCACCAGCTGCGCTGAAAATACATATGCCCAGCATTCAGAAGGACACGATACGATGGACCCGCAACTGCATCTCCAGGAAACGCTCGAAAATCCAGCGACACAACAGGAACCAGCCCATCTCAATAAATGTACCGAACGAAAGATTCGATCATGTACACATCGACATCATCATTCTTCCATTGGTAAGCGGGTATCGATACTGTTTTACTATGGTAAACAGGTTTTAACGGTAGCCAGAAGCAATCTTCATGCAAGACATGACTGCGGACATAGTCGCCAACGCTTTTTACAACACCTGGGTTGCGCGTTTTGGAACTCCCAAAACGTTGACAACTGACCAAGGCGCTCGCTTTGAGAGCGTATTTTTTCGAGCCCTTACCAATCTGACCGGAACGAAACGAATTAGAACAACAACCTATCATCCTGCGTCCAATGGCGCGATTGAGCGTTGGTAGCGAACCTTCAAATCAGTTTTTATGTGCAGTTAACCAACATGCTGGATAGAACTACTTCCAACTGTTCTACTAGGATTGCGAACATCACTCAAGGAGGACCTGGGAGCTTCACCCGCCGAATTACTTTACGGCAAACAGCTGCGTGTTCCGGGCGATTTTTTTACAAATGAGGACATGCCTGCCGATCCCACCTTTTTTGTCGAGAAATTTCGTGAACACATGCGACTCCTTCGACCGACACCAACAGCTCACCACATAAAAAGAAGCCTTTTTCAATATAAGGATCTCTATACTTGCACTCATGTCTTCCTGCGAAGAAGGAGCCGTTGGAGCAACCCTACACAGGATCACACGAGGTGGTTAAACGAATCAACGATCACGTCTTCATTATCAAGATAAAGGGAAAAGATGTGACTGTCTCAACCGAACGACTCAAAGCAGCGTATACTACAATACAAAAGATGACAACAAACAACTGTAGTGAATATGAATGTTCCAAAAATGTCCGTGAAGGACTGCAGCGATGTTCTGCTGCCTCGGCAGAAGAAGATGACAATATCTGCCGAGAATGCCCTCGTCTGGAGACGCGTGAATGCGCTGGCAGGCTAGCATTGCGGTGTCGTGGGGCGGGTTCGTTTCCCCAGCACGAGGACCCACTACAAAGAAATTTCGCACTCACGAATTTGATGTTGCTCAAGAGGCGACCGAAGTCGCAAAAAGTGTAGATAACTACACCGAGGGAGATAGTACTTGTTTCGAGAACAAGAGGAACCTGAGAAGAAAGGCGGACTTGGGGTAACCTCGTCATTACCCCACGAAGCCCATGGCCCACAAATGAAAGAGGGGCAACCGGGTGGTGATGGAGCCCCTTCGCACCCACCCAACCGGAATAAATCCATATTTTGTTGCAGTGGCCAGGTATTCCTCTTCTGAGTGGAAAACCCATACAACTTGAATTGTATGAACTTTCCCATCAGAAGGGGAGTACCCCGGTGACCAATTTATGCCATAGAATTATACAATTTGATTGCATAACGCTATGCCATAAAGAGGCACTCTGCTTATGCCACTCAACCCGCGATGTCACCTGAAACAGAAAAAAAGGATTAATTAAGTACCCGGCGGCTGGCTCATGTTTTTCGTGGGCAGCCTGCCACCGTACCGGGTCCTATACCTGGTCAGAGTTCCACAGGAATGAAAAGACCGAAGGTTTTCTGATTTTAGTAATTCATTATTTTCATTTTTTTTTGTTCTTATAAAAATACTAATTTAAAAAAAAACCAAATTACGTCAAGAAAGCAATTTAAAGAAAACCATAAGGCAAAAATGTGAAATCTATATGAAAGAAAAATTTAATGCAAAATTTAAAATATATATGAAAAAAAGAAGTAAATACAGAATTTAAAATATATATAGAACAAAAGAATTAACTGCAAAATTTAAACTATATATGAAAAAAAAGGAATTAAATACAAAATTTAAAAATATATATGGAAAAAGGAATTGAATACAACATTTAAAAATATATATGCAAAAAAAAAGAATTAAATGCCAAAATTAAGATATATATGGAAAAAAAGAATTAAAGGCATCATTTAAAAATATATATGCAAAATTAAGGCAAAAAAAGGGGACTCACCCGCATGGTCCTGCGAGCGCTCGACGACGATGCAGATGGTCCTGAAATGCAATTTTCTTTTTAGCTGAACTAGAGAAACTTGGCGTTAATTCAATAAGAACTTTGGCAACTTTTCTTGGGTTTGATTTCAACAGGATTTCGAGTTTTCGTCTCAGATCGAACCGTTACACTTTGTAATGCCCAACACTCGTATGTAGATTCTGGCGTTTGTTCACTAGGTCACCGCCAGGCACTTGTCTAAATCAATTTCAAGGCAACGCGAGCGAAGGATGCGTTGCCAAAACACTAGCGCGGGAGCTCTTCCACTTTTCTGCTCCTTCAACGTCGTCTAACCCGAATGCATGCGAATCCTTCGCAACGTCTACGCTCGCCTCAAGTGGCAGCCAGCGAAAAACAGGGACGGTTCAATGTTGTTGTTTACAAACGAAGAAACCGAGTCATAGATATTAATTCCTGTTCCTGTTCTCAATTCCAATTGCTTGGGAGTCGTGGGTGGCAGTTTCACTTAATTCGCTGATTCTCAAGATTGTGTCCCGGAATAAGGCACTGGCGTTCAATTGATTGCATCGATGTGTGGGAAACGGAATGGTGCCCGGGATGCAGTCCATTAAACTGTTTCCTGCTGGCGGATGTGATATGGATAGGAAGCTCGCACGATTGTGCCCTTTCGCTCGCTCCTAGTTAAGTGCAGGATGTACGTATGATGAGGATGAGTTGTGTGTGGTTTTCTTGTTTCCCTATGTCGAACTATTTTCTGCAGTTCCCGTTGCGTCGCACTACTTTCGGGTCAACTACTCGAAAACGCTTTCAGCTACTTAGAATTTTGGCCTTGCAAGACAGGAAGCTCCAAGTTGCGTTTCAGCGAGGGATTCCGCGAATCGTTCACTGCCAAAACAAACCAAACCAAACGGAAAACAAGAAACCGGTCGAAATGGTCGGGTTGGTCGGAGTTGATGTTCAAGTCCTTTGGCGTTTGAATGGAACCACGGAAGCGCGGAATACGCTGATTGCTTGTAGTCACGCAGGTCAGATCACCTCTCTCGCGGTGCGGGTTCAAAACTGTCGACCGCCAGGGACGGGTTCAGCCAAACTACCGTTGGGGCGCGGGTGTTGACTAGCTCCCACACTATATGCGTGCGCTTCCGTTCGCGATGCGAGTTTTGAACTGTACTATATGTGCGGATTGCGCATTCGTTCAGTAAGTCGTATTGAGATTTTTGAATTTTCCGATTACCAGTGGAAAATCCAACATCAATTGGAATCATCTTGGAAACACTTTCGCCAAGCAGCGGAGCGCCGATTTTCCTCTTCGTATCTCGCGAGCTGAACTCCTATGTGCGCAAATCCGTCCTGTACCGTATCCTCAGCACAATTGATTGCATCAGCAAAGGGGGTCGAAGTTTTGCAAATTCTGGATGGACATGCGTTAAATAAATTAAACACAGGCAAGAAATAAAACTGCCAATCGAATATCGGACACAACTTCTCAAACGTGTGTTGCCTGTTTAGTGCGTTTAGGACTAGCGGTTTTGGTCGGTAGCTTGGAAGATTTTTTCGGGGATGGAGGAAGTGACGTAACTACTGGAAGTTCCGGAGTCGAAGGTTCCTCCTTCACAAACGTTCCTTGCCATTCAAGTATCGTCGTGGATGTATTTTCCTGAAGATCTTTAGAACCAGACACTACAGAAGTCTTTGGAATTTTGAGCGTGGGTGTCACACGCTTGTTGAACAGATTCTTTTGAGCCACAACATTTTTCTTCGTAGCTGTATTATTCACAAATCCTGGCTTTACTAAGCGACTCTTGCTTCCCGTATCCTTACTTTTACTCGCTATTTCAGACTTGTTAATGAGCACATGTGTTTTTTTGACGTTTGGCTTTTGGGAGCTGTTTTAGATGAAAAGTTCTTCTTTTAAATCTGGACTAGTTTTACCTGATAGATTAGCTCGGACTGTTGTATTTCCTATTTGAGACTTAGGAGATGTCGTACGAGAGCTGTTTCCAGACAAAGCACTACGTCTATATGGAGAAACGTAGGCAGGTTTCTTTCTTCCACGAACGCTTTTCACTTCAGCCTTTGGAACGTTGCCACTTTCTACACCACTATCATCCGTTGATGGTTGTTGTTGCGAGAAATCATCTGTGGTATGATTTAAATTTTGATCACAAGATTCTGTTTCCGAATTTTGGTCAAATTCTATGCAAATCACTCTCTGTTCGATGTGCCTCCTCGTCCATCCATTTAGCGCGATAACCTCCTCTTTTTTCCGCGCGACACCTGTCAAAATCTTCCATCGTCCCAGATCAATCTTAAATTGTTCCAATTCAATCTGAAATTGTTCTAGTACGATCTCAAATTGTTCCAGTTCAATCTGAAATTGTTCCAGTACAATCTCAAATTGTTCCAGTTCAATCTGAAATTGTTCCAGTACAATCTCAAATTGTTCCAGTTCAATCTGAAATTGTCTGTTTAGTTGATCTGGGACATTTTATGCCTGAATTTCCTTTAACCCTTAACTGCTTGATTACTGCACAACATCATGACATTCCCCTCAAAACGTACAGTCGGACGTCAAAGCCAACATCAACTTGACGTCAATTCTGGAAAGGGGGTACTGTGGCGATCATAAAAACTCTTTCCACCACTAACTGGCGCTGACATCATCTCGAGGAAGTTTGACTTTACACATCTGGCAACCAATCAGCTAGCAACAAGAAGACTTTTCATCAGCTGTTTTTTTTTGGCTTTTGATCGCGAAGCAGACAAGTTTAGTTTCATTTAACGAAATGTTATATATTTAGATTTTTACAATAAATTGTTATTTACCACATTAAGTGAGTTTAACGATAGCATTGTGCACGTCTTAATCCACGGAATTCAAGGCGGCCACACAGTAGTGCTTGAGCGCGGTATCTATTAGGAATTACGTTACTTTAAACATACCTGGTCTACGATTGGAGACCACGCGCCTAGCGAGTGTTAGATCTGGGAATAATGAAATGGATCACGTTTTTTCCCCTACGAATAAATCAATTTGAGATGCATTCTGACTTGTTTCCAAAAACTTCTAAGCACTTGGTATCTTAAGAAGCATTGTTTATGCCGAAGTCATCTAACTATTTTATTTATTACTCATAGAAATTACATAACGAAAAATTTCATCCTAATCAATTTTTGAAAAACTTTCTAACTGCAAGGCATATAAAAAATAAGCCAACTCAACCGTATCCTGTTGATTCCGAACAGCCCTGCATTTTATCTACGTGTTCCAATTCAGTGCACTTTCCATGGAAAAACCGTTCAAAAGTATCTTATACACGTACATGAAATGCAGCAACGTGCATAGTTCACCATAAGACAGTAATAGTTCATGCATTGGTTGAGTTCCGCTTCGGGGCAGAACTCGATGTAGCTATCTACGAGTATTTCCAAGAGGTTCGCGAATGCACTTCGGACCGGCACACTCATATGTGCTACGGATTCTGCAAGAGTCAGTTACAAGCATGATTTACGACGGTCGATTGAAGTAACCTTACAATCACGCTTTCGTTGGCGTGTTAAGCTTGGGCTCTTAGCCTTGCCTAGCCCAACTAGTCAGCCAGCTGGCCGACCATCAGGTACCGCCAAATCGCCGTCACTGTAACATACCTAGTCGGTATGCTAGGTATTAGACACAACCAGAATAATAACAACAAAGTGGTCCAGGTCTGTACCATTCCTCCAGAGCCTGCAAATCGCAATCACACTCCCTCGCCTGGGGCCAAAAATCGGTTGGAGACGCAAATTTCTTTGCTTTCGCATAAGTTCAAGTCAAGATTGCGCTCACAGCTGCCTCGGCGACTTGTGGTTCGATTAGTTTTCTTAAGCCTGAATTGAAACCAGTTTCCTAATAAATTATAGGTGAAATATTACTGAAAATTATTTGCGATTTCTAGACTGAGCGACAGTTGTTTGTATAGCCACACACATTCAGGCGAAGTACATACGAGTATATGAGCTAATCTTGAGACATTTAATAATACTAATGAGAGTATGGGGACCAGCGCGATGTGTTAATTTTTCGCACACTTGAAAATTAAGTCGGGCAGCAATTAGCATTGTTTTACACTCGCGAATAATGGAAGCAATGTGCTTGAAGTTGGAAGTAGAGAATGAAGGTCAATTAAGCGTTTGTGGAGTTTGTTAAATGGAAATCAAAAAAGAGAGAGTTGCTAGAAAAGATTATTCGATTATTGGAGTTTTAAGATATTCTGGATATCATTTTGAAAATTCAACCGGAGAACGAAATCTATCTTAAAAGATGACCTAATAAAAATACCGTATTTTTAAATTGGCATTTCAGCATGGTCTAATTTAAATTCCCCAAAATATAAACAATACGCCTGAAATGTAAACTCATTCTAGCGTCAGCCACATTGATGATAACACCACCATCGCGAACAATATCACAGCAGCAAAGCAAAAACCTTACGAAATCGCTGGAGTAATCCGCACAAGAAAACTAACAAGACATAATGCACGAAATGACTTTGGATAATCCGCTGGCTGGATGCCACTCCTGCTTTCTTGCTTGCCTGCTTGCCGCAATTGAGACGTGCTCAAAGCATAATATCTGACTCCGATTCCGACTCTGAGGTCTTTTGTTTCATACCTTCAGCACAACTCGTTCGATTTTTACTTTTATTCATTCCTGAGCTGCATGATTTATCGAAGGCACGAGCCACTCAGCCTAACAACAACACTAAAACTGTTAAGAAGATTTCTTCGGCGGCTTCTTCCTTGGCTCGCTGGCTGGCTGGGTGTCTGTCGTGCCTGAGCGGGATCAGGAGGCGAAATCGCAAATGGCCACGAAAGAAAGAAAGCACAAACCACAACACAATCGATAAATTTGCAATCCGTTGCTCTAGCAAAATCTGCATATTTAAGTATGAGCCAACTGAGATGGGATTTGGCTAAGAAGTGGTGAATAATGAACGTCTCCTGGGCTGCAATAAATATTCAAATGCTCGTAGGCTACATATTGACCATTTCGTGAATGTGTGATTAATGTATGCGCAATTGGAGAAGGCTTTGGATGTCTCCAAGTCAAAAGCCAACACACGGTAATTGCAAGTTTAATCCGCGTGATTTGGTAATCGCCATTCCGCCATTAGCCGTAACAATAATGGCAAAAAATTCAAAGAACGTATTGAAATAAGTACGGACAATAAAATAATGAAGTAGTTAACGACTTGTTAACACTTTCTGTCTTGCGCTTGGACGTGAGTAGGAATACAAGTCGATTTTAATGACCGCGAGATGAGTGATAAAATTCTAAAGCTAATTTGGGATTTTTGGTCATCATCATCGTTTGGTGCTTAGAATTTTTAATCATGTAATTGATAAAACAATTGAATTAGGCGTTCAATCATATTTTATCATATTAAAATTTAAAAAAAAATTTAATTTTCGCTCTTGTAATCTTTTATTTGACTTTCGGATGCAATGATAGCTATTTAAAAGTCTCAGACAATCAAAAGGAATAAAATTACTGCTGAATCGTTAAATTTTTTATAACCTCATAAAATCGAATGAAAAACAATGAGCATTGTCCCAACCTTCCTTTAAAAATGTTTCTCACAAAAAATAGGATACAAATAAACTTTCTCCAACTGCAAATCTTTAGCTTTTCACTGCACAATTTACAGTCTTACTCGTACTTAGCTGCACTGAATGAAAAAATATAAAAATGAAATCATAATGAATGCACTCATTGCAATTCTGATGTTTCATACTCGAGTAAATCAGGTAACAATGGAGCCACCCCTCCTATGAACTTTTCCTTGCCTACATTTTCCCTTACAACCTACGCGTAGGTGATAAAAAGTTCACCAACATGAATAAACATTGACTGTACATTTTACTTGTGCAAGTATCTGCAGCTTAGTTGGAACAATTTTTACAGGAATCGTAAAGAAAATCAACGAACCATAAGAAATAAGATGGTAATTTGCATACAATACGCTCGAGCCGAGGTATAATAATAAAATCTACTTGAAAAATCGCAAATTTGTTATTATCCTCATACTTCCCAGGACAGGAACAGGTCGAGTTTATGTGAGATTCTTTGAGTTATGGTACAATAATCGTAATAATATGATGTTTTGTTTTTATATATATTTTTGTGCAATGCATTTTGTTTGAATGATAGCATAAGAGTTTTTAACTCAAATTAAATTGTTTTAAGAGATTTACCAAAACAATGATAGTATTTATTTTAAATTAGAATTTCCTTAATAATTATACAATAGATCTTTTTTATCTCATATTTTACTGTTTTCTGTTGCTATGTACATTTTGAACTTAAATTTAAAATCATGTAAATAAAGGCTCTATCGTTAAAATATTCCGCTGCGACACACCTTAAATTTGCATATGGGAACTCTTTTGGATGAGTTATAAAATTTTTTTTTCAAAAATGCTTTCCATCCTAGGTTCGAGTACGAGACGTGACAATAAAAAATATTTATAATATTTTATTTACAATTTTTTTAAATTCCCTGCTGTAGGTGAACGTTTATTACTGAACAAGATAAAAGTTCAGGAATAATATACTGATTATTATTTATGAACCATCAATTTTTCAGCATAAGGGTGGATTTGGCATAAGTTCCCAATTGAGCTCCATTAATTTTTGACAGGTTATCAAAGAGGTGTGGGGTCTGACCTTATCATTATGGAATACCACGTCCTTGCGATTGGCCAGTTCAGGGCGTTTTTTCTTGCGTTCTCCATTCAATTTCAATAGTTGACGACAAGAGACATTCGAATCAATAGTTTGGTTGCTTGGAAGCTGCTCAAAGTCGACTATACCCTTGTAATCCCACCACGTAGAAAGTGTAATCTTCTTTCGGCGTTGGATGTCGATTGTGGGGGCACATCTTGCTTGGTCCAGGATCGTTTTTGGAGTACGTTTTTGTAAACAATCCATTTTTCATCACCCGTTATGAATCTTTTTAGAATTGGGTCGTTTTGGTTGCGATTCAGCAAAGAGTGGCATATGTTAATGCGTTTGGTGAGGTGAACTTTAACTCATCAGGAGCCCGAACATCCAGTTTATTTACGTAATTAATCTGTTGTAAGTGCAAGTAAACGGTTGAATTTAATATTTTGACTTCTCTGCTATCTCTCGAGTTGTCACAGGGTGGCTTGTATCGATTAACACCTTCCTTTTTTCGTCATCAGTAGTGGTTAGACGACCAGTATGTAGTGCAACTTGCACATTAAAAATTCCAGAACGAATTTGAGCAAATCAACGCGGAAACTACTGTTCAGTAAGGCAGTCATCCCCATAAACTTCACAATATTTCTTTCGAGATTGCACCACATTTTTGCGCTTTTGGAAGTAAAGCATAGTATATGCCGATAATGCTCTCTTTGATTGTAAATTTTCAAGTTTATTTTTCACAAACTTTTTATTTACTAATGACGCTCAGTTATTGACTGAAGATAGTCTAAAGTCCAATATTTAGAATAGTAAATAATAATCACTGCTACATGAAATATGCAGTTCACGTCATCTATGGAGAAAAAATGACATGAATTACCGAACAACCCATTTTATATATATATATATATATATATATATATATATATATATATATGTATATATATATATATATATATCTATATATATATATATATATATATATATATATATATATATATATATATATATATATATATATATATATATATGTATATATATATATATATATATGTATATATATATATATATATATGTATATATATATATATATATATATATATATATATATATATATAAGGCTGATTCATTCTTCTTCCTGTTCTTCTCCGTACCTCAGTTCTCCCAACGAATATGTTGTTATTTCAGTGGGTTCGGGTTTTTCAGTTGAGAAAAAGTCGAGTCCAAGTTGACAAAATTTTTCTGTTGAATGGCTTGGTGAGGATGTCTGTGATCTGTTTGCTGCTCTCGACGTGTTGCAGTGCCACAGTGTTGCCGATGTGTTTTGCTGGATATACTTTCGTAGTATTTCGATGTGCTTCTTTCCTCTGGCCGTCGTTCCTTCCTGTGCATTTTGTAGCATGTGTATGGCTGACATGTTGTCGACGTACAGAGTGATCGGCAGCTCAGTTTCTAGAATGCCAAGTTCCAGTGCGGTCCGTTTGATCCAGCACACATCGTCAATCACTGACACTGCTGCTCGGTACTCGGCTTCTGCAGTTGAAGTCGCTACCAGACGCTACTTTTGTGAATACCAGATCTCTGGCCCTCCTCTCATCACTAACAAACCACTCGTTGATATTCCTGTCTCAGAGTCTCCTCCAAAGTCTGAATCGTTGTAGGCCACGAGTGTCTTGTCTCATCCGAAATGAGTTCCGGCTATCGTAGTCCCTCTCAAGTACTGGAAAACACGCTTCACCATCGCCTGATTGCTCTTTATGGGCTTATTGCAGAATCGACTGAGGTTGTTTAGGGCGAAGCTTATGCCTGGGCTGGTTATTGTGGCCAAGTACAACAAAGTTCCTATCGCCTCGCGATAGTTGTTGTTCGCTGGAAGTGCCTCGTCGTTCTTGAAGTCTGTCTTATGGTTGATCATTCCTGGCTCAGTGGGTGTGGATGCTGGATTGCACTGCTGGAGTTTCATCTTTGACAAGATCTTCTCCGTGTAGCGGAGATACCGTCCTGGTCAATCCCTTCAGGCTGGTTTATATAGATGTCCTGCTCCAGGTTCCCATAAAAGAAAGCCGTTTTCACATCGAAGGATACCAACTTCATTTTCTCCCACGCTGCGTGACTTAGGAGTAGGTGAATAGATGCATGGCGAGCTATTGGGCTGAAAGTTTCCGTGTAGTCCACAAGTCTGGCCTTAAGTCTCCCGTCCGCCTTCTCTCGAAGTACGCAGCGACAAGTGATCGGCTTCGCTCCTTCTGGACAATCCACCAGCTTCCAAGTTTTCATCTCCTTCAGCGAGTCGTACTTCTTCTGCATTGCTCATCTTCATTTCTCATCTCTTAAGTGCCTCACTCACTGGGATGTCCTCCGTTTCATCAATCATGGCTACCTTGGCGCTCTTCCCTGCACGACGGGAGTCAAGTTTGCAGTCTCTCAGTCTCGGTGGTGGTTGCAGAGTCCGACAATCTCGCAGAACTCTCCTCCCTGACCCTTCTTCTTCCGCTGGTGTCTCATTCCCGTTGTCACTCGGCTCCTCAGCACTTTCCCCAGTTCCCCAGTTCTCACCTTCTTCATCTGTCTCGCTGCTGCTTTCTTCTTGATTCTCTGGTGTGTCTTCTAGTGCCTGTGTTTCAAGTTCAATTCCTTGTGTCAGTCTCATTTTTCCTCGTCCAGGATAACATTGAATCAATATCATAGTCAACCAAAATTCCCTTTTCTGATTTTCTATCCATCTTGCCTCTTTTCTATTTTTGTGTCAGCACGTAACATTTGCATCCAAAGGGTCGCACCTTCTCAGTCTTCATTTTTCTTCCGAACCAAAGTTCTGCTGGGCTTTCCCTTGTACGTTGCTAGTTTTAGTCTGGTTGATCGTGAATATCGCATAGTTCATTGCTTCTGCCCACAGTTTCTCGTCCAACTTGTTCCTGTGTATCGCTGTTCTGGCTGCCTTGACAATCTTTCTCATTTCTCTCTCAATCCTTCCGTTCTGTTCTGGCGTGTTTACATTCGTGAAGGTGTAGAAAATTCCCAACTTGTCCATCATCTGCTTGGTTTTTGCATTCTTCAGTTCAGTGCCGTTGTCAAACCTCAGGCTTTTTACTTTCCTCCCTAGCTGGTTTTCAACGAGTCTCAGGTAACATTCGATTTTATCTGTTGCTTCACTTTTCGTCTTCATAAAGTAACAGGTTCGGTAGTGAGTGAAATCGTCCTTGAACATGAGCCAGTACTTCGCTTCTCCTAATGACGGGATGTTCATCTCGCCGGTGTCGACGTGCATGAGATCTAATGGTTGCTGAGCTGTCTTGGGATTGTTTGGGTATGAGGATCTATGTAGCTTGCCATACGAGCACTCTGCGCATACATAATCATTCCAGTCATCAATGTATTTTATTCCTTTCCTTTTCAGTATGTCCCCCACATACTTGACATTTTGATGCGTGTGTCGCTCGTGTCGGACTTTGATCGACACCGCCATCAAACTTGTCTCTTCTTCTCTCCTAAACATCATTTTGTAGAGGTTTCCTTTGCGCTTTGCTATTGCCACAATTTCTCTGCCATCCAGACTGTAAAATGTTGGCTCGTTTCCGTTTGCCTTCTGTACATGTGCCTTGTCTAGCATCTGGCTCACTGAGAAAAGATCAAAGTTGAGGTTTGGCACGTAAATGACATCTTCTAGTACCACTGGATACCACTTTTGACCATCAAATACTTCCATCTCGATGTTGCCGACTGCAACGGCATCTAGCCTGGTTGAGTCTCCAATCACAATTTGGATGGGCTCGTCCAACTCAACAAGCTGAACAAACCACTCTCGGAGAGACGTCATGTGTTGGCTGGCTCCACAGTATTGATACCATGAAGTGGCCTTGTCCTTTGAAATGTCATTGTCCACCGTCGAGCGTGCCGAGGGCAAAATGCCTTCCTATTTGCTTTCCCGTTTGTTGACTTTTTCGCTTCTTCTCAAGATTCGCAGTCTTGTGCGAAGTGTCCCTTCTTCTTACAGATATTACATGAATACTTCTTCTCGCAATAGGCAATGTATTCACCACATGGTCTAGTTCTGCACTCCTTGAGTACGTGACCTTTCTTCCCACATTTGTAACGTGCGAACTGCGACTTTTCCTGCTTGCTGTTTGACGACTGTCCTTGTTTCCTGCGTCTGGCCATGAGAGCGCTGTTGCTGCTGCCCTCTGCATTTGTCGTCGTTTCTTTGAGTCGCTCGTCCTCGAGTTTCAAACGTTCCATGAGAGTTTCCACGTTCTTTGCTGCTCCGGTCACGTTCTCCCAGGATGTCCTGAAATGTGCCAATTTCGGCGGTAGCACACTAATGATCGTCGTCATGATCCAACTTTCCTTCAGAGGATCATTTTCAGTTGACACTTCATCCGTGAGATCCAAAATCTCCGTACTGTTCTCAACAGCTGACTTGCTTTCATCATACTCATAGGTATTTTATAGAAACGAAGTAAACCTGATCGATTTTGATCCGTGAGGTGTTCGAGCTCATTGCTGTGACACCAAATATCTACAGTCTGGCATAGAAAGAGGCTAGGCATTCATATATAAGGTGCATGGTTGTCTCATCCTCTTTTAAGCACCGTTGATGAATTGGGTCGTAAGCAATACCTACTCTTTTCAAATGAGCAGGAAGAGAATTGTACCCGTAATCAGTCCAACCAAAGTTTTGCACTCTGTTGTGATTTCCGACCAGACTGGCATTCTTCAGTTCGCTAGTTCAAATCAGAGATCAAAGAATAGTATAATTTCCACTTTATTCAAGTAGAAAATGTTTTTTTTTTGCTTCGAAAGGTACGGCTACCCTGTGGAAGTGAGCTTGGTAACAAAAAACGAAACAAAATATGAAAAGAGAGAGTTGCATCAAAATGTTTAAAGAGAAGACTTTTAATGCACAGCACACTGGAGCGAACGAGTTTTAATTCACACAGCATAAGTTGCTCTTCCAATAACGATAATAATATGATGTGAAGACAAGAAAAGCGAAGTTTTTTCTAATAAGTAATACAAGGCGTGTCCCATGGAAAATGGAACGTTTTCACAATAAAGACAAAAACTCAATGTTCCGGCAAATCTCATTTATTTTATTTAAAAAAGTCTCCTTCCGCATCAATACAACGTGTTGGTCGATCAATTAGCATATCGAATTAGTTTTTGAGATCATTTTTATCCATCGACTTAAGTATGTCAGTCGTCGCTCTTTGGATGGCCTCTACGTCGGCATAACATTTTCCTTTCATAGGCAAGTGCATTTTGGAGAACATGTAGAAGTCGCACGGAGCCAAATCCAGTGAGTACGGTGAATGGTTGATGGTTAAAATGGAATTTTCGATCAAAAAATCCGTGATCAAGTTCGATCGATGAGACGAGGCATTATCATGCAAAAAACGCCAGCTCCCTTTTTCACGGTATTGTGGCCGCACAGGACGAATAAGGCTGAGCGAAGGCTTCATAACACCAAGATAAATTACAGCAGTAATCGTTTGACCAGGTGGAATGAATTCACGATGAAGAATACCCTCCGAATTGTAGAAACAAACCAACATTGTCTTCACTTTTGACTTTTTTTTCGGATTGGGCTCGGTTGGGTGCTTCCATTCAACACTTTGACGCTTGGTTTTGGGATCATATTAAAAACTCCATGTCTCGTCACCAGTCACAATCGAATATTTCAAGTTTGGGTCCTTTTTTGACTCTTAATCAAATCCTTACAATGTTGCTCTTTGTTCGAAGCTCATTTTTCGATCGATGCCATAAACACACTGTCACTTTGAGCGCGATATTTTGGTTTCTATTGAACCAAATGTCATACAATTTTGACAGGATGTCAATTAAGAATGGACCTTTCCATTGCTAACATCCACCAATAGGTGGCACCAGTGTAAATCGATGTTTTAAATAAGTTCCGTTTTTTATGGGACACACTGTGTATTTATTTAGCTTCCCAACCGTTTTATTAATAAATTTTATAACATTTTACAAAAAATATCACCCACTGACTTAAAACATAAGATTTTTTTCAGTTTTCGATGAATTTTTCAAATATCAGCGTACTGATATAAAACATGTGACTATAAAAAAGCTACAAAAATGCTAAATCCTAAAACCATTCTCTTCTTCAATAATGCCGACTTCATCATCCTGTGGTTCGTCGGTTCCCTCGTCTGTGGCAGATATATTGAGAACTCGTGTTTAATATTTCAATGAATTATTCGCCCACGGCCCGTCAACAAAATGCTTTCTCAGCAGATTATCAATGTCATTCAGCTTCTCTGGTTTAATACTGATTTAGTTTGCTAAAGGCTGGGCCTGATTTAGCTTAATCGTTGTCCTTTTTTAGGGTTTTGTAAAATAATTTTACAAAACCCTACTAGTTTCGCGACCAGTCTGTCCGTCTGTCCGTCCGTCCGTCCGTGTGTCACAGCAGTTTTTCTCGGAAACTACTTAAGCTAGAAGCATCAAATTTTGTGCGTAGGTGTAAAGTGGCGATCTCTTCAAAGTTCAACTACAAAAAATTTTTATAAGGTATTTAAGGGGGGTCTCCCCATATAGGAGAGTGACCCTCCGAAAAAAAAAAATTCATTGAAGGTAGCCGATATGGGTATCAAATGAAAGGTCTTGATGAGAACTTTTCAAAACATGTCTTAGTTTGACAAAGCTTGCTTCGAGGGGCGCACAGGGAGGGGAAATACACGAAAAATTTGTGTCCCCCTCCTTCGCGATTGGACACTTGTGATCCGAAAAATCTGAAAAAAATCAGGAATGTAGGCCTTGGTGAATACAACAACAACAAATACGTTAGAAGTCACAATTCATTCAACTTTGTTAGTAATAGTATGATTTATCGATTTTATGTTTTCTTGAATAAAATCTTAACGGTGCCCTTAAATTCAATGAAATTCAGTACGTAGATGTTTATTTATAAGATTGATCTATCCTGAAAGTTTCATAAAGATTGAATCATATTTAACGAAGTCATAGCGGTTTAAATTTTCCTGTATTACTATGGAACAATATGCGCTGCATTTATTACTATGGCAACATATGGCTATGGAACAACATGCGCTTTTTACCGACTCGAACACTACAGTTTTGCTAGGATTTGCATGAAAATTTCAGGAATGATAAAGGTCATGTATATCTTTGAGAATCGGTTCAGCTAGTGGTATCAGTTATCGTAAAACAAAATAGTGGCTGTTTTAAATGCGAAGATTGAATAATTTTGAGTTATTTTTTCCCAACTTCAACGTTTAAGGTGCATGCTTTGAACACTTGATTCAATTTAATGAATGACTGAAGATGAGTACCTACAATTAATGCTCATAAGTGAAACAAGTCAAGGAGGTGGGAAAGAGCTCCTGGCAGAAGGGTTTTGTAACCATTCTAGGATTCGAAAAAAATGGCCATTAATCGATGATAACAGTACAGGAGAGTGGCCCCTGAAAAAAAATCATCAAACGTAGCCGATATGAGTATTAAATAAAAGTTTTCATGGGAGCTTTTCAAAACAGTTGTTAAATTGTCAGTTTTTGCTTCAGTGGGGGCACAGGGGGGAAATACATGAAAAATGTGTTTCGTTTAACTTTGTTAATAATAGTATGATCTTCATACTTCACATTTTCACCAATAAAATCGTCTGTGACATGTTTCTTGATTTGATTCGATCTGGTGACTGTATTTTGTAAATTGAATACAAAACCCTTCTGACATGAGCATAGGTCTGTTTACCCAACTTGTTTTAATATCCCTTTTGCAACTCCTAAGTCAGAAATATAATTGACTTCTCCTCGCGCCAACATAAGACCTTGAGCATTTTTTTCAAAAATGAATCGAAAGTTTATTTTATTATAAAGAAAAAGGTATTCCGTTAAAAATGGAATATAATATCAGGCAAATGACCACCACAACCACGCTTACAGGACCATATTCTTTTCATGAAATTTTCCATAACCAAATTGCAAAGTGGCTGCCCTATGTCCTCGATAGCCTCACGAATCCCATCTTTGAAGTCTTGAATCGACGCTGGAATATTGGCGTAGGCCTTCTCTTTCACGTGGCTGCAAAAGAAGAAGTCGCAAGGTGTTAAATCACAAGAACTCGGTGGCCAATTGTGATCACCTCTTCGAGAGATAACACGGTCCGGAAATTTGTCCCGTAAAAGATCAATTGTTTCGTTGCTTGTGTAGCACGTAGCGCCGTCTTGTTGAAAATAAATGTTCTTGATTACTTTCATGCATTTCGTGGACCCAATCAGCAAAGAGACGACGTTGTTGATGATTGACCGGCTTGAGTTCTTGCGTTAACTGAACTTTATAAGCCTTAAGATCCTAATCTATATGCAAAATACGGCGTAATGACGTTTGTCGTCGAATGCCTACTGCCAAAGAACGACGAGGAATGGACAAATCTGGGTTTTCTTCAAAACTTTCGGCTATAGCAGCAATATTCTCGGCTGTTTTTGAGTGACGTGCACGGGTTTTATTCTTCATATCACTAAGTTGTCACAATAGCTCGAAGTTTTACACCAATTACTGTATTGTGGTCCGACAAGTTGCTTCACGACGACCCAAAATGTTCGAGTTTTACGAACCGTCTCTGCCAAATTTTTACCATTTTTATAGTGAATTTTAATAATTTCAATGCGTCGTTGAAGCGTGTTTCGTTCCATATTTATGGCGTAGTTTCTAGTTGTCAAATGTCAAAAAATGACAGCCTCAAAAATGACATCTACCGAATTAGCGGGCTATTCAAAATAACACCTCTTATTGGAAAACCCTTTACTTCACATTACACACAGATTTTCAAGAAAAAAGAGTATACAAACAAAATAAATTTATGTACGTCAAATCAACCCGAAAAGACTGACCTTCCTTTTTTTTGTTGACATTTCTCGTCCATTCTTCTTTCTTTGTCAGCTTTTTTTTGTTGAAGCCATTCGAAAATCAATTAATATAGCTATGTAAGAAGAATCGAGTGTAAACTGAAATAAAACACGAGTTTAAGGAGCTTTCAATATTTTGTTCAGAAAGAGATACAGAAATTGCTGGAGTGAACGAATTTGAAGGTTGCAAAGTGAAAGGTTGTTATAGAAACCAAACAGTATTGCATCACAACGAGCAACAAATCAGCTTTGAAACACAATGGGCTATAGAACGAATCAGTTCTGCAACAAACCACTATTTTTTATAGCTAATATCCATATGAAACAACAAGTTTTGCTCCAATCCGATAACACATTTTGAAAAAGCATTAAAATATCTTTAAGAATCCAGTGCCGTCTCAATTTTTCAAAAAAAAATGAAACGAATGAGTTTTGCACCTCACTTCCTCCTGTTTTACAAGTCCTATCTTTTCATCGGCTTCCTCTTATCTCGAGAATTATTTAATTCAAATCCTCGCAAAAATTCAAGAGCAAGTCGTTAATATGTATCTTATCCTTGCATTTAATACCAATACGCTGTATCAAAATAAAATTGCACTGAGTAGGACATAGAAGTTTGGTTGCCCAAACACCTAAATCTCATTGAATTTCACAAATGACATAGTTTAATATTCTTATTTTTATAAAAGAAACGGTGTTCAAAATTCCATCTAATTATATCAAACTGTTAGTTCAACGTAAATCTTGCGAAAGACAAAAGACGAAAAAAGTTCGTTCACCGCAAAATAATGCAGGTAAGGGTCAAATCTAACATTGGTCTCATACACTCCTCAACTACTACCATTCTTAACTCCATGTAGGAATGGCCAGTTGCTGCGCGGTGTACCATGGAAAATTGTTTTTCGTGCTGTAGATATAATTAATGATAAGCCTTGTAGGTAATTACATTTCATGAAAAACATAACGAGTCCGAATAGCTTGGGCATATTTTCCCCCAACTCCCTTCAAGCAATTTCTTATTCCGTTGTTGGCGTAAATTTACAAAACTTTTGCTTCTGACATTTTGATTTATTCTCAAATCATAGATTTGCAAATACGATGAAAGAAATTTAAAGTAATTATAATTGTGCAAGAATGCAGAGGAGTAGAATTTTTCATTTTAATTCCCTGGAAATTCGGTAGTTAATTGATTTCAGAAATAAAATTCGAAATTATCGGTGGGATGGTCTTATATCAATTTATTTGATTAAAGAACGGAAAACATGAACAGCTGTGGACTCAATGCTAGGTAAATTTATCTTTGAATTCGTAATGAGCGAATATCTACGTCATTTGTTTCTGTTCGAGGAAATTTAATCAATTTATTATCGTTTTTCCTAATCCGCTCATTATGTTGAATAAATGGAAAGTACGCGCAATTATATCAATGAAAGTTGAATGGAATAAATTTTTAATTCCAACGCTCGTAACATTCAACAAAATGCCACCAATGTAGGAGCAACAAATAAAATCAATATTTACCCGTCACAAAACAATAATGCCATCATTAATAACTCCCTGAAAATTATTATCCTTTCCCAGCACTTTTTCATCAAAATCGATCCCCCAACACTCGACTACCTACAATGGAATCACTTTACAATGCCAATAACCAATTCGAAAGATCGATCATCTACCACCGTCAGCAGATAAAAAAGATTATGAGTTTTTTTTTAAACAATTCATGGATAATATTTCCGTAATTTTCCTTATTCTCTTTTCCGTTGATGTGAGTACGAGTATGTAATTTCCATTATGGTCCCGTTGTGATTGCATGTGAGCTGTGGCAGTGACTCCGAATAAAGGTGTCGGGTTTTTGGTGTTCACAGTTTCGGTCCTGTTCATTATATCAAGCACAAATGGAATCCTCGAATCGATCCCATATCGCTAGTCGCCCCTCATTGTGGGATTCCATGAATGAGCGTGTATGTGTTATTGAAAAAGTGATGAAGTCATTTGATTGATTGAATAAAAAATGATTTTTGAATTTTTCATCGCTTAAACCTTATAGTCGTGACTTTGCCGTGCCGACTCGGTATCGCTTTTATGCTGAGGATGATACCTGACTGTCTGCCAGTTTGTTCATTTCTGCTCTTCCACCGGTAGCATAAGTACAATATATCGAACAAGTTTATAAGTCACCTGTTCATCTTTGCTTTTCTTTTTTTCGTTTCAGACATGGTTCTTCACCGACGTCGATGACAAGTACTACCAGGAGAAAACAAGTAAGTGAAAAGAAATCCACATTCGTTATCGAGGAATAACGCGACAAGCGCTCGTCTAGAGTTGAGGAAACTGAAACTTAGGTGGAAAGTTTCGTTTTCAATTTTATGAATGAAATGAAGTCGACAGGACGTCCTTGCTTCGACAGGTTCTCCCTTTTGTATTTTTCTCTGCACGGCATGGTGTGATGTGTACTATCAGTTGCACGTTTAACGAACATTATAAAGAAATGTCGATGTCGATTTCGTTGTCAATATCGATCCTGGTGTCTAGCAGTTTTCTAGTTGCAGATAGAACGTGTGAAGGTCTAGTGAAATGGTTACGAGTCTGGAAAGTTTTATGTTGGATTGGAAGTTAGGTTTAAAATCCTGTAAAGAGTCTTGGAAGGTTACGCCAGCGATCCGAGAAAGATTTTATTGACTTTGATGTCTCACTCCGTGAAAAGGATTATACGAGAATTTCATAGTACATTGGACTTGCAGATTATTGATGCATTTTTTTTGCAATGTCTTTGAAAGGGATGACTGCACTTGAAAGAAAGAAAAATTGAACATTGATTCATTTCATATACTGTTGAAGACGCATTGAAAAATACCATTCAGTTATCCTCTTTACTCCTGATAAACACAAACCATCTAATGAAGGAGCAGTTCCCATTCTATGTTAACATTTGGCTTGTGTTTTCATCTCAGCATCAAGTGTAAAGATTTCTCTTAAGGGCTCTGCAAACATCATTTCACGACGTAAAACGAAATCGGATCCATCAATTGTAATGATTTTGCTCGCTTAGATCGACTGCTTCCTAAATGAATAGCAAATCGTCCTATCGGCGTTTCTCAAGCGTGAAATCTCGGCCCGTGCGAACAAACGTACCCATAAGGTCAGATGTCCAGGCACTCATGATCAATTTTGTCTTCCGTATATTCTTTTTTGCAAGCTAAACCAGTATAAATGTTAAGTTCAGTAAAGCAGAAACAATCTTGCTCATATACGCATTCTCTAGAATTGTATTATAACGATAAAGGAAATTATCCCGCTCTATTCGTCTATTACAAAAGTATTCATAAATTTAGACGAAATTTAAGGAAGCAGGGAGTGTTGTTGTACATACAGGTATATTTACGCTCAAATACAATCTTCGGTTTTATAAGTGCGCCACAAGACAAATAAGATAGCCGTAACCGACAATACAGTTCAATATCACTTGGGAGAAAATATTCCGAGAATAACACTCTTGTGGAGCTCTGCTTGTGCATTCGGTCATCTTAATGTTTTGTTTGATGTTACCTCTTAATCAAAGACATATAAATAAACAAGCAAGGAGAATCTGTGTACTCCTCCAAGAAGGAAGCAAATTTAACCCATAAATAACTTACGCTCTCGAAACTATATGATTCCCTCTGCTTCTCCTTTCCCTTTGTTTCCAGATGGGTTTTTCTTTCCTCTCTTCAGAAGAATCACGTCGCCCACTGACACCCGCGCGCACCAACAAAACTTCGTTTCACGTGCACATGATCGCGCCTTCGTTATCATTCGTTCAACAGTTTGACTACAACACAACAAACGTTCTCTCACAGAAAACTTGTACGTCAAAGCTGATGAAAATTCGTAGAGGCGAGAAACCTCGTGTGTCAAAGCCGATGGAAAATTCGTAAGTTCTAAATAAAAAAAGAAAACTAAAGTGACGATTTCCTACACGCGATCTTCAAAATCAAAAACTTTATAAACGTAAACGTGTTTCGGAGTGAATTAAGTGCAAAAACAAAAACCTCAGATTGACTCAACTTTAGCGAAGGTTGCTAATTGCTTCGGCTCTCGCGACCGGTTAGAGATCCAGTACTCTCTATATCCATACTCTAAATTGTTTCCATATCTACAAATTACGACCAGTACGAGAATTACTGTTTTTAGTTTTTTTCTATTCAACATATTAGTTTATTTAATTGATTTTCATTTATTACTTTTATTAATCTATCTCCATGCATTGTAGTTTTTTTTTTCTAATTTTCTCATTCATTTCATTTCAAGCTAATTCTCGTGGGCTTGTCTTCTCGCTAGTACGCTAATAAGTATATAAGCATTTTTAGTTAACTAATTAATTCATTCATAGTTTTTCTTTTGTAACGTAATTTGATCAAATTAACGTTAAAGTAGCATTTGATAGTTTGTTTTATCAATTTAATTAAATATTGCAATGTCTCAGCCCAAAATTTGATATACACTGAGACTAATGCAATGAGTTTTGCATTTGAACGCAGTTCGTGGCTGTATAAGTTATAAGTAGATATTGGCTCAATTGAGGGTGATAGTGACAAGACAATCTTGTATGAGCAAATGGGCAAGCATGCGCTCTGGTCAAGCAGAGATATTAGATCTCCTCCTCCAAAACGTTGATCTGGCTTGGTGGATTAAGGCGTTGATCTGATGTCCTTAGACGAGGACATCGGCTTGGTTCCTGGCGGCGACATAATAATCAGTGTAGCTGTCTTTCTTGCAGACTGCTGGTGTTAAGGTCAGAGTATTCTGTGGGATGACGTTGAACTTTAACATCGGTACCTTAGTGAAAGAATCAGCTGGACTGAAATAGTGGTTGTGATGTGCATCTTCACACGTTTAGTATTTTCAAGGAAAGCGGAACGATCGAGAGTCAGCTAGGAAAAACAAAGACGGATTGTGTGAGAAAAATGGGTTGGAAAAAAGTGAGTCGAGTGGTTGGATGAAGGCGGTTAGAGAGTCAGGTAGTCAGTGAGTCAAGGAGTGGGAAGTGAAAAGTCGAGGAGTCAAATTTGGGAGTTTGGGAATTGAGTTGATTTTTTAGTGCTCAAATACTTGAGTTAAGTTGAAAAGTACTTTTGGAAGGAAAGCCGAGTTAAAAGTTTGTCGGAAAGGTTAAACACTAAGGACTTAGTAATAGAAAATAGATTAAGATACAATACCCACTTTTGGATTGATTGTGCCTAAAATAAATGAAAGATTAAAATGTTTCTTAACAAGCACTATTTTTCTTTTCTGCCATATACCGTTATTTCGGGGATTAATTGTCTCCTTTCTCAGTGGTAATATTCTGAAGCTATATTCTGTTCACATTGGCTTTTATAGCAAAAGTTATATTCACGTCTACATAAAGTCATTAAAGATTTTTCTTAGTAATGGTTATTTTAAGGGTAATTAAGATGACTAATATAAAAAATTTTATAGACAACTAACTTATTACATTAACAAAATTATCTCATGACAATTATACGAGCTTCATCAAGTCACTGTAGCTATTGCCGATGGCCGTGTTCATTTTCTTCCGGGAATTACAATATCCATGAACGTTTGCATGCATCTAGTTGCCTCCAATCTCCTACTTTCTGCGCTATTTCCATATTCTCCCACGTAATTTTATGTTCTTCTTCAATCATATGCCTTACTACCGCAGATCGTGCTGTTTCCGCTGAACCTCGTTATGTAATTAATTCCGCTTCTTTGATGTGTTCTTGTCACCTGATTTTCGTTAATCGTTTTATTCGCCCGATGAAAATCATGTCGCATTCCGGTCAAGTGATAGATACCCCCTTTTTCTTCTTCTTTTCCTCGTACCCTTTGCTGATCCTTACGCTGCTACTAAGCATATCTTCTCCTGGTTCACGAGTCATCGAGGATACGGGTCATCGAGGATACGGGTCATCGAAGTTCTGAGGATACGGGTCATCGAAGTTCTGATTTTGCCTTGGCTAGGGCTCCCTGGAAAACCCGACATTTTTCAGATCCTAACACGTGCTCAAGATTCGGTCTTGGATCAGCATCCTTACAAAGGACACAGTGTGCCTCCTTTGTACACCCTTTTCTTTTATATCCCGTTACAGAGCATTTTTCACATACAGAACTTCTATCGGGTCTTTTGCATACTTGTGCTGTGCGACAATAGCCAAGGCATTTGAAACATTGAAGAGGCGCTGCTCTTTGCCGTATCCTGCAGACGACCCACCCTATTCTTACTTTGCCCTCATTCAAAAATTGTTCGGCGTCTTTTTCGGTCAAGTAAATGATGGCCATGCATTGTCTCCTATGGTTTAATAGTGTAAGCCTCGCTTTGATCCTGTCCACGCTAGGGAACGCCTTTTTGATGGCCTTTTCTACCGTGACGCCGTCAATGTCTCTTATTTCGTTTGTTTGCATCGGTTTTGCCAAAGACTTTCATTAGTGCGTCCCAGAATGCTTCTTTATTGTCGGCCTCTGCTCGAAATTCGACCAGTATGTGGTTTGACTGCATTGGTCGTACTGCTTTAATAGCTGTGTTGGTGTCTTTGGGCCTTACATTTCCCCTAATATCTCCCAGCACTTCTGCATAGGATTGGCCACCTTAGGGTTTTACGAGCAGTACCTACTGCCGGGGTCTTCGTCGGGGCTTCGTTCTCTTCTGTTTCCCATCAGATCTTTTTTTGCTGGGCGTCTGTGCGAACTTTATTTTCTGGCACTTATTGAAGGAGTTTCTTTCAGGATGCCCTGATCTGGGGTTCCACGTACATCAAATGCCACTTCCTTCCTTTTTTTATCCGTTTATCTTTTTATTGGGCTAGACGGTACACTTTCAGCCTTTCTTTAGCTTTCTGCTATTCTTCGGCCTTTAACCAGCTCCTCCAGTAATGCACTATGCGGTCTACGAGCTCCTCTAGTACAAGGAGCCCATTCTTTACTCCTTTGCTGATTTTTGGCGAGTCGCATGCAGATTTTATTCTCTTTTGAATGTCTCCCGCTTTTCGGACTAGCCTTTCTTCTTCATGCCGCTGGGTGGCAATTGTACTTTACGAATACCTTTCTTGGGAGAATTTATCAGCATCCGTTTCCAAATACACAGTATTTCTGCCACATTTCGACGGTAGCGGTGAAAAAACACAGCAGCGCTTTATTTGTCTAGACACTCCTATCTTTTCCTGCCGTGATCACTTTGTTAGCTTCAGAATGGTTCATTACTGTTTCGGGATCTACGAGCCTCGCTTCGGTAGCAGTCGCGGCAGTAACCTTTGAATTCTAAATTTACCTTATATTTTCCCTTACCGCTCGAACATCTGTCGCGTCTTGAAGAGCTTCCCGCTCTTCCTTTTTAGGACGTTCTCATCATTTTTTGCTGCATCCGCACACCGCAGGAAACTCAGTGTGGACAAAACTGTCTGTTAATCTCCGTATTTCATCCGTCTCCACTGTCATTGTATTCATCGTCGTTTTTGTCATCGTTAGTACCACTCCCAATGTGCTGTAAACATCGTGACTGCAGCCACTGGTTTAATTTTTTCATCTATTTTTAAGGTTTTAATTTGGAGTTTCTCCAGTTTTATTGGATGCCCCCCCTAGGAGCCTTCGATATCCTTTCGTGTGTATAGTCACCTTTTTGATCCCATAGTCATCTTTGCAGAGCAGGGAGACCTTGCAAGGATTGGCGCAAGTCCTTATGAGGACAAGTGCTTAGAGCCAGACCAGCGCTTATCAGAAGTGCGCCTCAACCGAACCTAATGGTGTAAACTTTGAGCGTACCCCAAGCCCTGCCAAGGTTTCACCGAGACGGAGACGGTATGATAGTCGAATTGGAGCCGTTCACGTACGAGTGTCACCTCGGCATCACCGTGCAAAGCAACTAGGTCCAAATCATTCATGTCCATCAGCCCAAAGCATCAGTTCCAGTTCGTTGTCCAAAGCGTAATCTAGATTCAGTCAGGGCCGCTACCTGTCATCCCAGGAAGAACTTCACGGCGACTTCCATATCTTATCGAATATCAATTTCTTCAACTTGCAACGAACAGAAACTTTAAATAAAAACTTCATAGAAAATAAAATAAAAATGACGTTTCCTCTTCCGTATAAACATCATCATACACGGATTTTTAGAAAAAAATTCATTAGCAGCACTCAGGGTCATGAGCTCGGGACCCACGTTGGGCGCCATGAATTTTTTTTTTCTTAAAATCCGTGTAGGGCACGGGTGCTGATTGTCTGGTACAAATGTAAGCAAGCTATGAACAAGACGTGAAATCGCGTGTCTTGTCAGCGGTCATAAATCGGACGACACCAAAGAAATCCGATACAAAACTTTCGGACGCCAGAGGAGAGCTTTCAACATGTGCACCCGGACATTGTTGGCCCGCTAATACCATCTCAACGATTGAAATGTTGCCTTACGTTAATCGACCGCTTTTCCAGGTGGCCTGAGGCAATCCCATTGACCAACCAAATGGCAAGAATTGTCGGCAAGGCATTCAACAATAATTGGGTCACACGGTTTGGCATTCCAATTAGGATAACAATGGATCAGAGTACGCAATTCGAATCATCGCTATTCAAAGCATTAGCTCGCTTCATCGGATATGATCGAACCAGGACGCCGCCCTATCACCCGGCGTCCAATGAAATAATCGAAAGATAGCATCGTTCGCTCAAAGCAGTAATTATGTGCCATGAACAAAGCCAATCCTGGCCTGAAGTACTTCCTACTGTGTTACTCGGTTTACGCGAAACCGTCAAAGAGAACTTGTCAGCGTCTTGCGCCGTAATGCTGTATAAGACAACGCTTACGTTTCCGGGAGAGTTAATAGTCCCCAATCATTCAGCCATTCAACCGTACGATATCAACAGGGTTTCACTAATTGCTCGCACGTATTCCTCAGAAACGCCGCAGTAAAGCGACCCTTAACTCAGCCGTATTCGGCTTCTCATAAAGTCCTTAGGAGAATATCTAGCACGCAAAAATCTTCACAGAGCGACTCAAGCCCGCGTTCAGGGAATGTACTTCCAATCAAGCGACGCATCATCTCCAAGAAGTTCCGATGCAAACATCGTATCGTAGCCCAAGAGAGAGTAGATCGCCAGTCAAGTAGAGTAGATCGCCAGTCAAGTAGAGTAGATCGCCAGCAACAGAAATTCCGAAGACAGTGGTCTACAACAACTTCATTCGTACATCTTCAACCGCCGGAGCCTGCTGTGCAAGCTCGGCATAAAATTCTTCCACCCGTCAATGCTCCTCCACTGGGACTAAAAGCATACCCACCCTGCAAGAGACTGCAACCTGCCTCCGCAGCAGGGCTCAACACAAATGCCTCCCGTTCCTAGCGCCCGGCCAGACTGTACGGATGGGATTCATTGACCAGCAAACGCACGATGCAGCCCTTACATGAATCGCGATCGATTAATTTCGTCACAATTGTCTATTGACAAAATCACTTGGGAGGGAGTGATGTAGCACGACTGTCATCCGCCACACTTGGTACGATATGTGTACATGCTCGGTTGGAACAAGCTTCGAAGGTTAGATGAAATTGACTTTGTACGATGTGTGTACATGCCCGATTGGAACGAACGTATGTGTGTACATGCGCGGTTGAAACGAAAGTCGAATGCGAGATGAAATTGAGAAGTTGGTTGGAACGCGGAAAAATGTTGGAGAAGATTCATGATCATTCCTGGCCCAGCAGCTGGTGACAAAGCATTTCACATCCATCTTTGATATAAGCCATCGTGTATTTTATTACTTAGACTGATATAGAAGTTAAATCACAAGTTCCGTGTGACGTTATTGATTATAATTCTTACTAATCAATCCTCCCAAATTACAAGTCCCAAGTCCTTACATCTGACCTACAAAAATTCATATATGTATGTCGCAATATTTTTGCTAGATACGTAAAAGGGCTTTAAACACTTCAACGCATTGACACAAAGCTTTTATAGCATGTTATGAAAATCAAACTTTTAAAATACTTTGCAACAAAGCACTTAAACGTTTTAATTCAATTTAAGTGATTTGAATTAGATCTCGGACGTTTATAGTAAATGCAATACGTTTAAAGTGATTTGAAACAAGGCACTTAAACGTTTAAAATCAGTGTAAAACACTTAAGTGGATTGAAACAACACACTGAAATTTGGAGTGAGTACTATTGAAAGGGAACGGATACTTCATCTGTTGATAAAATTAAAAGAATGTGGTTTGACGGGGAGTCTTTTCCTGACGATACCTTATCTTTCGTGTAATGCAAGAGTGGAACCAGGAAAATCACCTAAGAAATGGCCACAAAAGGAAAGATTTAAATGATTATTAATGCCAATTAAATAACTTCCTCGCTTCTAGGAAGTCTACTAAAACCTAAAAACTTAAATACCTATAACATGTAAACTGTAAAAAAATCACTTTGCTTTATTCAACTAATCGCATTGTGCATCGACGCATTCCCAATTCTTCACTTCTGACTGAAGAATTAGTCAGGAAACTCAACAATCCCTCATATAATCTCAAGGAGATATTTTATGAAAGAATGAAACCTCTTGTGAAGAACGAATCAATCGATTAGGTACAGCAATGTATTGATTTCTTACTACTTCAATGTCAGACTAATTTTATTGGCAATAAATGTGTGCCTGTTCAAAGGAAAACCGATCAAATTGTTTGGAAACAATGAAATTAATTGACTAAATTCAAGATTTCGTAGCATTTTCGAGTTGAGTGCATTACCGACTAAGTCAAGGGCTTATTGGATCTTTTATTGGTTTTCCGTTTTTCGGAAACGTTTTAAGTCATAAAATTAAAAACAAAAATCAATAAATGAAACACAATTAAATTTAATCAATTTTAAAGCTGCACATAATGAGACGATTGTTAATTCTGTGGGATGGCGATGCCGAAGAATTTGTCACAGGATTGAGGGCTTATAAAGTTTGGTATGTGTATTTCACTTGATATTCTCATAAAGATACTTATAGAGGCGATTGTATATCTATTGATCAAAAGTTTTAACTAAGTAGTGAATAATTGGTTTACAAGCAAAGTTTATCAAAATCAAAATAAGTCACTGGATCGATTTTCATAAACTTACTTCCCTGACAGTGATTTTTCTGAAACCTTAAACATTAATCTGTGGATTGTAAATTTCAATACATACTCGTATTCAAAATAAATCAGAAAAACCAACAATAAGACAATATTTCTAACGATATTCATAGAATGTTTTGTACTTTAATGTCATTCGGTCCCATAAAAATCGACTTTCAACTTAAATTCCCATCGCATCTGACAACCGATGGACAGGAAACATCATCACTTTGAAATGTTGGACGTTATCGTAAACGAGGAATGCCACCCATCGGCTATAAATCAGACGACATCGAAGACGAGAGTACTAACATCTCAAAGTATAGTATACATATGTAAATTTTAAGTGTTCGAAATGTTTAAATTAAACCCAAGCACAGAAGGTATCAACCCATCAACCAAATCATCGTTAATTTTTCTTTTAATGTTCAAATTTGGGTGTTCATAGAAAGACGTGGAGAGGGAAGTTTGGCCAAAGTAATTTATAAAGAGACCAAACCCAGCGTTCTTCAAGTCAAATATCAAACACTTTGGGAACAACTTAAATTTACGACATCAATTAAAAATCGTAGAGGAGACACATCCAAAAACCAATGAAGTGAGCAACCAGCCAAGCGGAAAAAAAAGATTCCCAAAAAAACCTCAGCGGACAATAGTGGACAGCTTTATGACCATCGAGATACAATAAATTTGCTTCGATTTTACGGAACACACCGACGGTTTCCAGGTGAAACAAAGAGATACAGATTGATGTTGAATCGATTTTGGGTGGGTGAAGTGAGATAATGGTTGATTCCTAGAATCCCGTGTAAATTTCCCTTACTGCAGGAATAAAGTAAAGCGAGAAAATGTTAGATTTTGGCTTAAAGAAAACGTTGAATTTTGGTTTAGAGTTCATAGATAAAATAAGTTTTGACTAAAAATAAGCCACTGAAACTCAATTCAAAATTAAACTGAATTAAATTAGATATTGTCGAATTATTTCAACCAGTATTTGGCGGATATCTCTTTCCGTGACACTTTTACAAAAGCAATAATTTTAAAATTTTTATTTATGATTTATTATAATGGACGATTTAGATGTTACAAAATATAGAAAAAAATTAGGAGTTTAGGCTTTCGAGGAAGTTACACTAACCACCGTGACTATTGACACTAAGAAAAGTGCTACGAATTATGTAAATCAATTTTTAGCATTTTGTACTAAAAAAAACCCTGTTGTAATTACTTACGACCTGTGTCCGTTTGTTCGTCCGTCATTTTTTCTCCAAAACTCTAGAAGCTACAGCCATGAAACTTAGTGAAATTGTCCGAAGTGGTGACTTCTTGAAAGCTCAAAGGTGCTAAATTTTTTCAAAGGGGTTTAAGGGGGGTTTCCACATATAGAGAGGAGACCCTTAAAAAAATTTCATTATTGGTAGTCGAAAAGGGTATCATTAAAAAGGTATCGATAAAATCTTTACAAAACAAACCTCAAAATTGCCTTATCGTCACCGTGGGGGGCAGAGGAAGAGAAAATGTAAGAACTTTTCGTGTACCCCCTCGCGATTCGACACTTTTCATCCCAAAGATCTGAAAAAATTATGCGTGTAGGCCTTCATGAGTACAACAACAACAAATACGTGGGAAGTCGAAATCACTCAACTTTGTTAGTAATAGTATAATTCATCAATTTTACACTTTCTTGAATGAAATCTTGAAAATAAAGCTAATTTCAAGCAATAAAAATATGAAAACTTAATGGCCCAAATGGCTCTCTAAATTTACACGTTATCAGTTAAAAACATTAAATTAAAACAACAATAGCAAATTCAAATTAATTAAAATTATTACATGTTTTATGATTCAATTGGAAAAAGGAGAAAAAAAACTAACCAACACTATTAAAAATTATTCATAATTCTAACGCAAGCTTGAACGTTTATCCTATACCTAATATGTTATAACCTAATTCTGGTCAAATTCAATCAAAAAAACGTTATCTTATACTAAACAAGTTGGGTAGGCAGACCTACGCTCATGTCAGAAGGGTTTTGTACTCAACTTCTCAGAAATGCAGTCACCAGCAATGAATAACGTCAAGAAATATGTCAAAGAGATGTGCACGTTCAAAAGAAAATCCATTATTTTTATACTTTCAACGGTCGCCATTTTGTTGCAAACCGACAAAAATCACTCAAATCATGAATTCTCAAAAATATTAATCTTATTGACCTTATTGGAAAATTTCAAGAAGATCAAGTCAAAACTGCAGTGACTGATTCGATGGAAAGTCCATCAAATACCAAAATCATGTGTTATTGCTGTTGTAATTGGAGAAATTTCAAACGGCCATAACTTCCATGGATATCATTCGATTTTCATCAAACTTACAAAGTATAAGAAACCTGAGTAGGGCTACTTGAATATCGAGTTTCGCTCAGTGGAAGGGTACCAATGCGATTTTATTAGAGAAAATTTGAAATTCGAATATCATACTATTATAAACAAAGCTGAGCGAATTTTGACTTCTAACGTATTTGTTGCTGTTGTACTCATAAACACCTACCACCATGATTTTTTTCAAATTTTTCGGATCACAGGTGTCCAATCGCGAGGGGGGGACACAAATTTTTCGTGTATTTCCCCTCCCTGTGCGTCCCTCGAAGCAAAAAGTATCAAATTAAGACCTGTTTTGAAAAGTTCTCATCCTACCTTTGATTAAATTTTTTTTCTATGGGGAGACCCCCCCCCCCCCCCCCCCCTTAAATACCTTATAAAAATTTTTTGTAGTTGAACTTTGAAGAGAGCACCACTTTACACCTACATACAAAATTTGAACTTTCTAGCTTAAGTAGTTTTGCGAGAAACAGTGCTGTGCCACACGGACGGACAGACGGACAGACAGGTCACGATTTTAGTGGGGTTTTGTCAAATTATTTTACGAAACCCTAAAAATTCTTTCAAAATATTCCTAACCGAAACGTTAAACCTTATCTCTAAACCTAATATGATAAACATGACACATACCTATCCTAAATATTGAAATCTATACCTAATTTTTAACACAAACAAACAACAACACTATATGTAGCAAAAATGAGCTGAAACTCAAAACTATACGACGATAACACAAAGCAACAAAATAAACACGAATAATTTAGATGTTGTCATTCAGCCACCAATACCTTGATCGCTTCGTCCCAGCTCGACCAACCTTAACAAATCTAGCAAATGAGTATCTCCATTGGAATTGGTGATCTCGTGAACTCAAATTTGGAGAATATTTTATCTTCTTCTCGGTGGTCCGTCTATATATGCGATATACAGGGTTATACATTTCGTAGTTGGGAAAGTATAACCCTGCCATTTGACATCTGTCATAACTAAATGTCATCCAAAGCGTGTTTGTTTTAGCTGAAGATTTGCCATTTAGAAATATGGATCGTTAACAGTCGGAGAACGCATTAAAATTATTAAATTTTATTATAAAAATGGTTGTTCTGCTGTATCAACTATTAGAGCTTTACATAAGTCGACATAATCGACCTACACAGCAAACAATTTCGAACACCGTGAGAAAATTTGAAGAGACTGGATCGGTTATTGATGTTACAAGGCCTGTGCATCATCGCAACATTCGTTCTGCTGAAAATATCGCTGTCGTTGCTCAAAGTGTGGAGGAAGACCCGAATTTGTCGATTCCTCGACGTGCTCAACATTTGGGCTTGTCTTACGGCTCATTGTGGCGGATTTTGCATTTGGATTTGCATCCAACTCCAACTCACTTAAGAACTTAAGCCTCAAGACCATACATAACGCAAAATGTATGCGAATTGGGTGATTGAACAACAAGCCATTAATAACGATTTTTCGAACATTTTCTTTAGTATGAGGCTCATTTTTCGCTCAGTGGTTACGTAAATAAACAGGATTGCCGCATATGGGGCTCTCAAAATCCTCGGGTGATCGCAGAAAGGCCTTTTTGCATCCGGAAAAAGTGACCGTTTGGTGTGCATTATGGTCTGGTGGTGTTATTGGCCCGTATTTTTTTGTAAACGATTAAGGAAGAGCCATTACAGTCGATTCTGACCGCTATGGACGGATGTTAACCGATTATTTTTGGAGAGAAATTGAAGATTATGATCTGGAAAACATGTGGTTCCAACAGGACGGAGCCACAAGCCACACAACACTGGCTAATCGAGCGCTTTTGCAATAGAAATTTCCAGGACGCGTAATTTCGAGATTGAGTGATGTCAATTGGCCCATAAGATCCTGTGACCTAACACCTTTGGATTTCCTTTTATGGGGCTATGCGAAAGATCGTAATTACGCGAACAATCCTCAAAATCTAGAGCAATTGAAACCCAATATTCGTGAAGTTATGGCCGAGATATTGCCGGAAATGTGCCAAAAATTCATTGAAAATTACCTCAAAAGGATTGAGGCCTGTAAGAGGTCCCGTGGAAAGCATTTGAATGATGTTGTGTTTTACGTATAATGGCAAGGTTCAATCTTTATATTAAACGAAAAATTTTGTTTCTATCTGAATATTTTATGTGTTTTCTTTAGCTTTACTCTCCCAAGCGTAAAATGGATAACCCTTTATGATTGGGACACCGTCAGAATCAAAACGATATCGACTCATGCCCAAATACACGAATTCTTCTGGAGAAATGAATCCAGTATTGAGACAAGTCTCTATATACCCGTCTGTAGAGTGAAACGACTGTGAAATCCAGGGGTTTTCACTCACAGTTATAGGTCTTGCAATATAATTACGAAGCAGTCTCAATATGTAGATATAGGCTCTTGTCACTTCAGCAGTTTGATAAATACTTCTATTCGATATATAACGTTTCCACGCCTCAAACTTTCTGTACAAACCAGTACATGCACGAAGACATTTCCTTGACATGTTCAGTATAATACAGATACTAGTCGAGATGAACATCGAGGTATCGAACACAGCCACGATGTAGAAATCCTTCCATTTACGTTTCAGGTCTTGACTGACCCCTGCAGTGATGTCCGACACAAAATTGTTTCGCACTGCTGCGCATTGATTTTCATTTGCTAATTGTCGGTGTAGAGCTGCACAGCATTGAACATATTTTGAAGATTGTTCTAAACTATTGTAGCTTTTCGGTCTGTAGTATAGATGATTAGATCATCAGCAAACGCTATCAATGATCTCGTTGGCGAGACGTTAAAATCAAAGCCGTTCAATAGCTTGCGAATAAATATCGATAAAAACAGAGGCGCAGTAACTGTTTCCTCCTGTAGACCATTCCAGACCTTAAAGCAGCGCATTTTCGTGAGATTTCCATCAATTAAAAACCACTGATTTCCCGTTTAACAGATGGCACATAATGATTACAAAGTGTCTTGGGAACCTGTCCTGAAAGAGTGTAAAAATAAGTCCATCTAACTACACCGTATCGAAGGCTTTCTCCATGTCAATGCGACACGTTCCAATACATTCGCTGTTATTGAGTTCTCAACAGATGTCTGAGGTTACTTTCGTTATCGCGTGTATGGTCGAATGCCTGGCACGGAAACCAAATAGGCGATTCGGCATGAACTCATATTACTCAATGTGGAGGCTTAATGCTATGTTCAGTATCACTTCAGCCCCCTTACTGATGTGACGCAGCAAGTTCATTTGGTGATACCCTTTAGGGCTCAAAGATTCTTTTCGTTTTTTTAGGGCTCAAAGATTCTTTTAGTATTTTTCCAGTCATTTGGGAAATATGAATTGCTCAACATGTTGTTGAACAATATGCAATAATTCCTAATAGCAACCTCAGGCAAATGTCGGAAAACTATATTTGAAACACCGTTTCTATTTCTATCCGGAGTCAAACTATCAATTTCGATACCAGCCCTTCAAGATTTGATACCTTCACTTGAGACTTCTGGCGAAATAAACCATCAACTTTTAAGAAAACGTCATCTGGATCCTGTGGGTTAGTCCCCCTCAGTTTTTCCACCCATTAATTGTTGACCTCACTCCTGAAGAATTAACGGATTTAGTTCCGGACGTTCTTCAGGTATAATTTGAACGAAGCCAACGAGGGATGGTTGTAGTCCAAAAATCGCCGAGAAATATTGTTGACGCGTGTGAGAAGAAGTCTTTTCAATCTTTTTAACCTTGCAATGGTTGGTGTTTAATCTTGGGAACTACTTTCTCAATCGTTCCCAACGTCAGCTTCTCTAACTTCGACAAAAAGAGATCTATTTCATCGTTAGTTAGATTTTTTCATTAGGAAACATTGAGCTAGGCGGACATTCCTTCTGGTCCTCTCGATTAAACTTCTTTTGAAACTTTCCCCAATCCGTTTTTTGAAATTGAACCGGTGATTTTTATGTTGAACTGGAATGAGGAAAACATCATCCCTTTGATGATTGAGTTCCATTACGATTGCGTTATGGTCGCTTTCATAAGGAAGCACCGTTGAGGATTTTTAAAGCTGAATTCAAGTCTTGCGTCAGCAATGCAGAGGTCCAAATATGAATTTGTCGTAGGCCATGTTGGGAACCCCGACCCATATAGATTGCACCTGTATTTAATTTGGCTCTTTGTTATCCACGATTTCAGGAATACACCTCTTGGATTATTTTTGGCGCTCAGCCACGATGCATGTTTGGCATTCTGGTTACCGGCAAGGATATAATAACTATGCAGCCTGTTCAATTCAAGAGATAACGAAGAGGTTATCTCCACCTGGCAGTGAAATTTTGATAACGGACACTTCAAGAGATTCAAAGCTTTTCAATTCGACTTTTGCAATATTTTGGAAACAATAGGGTCTCCAAACCAATGTTCCGGTGCCACCTCCCCTTTCACCGTTTACCCTATCGTTCCTTACGAATTCGAAATCCTTGAATGTCATGGAGTTTCAGTAATTGAGGTGGGTTTCAGTGAGAAGCATGATGTCAGGCTTTTGCTTAACAATAAATTTAAGGAGATAGTCAGAGTATTTCTAGTATCATCATTTGATTATAACATTTCTTAAATGAAATTCGTGGTTTTTGTAATATTGTTTATTCTATCATATAATTTGTTGATTATGACCTTTTTATTGTTGTTGACCAAAATGTTTGACATTTTTTGCTGGATGTTGACAAAATCTTCCTGTTCCGGTGTACCAGCTATCCATTTCCATGCACTACCGATAAAGTCGAGTGAACTTCCTATTTGACGCGGCCTTAATTTTTTGATCATACCAAGGATCTGTTGTGCTTCGTGATCTAAGTAACGGGAGAGAGGATGATGGCGAGTTGAAGAAGCATCAAGGAAATTATTAATGTTCTCTATCAACCCCGAATATTTCTCTAAATCAACTATATGAATCAGTTTAAAGTTCCCATGTCGGATTTTAGTCTGCCCCAAGTTGAAGGTCGCGCTGTGCGAGATTGAGAAATCCAATATTTGGATGTTCACAAACATCATGCGAAGAAGCAATCTGAAACGGAGTACGCAATTACCTTTTTATTCTATCTTTATGGATGGTTTTTCCTGTTTAAGTTATGATTGTAGTGTTTTTGTTTTCCCTAACAACTTCTTGATTATAACGAGGGGTCAATTTGGATATCTATTTTTCCTAACGTATCTATTTTTCCTAACGTAAACTACTTCACCCACTTCATATTCTCTTATTGGATGCCTCTTTTAATTATGATAACCGAGGTCTTTTTACTGGTTTTGGTTGATTTTCTCAATATTGGTTCTCATTATTAGTTTGTCTAATTTTTTCGAGATCTTCGGGATCGATATTGGGGATTCTGCCGAAATACAGTTCTACAGGTTTCCGACCTGTTGTAGAGTGAATTGTATGATTGTATTCACTCACTGCTCTAGCTTAAAATTCCTGAAAGGATCGCTCTGGTCCATCCATTCTAAGACCAAAGTAGAATGACAGCGTTCAATTTGATCATTAACTGTACTTTTATAAGGTTGGGTTCTGTAGACCTTTATTTGAAGGTCATCCTCCATCAATGGTGTTAAGGATATTAACGTTAAGGCACCCTCGTTTTCAATGTCCACATTTTCCGGTAGCCTTATATCTTCGACGGATTCCGAGGCTATTAATTTCGCTTGAGCGAGTTTCGTGAATTTACCAATGGCTGTAAGCACCACTCTCTTCTCTGTGACAAAAAGATTAATGCACAGTGTGACTAGGATATTTTTGGATTGGCGTTTCCGCGAGTATGGGCTTATTTGGATGCCTATAGTATTTACTGACCTTATATGTGGTACATCGTTTTAAGAGATTCTTGATTTTTGCAGCCATGCGAGGGAAATGAAAACCCTCCAGATTTTCCTAGGCACTGCGACAGGCCCTGCAATACATTGCAAGGATATTTTCCTCCTGCTCTACATCGCTTGTTAGAGCCTCAACTAACCTCCGGGTAAATCTCACTCGATAGTCACGAAAATGGTATGCATATATTTCTTGTATTTTCCCATTACTTCTTCGTTCGTGCCTTGTATACTTGTCGAAAGGATGCACTATTTGATAGCCATCCTCTTGGCCAATTTTAAGAAGAATTTGGTTTCGAAACACGTTTAAGGAATTCACCTCCGCAGAACTTTAAGGTCACCTCCGCAGAACTTTAAGGTCTTGCCGATGAATCAGCAACGATGTTTTCTTTACCAGGCTTGTACTTAAGTTCGTAATTATATTCTTCAAGTATTGCCTTCCATCATTTCATCTTACTATTTGTATGTTTATTACTCAAGGCATATGTCAAAGGTTGGTGATCTGTGTAGAATACAACTTTACGTGACCCGTACAGATAACTCCTTAATGCCCATACAATTGTAAACATTTCTTTCTCGTTTGCAGCGTCATGCAATTTAGTTTTATCTAGGGTACTTGAGAGGAACGTGGTGGGCTTATTGCCTTGAAAGAGAACTGCACCTATAGCGTAGGTAGAGGCATCTGCAGTGAGTTCGAACGGTTTGTTGGAATCAGGATAAACCAAAACAACTTCGTTTAAAATCAGTGAGTTCTTTAATTTATTGAATGCATTTAAGGCGTTCTCATCAAGATATATTAATATAATTTATTTTTTGATAACTGCTTGTATACGTGTCCATCCTCCCCTCTTAAAAGAGATGTCAGGGGCTGAGCGATTTTCACATAATCGCGAATGAATCGTTGGTAATATCCTGACATTCCTAGGAAGAATCGAAGATCTTTTAAATTTCTAGGGGGTGGAAATTCCGCTGTGGCCTTGATTTTTTTTTGGATTGATTTTTAATCCGTTCTTGCCGACAATATAACGGAGAAACTTCATCTCCTCATGCAAGAATTCACACATGTCCAATTGGACTTTCAAGTTTGCTACCTCCAAAATGTAGAAAATTCTTTCGAGTTTTTCTAAATGTTCCGCCTCGTCCCTCGCAAATATAATAATATCATCTGTGTAAACATAGCAACTCTTGCCTATTTAGTCACGAAAAATATCGTCCAAACACCTTTGGAAGATTGAAGGTTCATTTTTCAGGCCAAATGGCAGTCGAGTGAACTCAAATTTGCCATTTTTGATGCAAAACGTTGGTTTTTCGACATCAGATTCCCTAAGGGGGATTTAATGAAAGCCGCTCTTGAGGTCAATAATAAAGAAAACTTCATTTTTCTGCAAATTGGACAAAACTTCATTAATTTCTGAAATAGGATACCGATCAGGAATAGTTTTGGAGTTTAGTATACGAAAGTCCACCACCATGTGGTACTTCTTTTCGCTTGATGCATCCTCCTTTTTTGGAACGATCCAAACGGGTAAATTGTACGGCGATCTTAATGGCCTTATAATTCCATCGGCAAGGAGCTTCCTCACCTGTTCCTCGATTTCACTTGTCAATGCCATAGGGTATGCGTATGACTTTGAATATACGGAGTCGTTCGAAGTAGTTCTGGTTTCTCCTTTTATTTTTGTAGGTTAATCGTTCATCAGGCTCAGTTAGAAGAATTGGAAGCTTCTTTAAGAGGTAGTGTAGTTTTTAAGATGATTCATAGCTTAAAAGGGACGTACGAATATTGATATTATTTACGGTCTCGGAAAAATGTTTCTACAAGGGAACAGATAAACCTGGGTCAATTGTCATATAGTTTTGTTTAGTGTGTATGATTGAATTGATTTCTTTCTGAATATTATTATCAATAATTCTATCAAATCCTATAAGGCTTGGCAAAATATAGAACTTAAGGGTTTGCGTAGATGGTCCGAAAAGTTGAATGTAGACATGATGTGTAACTTTAACACATCCAGCTATGGACTTGGCGAAAAAACCTTGTTCGCTCGGGAGAGGATATCTTTTCAGTCGTGGCTGAATATAGTTGTTGCTAAGCCCTGTATCTGTAAGAAATTTAAGGAACTCTTCACTTCTAAGCTTACGCTGGAAGTATGGAAGTGAAGAGCGTTTCAACTTAAAAAACAAACGCCCTCAAGATGTTCTGTGTTATCCGTTGGATCGATCGTCTGGGATGTGCCTCCAGCAGTTGAGGGGTCAGCATTGTCTGTTTGTAAAGTGTCATCAGGCTCAGATCGGAAAAGTTGTGTGTCATCAAGACCCAGATACTCCAAGAACGACTCCTCATCTCTAAGTCCAATGTCTCCAAAGAATTTGCTATAAGTTTCGTGTGTAATATTGTTATTATGGGCGGCGAAAAACGTCCTTCGAAATTGACTCGGATGGTGAGTCCCTGGTTGTTGTCTCTTTTGACCAAACCCCTGTTCGATTTGCGGACCGTGATCTCAATGTAGAATCAACATCTATCGATTCTAGCCTATTCGGTTTGGAAGGTAGTTGTCGTTGGTTCAAGGGAAACATTGGTATTCATTGCTGGAAAAATTGAGGTGGCTGACAAATTTGTGGACTATGCACTAGCTGTGGAAAAAATTGCCGCCTTGGTGCAGGTATAGGAGCCGGAAGATGCTACTTGAAAACTTTTTTTGTGGTAGTACTGGTGGGGAATTCTGTGCATAATACCTATTCATGCGCACATGCGAACTTTTCGCATGTTGTGTTCTATAATCAATATTTTGAAGCTTCAAGCATAGTGAAATTAAAAGCAGCCTGGAAATGTCCCCTCGAATTCTACGAATAAATGTATCGAGTTATCTCTATAAGTCTTAGTCATGATATTCAGTGATTACTGACTCATTTCCATTAATCCTAGTTTATTCAGGATTAAAGACAAATAATGGTATACAGTTTGGTAAAATTCAGACACAATTCTCTGACCCTAAATCAATGTGGTCAATTGGTACTCAAGAGTACCTGGATCACGCTTATCGGCGTAATGAAGCGTAAGACAGTTTGAAATTTTTTCCCAGTTAAAGGGTGTGTTATACGACTCGAGGGCAATGTCCGCTTGCCCTACAAGCTTGTTGTGAATCAAAAATAAAATCAAAATCCCACAATACTTGGGTGCTCCTCGCAAATGACCGTACATTTTTAAAATTCGATCGACCGATTTTTTCCATGAGCTGAACTCTCCTGGATTCCTAGAAAAATTTTGCAGACTCTTCACCACGTCCAGTATTTTGTCCATACCGTCAAGTCCTGTGTTTGAATTGATAGATACATCTACATCCGAAGCAGGGTTCAGAAAGGAATTGAAAATCTGTCTACCTTGCTCTTGAAGCGTGGTGGAAATGATTTGCGCGATAATATTGGAATGTCTTCCCCGATCTGAAAATTGCTTCCGATAGGGATCTGCTGAGCACCCTGTTGACCCTGAATTTGTGCGGTTGCATTTTGACTACTTGCGTCCAGACGCGCGGGTCTAATAAGATTATTAGGGTTTGACACTCGTGAACTCGGAAATTAGGGGACTGAATTCAATGAGGATTAAATTAAACAAGAAAACGACACTTTTTTCTTTAAAATAGGGCACAAAACTAGGATTAAAAAAATTAAATCAAACGTAATCATAAGCGGTAATGATGACCCGGGGCACCAGATCCTAGGAAGAAAAAAATCTGCAAGAGAAAAACCCTGCAAAAGCTTAAAAACGTTCTAATTTTCGCAATTCAAGTGACATTGAAAATTCTGTCACCACTAACACTAGAAATATACGTCTTAACACTTTTACAAAATATTAACGTTCAATTGCTGGAAAATATATTTTAGTTCTGTTAGGAAAGAGGTTTTCTTCTTTTGACTATAATAATATAATATAATAATAATTTTTCTTTTTTTTTTTTTTAATACTCTCTTTAATGCTTCTTTCCGAAAGAAATTTTCTTCTTTTCAATTTATTTGGCGTTTGCTTGTTAGGGCATATCGTTTAAATGACTAGTGTACGTAAAGGGATCAACCAGGGAATCGCGCCGAGGTCTCAATTTGTCTGTCTGTGACACAAATATCCTATTTTTCTCACAGATGTTCTCGCCTTGCTGACGCAGCGGAAGCCACCTGGATTTTCATTAAACGAAAATGTCGAGTACGTTGCAGTTGCACTTGACTTGTAAGATGACAGCGGCGCTCCACACTTGATTCCAGGTTCTGCAAGCTTGCACTAACCACGCTCTATATACTGGGGTGCGACGTTTGCAACGACAACATCAATCCGTTTCAATTGGAATTTAAAATCCAATTACGTTTAAGGTCCGCATTCAATTTCAAAATCCAGTGGTTGGCATTCCTCGCCATCTCTGTCCAGCCACCGGCGAGCATTAAGGAAGTACCAAAGTCGTGGAAAAGTGTGGACAAAACGAGGATAACGCGCGAAAATTCCTTCGCTAATTCATCAGATGTGATGGAACAATAGGCCGCCGAGAATCGGAAATGTGCAGCACAGGTGCATTCGTTAATTTGCAGTTCCTTTCTAACAACTCGTCCACAGTCCTTGCTTGGGAAAATTCGATACGAATTCTACTACATCGACTGTGCGAGCGGGTGAAATGCGAGAGTAATGATAACGTTCACTTTTCGCTAAATACAAACTTCGTCCAATCTAAAACATTTATGACTAGCACTAGCTGTTGTGGATAAGCTACCGTACTTGGTGTATAGTGGGATGAGAATCAGATGGATTACTCTAGCACGCACGCACTTCTTAACACTCTGAGCATTCTTGAACCGTTATATTCGGTTGGACTGCGTATTGACGATTCGAGGTAAACGCTTTCATCCGAGCCCAATGCATTAGACAGAAGAAATTCTATAATGGGCCACTTGTACACAAGAAAATATGTTCTGGGGCGATTTGTTTGTGTAAATTTCACTGCACTTTGCACGCACTAAACCCCGTTCATTTCCGTAAATTCTTTTTCTCCACTCGTGAATCGATGATTACACTGGTCTACATCCAAATTGCCTTTTACATGAAAATATACTATATTGATTGTATTTCACTCGCTGAACATAAATATACAAATTAAAATTCATAGTTAGCACTTATTGTGCATTTATGCCATATAAATATAATAGCGGGTAACGCGACAGATTTATCACATTAATGATGATAACTCAAAATATTTAGTGGTTACCCGCGGAAATTTTATTATTTCACATTTGTTTGTTGCGTTTAACGCTGACTGTGTTTTGTTCAACAGTTAAAACGTTTTGACATTTTTAGTGAAAAATCTACAGTTTTCGTTATGTCGCGTAAATGTGTTAATAGTGCAGACAATTTTTGCTACATTTGTGGTAAAGTGACCCTCACTAACCAAAGATGCTCAATAACACAACGTTTAGAAACTGCTTACTTCCATTATTTTGGAATTAAAATTAGAGGCCAAGACAAATCGTGGGTACCACATTTTAGTTGCTCAACTTGCTCCACAAATCTGATTAAGTGGCTAAACAAAAAGAAACGTTCATTGCCTTTTGGTGTACCAATGATGTGGAGGGAACTTACCAATCATGCGAATGACTGTTACTTTTGTTTGACTCCACCCATCGGGCACGGTATATCACGAAAAATGAACCCTGACGTAGCCTCTGTATCGCGACCTGTACCACACAGAATCGATTTACCTGTTCCTCGACCTCCCGAAGAATACCAGCAAGATTCTGAAGAAGCGATTAATTCAATGGAAGTTGACTACAATGAGCCTACAACTTCACAATCGCCACAGTTTGTGGGTGATAATATTGATTGTGACGAACCTCATAAAATTTTGCAAGAGCAACTCAGCGACCTTATACGAGATTTAAATTTGCCAAAAGGAAAAGCGGAATTACTAGGATCGAGACTTAAGCAATGGATTTTGCTGCGACCGGATGTCGAAATCAGTTTATACAGATATCGTCAGAAGAACTTGATACCCTATTTCAAATCCGAAAACCAGCTTGCGTTCTGTAATAACGTAAATGGCTTGATGAACGCTTTGAACATTTAATACCATCCACAGAAATGGTGGCTGCTTATAGACTCCTAAAAATTGAGTTTAAAAACTGTTCTTCTCCATAATGGTAACACACAACCATCGATTCCGTTATGCCATGCTGTGCATACTAAAGAAACATACGAAAATATGAAATTAATTTTAGATGTTATATCATACTCAGAGCACGAATGGCAGATTTGTGGTGATCTAAAAGTCATAGCAATGTTGTTGGGTTTACAAATGGGCTATACCAAGTACTTTTGTTTTTTGTGTGAGTGGGATAGTCAGGCTAGATCTTTACATTACATAAAAACAGATTGGAATCCTAGACTAAGCCTGAATCCTGGAGAAAAGAACGTCAAGCAAATTCCTCTAGTTAATTCCCAAAAAATTCTTCTACCACCTTTACATATCAAATTGGGACTAATGAAAAACTTTGTGAAGGCTCTCAACAAGGATGGACCAGCATTCAAATACCTGCGAAGTAAATTTCCACGTATAAGCGACGCAAAAATTAAAGAAGGAATCTTTATCGGACCTCAAATAAGAGAGATTCTAAAGGACCAAAATATTGATTCAGTTTTACAGGGCTTGGAAAAAGAAGCATGGGACACTTTTAGAGCAGTCGTTCATGGTTTTTTGGGCAATAAGAGAAATGAAAATTATGTTGAACTTGTAAACAATCTCCTTCAAAAATATCAACAGTTGTTTTGCAATATGTCCCTAAAAATTCATTTTCTTCACTCTCATCTTGATTTTTTCCCTTCTAACTGCGGTGATGTGAGTGACGAACATGGTGAACGACTCCACCAAGATATCTCGACAGTGGAAAAGAGAACCAGGGCCGATGGAATGCGTCAATGTTAGCGGACTACTGCTGGAATTTGAAAAGAGATACCCCTAACAGTGATTACAAAAGACAAACGAAAAAGAAGAGAAAATTTTAATTAAATACGTTATTTCTTTTAATTGTAGTGTTTTCAATTTTATATAAGTAAAAAGCAAAAAATAATAGGAAATACTGATTAAAGTTTTTTTTATAAAATGTTTTGTACTTTAACGTGTTACTAAAAGCCAAATTTTGTATATTAGGTATATATCCAAAATAAGCGCTAATTAAAAAAACATATTCTTGTTTTCCTATTAAGTAACCTCAAAGCAATATATAAAAATAAAGTATTCAATTGAAAGGCACACAAAAAGTTACATTTTGTAGACCAGTGTTATGGGTACGCAGAATGGACTCGGATAGTGTCACGTCGTGTGAATAAAACCCGGACGCAGAACTTTTCAGAATCTTTCCGGGGTCGCAAAACATGCAGCGTGACAAGACCTCGACCTGAACATCATTCGCGTACATTCCCCTTTCCAAAATTGAATCGGAAACCACTTCACTCGTATTGTGATTTTCCCGCATATTTCACGATTGGAAATTACACTTCGCAATCTTAATATCTTGTAAATATGTGTTCTTTGTATTCGAAACAGATAGACCTGAAACGATATACCAGCAAGCACAATCCAATAGTCGAAACTATTCTGTCTATCGCTAGCTAGCTGGTCGGCAAACTCCTCGGTGTGCTTGCCGTTTTGTGATCCTCCGTGGACTCGCTCGATCCGTCCAAATCTCTCTTTCTTTTTTCCGTGTCGGAACGGTACCTCGAATACAGCTGCTCGCTCAGCCGAGTTCGATTGCATTCGGGAATGCAATATACTGATGGGATGCACTAAATTAGTGTTCCCATGTCTGAAATTTTGATGTGTAGATTTAAATTTTTTTTTTAAATTAACAGAAGTAATGAAAAATGAAAAAAGATTTTAAATAATGATAAAAGTTAAATATCATGAAGAATACAATTAAACGGAAACTTTTAAATTTAATACTAAGAAAAATGATATAAAATTTACATTTAATAGAAATAATTAAAAAATATTTTATAGTTAACAACTGTGAATGGAAGTAATGAATTTTTTTTTCCAAATCTGCAATTGAAATTTCGGATAAGGGTTAGGAAGGTTTTCCACCAGTTAACTTGTGTGACTGCTCGATTACTACACTCGTCAATGAATCTGAATGATTATCGTCCTCGTGGAAAAGCTTATGCGTGATTTTTTGTGGTGTTTCGCGAATTCTACTCGTAGCGTAAAACTTTTTGTCAATCCCAGTCTCATGTGGTCAAGAAAGTATGCATGATTGTTTTCCTAGCATCGCACTTTTTGGCGAATGGCCAAAAAACATCTTCCTCGCCTTTAAAACACTGCAGATACTAGCCATGCGGTCATACACCAAAATACTCCATATGGAGTTTAGCTGTAATAGATATCTTTCAGAAGGTTTTTTCATCAAACAATTTAAATTCGTTTGTGACATACTAAGTACACAATTAAATAGAATATGGATTGAGTTCTGCACTGAAATTAATGACTAAACTTAATCCAAACGTGAATAAGCGATGTATCTTATAACTTTCTTTAAAAATCTACTTTATTCCTCAATGCTAATCCTTTAAAATAATGATATTGCTTCACTGTTATGTGTGGCATCCATATAATCAAAATTCTTTTCCTTTTATTTGCTCTGATCTTTTCAATTTATTCAAAAGCACCTGTTTGAAAAACTAATAAAATCTCCTGCTCAAATTTTATATCCATGTTGCATCACAACCTGTTTCAGTACTCAATTAAGATTCGTATAGTATTTATGCAAATGTATAGTATCTTTAAGTATTATATATTGTACCGTCATCATAACTCGTTAGGCTTCTTCACAATATTGAAGCAATTTTCTACTAATTACAAGACACGCATCATGTATGTGTAGCATTTACTTTTTATTAATACTGCTCCCTAAAAGCAAGTCTTTTATTGGATGCGGAACTACTTTAACGATCGCCTACAGCTTAGCAGTAGATCCAGCAACGAACCAGTGCTCGTTGATTTAGTATTCGGTTGAAAGAATTTCAGCTGCTCAAAGATACTAAGATATATCATTGAATGTATACAGAATGTCGTTTTCTTAGGAATTATCTAAATTTAAATGAACCGTCATCTTAACCGATTCGAATTGTCTTTCAAATAGTCTCCAAATTCTTTTATGCATAATGAAGCGATCTGATGCATCAAATTTTACTAGATCACGTTTGAATACGCCTACAGAAGATTCTGATCATTCTCAGATAGATAGTGAAGATGGTAGCGGCAGGAAAAAAAGATATTCGGTTAAATTTTGTTTGTACGTTTTTGATGTGGTGCGTAAAACAAAATTAAGCCATTCATTGAATTCGTACCTGCATTTTTTCTCACCAGTCTATTATGACATATGCATACCAGCCCATTATCGGACAATATGTTCACTGTCTGTCTGGTCGGTCTGTCGTACTCCAGACACAGCAAATCGTTAGCGAACAAAAGACTTTCCTACAAATCTACTCCCACGTATTCATTGCTGCTCGATTTAATTTACATCGAAATTTTTCGCGAGTGAAAATAAAAGTATTTCGCGATTACTATGCCGGCAGATCTGATAGCGAACAATAAATGGACCAATCTTAAGATCAACGTAACATGTCAAATTTTGATTGATAGTCTTCTCAAGGCTCGGTCGGTAAGTGCTTCTGTCTGAAATTATTTTTTCCTTTCTTGGACCGGGGGTGACTATAGAACAAGATTGGAAGTTGATAATGGGATGCGGGACATGTCTGGTCTGGATCGAATGGTTGTCGACCATTACGACCGACGGTCTTGAGAGAGCTACTACCGTTTAGGTTTCGGATTAATTGACGTTTTATCGAGCCTATCATGTCCTTTTTCGGTGTAAAGGTGTCTTTTTGTTTGCTGGTGAGCAAGTTGCTCAGTATGGGGTTCCGAGCTTGGCAGGTTGCATGTTAATGATGAGCTGGTTGAGGATTGAGTAGTCAATGGAAGAATCGTCAGCGAAATAAGTAAAAATTTCACAGTTAGAGGATATAACATAATATAAAAATAAATTTAGTTTTAAGGAAAACGGAAAAATTCACCATTTCAAGAAGGAATAAAATTGTTGCTACTATTTTTCCACTTTTAAAATATAAATCCCATTTGAACTTCAATTCACCCAACCGCCGCCGATTCCACACATTAAACCCTCATTATCGATACGTTCTTCATCATCTTACATGATCCATATCATTCCATATACGTGTGTACTATCTCTTTAACTTGACTCGCATCACTTTTGCACAAATCGCAAGCGAGCGAACCAATTCGAGTGACAACGAAACAACAAAATTGCATTCTGCCAGCAGCCAATTGGAATTTTGATTAGGACATTCTCAGCAGATCCGCGGTGCTCCATGTATGTCGAACCCGTTCGAGCGCATAAAAGACTTTTCTCGCTGCTGTAAAAAATATTCTTTCCCTCACGGCAATTTGAAAAATTTCCATCCAATTAAGGACATTCTGTATCGTACTCTGAGAGCCTGACGATTGGGGTAACATAACCATCGCATGCTTCAACTCATACGATAAGCCGATGAGCGGTTGGTTGTGCCTGCCTCCTGGTTCCGGGGATTTAAACTGTCTCTCATGTCTACCTCATACTTCACTAACGAACCTCCAAACATTTTTCGAATAGTATTTAATGCATTTTTCAAATTTTCCGTTTTGTCTTACAGAAGGACATCTGATCAACACAAACTGCTCCATGGGACACTTTCGAAAGGCGTTATGTTGCAAAATGTCAGCTGAATTGGATGTTTTCTTGGAGAGTGGGAAAAAGTAAGTAGAATTTGATATTGAAATTTTTACTTAATTATAAGACATCATTAGATGGTATTTTGATATGTAGATGTAAGTTTCCAGCGGATTGGAGACGTAAAGTAGTTATTTTCCAACATACTATATATGTACATCCAATATCCCATTAATTGTAATTACAGAGATATTGGATGAATTGTTCTTAGAGACTGCTACCAATTATTATTAGCATTAACAAGTTTGTTAGTAGTATACGAGTACAACCCTGGATGTTCTTTTTAAGCTTATCTTAACCGACTTAACAAATACACATGACTACTTTTAGTGAAAAAATATAAGAGTCACCTGCATGAATGGGGGAAGAACCCTCTTAATAATCTTTGTAAATTTTTTGGCACCAGAATTTTCAAGAGGCAACTACTTTTGATCTACTTACGGAGTTTGTTGAGTAGTTTTGGGGAGAACTGCTGCAATAAATAGATCGACGGACGAATAAACAGGTTGGGACTTCAAATAAATTTAGCAACATTTCTGTTGCTGTCCGCTTGTTTGTTTGCTTGTTCGTCCACTTCTTGAATATTGTGCTATCGTCTGGTCTCCTCGCTGTTATTACCTTCATTCATTTTTGGAGTCTGTTCAGCAAAGGTTCACTCGGTCTTTATTCTACAAGTTGAATTTACCCTACCAATCCTATCAGCATCGTTTATCCTTCCTTTGTCTTTCTACCCTGTTTTTTGTATCAACTCTGCCGCCATCATTTTGATTTTAATTTACGTACAGAATCGCGTACCCGATAGGGAGTATACCCCTCTCGGAATAAAAATATTTTTGCGGCGCTATTTGCTCGCACTGATCTCTATTTTCACTCTCCTATCTTATGCATGATAAGAAACCACGATTCACTTGAGCTGCGAGGGGGCCGCTTCTCTCAAATGTCGTTACGACAGCGTATACGTGGATGGCGAAGTGAATGGCAAAAAGTATTCAATGCTGGTAGACACTGGAGCAACTAGAACCATTATACGGCCAGAGAATAAATTCTAAAAAGAAGCTTCTACCGATGAGGCTGCGACTATGGGGCGCCACAAGCGAGAGTGCCAACGTTGATAGAGAGGCACCGATCCAGTTGGGAATGGTTGCAGCAAAGTTTACGCATACGGTGATCGTAGCTGATATCGAAGAAAACTTTTCCTCGTTGGTATTAGCGGAGACTTTGCTAGCTGCTTCTGCTCCTTTGTCGAACTTACCATCTCAGGTTTCGTCACTGAATGTGATTGCTCCACCTTCGCAAATTTTTATATCTCGTCTGGCCTATAATATGAGTCCTGATCTTATGTTATTGCGAAAATGGGATTTGAACCTTATTTACTGCTCTGCAAAAAATTAACGCTTGATAACCTCGCCACGCCGAGGATTTCATCGTTCCGTATTACTACAAGCACGGAACTCAAAACGCCCTTAAGACATGACATGCCTGGCGGTGTGTTTGTTAAGGAATTAGTGAAAAATATCCGAAAAAATGTTCGCTCAAGTGTGCGTTGGCGAAACAGAACCTAAAAACTAATTTAGATAACTCGTTCTCATTTTAATATCAGAATGTTCGTGGCTTGCGAAGCAAGACCAATGAAGTTCGACTATCCTCTCTTATGTTCTTTGACAACTTTGTTTGCTTCATGGAAACTTGGCTCACTGAAAATATTCATGATAGTAAAATTTTGCCTTCTTATAATATGTTTCGTAATGATTGGAATTGCTTGACCGTTGGTGAATCTGATAGTGGTGGTGTTCTAATTGGCGTTCATAGATCGATTCTGGGTGCCTACTCTTGCGACTTTCTACCCCCTTCTCCTGTTGAGTGCATTCGTGTTTCAGTCCCCCCTATCGTCCACTATTTCTTTATTGATCCTCACAGTCTATATCGCCCCTGGTTGCTTTGACATGTCTATGAAAAATTCTTTTCGGAGCTTTCCTCCATTATTTTCAACCGCTTATGCAGAGAATGCTCCTATAAAAGTTTACGCAGAAAAGGTAAAAAATTGGTTAATATTGCCCAGGGAAAGTATATGTTGAAGATTCAATTAGAACGAATCTAAACAAATCTTTCTGGTTATGCATCAATGAGCTTAAAAAATCAGGTGGCCTGCCAAATTCGATGTACTATAATGGATTCTCCTCATCCAATAGTCATGTGATTTGTGAACTCTTTGCTCAACATTTTTCTTCATTTTATGGTAGTTCAACTGCTGAAAATTCTGATCATACTATCACTTTGTCCTTAAATTTGCCCTTTGCATATGTAAGTCCTCTTGACGTAGAGCCATTACTGAAAGGTCTAGACAATATTTCTGATCTACAAATCGGGCCATAAGGCTAATATATCTAATTATCATCCTATCTCCCTACTTCCGTGTTTTAGTAAACTTTTTGAAAGAATTCTGTATGGTCAGGTTTATCCCTCTTTATTTCCATCCTTCGCTAGTGAACAGCATGGCTTTATCAAAAGTAGGACCACTCTTACGAACTTGCTTTCATTTTCAAGTACTATTGCGTCAGCTTTCGATAAATCAAAGCAAGTAGACGTGATTTATACAGATATATCTAAGACTTTCGATTCAGTGGATCATCTAATACTTTTAACAAACTAGGTGATCTTGGTGTGGGCACATCTAATTGTCAATGTTTCCACTCGTACATTGTCAACCGTAATTGCGTAGTCACTGTGAACTCCCAAAGTCCTTCTCCACTCTCGTCGGGTTGTGAAGCGCCTCAAGGGTCCATTCTCGACCCATCACTATTCCTTGGTTTTATCAATGAACTTCCGTCGTTATTCGAATTCCCTTCGCTTATGTATGTTGACAATTTGAAAATGTTCAGAGTGATTGAGTCCTTGAAAGACTGTGTCTATTTACACCTAGATTTATAATTTCTATTAGATTGGTGTACGACTAATCGCCTGGAACTAAATATAAGCAAATATCATCGTATGGCTTACTCACGGAGAAAGTTTACCATTCCTTTCGATTATTCCGTATCTGGGACTTCCGTAGAACCAGCCAATCCCCATAAAGACTTTTGAATACTCTTTGACACTGAGCTGCATTAAAGGCAACATATAGCCCCGGTGGTCTGCAAAGCCTCTCGAATGTCAGGTTTTGTATTAAGATACGCCAGAGGCTTCAAAAATATTTCTTCCTGTATTTGTTTATTCTTCTCATTTGCTAGAAATTTATTGAAATGTTGCTCGCAAATTTGGAGTCCTCATCAACACAGTCTTTGTAGAACTGTGGAGACTGTTCAACGTAGGTTTACCCGCTCTCTTTTCTTTAAATTTCACATCTCGTATTCCCGTTATCATGATCGCCTATCTCTCTGGTGCATGCCCTTTTTAGTCTCGCGTCGTGTATTTTTTACTTGCACGAAGCGAAACCATGATAGTAGTGCGACTATAGTGGTCAAGAGAGAAGCTACACCAGTTATAATGGGGCCATGGAACTATGACAAAGAGGTTGAAAGAGGAGTACTGATTGGAAAAGTGTGTGTCATAAATGTAAACGATTATCCAATTACCATCAAGAAGGAAACCAAGATTGGGTCTTGCATACCAGTCATATCTATAGTCCGTCAAACAGCGACAACCGACAATTCCAACGACTGATTCGAACAGGTGATATCAGTAGCTCATCAATCCTTGAATCGAGTTGAGAAAAAGAAAATGAAGGAACTTCTCCTGCAGTATTGGGACCCATTCGTATTAAAAGGAGGGAGGACCGGAAGAGCACCACCCGTCAAATACAAAATCGATACTGGTGATATCAAGCTATCAGCTCGAAGACCATCACGAGCAAAGAGAGAAGAAGCTAAAAGAATAATTCGGAAAATAGAAGAAGAGAAAGTGATAAAACTATCTACCAGCCCGTGGTTGTCTCCTGTGGTGCTTTTCAAGAAAAAAAGATGGGAGTACAAAGTTCTACGTGTTTCGCCAGCTAAACAACGTTACAAAGAAAGATAGTCATCCTCTGCCCCGAATCGATGATAAGCTAAAAACTTTGAACGGCAACAAACTGTTTTCCACTTTGAACTTGGACAGAAGACAAAAAAATAAAAGTGCATACCACTGGAGATGGATTATGGCATTTCAATGTGATACCCTTCGGGCTGTGTAATGCACCCACGACATTTGAAAGACTGATGGAAAATATCTTGAAAAGGTTGTCTTGGAAGACATGCTTGGTCTATTTGGACGACATCGTATTACCAGGAACGACATTTGAGGAACGCCTGAAGAATTCGAAAGATGTTTTTAAATGACTTAAAGATGCACAACTCGTTTTAATACCAAAGAAATGTCAGTTATTCCAAAACCGAGTTAACTAACTGAGTCATATAGTAAGCAATGAAAGAGCAACAGCGGATCCAGAGAAAATTGCTTTCGTTCAACAATAGTTACAACAAACTGACAAACACTAATTCAGGAGTTTTTTTCGACTATGCACATACTATCGAAAGTTCATAAGGAAGTTTGTGAATATTGCAAAGCCACTAACTCGACTCACAGAAAAGAAAATCTTTTCGTTGGGGCGAAGACTGTCACACGTCTTTTGAAAATCTGTAGAGACATTTGACCACGGCGCCAATACTAGGGTATCCACTACCAGAGAGGGACTTTATCTTTGATACTGATGCAAACAACGTAGGGATTGAAAGAGTACTCACACAGACCCAAGGGGAACAGGTAAGAGTTCTGGGGTACTTCAGCAACGTCCTCTCTAAGCCAGAACAGAACTATTGTGTCACGAGAAGAGAATTTTCGGCAGTGATGAGGTCTGTTTAACACTTTTACTAATATCTCTATGGAAGGAAGTTCATTATCCGGATTGATCTTGCTGCGCTCAATTGGTTGGCGCACTCCAAGCATCTTGAGGGTCACGTCGCTAGGTGGATCGAACGACTCAAAGAGAACTATTTCAACATCGAACAGCAAACTGGCGTGAGTCACCGTAATGCCGACTCCCTATCTAGACGACCGTGTCCTGCAGACTGTTACCACTGGAATAAGGCGGAATCGACAGAAGCTACAGTATCCAGAACGAAATTCGTCTAGGATGCATAGTCACCTACCAGGATCGGAGAAAAGCAGGAGAATGATTCTAACCTGATGAAGATTCGGCAACGGAAGGAGGAATATCGACCACCTACCTGGAAGAAAATATCAAAATTTACCCGGACAATCAAACCATATTGGGCTCAGTGGGGCTCTCTTATCCTCGAAAAAGATTTGTTGAACAAAAATTCTTGAAATTCTGAAAACAGAAGACCACTAATTATGCCAGGAACAAGAGTAGCTGAGGGACTAAACAACTTGCACAACAGTCGATCAGGAGGTCATCTCGGAGTGAAGAAAACTTTGCAGTGAGTCCATGAAAGGTTTTATTGGAGGAACAATTCTGGTGATGAGAAGGACTTGTGTAAAAAGTTTAAGACCAGTGCTATAGATAATGGACCACATCGCAAGAAAAATGCTATAATGAAACAACATAATGTTGAAAATCCATTCTGAAGCCTTGCCTTAAATATTGCTCACATTCAGCCTTGAGACATCTTATCTAATCGCCACGAAAATCATCTATATGAGAAATATTTCAATTTACTATTGTTTTATATTTTACACAACATAATGCATCATCACCTATGGCATGACAGCCCAAGCTGGGCTTTGGCCTCCAGGATTAATCTCCTCCAATCATCACGGCTCCGCGACCTTGTCCGCCAACTGTTTACTCTCAACAAAGATCTGCTGTCAGCTTTTATCGTGTCTTCCCATCGAGTACTCGGTCTTCTCGCTGGGCTTCTACCTTGTGCTCTACCCGTTAATGTTCTTTTGGGTAACCGGTTATCTTCCATTCCTTCTACATAGCTCATTGCACTTTGCGTAACTTTACGCAAGAGGGAACAGGTGGATCGCCAAATAATTCATACAACTCATCGTTGTAACGTAGTCTCCACTCTGTTCCTTATTTCACTGAGATGTAGATTTTCCGGAGCACTTTGCGCTCAAATACGTTCACTGCCTTTTTGAATTCGCTCGTTGGAGTCCATGTTTCACTTCCATATAACAGCACAGGTTTGACAAGTGCTTAGTAAATGTTGAGCTTATTTTGCCTGCGCACCATTCTGGAGCTTAGATTGGGAAGTATGGAGAAATAGGCTTTATTTGCAGCGTTTAAGCGGCGTCCAATCTCATCCTTTTTGGCGTCTCTTCTATTCAGGTTGGCTCCAAGGTAGATAAAATTATCCACACTTTCAAGGTTGTAGTCGCCTACGGTCAGGTTTTGTCGCACTGAAGTGTCCTTCCTCGTTTAAGTCATGAATTTAATTTTAGTTTCCTTAACTCGTAGGCAAATTTGGTTTACTTCAGATTTTAAGTTCCTCCTTTGGCATTTCAGTTTTTTTTTAGCAGTACAGCCCCTTTTGGGCCTTCGCTTAGAAATAGTTAGAGTATCTCATTATCATGGTCGAATGTATCGGCACTCCACAAGGTGATATGGTCAGTATCGCGCTTTGGTCATATGTCCATCCACCCAGCTACGAAACGTTTATCTAAGATTTAACGCGCCATAATATTGACGTAATCAGCATATGCTACTAATTATGTGGACTTGAAGATTAGTGTAACCGAGGTGTCAGCTGATGTCTTCCTGATGATGTGTTCCCTCGCAATATTAAAGGGCATTGGCGCAAATCCATCGCCTTCTTTTAAGTCTGATTCCATTCTGAAGCTGTCCGTTAGTTCATCGTTTGCCTTAGCCTCGGACACTGTGTCTAGCATTGTGACCTTGACCATACGGACTAGTTTTGTTGGGACGCGAAAGTCAAGCATTGTTTTGTACAGCGCATTTCTGTCGACACTATCGTATGCTTACTTTAAGTCTACAAAGAGTTGTCGCACATCAATGTTATATTCCCAGCACTTTTCAAGCACCTGTCTTATTGAGTATATTTGGTCTATTGTAGACCGTCCACTACGAAAGCCTCCCTGATTCAATCCTATAATACTTTCATAGTACGGCTTTAATTTTCTTTCTATGATTTCGAAGAGCACTTTATAAGACGTACACAGTAGAGCGATTCTTACTTTAATTTGTCCCTCTTTTTGTGTACAGGACATATAGTATAATTTTCTGCCAGTCCTCTCCTCTAGTAACTGCTCCTCTGACCATATTCTTCATATTCTTCGATGCAGAAGATTATTTAGATGGAGACCCCCAACTCTGGAGTAGTTCTGTTGGTATTCCATTTATTCCAGGAGCCTTATTTTTTCTGAGGTCCCTTACTTCTGCCTGTACTTCGTCTCTGATTGTTGGTAAGGCAGGGATCTCTTGATCTGCTAATGGAATTTTCACACTAAAGGTTGTTGGGGACGCTGTGAATAGCTTCTGGAATTATTGCAGCCATCAGTTTTTTATTTCAACTAGTTTGCCTATGATTGTTCCTTGTACAAATTTGCGAAGATTTGTTTGTGGATTGAAGCCTTCCATTAGTTGTTTGATAGAGGCATACATCGTTCTGACTTCATGTAGGGTCATGTTCTCGTTTATCTGTTAGATCTTGGTGTTGGATTGTCAGTTGTTTCTTTCTTTGGTACATTTTGTTTTAGCTTGACGTCGAAGGCTTTTATATTGTCCTTCTTTGGCCCAAGTTGGTCTGTGGATGTATTCTTTACTCACTTGGTTCCTTTTATTTTTTATAGCTTCCTTGCTTTTTTCGTCGTACCAGTCGTTCTTACTTTTCTTTGACTGGTGCCCCAAGACATCCTCGACTGCTTCTGTTACCGCATTTTTTATTATCTTATACATAGTTTTGATATCATCATTACTTTTTCCCGCCTGCGGGGATATGTTGATGCGATTTTCCAGCGCTGACATAAATGTGGACGTTACTAAGCTATGTGCAATTAACTGGTGTTTCTGTTAGTAGTTTGGCCGTGAAATCTCATATTTTTTCATTTGAATTTCCCTTTAATAAAGGGTTATCCATTTTACGCTTGGGAACAAAATTTTTTATTCAGTATAAAGACTAAACCTTGCCATTATACGTGAAACACATCATCATTCAAATGCCCTCCACAGGACCTCTTACAGGCCTCAATCCTTTTGAGGTAATTTTCAATGACTTTTCGGCACGTCTCCGGCAATATTCCGGCCATAACTTCACGAATATTGGTTTTCAATTGCTCAAGATTTTGAGGATTGTTCGCGTAAACACGATCTTTCGCACAGCCCCATAAAAAAAATCCAAAGGTGTTAGGTTGCAGGATCTTGCAATTTCTCTCCAAAAATAATCGGTTAACATCCGTCCATAGCGGTCAAAATTGACTGTAATGGCTCTTCATTGACTGTTTTCAAAAAATACGGGCCAATCCTACCACCAGACCATAATGCACACCAAACGGTCACTTTTTCCGGATGCAAAGGTCTTTCTGCGATCACCTGAGGATTTTGAGAGCCGCATATGCGGCAATTCTGTTTATTCACGTAACCACTGAGCGAAACATGAGCCTCATCACTAAAGAAAATGTTGTTCGAAAAATCGTTATCAATGGCTTGTTGTTCAATCACCCAATTCGCATACATTCTGCGTTGTGTATAAGGCTTAAGTTCTTGAGTGAGTTGGATTTTGTACGGATGGAGATGCAAATCCAAATGCAAAATCCGCCACAACGAGCCGTAAGACAAGCCCAAATGTTAAGCACGGGTCTTCCTCCACACTTTGAGCAACGACAGGGATATTTTCAGCAGAACGAATGTTGCGATGATGCACAGACCTTGCAATATCAATAACCGATCCAGTCTCTTCAAATTTTCGCACTGTGTTCGAAATTGTTTGCTGTGTAGGTCGATTATGTCGACCGTAATCGGCTCGTGAAGCCCTAAATGTTGAAACAGCAGAATCACCATTTTTATAAAAAAAATTAATAAATTTAACGCGTTCTTTGACTGCCAAACGATCCATATTTCTAAATGGCAAACCTTCAACTAAAAAACCACGCTTTGGATGACATTTAATTCTGACAGATGTCTAATGGCAGGGTTATACTTTCCCAACGAAATGGATAGCCCTGTACTGCTGGTTCCCCGGCTGAGACTTGAACTCATAACTTGATGGTTACTACTGCAACAATTTGATTCGTTAAAGTATTCGTTGCATTTTAAGCAAAACGTTTAACTGCTTAAAATAATAAGCTTAACCTTTTTGTAATCAAATCGTAATTTGTTTTGTTTAAAATTATTTTTTTAAATAATGATTGCACACTAGTGATTCGTAGCCGTAATTTCAGTTAGTACGCGTTAAAGCTGAGTACCTTCATTGGTCATGACTGGAAAATATTTGTTGCCAACAACGAGCTTTGAAAATGGGAACTACTACCGAAATGGTGAGCACTTAAGCCACTGCACCACGTAGACCACTGTTTGTTAACAGAAAAAAATTATTGAATATTTTGATATGTAGTGGCTGAACTTTTATACGCTTAGATATTGAATTAGGTCTGATAAGATGACAGGGAATAACATAAAAGACAAAAAATTCGAAATTCTGAATCCCAGCAGCAAAATCTTCCCATGAACGAGCAACCTTGCAAAAGCATTCTTTAAAGTTTTCATCCCTCAACCAAACGTAATATCATCATTTTCGCACCTGAACTAAATCTAAAACACATTTAAAAAGTTAATTACAAGAACAACCACATTAGAGTAAACATATGGATAAAAAATCATTTGAACCATTACCTTCCTGCGGCTTTATACACAAACTTAGAAAACCGCATCGAATTCCATTGTGAAATTGTTTCAATCCGCTCGGACACACTTTATTACGGACATTACAGCCTGAATCTAAGAAGTTGGCAACAAGAAAGAGTAACAACCTAATCGTATAGCCTCAAGGTATCTTCTTAGTCTTCTTCAGGCTCCTCCATCCCCGTCAAATAGACGATAAAATTAATGACCGATAATTATCTGATGTGCAACGGTAGTGTTTTAACCAACATACCGATTGGTTGTCCTCTCATCCATCATCCAGGCCGTCAAGTGGCCGACCGGGGCGCATACCACATAATGGTGTTTTTCTTTGGTCAAGTTCTTACGCCAACTTTCCATCTATGATAAATGACTTCCAGACGATGTGATAAGTTAAATGTGAGATATCCCGAGCCCATTGCTTCACATTCATCTCGATCTCCATATCGTATCGACATCAACCATTTATATTCAGAAAATCGTGGCGACCTTGTGACATCCAACACGCTCTGCGGCAGCATGAAGCCCGGATGGCCCAATTTCGCGCCATATGTGGTAAATCGCGGTTGAGCGCAAGTAAGTACTTTCACAGCCATGAAGTTCACGCGTTGTCCACTATCTTTTTAATGAGCTGTTTTGTGATGCCCGCAAGGCGGTATATGAGCATGTTCTCGCGCATTTCATAAGTCATCAAAGAGTTCACACCTTTTTCTTTAAGCGCGGTTGGTTATTAAAACGATACTGAGGTTTATTCCGTAGACTGCTAGGCAGGGCTGAGCCTAGCTGGCAGTAAATCGAAATCTCTTCTCTACTCACCGTATGTGAAATTGAATTCCTCATAGAACTTCTACCACTAGACCTCCATCAAATGTGCCGAAGGCTAAAAATGTTTTTATTTCCCACAATTAAGCTCCTAACAAGATTCCTGGGGACGAACTCGTAACAGATACCATTTTCCCATGAACAATTACGCTAATGTCCATTCAAGCTCATAACCCTGATCCTATAATTGTTGGTTCCAGTTGGACTGGTCCTAGGTGGCCGTCGCCTCATCTAAAATAATTACCCCAAACGCTTAGTAAGTACCAACACACGTTTTACAAGACGAAAATGAAAAGTGCTACATGATAATTACGCAATTAAATCTTTTATTAGTGTTTGGACTGTAAAGCACCGCGAAACGACCGCCGAACCGATGGAGCCATATGGCACATAGGATGGCACACTAGCTTGGCTCCATCGTCTTCCTGTTCTACCTGAGATGTTGAGCTCCGTGACGTGTCTTCCTCTTTGGGGCGGCCAATAAAGGTGACATTGCCATTCTGCAAAATACACATTGCCCACAAATCCATATCTCGTTACAACTTACAAGAAGCTGCTAATATGAGATTTTTATTTGATTGTCCGTGGACTGCTGAGGTCGTTATTGAGCTGGTCGACAAACTACCAGGTGAACTTCACTGTGGCTGGTCGGTGTCTGGGCTAATGGAAATTATTTTGGGAGAGGTTACGACTGTGCGATGCGCCAATTAGATGTTTTGTTTATTTTAATGTCTTTAAATTGGTCAATTAGTGGATGATGATGGTACTTGTTAGATTATTATTGCAGTCATACGTTTTTTACATTGAAAATCTGATTTAATATGGGTTTGTAGATGAATAGGTAGCAGATAATAGGCACATAATTAACACCTCTTGACTATTTTACGAGAACTGGTGGTTGGGTGTAGCTTGAGACATTCTGTGAACCGACACAATGGCTTAACTATGAACAAGAGATGAAATGCCTCACCTATGAATCATGGAAATTTGGTAGTCAGATTTAAGTTTTCAGAGTATTGATTTTACAACTTGACACATTATCACAATAACGATTTTAAACAGTATTTATTTAGTTCTTGGATAATATAAAACAAATTAACAATGCGTTAGTGATAATAAATTTCCAGGGCTGACGCAATCTTTTTCTTTAAATAATTTCGTCAACAGTGACATCGTTTGCTTTTGTCTCCGTAAATTTCAAAATCGCCTTTTCAAAAGTCAAATTAGATAGACACCATTTCATTCTGTTCAGTTGGATAAAATCTTATAAATATGTATATTAATTTTTTTGATTAGTTTAGTAATGCCGCACTCATAACCATTTGAGCTTCGAAAAAAATTTTAATAGCCTTAATACGAGGCTTTTGAAATGCTTCCATTGACTAGCTAAGCTCCTGCGGCAGTGATTTATTTCCATTGGACATGTATGCAAGTTGATTAGAGTGGTTTGCATTTTAAATAACTGCCAAGTTCTTAAGATGTTTGTTAGCTACTTCTCTGCTATTTTTAAAATACGAGGCACATGGTGACATTTAGGTCAAGTTTTCCAATTATAGGAGAGTCACGAAAAAAGTTTTTTGATGTCAAGCGATATCATCTAATTAAAAAGTTATTACTGCTTAAGGATATAGGATATATCTTAAAAGGGCGTGCTCGGTGTATGATATAACCAAACATTTGCATAAAAAATAAATACACGTTTAAAAAATGATTTGGCACTCATAAAACGTTTTTATGCTTTTACATAGTTTGCAAAGTACCCCAGGGATCTTCTATCCTTGGTCCGGACCTGTGGAACGTGTCTTACAACGGGCTATTGAGACTCGAGATGCCAGATGAGTAACGCTTGTTCAACGGTGCGTCCAGCGACCAGAGCCGCAACATCATCCGCATCGCCGACCAAGCGTTACTTAGGCAAGGTATGCTAATGCGGCGAGTGTGGGACTGGATGACTGCTCGTGGGCTCAGTTTAGCGCTGGATAAAACCTAAGTATCTTGACAAAGAAGAGAATCCTTAGAGTAAGGATGATCAGTATTGGAGACATACAAATAGAATCGAAGCCAGCGGTGAAGTACCTGGGGCTACTGATAGACTCGAAGATGAGTTTCTCTGAGCAAATCAGTGCAACGGCTGAGAAGGCTGCTTCGGGAATATCGGCTCTGAGTCAACGTATGGCCAACGTAGGGGAACCCTGCCCATCAAGAAGACGCCTCTTGATGAGCGCTGTAGGCACCTGTACGGAGCAGAGGTATGGGGACGACGTTCTTAGCAAGGAGGTATACCGAAAACGTTTGGCACAGGAGAACTGCATCTTCGTATCCAACAGTCTCTGACTCGGCGGTGAGAGTTATTGCAGGCATGATACCTGTCGCCCTCCTTGCTAAAGAGTGCCGCGCTATTTACCTGCGCCGAAACGAGGATGCAAGGGAGATGGTTGTCCGCGAGGAGAGACGGCGCTCGCTCAACGATTGGCAGCAGTCCTGGGTCAATTGCACGAAGAGAAGGTGGACTGCGTGCCTCATCCCGGATGTGAGACCGTGGCTTAATCGAAGGCATGGTGAGACTGACTTCTATCTGACCCAGCTTTTGAGCGGGCATGGGTGTTTTCAGTCTTACCTGCACAAGATTGGTAAGTCAAGGTCCCCCGATCGTCGGTTTTGCCCAGGAGAGGAGGACAATGCGTGCCACACATTTTTTGCGTGTACAAAATTGGTCAGGCCGCAAAGGGAACTCTACAGGGAGACGGGAGAGCTCACCCGGGATAATATAGTCGCGGTCATGCTCGAATCGGTTGACAAATGGAACCAGTTGGCACATTATGCTCGGGCAATCCTAAAATATAAAAGGGACTCACAGCAGCCGTGGGCGCTGGGGATCACTTTTCTGGCACTTCCTCTTTCCCTCTCCCTTCCCGCTAGGAAAGGGATCCCCCAGCTTGAAGGCGCCTCACGGCGTACCAAAACGAGACCTGGCCCGAAGTAATGTGTCAACCGATTCGAGGCTGGGTTCTCAGGTTGACAGGGGAGGTGTTTAGTGGGTATTCCAGTCGCGCATGGGAGTCCCACACTCTGTGCATAAATGGCATTCACCTCTCTACTACAAAAGAAAAGTACCCTTTCAGCCAGAGTGAAATAACGTCCAATATCTGCAATTTTTTAACGCATACAATAAAAATTTTGAACATACAAGAAATCCTTCGATAATATATAAAAGATTGACGATTTCTTTCATAAACAAGAAATAGCTGCCGTTATGATCCATCTTAAATAAATTTTCTGAATAACATATTCAAACAAAACACATTTTTGAAAAATTTCATGAGAATCTGAAAAAAATTGTAGTGTCTAGATCGATTTGAAATATATACCTACCATCCACAATTCCATGCTCTAGTTGTTGCATTTCCATAAAATTAAAATATACATAAGTGTGAAAATTTAAGACTATTACGATTTTATGGAGCGAAATTTAAAACTAGCAAATCATACAATTGTCAATTGTTAACAAATTCAAGTGAATTTCGGTTTCTGAGATATTTATTGCCCTTGTACTCATAAAAACCTACCTGCGTGATTTTTTCTAGATTTTTCGTCTCAAAGGTGCCCAATTTTCCGTGCGTTCTATCTCCCCTGGGCCACTTGACGAACAAAATAACGTTTTTTTATTCCAGATTCTAAAAGTTCTGATCAAAACTTTTCATTTGCTATCCCATTCAACTACCTTTGACAACAAAATTGTTTAAGAGTGACCAGTATAAATATTTTTGAAATACTCGATAAGACCTAAATTTATTCGAAACCACCTCTTCTGACATTGTTACAAAGTTTGATCTTTGTAACTTTGATAGTTTCCGAAGGAACTTGCTGTAACCCATGGACAACCAGACAGATAGACGCAAAGACAGACAGACAGACAGAATGTCAAATTCGCAGGTCTTTGTAAAGTTCATTTTACAAAGCCCTATAAATTGATTAAATGGAAAAAGAAAAGGTTTATAGCATACACATTTTGTTGTTTTTCACAAAAAGATATGCAATGTGTACGGCAAGGAAGCCATTAGTGGAGACACTGGTCAGGGTTAGCTTTCTCGCTTATATTCGGGAAATACAGAGTTAAACAACCCTCGCCGTGCTGGCCGCTCTGTCACCGCTGAAAACGATGTAATTTGGACCTCATCAAAACCGACCGGCATGTGACAACTCACGAGATCGTAGAAAAACTTGACGTAGACCACTCATCCGTCGCAAAATGACTAAAGCAGCTTAGGGTCCAACCTGTGGGTATCGTATAAAAGGACCAAGCGCAAAATGTGAAACCGAATTTCGATCTGCAAATATCTACTGAATGGTATTCGTTGGAGCCTTTTTTCAGAAAGATTGCAACGGGAGACAAAAATATGTTGTTAACAGCAGCATCAAGCTGAAAAACCGTAGTTTTCGCACGAAAAATAGTCTACAACCGTTGCAAAGGCGGGTTTGCAGCCGAAAAAGTGTTGCTTAGTATTTGATGTGATTATAAGAGTATAGTCTAGTATAAATTTCTTCCACGTAATCAAACTATTGATTCAAAAAAGCACCGCACTCCGCTAAAAAAACTGCAATGAGCAATAGCTGGAAAATTTCCGAAATATGCTAACAGAAAAAGATCGTTCTCAACATGACAACGCCACATTCAATACTTCTTTGGAAATGAAACAAAAGCTACAGAGCTTCGGCTTGGAAGTAATACTTTACATGCTTTACTCATCACATCTTGCATTGTTTCTTCAAAATGATTTTGATGGAAACCATTTTGAATCTATGAAAGCCGTCGAAAATGGACTTAATAATGTTTTATGCAATAAGCCACCGAGCTTTTATGAATGTAGTATTATGCTCTTGTCAGAACGTTGGAAGGTTGTTGCAATGAACGGACAAAATCTTTTTGATTCAATACATTTCGAAAAATAAAAAAAATGTTACCTTAATTTTGGCGTAAAAAAAATGGCGGAACTTTTCCACAACCCAATATATTTATATGGTTGAGCGAAAGCCGTCCAATCGCTAGGAAAGACACAAAATATCCATGATTTTAACTTCTTCATTTACCCCTTGATACATTTAGTGCATTTGTGGTATTCAATTTCATACATTCATACCAAGAACACAGATTGCGATACAAATATCTGGGCAGTATCTGCACACAAGTGTGTTAAACTTGTGTCTGAGCTGTTCACACGCAAAGTTCTAGTTAGTGTCTTTGCTACAAGTGAAACTCAGTTTTGAATTACAGTGGCTCACAGCATATTTAATGCAATATATTTCTCATGAATTAAGGTGCCATAGCTTCAATATAATAATTAGGATTAAGTAAGGAAAATATTATGACGACCAATTGAGAAGTATAGATATAAGCTGAGCGAGCAACAATACAAGACAAGCATACAAAGTAGTGAAAAGCCTAAAACGTGGTTATCAGCCTAAAACCACGCTCTGTTGTGATAACATCGGCAATATCATCGCTGATGAAACCAATATTAAAGAAAGATGTGCATCATATTTCAAGAACCTCCTTAATCCTCCATTGGCCCCTCTGGATGAAGTTTGTTCCATCATCAAACCTCAAAAGAATGATAAAGCGCCGGGCATAGATGAGATTCCAGTGAAGTTCATCAAATATGATGGCAGTAGTGTTCATAAAGCTATTCACAAAGTCATCCAGCACATTTGACAACAAGAACATATTTCGAAAGAGTGGAGCCAATCAATTATATTCCCCATCCACAAAAAAAGGTGACAAGCTACAGTGCGAAAATTATAGAGGTATATCACTACTTTGGACGGCGTACAAAATATTTTCCAAAATCGTAAATATCGAACATGTGGGCGAATTTGTGTATTGAAGCGCCAAAATAACGAAAATGGGTAATAAAAGAGACCAAATACGTCGAAGAATACAGCTCGCAAATAAAATACTTTATTCAGTTTTGACGATCTTGAAGACCAGCTGCATACACAGGAAAACAAAGCTCCAACTATGCAAATCTGTGATAAGACCTGTGTTATGCTATGGGTGTGAAACATGGACCCTAACCCAAGCATCCGCAAATATATTGAACGGCTTTGAGCGAGTCCTGAGGCGAATAATCGGAGCGAAGCTAGACGGGGACCAATGGCGAAATCGAAATTTTCGACGAACCGGAGGTCTCAACGATTGTAAGACTGCGGAAGCTGCAATGGGCTGGACACATGAATTGTATGGACGAACAACGGGTATCCAAGAAGGAATTCGTTGGGAGAAGTGAAGGCCGGCGGTGAGTGAGGAAACCGAGGAAACGCTGGTCTGACTCGGTCGATGAAGACAGTTTATCGCTGCTCGGATTTCGAAATTGGAGAACGTGGTCAATGGACCGAACCCGATGGAGGCGCTATTTGCAGGGAGCGAAGGCCCGAGAGGGGCTGTAGTGCTAAGAAGAAGAAGAGGAAGCTTCAATATAAAAAAAATTTTTTATGAAAATTTAAACCGCAATCAATTTAATAAAATTTCTTTTTTCAAAAGAACAATATCATTTATTTCAAGAAATCATTCTTAAACAACTAAATAATATAAATAAAATTAAAGGCGAAATTATATGTCAAAGCATTTTTAATGCAGTACAAGTTTTCCTTAAAGTTATCTGACTGGAAATTTTCCAATACAATACAAATACTTGGTGTCGTTACCTTTTTGGCTGAATGTAACGTTGAGTCTATTTGAAATCGGTTCAACCAACTTCCCTATCATTTCTGGGCTTATTTTATTTCATACCTCTAACAAAGCATTTTTTGACTCATTTTTGTTGTATATAATGTGGTAGCGAATTTCGTTCTCCAAAAACCCTATAAAATTAAGTCAGGTAACTGTACCGGGGGAGCCATCAAATGGGGACAATTCCAAATAAGCCAGGACTGCACAATTTTTGGCTTATGTTTACGGTCATTATGTTAGTAGAATCAAAATTCACGCCGAGAGTTCGTCGACACTTTGAAGTAGAATTTCCTTAAAGATATTAGGAAACATGATTTTGTCCATATTTCTTTTAATAAAACCCAGCTTTCTAATTCCGGCTGCAAATCTACGCTACCACCACCCTGACGAACTGTCTCATGTAGATTTTCTTTTTTGAGCTTTGTATGTGGCTTTTCTATACATACGTGATCCCATCCGAGCCAAATACTTGTATGTTGAATTTGGACTCGTCAGCGAAAATGACGGTCTTGTAAAATCTCAAATCCTTTGAAATATGCTCAGTAGCGAAATTCAGATGGCTTTGTCGATTTTATTATTGATGCACACAACATATGGATTCAGCACTGCATTTTTTACCGATCCCAGTAATGTATAGTTTCAGGACTGTATTTTTTACAAATCCTAGTAAATACTTCAACTGCCAAATGAAGGAGCCAGAGTTTTCTCTGATTTTCTTAACGATCAATCGTTCATCAGACTCATCTAATATTTTGTTTGGTGCATTTCTTCTCTTGTTTTTCAATCTTTTTTTATTAGATATCCTCTGAATTATATGTTCGATTCGATGAGCTTAAATTAACAATTTTACCTATTTTGCGTTAAGATTCACCATATCAGAGTGATGAATTAATGATTTTCGCTGCTCAAAAGTTGTCTTGCGACGCATTGTATATTATTACACGATTTACCCACTTTTTAGCTATCGCCAACAAATTATTTTGCTAACGATAGAATAAAAAAACACACAAAAATTAATATAGTGAAAAACTCCGATGTCGAGCGTGCACTTTTGACGCTTGGAGACAAAGAACTAACTGCATTTTAATAAGTCATCCTTTTAACTGCCTTAGGAATTCTTCCTCCATCACAACCATTTGAAAAGTCTTCTTTTTTACTATTTTTATGTGTATCTCTCTGTTTCACTTCACAACTAGGCACCGGCACTGAACTTCAATAAAAAAGTCATCAATTTTATGCCCTAACCAATACCGCAGCAACCAGCTCTGTTCTTTGAAGTATCCTAATCTGATGTCAAACTAAATCCTTGTTATTTTTCTTTAGGCATATTTTTAGTTTCACTCGTTGATCGAGCCCATGGTCATCAATGAAATAATGGGCCCATATAGTACTTATACTTTTTAAAAACATTTTCCTACTTATTGAGCGTATCTTTATGCATGATTTTCAACATATATTTTCAGATATTTTAAAATGTGTAAATATCCTTCCTATTCAATAACTTAGGGAACAAGACTTCGTCCTTTATTACCAAAGATTACCAAGCCACCCGTATGCCGCTGCAATCACCCAGGGTTCAGTTCTATGCTACGAGCTGCGACCTATATATCTTCAGAGATTCAAACTGAACTGTATCCAGTATCCATCCAGTAATTACAAGTTTTCCCATCTTAGCTTCGTCTACCGTTGTTCTAAGCTTCTTAAAAAAAGTAATCTTTGAGACAATTAGCAAGCCAAGATATTTGATTGCTGACTTTGACACGACCTCCGGTTTTTCAATCTGAATTTTTTTGTAGTTTTCAGGTGAGGCACTCAGTGTGAGACTCCAATATTCACGAACGACTCGAGTACCCACTAAACACCTCCCCTGTCAACCGGAGAACGTAGCCTAAAACCGTTTGACACATTACTTCGGGTTTGACATATTACTTTCTATGCCGTGAGGCGCCTTCAAGCTAGGTAATCCCTCCTCTACCGGGAGAGAAGAGAGAAATTACCAGATAAGCGAGCTGTGAATCGTTTTGTCTTTGAGGACTGCCCGAGCATAGTGTGCCACATGGTTCCATTTGTCAACCGATTCAAGCATCATCGCGACTATACTATTCGAGGTGAGCTCTCCCTTCAATCTGATTTGGGATGCCGGTGGAAATTCTTTTCTTGGCTAGGGTGATCTGCCTGGTTTCCTCCAACGCTAAAACATACGTAGCACCTATCTGCGCTTCGTCGGTAGACTTAGCCCTCAGCTCTTCTTCAGCTTTCTGCTCTTCTTCAACTTCCGCTTTTCTTCAGTGTCCAACCAGCTCCACCAGCAATAACCGATACGGTCTAGGAGCTCCTTTAGCTCCAGGAGTTTGTTTATTACACCTTTGCTAATATTTTTCGCAAGTCACATTCATAAATGACAAATTTTAATAAAGCTTGGTATCAGAGTTACTTCGATTCTTTTACCAACCTCTACCTTAGAATAAAATAAGTCATCTATAGTCTAACACATCGACCAGTTCAAGACAAATCGATCAATTTTATTTTACTTTTCATTCGTACAGCATGAAGATAATTGTTGGAGATTAAATTTCATGCTTCATAAGAATAGTAAAACGTTTCAGGTGTTCTGATTCTCAAACCTTTTTCTCCATAAGAAGCTCATTTAATTAACCCTCTTGAAGAAGCCCCTCTCGGTCCGTCGCTTCCTGTGTATGAGCAGCGATGAACTATCTTCTTCAACCGAGGCAGGTCAGCGTTTTCTCGATTTTCCCACTGTTCTTCGCCCTTCAGTTCTCCCAATACCTTTTTGGGTATTTGTTGTTCGTCCTTACGATTCACATAGCCAGCCCATTGCAGCTTCCGCAGTCTAACAATCGTTGAGCCCCCCGGCTCGTCAAAAATCGTATACAGCTCATGAGTGTACCGGATTTGCCACTGGTTCTTTAGTAGCCTCCGTCCAATTATTCGCTCGGGACCCGTTTCTCAAAGGGTTTGGGTTAGGGTCATAGCATAGCACAGGTCTTATCAGATTCGCATACTTGGAGCTTTGTTTTCCTGTGTATGCAGCTGGTCTTCAAGATCAACAAAGCTGAACAAAATATTTTATTTGCGAGCTGTTTTCTTCGACGTATTTCATCTCTTTCATTAGCGATTCTCGGTATTTTGGACCCTAAACACGCAAATTCGCCCACATTATCGATACTGTATTTGCCAAGTGTGATATTTTGGATACTTAATGTATTTTTCCTCGACTGTGTCATGAGCTTTGTTTTATTCTCTTTGATTTGTAGGCCTAGTAGTTTTACTTCGCTGTTGAGTTTCAGGAAAAGTTCTTTGACGGTTGTTAATGACCCTTACAAAATATTGATGTCGTCCGCATAAGCTATCAAATGGATCGCTTTGTTTAGTAGCATCCGACAGGAGCTTTCTTATGACAATTCCAGAGCCATATTGAATAGAAAATGGCCAGCACAACTCCCAGCTTCAGTCCAATATTTGTGTCGGATAAGGACAAAGCAATAGCTAAATTCACCTTTAAGTTTCGAGGGATGCATAAAGGAAACTGACATTTAAGTTTAACATTCGATAGAGTAGCTATAATTAACCAAAACCCAATTAATTTTACATTCGCATACAGATATGATTTCTCGTAGCCTAAATATAATAAGTGTGGTATTTTGTTTCAAATTCTCATAACCATAATTTACCAAACTAAACCTTACCATCGTTTCCATAGAAACCACTTGAAAATGATTAAGCAAATAATTGAAACGGTATCAATATTTTCCAATGTGCATATATTGCATACATTTCGCTCTATCGTTGGCGTAATTGGTATCAATTTCAGCCACATATGCAGTGCAATTCAATTCATCATAGTCATCATCACCATCCTCCTCAGCATCATTGATTCATAGAAATCATTTACAATATAAACCACTGAGTTGAATCTGAACTAAATAAACAGTTGGTTGCACTGTGTAACACTATATCTTATTTTCTGCCAACTTTAAAATTTACTGGGTAACCTCACATATGAGTTCGGTGGAACTGCATGAACCGCATGCATATGAGTATAGAAATATATCGAGAACAAACTACGGGCAATCTGTTTAAGATATAATACGGCAATTTTCCTCTTGAGACATCTCAAAGTAATTTGATTCCAGCATTAAATCATCATCAAAACAGAACGATTGCGGACCGCATTAGTTGTTTTCCAGCATACTCACAAGCTTGGATTCATACTCGTACATGTGCGCATGCATATGCAAAATAAGTATCTTAGGATCTCTTTGGCTGTAACTAACTATGATAGTAGTTTTCCTAATAAACCTCAGCGTTTTGATATCAGGCTTATTATGACTCTGGCATCCGCCAATCTATATTTATTTGCTCCGTTCGATGCACGAAAAAAGAAGAAGAGGATAAAGATGAACAAGAGGTTTCACGAAGCATGAAAGTAGCACAAGTAATAACAGCCGACCACAAACTAATGCGCTGGGTAATTGCGATCGCGTACGGAACATTGTCCTATCATAAAGCGGAGCATGTTATATTTTACTTGCTCTGCTTCTAGGCGTCTCGTATGTTACCGCAGGGTTTATCAGGCTCCGTTTGATGAAGTATGAAATGAGACCTCGGTGAGCGTATCTTTAACTCTCAACAGCAAGATTTGCGCAAACTAATTTCACCTATGAGCAGATGCAAGATACAGTTGGGCTCGCGAATGATCAGTTAACGGAAATGGAAGTCATCATCGTGGCAACTAGTACAGCTCATTATAAGTACCGCGCTGGAGCAGCAGTCAAATTGCAGTAATGAAGTGCTTCTTGCATCGTCTTATGACTTGTTAATTAATACCTTACGAAGGCAACTGCGTGCGCGAAACTCATGTAAACTCAATTGAGAGTGAGCTGACATCATCTTTTCAATTTAATTTGTCCAGGCAAAGCAAAGGCACGAAAGTTTCTCACTAACAAAGACTTTATCCTTGACACTCTGGACTTGTAGATGTTTCTCGAAATCTTCAATTAAAATGTTGCAGAAATTGGTGACATAGTCGGTATAAAATCTGCAAAAATCCCAAAGGGTTTCATTATTCATTTCTGTCATCATCGCAAAACCCTTCAAAAAGGAAAGAATCTCAATAAATCTTTTCCCGTACATTTTTTTCATCCCCGAATGCAAATGCTCCGGTTTTAACCACATTTCAGAATCTTCAAGTTCTTGCTGGGATAGTGCATCACCCGAGAACGGTCTGCATCCAATAAAATCGCAAATTTGATTGGTTTTTGCGGTCACATTGCCATCATCAACTTTAGCGCAATGACACTTTATGAAGGCAATAGTCTCGAGTCAATTCCGCTCGATTACCATACGTAGGTAGTGGTTAGGTACACTCAGTCCTACGTGTGGGCTTCTCAGCCGCCTCTTAAGATATTCTTGCACGTCTTTCAGCGGACATTGGACATTAGGCGGTCGGTCATCCGCCAGATCCTGAATTCCTCGCAACGGTCAACCGTAGCAGTGCATTAAGAATGCAGTTGTTACGTTTTAAAGTGGTTGGCACTCAATCCTAAGTGCATAAACACAGCAAATGCCCACATATGTTATCCGCTTGATATGTGTTCAGGATGTTTTTATGCACTACCCAGATCAGACGTGGGACTTGCAAACTATAAATTTTAAATCTATGCCTTGAAGAAAATAATTGAAGTTGCAGTGCCAGGACCAATTAGTCCCGGGAACCAGTTCGTACTTAATGGCAGTCAGGTTACAAGTTGTAATTATGTTTGTAATGAATGACTGAATCTCGAGCAGTAGCATGGAATTAGTTCTCAGGTGAGAAGGCTTTGACTTGTCTTAAGTCTTAACGACAAAGATGATGATGAAGTCTAAGATACAGTGGGACGGGCGGATGCAATTGGTACAGCGTGTGGCGGCTGGGATCAGTGTGTGACAAGCAACAGGCAGCAGAAATATTATAATATGCAATTTTGCTACGCTTGCACTGGATTTTCGCTCTTGATTTGCTGTAATTACGTGGTCGTGTCGGTCGGTGGCCGTATCTTAGCCGAGTTATGTACGTAAAATGGATATACATAAATTACTATGAAATTATGATTCAAGTGCTTACATGCAGGAGTTATATATTCTTTTAAGGGGAAAATTGCTGTAATATATAGTATGTAGATACAAATTTGGTTTTGTGTTTGCATTCATCATGGTGCGAGTTTCGAAGAGCTTATATTTGGAGTTTCAGAAGGGCGTTAAATGTATGTTTTCTATGAAAACTGGTATTGTCATCCGTTTTCAGGAAATATAGAAAACTTAAAAAGTTGACTTGTGAAGAAATCCTATCCTAATGAAACTAAATCAGAATTTTAGTTTTATAAATTAAATCGTTGAATATATCGTGACGGACAAAAGTCTACAACAATCCCTTATATTGAGAAACCGGTTAATTGAAAGCTTTAATCAAAAATCCATTCATGTATATTTTTCAGTAACGTAAATATATTTATAATAAAATAATGATAAAAACATTTCATACCAGAATTAAGAGAAAAATCCTAAAAACATAAAAAATTGAATGGACAAAAGTCTACGACAGTCAGTGTTGACTCAGTTATACGCAAAAAATTTCGAACTAAACTTAACGGAATGTCATCAATATTTATTTACTTGGTATTGTTATGATTCCGTATATGTGCTGCTGCAATTCTGTTTTAGTTTTATCGCTAGTATCTAACTGTAAGAACCGCAAAATGACATCGCGAAAGGAAATTTCTAGTGATATCCGAAGTTTGGTCGTACAGTATAAAAAAGACAATAAATCGTGCTCGGAAATCGCAAAATTACTGAAACTTAAACGAACTTCTGTGCATACGATCATCAAAAACTTTGAAAACAGTGGTTCCATTGAAAATAAGCCGCGAACTAGCCGACCGAAAAAATTTTCGTGCAGAGACATTAGCTTTATTCTAAAAGAAGTGAACAGTAATCCAAAAATAACTGCTCCAGATTTGGCGAAACAAGTGGCTACGGAAAGGAAAAAGAATGTCCATGGAAGAACTATCACGAGAACATTAAATATTCATGGGTTTCACAGTAGAACTCCACGTAATATCCGCCAAAAACCGACTTCGGCGTCTACAGTTCGCCAAGGCCCATATTGACAAGGACAATGATTTTTGGAATCGCGTCCTTTTCACAGATGAGTCCAAATTCAACATTTTCGGAAGTTATGGTCGCAGTTAAGTATGGAGGAAAAAGAACACGGCTTTAGAGACCAACAATTTGATTCCTACTGTCAAGCACGGTGGAGGTAATGTGATGGTTTGGGGAGCCATCGCTGCATCTGGGGTTAGCAGATTGGCTTTTATTGAAACTACGATGTACCGTTATGTCTAGAAGAACCTGTTAGAACAACATTTGAAGCCATCAGTGGAGAAGTTGGGTCTTGGAAAGAGATAGATTTTCCAACAAGACAATGATCCAAAATATACAGCACTTTTCGTCAAGAACTGGTTGTTGTACTACCCTCCCAGGCAACTTAATACGTCTCCGCAAAGTCCAGATTTAAACCCAATAGAGCATGTATGGGAGCTTTTGGAACGGAAAATGCGAAAATGCCACATAAAAAATAAAAATTTGTTGAAGGAAGCGCTTGTTACAGAATGGGAGAGTATCACATCTGTAGAAACTGCTAATTTAGTTGCCTCTATGCCCCCAAAAGACTGCAAGCAGTAATTGATGCAAAAGGGGGTCCAACCAAATATTAAGCCAGCAAAAATTTTTAAAATTTCCAATACGTTTAGTTGAAAATATTTTGTGTAAAAGACAGCCACCACTGACTGTCGTAGACTTTTGTCCATTCATTTTTTATGTTTTCACGAATTTCGTCTTAAGTTCGTTATGAAATGTTTTTATCTTTGTTTTTTTTTTATAAATATATTAACGTTACTGAAAAATGCACAACAATAGATTTTTGTTTAAAGCTTCCAATCAACCAGAATCTCAATACAAGGAGTTGTCGTAGCCTTTTGTCCGCCACTGTAGGAAATTCTAATGACCGAAGGGATCAAACATCTATGTCAATATCACTTTTTAGGGTCTTATCAAACATTGCAAAATTTTTTAGGGGGGCCCCCCTAATGCTGATATGGCCCTTAAACATTTTTTTTATCCAATGTAATCGAGTAGGGTATGAAATGATCAGAGCTTTTAGAATTTGAAACAAAGAATTCATTTCATGCATCAGGGGCCCAGGGGAAGGCAAAACGCACAAAATACTTATGTCAAACCCCCCTTCACCGTGATTAGACACCTTTGAGCCGAAAAATCAGAAAAAAAATCACGGAAATACGTCTTTATGAGAACAAGGGCAACCAATACCTCAGGAAGCAAAATTCACTAACTTTGTTAATAAAACTATGAAGAAGCAAATGCCAACGGCTTTAAGAATACCTTACAGCTCTCATTCAAAAATTGGTGATTTTAGTTCCAGGAAATGTCCTACAAACAAGCTCGTCTGAATATCGTTATTCAGACAAAGTTTCAAACATATGTGGTAGGAGGCTCCCTGGGCAATGCCTAAAAAAGTCCTTGCGGCTTCCAGCGCCAAAAAGGATGGAGAGGGTGCTCAAAGGCAATTTTTTCTTGTTTTCAGTGAGGAAAATTGCTTGAGGCCCTAATTAAAGATTTTCAAATTCCTTGCAAAACAATATATTCATAGCTATCTTTTGCAGCATATCTCGGAAATTGTGGAACTTACTGAAGCTTTCATTGAAATTGGAATCAAACCCCATCAAATTTCCTGTGAATTGGTGCACCCACAATTATTCTCATGTACCATCTTTCAGAGATGAAGCTTATAAAAATACAAATATTGTGAAGATTTCAAGTCCTTTTTGCCATTTTTCGCGCAAATTTCCAAAACAGATCTTGAAAAAATCTATAAATTCAATATTAAGACTTGCCTTATTTTCCGCAAACTCATATCTTATTTTTCCCTATCTGCTACTACCTTTAAAAAATACAGAATCAATATTTTCAGCTGTTAATTTGTTACTCAACATAGAAATAAAACGAGATTTATTTTATTATTTACTTTATTTATGCTAAAAGAAGCAGGTATGTATACGTGAACGACACCACATGGACAAAAGAATAGGCAGATGTTTTTCAAGGCCAGATGTTATTCAAGTACAGGGGACTCGGTAAGGGACCGGCGGTCATTTTAGAGTAAATTTTCTTAGAATAGTATAATGTATACATAAAAGAGACACGAGTAGGCATTTTTGCTTGCTTGAGTACCTAAATATGTAAACACGTGGCATATGTGTGCATACTATCTAGAACATGATTCTTACAAGCGCAATATCTGGGAAATAGTGGGTCTTAGAGAAAAAATCATAGGGACCATTTTTATAGAGAATTTTAAGATCTACAACTTTGCTCTAAGTTACTTAAACCTAAAATTTTGACCTTGGGCCCCGAATAAGTCCCTAAGCTCACATGGGACTGATGGGGACTTTTGACACTTTATTCCTTGTGGTAAACCTAAGTACTCTACGAAGATTTGGCTCTGTCGGAATTTTCTTTATTTCAATTGTCTAAAATGACCGGACTAAAGATCATATTTTTAAATATCTGGCTGGTCAACTGTTTGACGCGCTCACAGAAGACAAGGAGGAGGCAATCAAGGCAGCACCCTAGAATTCACTGTGCATTGCCGTCAAACGACATTGAAATTGTTCTGGGTGACCTCAATGCAAAAATCGGCCGAGAGACGGCACATAGAGGAACGATCGGAGGGCGCAGCCTCCATGTAGAAACCAGCGACAACTGACAGTGCCCGATAGACTTCACTACTAGCAGAAGCTTCACAGTAACCTCCGCATACTTTCCACAACCGTACATCCATAAGGTCCCCCGATGTTCGCACATTCAATCAAATGGACCCCGTTTTCGTACAAAAAAGAGTGGCCACCAGCATTCTAAATACGCGCTCGTTCTATTATGCTGTCCATGATTCGGACCACTACCTTATAAGGGTCAAACTCGATACCGCATCTCCAAGAGCTGCAAATATGGAACATCAATCATACAAAGGTATCAGATACACAACCTAAACGGTAGTTCTGTAACGTCCACATATATTTCAGCGCTGGAAAATTACATCCATATATTCTCAAAGAATGACATCAAAACCGAGTAGAAAACTGTAAGACATCCGGCAATAGAAGCGGCCGAACAGATCTTGGGCCATCAACCAAAACAATATAGGAACGACTAGTACGACGAAAAATGCAAAGAAGCAGTTAAAATGGAAGTAGGTAAAAAGAAACTAGGTGTATAAAGAAAACATCCAGCGTGCAACTCGGTACAAAAAAGCACAATATAAATAAAACATGCCGCTACATAAAGTCAGATTGGCAACTTTTTCTATTAAAGAAATCTTTGCAAAAGTACAAAAGGATCAATCATAGTAGTCAATTATTTTGTTTATTTGATATCAATCATAGTTGACCCAGTCAAAATCAAAAACAGGTATCTGCCATACTTCCAGAAGCTGTTCACAGCGCTACTAGCAACCACTGAAGCTTTGAATATTCCAGGAATATAATAATAGGTCCCAGCTTCACAATCAACCAAAGACAAAGTGCATTACCTCAGAAAAACTAAAGCTTCTGGAACTGAAGGAATACCAACAGAACTCTAAGTGACCATCTCAATAAATTAATATACAAAATATGGTCAGAGGAGCAGTTATCAAAGGACTGGCGAAACAGTACAATGTAATATACGAGTACCCTGTATGCAAAAACTGGGGACAACTAAGGTGTAGAAATTATAAAGGCATCGTTTTACTGTGTATGTCATATAAAGTCTTCTTGAAAATCATAGAAAAAAATTAAAAGCGTACTACGAAAGTATTAAATAGAATATCAGAGAGGCTTTCGAAGTGCACGGTTTACAACTGACCAAATATTCTCAGGTCAAGCAGGTGCTCGAGAAATGCTCATCGATGTGCGCCAGCTCTTGGTAGATTTCAAGTCTATTCAAAATAATGCTTGACCAAACCAAATCCATATGGTCAAAATCACGATTTCAAGCCCTATTCAAAATACTGCTTGACCAAACCAAATCCATATGGTAAAAATTACGATGCTAAGTACTGAGTCCCAGATCAAGGTACACGGTGAACTAACCGGCAGCTTCAAAATGGAATCAAGCTTAAAACAAGGGGATGGACTTTCCCCAATGATCATTAATATTGCGCTGGAACACCTTATAAGCAAGACAGCAGTTGAAATCTCTGGTGCAATAATGTTCAAGGCAACACAAATGGTAGCATATTTGATGACGTCAATATTATGAATCGTTCAATCTCAGATGCCAAAAGAGCATTTCTGAGCCCATAATCTAAGGCAAACCGAATTCGCCTACAAATCACTGAAACTAAAACTAAATTTAATTCATGACTCAAACGAGGAAGAACAATCCTGCCCGACAAAACCTGACCATAGGAGCCTATAACCTTGAAAGCCTGGATAATTTTATTTATTTTGGAGCCAACCTTAAAAGGACGAGATTGGATGCCGCATGAATGCTGCTAATTCAGCCTTTTACCCCATACTTCCTATTCTTAAGTCCAAAGTTCTTTCCAGGCAAAAAAGGCTTCGTACTTACAAGTCACTAGTCAAACCTACGCCATTACGAACAAGCGAATCCGAAAAGACAGTAGATGTATTGTATTTGAACGCAAAGGCCTCCGAAAAATTGACGGCCTTGTGAAACAAGGAACAGAGTGGAGACAACGATACAATGATGAGTTGTATGAATTATTTGACGAGCCCACTGTATCTACTTGGTTAAAGTTACCCAAATTACAATGGATGGGCCATATAGAAAAAAAAAGAATTAAAGAAAACCGGCTACTCAAAAAGACATTAAAGGGAAGAGCACAAGATAGACGTCCAGCGGGAAGGACTCGATGGAGGATATGATAAATACGGACAGCAGATTCTTGATGGGAGCGAGCAAGTGGCGAGCGAGGTTGCAGAACCATAATAATTGGAGATTTATTCTGGAGGCTGAGGCTGGGGTTAGGCCATCACAATATAGATAGTGATGATTACCACATTTAAGCTATGAGTCCAAAAAATTACGTAATATGAGATAAAGACAGTTCATCGTAGCTCAGATTTCGAAATTGAAGGACGCGGTCAATAGACAGAGATAGTTGGAGGCGCTATTTGCAGTAAGCGAAAGCTCGAGAGGGGATGTAGTGATACGAAAAAGAAAAAGATGAGATAAGTGATTTGTGAGCCCGTGAAATTACTTAATTCTTGAAAAATGTTGTGGTTTTACATGTTTTTGGACAAATTTCGCCAATTAATGCCTCAGACGTTGTAACCCGTGCCGGTATATTTGGAACATCAAAAGGAAATTTAATTTAAGTCTGAAAATTTTTTTTCATACGACGTACTGCTTTGAGTTATGTGCCAGAAACTGAACACAGAAACTACAGTCGCCTGCAAGTTTTGTATAAAATGTTCTCCCAGCTTAGCAGCTCTGCGACCCCCCAGAAAAACTAAAACTGGCAAGAAACTCATTGATCTTTAATTTTAATCCGGAAGCGTGCTGCCATACGTAAGCCCTGCATATATGAAGCAGAAAAGATAGACAAGATAGTGCGGGCAATTTTCTCCACCCACCCCGTCCTTGTTGATACTTTCCACAGCAGAACAGCAATCTTCGCTCAGCTAGAACTGGAAGAGGCAGTCATATCATTAAAATCAAGGAAGATTCCAGGTTCAGATGGCATCCCAGCTGAGGTATTGCATCTAGTCTGTCAGCATTGCCCTGACTTGATGCTCAGCACATTCAACACTTGCCTACGGGAAAAGATTTTCTTTTAACGTTGGAAGGTAATGAGACTCGTACTGATCAGCAAGGAAAAGGGGAATCCCGGATCGCTATCTGCATACTGCCTGCCCAATGAGCTGATATGTCTCGGGATTTTAAATGAAAATAAGCCTTTCTTGGTCAGAGCTATATTTATTTCTCAACGTGGTTGATTTTGAGAGCAATTCACGTAGTGTAGTGACTTTCCAGCATTTAGATGTCCCTTCTGTAGTACGAAACGTTCAGACCTTCAAAATATGCCGTAGTGTTTGCAATGACTTCCTCATTCGATCTAAATCTCATCTCCTGGAGCCACCACCTGAGGTTTGGGAACAGATAATAGTCGCCGGGGGTCAAGTTTGGAGAAGAAGGATGGATGAGTAGCCAATCGGATCGTAGTTGGTCCGATTTGGCCATGGTTCTCAAGGATGTGTGTGGCGGTGCATTATCATGATGATACAGAACTTTTTTTGTTGGCATATGGGGCCCTTCTTTCTTTATTTTGTCATTCAGTTTATCCAATAATGCTGCTGATACTTTCTTGTGACCATTCTTCCCTTCTACACGTAACCGATGTAGATTGTTCCGACCGAGCGTTGGTCTTTTGGCAGATTTAGTCATCTTTTAAGCTACTCTGTAGACTGCCCATTGAACTCCGGTGGATGGTAATGTACCCGCGTGTATTAATCGTCACAAAGCTTCAAAAAAAGTCTGCTCGATTATGCTGCAACAACGCCGAACCAGCCATTGAACTATCAATGCGCTGCTTTTGCTCGATGATCAGCAAACGCTTTTTAGCTTTTTCATCTCCAAAATTAAGTGCAAAACGTATTCCGCTTATTCCTTTGAGATACCCAGAGCCTCAGCCTTACTTGCGGTACTTCACTTTATGATCACCGAAAACGATACGATGCACTTCCTTTACGATTTCTGCGTTTGTAGCCTCTTTTAGCTTTCCAGAGCTTGTATGACCCATTTTAAATTCACTAAATCACAGATAAGCGGTTTTTCTCGAAGGGACAAATGTGATATAATATTTCTGTAATTATTGCAGTAATTGCTCAGAAGTTTATTGCATCAAAAACAATGTTTGATCAAGATGCGATATTTCAGGTTTTCAATTTTTTTCTTTTACGAAGGTGAAAGAAGCATCTCCCTAACGACGATAGTTTCGAAACGAATGGACAAAATATTATGAAAGCTCAGACACAAACTATTGACAAATGAAGTTCTGGGAATGAGTCATGTTAATTTTCCTGCGTTGCCACCTTTTGAAAAAATTTCGGGAGTATTTATTCGAAAGTACGGCTTTAGAGCAGGACGCTCCACCATTGATGCACTTGCAGAGTTAGTAAGCGCGGTCGAAAAGGTGGAGGCACATAGTCGTACCACGCTGCGAGTGGTTCTGTCGGTGACACTTGGTGTTCGCAATGCCCCTAGATGGATGGAAATTCTTAGTATGTTAAAAACCTCTTTTTAGGTTCCAGAGAGATTACCTGAAGCACCTAAGCCTGCTTTGTAATACGAGCCAGGGCCGACGAAGGATGGAGGGTACATCGGGTGTTGCTTGAGATCTATCCTTGGTCCAGGCTTGTGGAACATATCATAGGAACGGCTACTGAGACTAGAGCTGCCGGATGAGTCGCGCTCTGATCGGCTATGCGGATGATGTTGCAGCGCTAGTTGCTAGACGCAACATCGAACAGGTGAAACTTAGACAAGATATGCTGATGTACCGGATGAGAGACTGCACGACCACTAGCGGGCTCAGCGTAGGACTAGAGAAAACCAAAATGGTCAGCCTGATAAAGCAAAGAATCCCTAGAGTAAGGGTGGTTAGTATTGGGGAAGAATTGGTTGAACCAAAAGCATCTGTAAACTACCTGGGGTCGGTGAGCGACTCGAAGATGAGCTTTTTTGAGCAAGTCAGGACAAAGACTGATAAAGCTGCTTCAAGCGTATCGCCTCTGAGTCGACTTATAACAAACGCAGGGGGCCCAATCCATCAAGAAGGTAAATTTTGATAAGGTCCTAGAGTCGGTGCTATTGAACGGAGCAGAAGTTTAGGGTGAAACTCTCAGCAAGGAGATGTACCGAAAACGTTTGACACAGGTACAGAGAAAAGGAGACTTGAGGACTGCATATTCATTATCGACCGATCTCTGATTCAACGGTGCTAGTCATCGCAAGTGTGATTCCTGTCAACTAACTTTCCAGTGAGTGCCGCACTATGTACCTGCGTGTAAAAGAAGAATTTGAAACATACAGTTGCCCGCGGGGAGAGACAACAATCACTCAATATAGGCAGCAATCCTGAGTGAATGGCATGAATATTTCTCTGCGTGTGTCCGCGATTGTATTTGTTGATATAAATGTGTCCTTTACTTCATTTTAATATTTCCAATTTGCCCTTTTATTAGTGGACTTTATTTAAGGTAGCAGAGTGTAGTTTTAAATAGACTTTTTCCAAGCGGTACAGTTTATTTATTGATATAATGAAGATGTACATTATTCATTATACAGCAGTGAAATTTATCATGATTACTTGGTCACCAAAATTTACAGAATTTTCTACAACCAAAACACAAGATGTTAACTGTGATTAATACAAAAAGTTTTCAGAAAATTATGTTAAATTTTTTTTTAATTATAATAGAAGGATCTATGGCAATTATGTGTGAAACAAAATATCACCCAAATGCTCGCCACGGCTACGACATCAAACTTCTATCCGATGGTCCATATTTTCAATGACTCTGAGACATCATTAAGGTTCAATGTCGTTAATGTGCTGAATTATCGCATCCTTTAGCTCTTGAATTGTTCTTGGCTTATTGACGTAAACTTTTTCTTTTAAATATTCCTAGAAAAAGGAATACAACGTTGTCAAATCACATGATCGTGGCAGCCAATTAACATCGCCACAACGTGAGATAACACGGCCATTGAATTTCTCGCGCAAATCAGCCATTGTTTCGTTGGCTTTGTGGCAAGTGGAACCATCCTGTTAGATTCATAGCCTCAATTTCTGGCCACAAGAAGTCCATTATCATCTCGCAATAGCGAACACCACTCACGGTAACTGCTTGGCCGTCCTCATTTTCGAAGAAGTACGAGCCGATGATGCCGCCAGCCCATAAACCTCACCAAACAGTCTTTCTTTATGGATACTTCGGCTTTTTAACAATTACTCGTGGATTCTCATTTGCCCAAATGCGGCAATTCTGTGACTTTGTTGAAAGTGTGCCTCGTCGCTGAAGATGATTTTCTTTGTAAAGTCACCATTCCCCTCTGTCTGTTCAACCAACCATTCGGCGTATTTCCGACGCTTGAAATAGTCAATAGGCTTCAGCTCTAGAGTCAATTGAACCTTGTAAGCGTGTAAATTCAAATCTTTATTCAAAATTCGCATCAGTGATGTTCATGAGATGTTCAATTATTGGGCACGACGACGAGTCGAAGTTAATGGCCCTTCTGTCTCACTATCGCGAACAACAGCAATGTTTTCCAGAGAATGAACTAGGCAAGCATACACACGTGATTTCACATTTCCTACAGACCCGGCTTGCTGAAATTCGAACACATTTGGTCGATTTTGCTGACGAATAAAATCACGAAGTGCACGAAATGCATTTTGATTTGAACGCTCATTTTTGTAAAAGGCTTGAACAACCTTAACGCGCTGCTCAATTGTGTACCTCTTCATAGTCAAATTTGTTAAACACTGAAACATGGTCAAATTTGTTAAACACTGAAACAAAGAAAAGTCAAATTAAGTTGGGCGAAAAACTTGATGTAAAGGCGTGATTCATAAGTAACATCGTGCATTATGGTTGGACCACCCTTTATTACATACAATAAAACATTATAATTATTTGAGTCAAATTATAATATGTATCACTAACTAATTCTAATAAATGTTGTCAAAAAACTTTATCTAATCCTAACAGTAAAATATTATAAGTTTCCTAATTTACACGTTAATCTTATCTCTAGTTATTTAAAATAACGAACACAAACAAATTAAAATAACGATTAACGTTGCATAAATGAGCTGCACCAAAAAAAGAAAAAATAACGAATAAGTACGAATAATTTAGTAATTGCCATTTAGCCGCCAAAGCCTAGACTGCCACGTCTCAGTAAATGAGTATCTTCATTGCACTGTTGATCCCCCAGGATCGAATTTGGAGAGTATTCTATCTTCCTATTGGCATTCCATCTTCCTTTCATATTATGTGATCGAGGTACCATCAGAATCAAAAGCATATCAATTCGTCTCCAGATCCACAAATACTTCTGGTAGAATAAACCCCATAATGAGACAAGTCTCTATGTACCCGTCGGTAGGGTGGAACGGCTGCGAAATTCAGGGATTTTCGCTCACAGTTACAGGGTTCCTGGTGTTATTTCGAAAAAGCTTAAAAAATGTATCAACTCTTATCGCTTTGACAGTTCGATAATTTTTTCGATTCATTTTATAGTGTTTCCAATCCATCTCAGGTTTCCATACAGACCAGTACATGCGAGGAAATGTATCTTTAAAAAATTCATAACATTTCCATTGCACTAGCACTCTGATTATACCAAATTGGACACCTATATTTCAAAACTGCTCTAACGAGAGCCTTTTAACAGATAACTTTCACGTTGCGATTAATGTATCTAAAATGAAAGAGTCTTCGAAGTAACATGAATACTTCACGCCCTTTACTGAGGATGATTTTGACTTGTCTATTATAGAACAGATACTGATCGAGATACACACCAAGGTATCGAACACAGGATTTACGTGGAACCCATTCTAGACCAGCCATAATGTGGAAATCTTTCCAATTACGTTTCAGGGCTTGACTAGCCAACCGTTGGATTGTCCCAAACAGAATTGTTTCGCATTTTTGCGCATTCACTTTCATTCGCCAATTGCCCATGGAGACCAGCACATCGTTGAACATTTTTCGAAGATTCCTTTGAACGACTTATTCCTTTCGTTCTGCCGCATAAATTTTTGTATCAGGTCATCAAGAAATGCCGCCAATAATCATGTTTGCAACACGGTAAAATCAAAGCCGTTCAATAAATTGTGAACGAATATAGAAAAGAGCAGAGGCGCTATGACTGTTCCTTGCTATTGACCATTAGAGACCTTAAAGTCACGCTTCGTCGTCAGATTTCCATCACTTACAAGAAACGATTTTCAATATAATATATTACACATCATGGCGTGGTTTCTGGGCAATTTGTCCTGAAGTAGCTTAAAATCAGCCCGTCTAACCAAAAACATATCGAAGGCTTTCTCCATATCAATGAGAGCTCCAACACATTCTCTTTTATTTAGTTTCCAACAAATGTCTGAGATTACCTTCGCTTTCGCATATATTGTCGAATGCCTGGCACGGAACATAAACTGGCAATTCGGTATCGACTCATTGTTCTCGATGTGGGCGTTTAATGCTTATTTCAATATCACTTCAAACAACTTGCTGATGTTAGACAGGAAACTGATTGCGTGACGGCTTTTAGGGCTCAAAGATTCCTTTCCTTTCTTCAAGATCGGAAATACCTTAGTCTTTTCCACTGATTTGAAAAAAATGAATGGTTCAACATGTTGTGGAACAATATGCTATAATTTCTAATAGCACGCAAATGTCGTAATACAGGGTTTTCCAATAAGAAGTGTTAAAATGCCTTTTTAGGGTTTTGTGAAATAATTTTACAAAACCCTACTAGTTTCGCGACAGTCTGTCCGTCCGTGTGTCACAGCAGTTTTCCTCGGAAACTACTTGAGCTAGAAACATCAAATGTAGTGTGTAGGTGTAAAGTGGTGATCTCTTCAAAGTTCAACTACAAAAAACTTTTAAAGGTATTTAAGGGGGTCTCCCCATATAGGAAAATGACCCCCCGAAAAAAAAAATTTCATTGAAGGTAGCTGATATGGGTATCAAATGAAAGGTCTTCATGAGAACTTTTCAAAACAGGTCTTAGTTTGGCAAAATTTGCTTCGAAGGGCGCACAGGGAGGGGAAATACACGAAAAATTTGTGTCCCCCCCCCCTCGCGATTGGACACCTGTGATGTTGTGAATGTAGGCCTTGGTGAGTACAACAACAACAAATACGTAAGAAGTCGCAATTCACTCAACTTTGTTAGTAATAGTATGATTTATCGATTTTATGTTTTCTTGAATAAAATCTTAACGGTACCCTTAAATTCAATGAAATTCAGTACGTGGATGTCTATTTATAAGATTGATCTATCCTCAAAGTTTCATAAAGATTGAATCATATTTAGCGATGTTATAGCGGTTTGAATTTTCCTGTATTACTATGGAACAATATGCGCTGCATTTATTACTATGGCAACATATGGCTATGGAACAGCATGTGCTTTTTACCGACTCAGACACTACAGTTTTACTAGGATTTGCATGAAAATTTCAGGAATGATAGGTGTCATGAATATCTTTGAGAATCGGTTCAGCTAGTGGTATCAGTAATCGTAAAACAAAATAGTGGCTGTTTTAAATGCAAAGATTGAATAATTTTGAGTTATTTTTTCCCAACTTCAACTTTTAAGGTGCATGCTTTGAACACTTGATTCAATTTAATGAATGACTGAAGATGAGTACCTACAATTAATGCTCATAAGTGAAACAAGTCAAGGAGGTGGGAGAGAGCTCCTAGCAAAAGGTTTTCGTAACCATTATAGGATTCGAAAAAATTGGCCATTAATCGATGATAACAGTGCAGGAGAGTGGCCCCTGAAAAAAAATTCATCAAACGTAGCCGATACGAGTATGAAATAAAAGTTTTCATGGGAGCTTTTCAAAACAGTTCTTAAACTGTCAGTTTTTGCTTCAGTGCGGGCACAGGGGGGAAATACATGAAAAATGTGTTTCCTCCGTCGCGGATGGACATCTGAAATAATTATCAAGGGAGATGTTTATGAGAATAACAATTCTAAAAACCTCAGAAGTCGAAATTCGTTCAACTTTGTTAATAATAGTATGATCTTTGAATTTCATGTTTTCTCCAATAAAATCGTCTTTGACATGTTTCTTGATTTGATTCGATCTGGTGACTGCATTTTGTAAATTGAATACAAAACCCTTCTGACATGAGCGTAGGTCTGTTTACCCAACTTGTTTCATATAAACGATCGGATGTTTATTTCATTATAAAGAGGAAGGTATACCGTTAACAGTGAAAAATTACATCAGGCAAATGACCACCACGGCCACGCTTATAGGACCATATCCTTTTCATGAAATTTTGCATAACCAAATCGCAAAGTGGCTGCTCTATGTCCTCGATAGCCTCATGAATTCCATCTTTGAGGTCTTGAATCGACGCTGGGCTGTTGGCGTACACCTTCTCTTTTACGTGGCCGCAAAGGAAGAAGTCGCAAGGTGTTAAATCACAAGATCTCGGTGGCCATTGTGATCACCTCTTCGAGAGATAACACGGTCCGGAAACTTGTTCCGCAAAAGATCAATAGTTTCGTTGCTTGTGTAGCACGTAGCGCCGTCTTGTTGAAAGTGAACGTTGGCCAGATCATTATATTCAATTTCGGCCATAAAAAAACATTATTCATCTCTAGATAGCGCAATCCATTCACCGTAACTGTTGCTACAGCCTCATTTTCGAAAAAGTAAGGTCCAATGACTCCGCCGGATCATAAACCGCACCAAACCAGTCACACGTTGAGGATAGAGAGGCTTTTCAACAATAACTCTTGGGTTTTCCGAGCCCCAGATGCGATAATTTTGCTTGTCGACGAAGCCACCGAGGTGGAAATGGGCCTCATCACTCAAGATGATTTTTCGATGGAATTCCGGATCATTTTCATGCATTTCGTGGACCCAATCAGCAAAGACACGACATTGTTGTTGATCGACCAGCTTAAGTTCTTGATTTAACTGAACTTTATAAGCTTTAAGACCCAAATCTTTATGCCTAATTCCAAAGAACGACAAGGAACGGACAAACCTGGGTTTTCTTCAACACTTTTGGCAACAGCAGCAATATTCTCGGCTGTTCTTGAGTGACGTGCACGGGTTTCATTCTTCACATCACTAAGTTGTCCCAACAGCTCGAATTTTTCTACCAATTTCTGTATTACGGTCCGACAAGGTGCTTCACGACGACCCAAAAATGTTCGAGTTTCCCGGACCATCTCTGCCAAATTTTCACCATTTTTATAGTGAATTTCAAAAATTTCAATGCGTTGTTGAAGCGTGTATCGTTCCATTTCTATTAATGGCGTAGTTTCCACTGGTTAAATGTCAAAAAATGACAGCTACAAAAGTGGCATCTACCGAAATAGCGGGCTATTCAAAATAACACCTCTTATTGGAAAACCCTTTACTATATTTGGCAAACCGCCAATACTACATGATTCCTTGTTGTTTATCCTGCCAAATTTGAGACACAAGTCGTCATAGCTGACAAAATGATCAATGAAATCGTCGCTCGATATGAGGTTGGAGATCAATGTTTCATTGAAATGAACAATGGATTCGACATTCAGGCTTGTTTGAAATCAGAAACATTTACATCAACGACTTCAGAATGTATTTGGCTCCCTCTCTCGGAGTTTGGTGGATGGACCAACTCAAAATGAGTTCCAATCAAAACAAGCTTCTGTAAACCGGCACATATGACCGAATCGTACACTAAAAACACTCACCTAAGAAAAACAAATGACTTAGGCGCTGTGAACCTGAGAGGCCAAATTTGACTTGTGCACTCTCCACGTTCATCGTAAAAGAGACGGTTCTCTTAAAAGAGACGGTTCTCACGCCGGAAGGGAAGAAATAAGCGAACCAAAACGTGATAGCTGTGCTTGACAGAAAACTAAAAAAAAAAATTTCAAAATCCCCCAAATTTATGTATACGTAAGGAAAACGAACAGTGAAAATTTATGTGATGTTCAATTTAGAATATTAAGTTTTGGAAAGTAATAAAAATTTGTATATTGATTTTATACGGATACTCTCTTAGTGACAATGTAAATTCCAAACCTGCGAAGCCGCAGGCGAATCTAATAAGAAACGCAACGAAGTTTAAAAATTTACGATTAATTTTTAAGTCAAATATTCTCATGTTCTATGCTAAAACAGCATGTAAGTATCTGTTGCCGGACAACTATTCAAACGATGAACTTGATTGCTCCAAATGAATTATAGCTTAATATTTGCGCTTTTTATTGAATAAATTAATGTTATTGCCTGAATAATCAATTATCAAAAGTTTTTGCAACTTCCTTCGGCTTCAAGCTAACATATCAATACCCCAAGCAAATTCACTCACCATTAATTAGAAACAACAAACTAATGGATTTAGAGAACAAATAATTTATTCGTTACGGCTTCACATTATTTCATTAGTAATTGATTTATACAACCTCGAATTTATTGTAGTGCTTTGAAGCACTTCTTTTTTATTGAAAATCTAATAAACAAATTGCCCATTATTGACCCCTGCGTTGTTGAGAATGATCTTAATAGTGGCATGTACTACAAAACTATTCAGATAATTCCTCCAGCTCCAGACAATAATCTCAGTCAATTTGTTTGGCATCGACTACAAAAGAGTCAATCAATCAGCGATCAGAACAATTCGATGGACGGCGGCATTGGCCAATCGTTGGTATGATGAGGAATAAGAACAAGTTTTCTTTTGTCTGCAATTATCACCAACGTCGGTTTGGATATGCCTTCCACTGCCAAATGTGTTCCCGCCTACTTAAGACAATTCTTAAGAGATTGACTTTGTTGATGGTGTTAACGGTTTGGAGATGTTTAAAGGCGTTTCTTACTTTAGGGGTAATTTGGCACAGGTGTGTAGCTGATTGGGTTGATGAGTGACTTTACCCGGTAATGAAAGGTAGGACCGAGAGAAATGACCAGAGAAAGATCAAGCAGAAACGTGTGTAATGCATTGACTTTAAAGTTATCTGCCCTTTCAAATCCACCGCGAATTATCCACATTAAACTTTGTCCACTTTCCGAACACTTTTCTTTTCCAATTCCCAACATTCAGCAGCTCACACCGGAACATTGTTCAGCGCTTAGTGGCAAGCTAAAATGATGAATGACATCAAGGGCATAAATGGAGTCCCCCTGAATTATTATTGTTATTATTAAACTCTGTAACAAATAAGAATTGGAAACAGTTCAGTAGCCTCAACGAGACTTAATCCAACTACCCTCCAACTTCTCACTATACGCATTGGCCGGCGCGGTAATAGCCGCTCTTGCGTGGAGCCTCAATTAGCAATTAGGGTCGCGCTTGAATCTTTCTTTACAGAGGATTTCCGTCTTTCTGCTCACTAAGACTACACAAAGAATAAGAATCTTTTGTTGATGGAATGCGCAACAATCAAGGAGTTTTGTTAACATGATCACGATCCGAGCATGGCCAGAACAGATTGATTAAAAATATTCTCAAAACGAGTCGTATAATATGATGTTGTGTAATCCTGCAATCGATTTTTTCGGGAACGAATAGTAAATGACCCAGCATCAAAGTAAATTAACACTAATGAAGTTCACTGTACAGTAGATACACGATGAACTGAAGATACCATCGATTTAGTAGAACCAGTGAATGCTCCGCTAATTTCTATGGATCATTATTTGTTTGGGTAGATATATGGATACATGGGAGTTATTGACTAAATATTTGTAATATTGTAAATAGTCATTCGATTCAAATATGAATTTTGATAATATAGCGATATTTTTTTTAGTAATATTTCGTTGGTGGATTGGATCAGTTTTTTATTTGTTTTGTATTTGTTGGTTGTTACTGGATATATAAAACTTCTAATGATTGTGTCCCAATCCGTAGCGTAGATAATCCCCGCCACATTGCAGAAAATCATGAAAAACTTCCACGAAAGGCTGAATACTACATGAGCTGATAATCCAGGGGTTTTCAATGAAAACAAGCATTTATATTCATTCACTTACACTTAGTATAGTAATTTGCCAGCATTTTAATGCCCTTTCTGCAGTAAGAAACGTCCAAACCTTCAAAACACACCTTGGCATTCGCATTGACTTCCTCATTTGATCTGAATCTCATTCTCTGGAGCCCCGCTTGAGGTTTGTGAACAGATAATAGTCGCTGGGGGCCAATTTTGAAAAATACGGAGGGTGAGTAACCACCTCGAATCGTAATTGATCCAATTTCACCATCACTGTGATAACTGTCAACACCTTCAACCGTGTTCACTTCGACGTCTTATTTTTCTTAAAATTTCTTGCGAATATAGTGATTCCTGGTTCGGTTATAAGTGATCTTATTGTGCAAGCCTTAGCTACGGTGCAATTGCTTCATTATTGAGTGTTTTCGGTTCCCTTTGCAGCCCTGATGTCATTTTGAATATTGGGTTTCGTATCTTTAAACTTTAATTATAATCGTAAAACGAAAACAAAGCAGCGTTTCAGTGCCACCTATTTGCTGAGTTGAAATTTGCACAGTAGTGTTCACAACCCTTTATTTAAGTTTGCAACCTTACTCATCCGTTGCATAATCAGATGTCATCTTGCCGTCGGCATCCTTCGTTGGAGTCTGAATTGAATATCTCGATCTTATAATCCAGTTATAGTGCATATTGCGTGAACATTTCATTCATGTCCCCAAAGTTCAAGTGAAATTCATTTTTCCGTGTCGATTGATAACACCTGTACACAGTAACAGTACCATCTGTGCGTTGACTAATATTTTAATAAATTGCACTCAACTACCGTGTCGTTATTCTGTTCATCAACCGTGAGTTATTCCATGTACAAAAGTTAATTCCGACGAGTTAAGTTGTTTGAGTGAATTTTTAATGGAGTCGTTTATACGTATACAATGACATTTTGCATGTCATCATCTTGCACCGATAAAACAAACAATAAAAACATTCTGACGTGCTCCGGCTTGTGCGAACTATCTTTCCATGCAAAACGTGTTGAAATATCCGGTCCAGTAGCAGATCATATTACTAGAAACGAGTCAGGTATTTTGTGGTTCTGTGATACCTGCAGAAAGTTTTCTATACCAACGTACATCTCTAAACTTCGGGCAGCACAATTAACAATTGATTCTCTCCTTTCGGAAGTCTCTAGTTTACACAAGAAACTTGAGGCCTCAAAAACGGAGATATCAAACTTGCTTAAAGTCGCTCAAAAGGAACAACCATCTACTTCCCCAAAATCAGCAACTCTTGCGACATCTGCTCGTTATGCAATGACTACAAGAAGCAAGGGAAGCGCTCAGCAGACTAAAACTCAATCTCATACCGAGTTACATCAATTGGTCCCGCAAAATAATCAACATCTTCAGGAACAACGTATGCAACCAACATCTCGAGCGCTCACTGAGGAAGTTACCGAACATCGTGATAACCCAGTTGACACGCATGCCGATCTCCAGTCTTCCATCACACAGCCATTGCAGGCTATCAGTCCACCTACAAGAGTTTTCGTATCTCGTCTAGCGTTGCATACGACTTCCGAACAAATCGAACATCATATAACATCAAAGCTAGGTAATGTTCCATCTATACTTACTTGCAGAAAGTTGACTGGTGAGCAGCGTTACATTTCATCCTTTAAAATTGATATTTCGTCATCCAAAGCGGATATTATTATGAAGCCTGAGTTCTGGCCCAATGGTGTGCTTGTAAAAGAATTCATCTCATCCCGTAATATGAATTTTCGGAAAAGGCGTCACGCTCCAACCTCCAAAAAATAGTATAAATGGTCTTCAATGCTACTATCAAAATGTTAGAGGGCGTAGGACCAAACTTTCTAGATTTTTAACCGCCTCCACTATTGCCAACGATGATATTTTCTTCATTACCGAAACCTGGTTAAATGATTCCGTGAGTGACTTCGATTTGTCTGGTACGCACAATATTTTTCGTCGTGATCGAGATACTAGTGTTTCCTCAAAATCAGACGGTGGTGGAGTCATGGTAGGTGTCAAAAGATGTTTTCCTAGCTCCATTTGTTGTGATTTTCAACCATCTCCTCCTATTGAATGTATCATGGTGAGAATATCACTAAAGCCAAGTTCATACCTATTAGTATCATCTACATATATACCTTGCAATTCTGCATTACAAACCTACACAGTATTCTTTGATGAAATATCTAACTACGTGCTCTCTAGATTTCCTCATGATACTCTGTTGATATGTGGAGACTTTAATGCACCTTCAGTTTTATGGAACCTTGATAGCTCCATACCTATCACGTCGAACAACCCTATCTCCTTCGATTTCTTGTCTTTTCTATCCTACTTTTCTCTCTCTCAGATTAATTCCATTGTTAATTTAAATGATCGACTACTCGATCTTGTTTTCGTCAGCCCGGCCTTGGCAAATAATATATCTTTTTCTTCAGCTGAACCTTATATCCCGCCTGACCCCCATCACCCTCCGTTATGTATAGAGCTGAATCTTCCGGTAACTCGTGGTAAAGAGAAACTCTTACCTCCATCTTTTAATTTCAATCGAGCTAATTTTGAAGTCATTTCCATTGCCCTAAACTCTATTCACTGGCCCAATTTTTTTCATAATCTTTCACGTGATGATGCTTTGGCAAAATTTTATGATCTCTTAAATGAACAAATCACTGAATTTACCCCTTTATATTCACCGAATAATCGGTCTGATGCCCCCTGGATTACTGCCGATGTGTACAATGCCCTTAAAAATAAAGAGAAAGCCAGATTGATATCCAAGAAATCCTGTTCAGTGGAAGCTCGTTTAGAGTATTGTAGATTGCGCTCCTTAGCGAAGACCGAAGTCAAACGTGCACTAAAAAATTATTATTGCTCTATTGAGCAATCTATTTCGTCTAACCATCCTAAACGTTTCTGGTCATACATACGATCCTTAAAGACCTCGCCTCCTATACCTAATAAAATGTTTCTGGAGAATTTGCACGCAAACACCCCAGAAATTATCTTAAAATTGTTCGCTCAATTTTTCGCTTCAACGTTCAATGCCCCCTCAGCTGCTGGTAATTATTTCCCAAACTTTTTCCATCCAACTTTCCAGTCCTCTTTTTCGTTCTCTCCGCCCGAAATCGAATCAATTATCCATAACCTAAATGGATCTGTCGGCCCTGGCCCGGATGGGATTCCTTGCTTTTTTATCAAATCACTTTCTACTGCTTTGTCTTTTCTCCTTTCCTTTCTTTTCAACCTTAGCTTAACTGCTGGCATATTTCCTGAATGTTGGAAAGTTGCCTTCATTACTCCAATTTTCAAACAAGGCAATCCATCTGATATCGCAAACTATCGGCCAATATCTATCCTATCGTGTTTTTCAAAAATATTTGAAAGAGCTATGTACCTCAAATTAATTCCTGTGCTATCACCCATCTTTCATGATCAGCAACATGGTTTTCTTCCGCGCAGATCAACTACTACGAACCTACTTGAGTTCTCTAACAGTGTTGCTCTAGCTCTGGACTCTCAGGCACAAATGGACGCTATCTATACGGACTTTAGCAAGGCCTTTGACACAGTTCCTCATAACATCCTACTTATTAAGCTCAATCATTATGGTTTTCCGGAAATATTAATATACTGGCTCAAGTCCTACCTTTCTTCGCGGTTGTGTTGTGTGCGTCTGAACAGAAATTTGTCTCCATATTTTAGTCCTACTTCAGGAGTTCCTCAAGGTTCTATTCTAGGACCACTCTTATTTATCCTCTTTATCAATGACCTCCCACCTATGCTAAATTCGTCATCTTTGCTTTATGCTGACGATCCGAAACTATTTAGACAAATAGATAGTACTGCTGATTGCAGCATTTTGAATAACGATCTGATTACGTTAAGCAACTGGTGTTTATCTAACAATTTCCATTTAAATATTCCAAAATGCCACGTAATGTCTTTCTCATTGAAACGTGAACCTATAGTTTATCAGTATAACATAAACGATATGCCCCTCGCGCGTGTTTCACATTGCAAGGATCTTGGAGTCATCTTCGATTCTAAATTAAAGTTTGAGAGACACATCTCTCATGTTATCAATAGGGCTACAAAAATGTCTGGTTTTGTGCTGCGTCATGTCCACATATTTAGTGATATTCACACTGCGTCCCTTCTTTACGTTTCTCTCGTGCGAAGTATTTTAGAATACGCTACCCAAATCTGGTCTCCACACCAAGAATATCTTACTACTGCCTTAGAGTTAGTTCAGCGAAAATTCACTAAATACTTATTTTACAAGTTTAAAATTCCGTATTGTTCCTATTCAGATCGGCTTAACTTTTTGCGTTTACCATCTCTTTGTGATTGACGTCTTTATTTAGATGAATGTTTCTTGTTCAAACTTTACCACCGTCTGATCGACTCATATCTTGTAGACAATATACATTTACGGGTTCCTGCAAGAACTACTCGATCATGTCAAACCTTAGTCACTCCTTTCGCACGTACCGATGTTTATTTTCACTCTGCTATGGTGCGCCTCCCTAGAGGCCACAATATTCTTGAGCTTGGTCCATTTCCTTCTTCATTTTTTAGTTTTAAGTCTTTGCTAAGAGAACAATTATTTAACACGTAATTCGTTAATGTTTGAATAATTTGTACAGTTCCAACTAATTCATTCAGTATGTTTTCGGTTTTTATCATTATTGTATTCAATATCTTGTAATTGGGCTAACCGCCTGTAAGATTTGGAATTAAAAATAAAATAAAAAAATAAAATCACTTTCAATGACGGGTGTGAAGGTGAGTTAGCATGATAATACAGAAATTTTTTTCGCGATAAAGGGCCGTTGTTTCTTTATTCCGTCTCTCAAGCTGTACAGTAATACAGCATAATACTATTCTGTGACTGTTCTTCCCTTCTGCAGGTAATAGATGAAGATTATTCCATGCGCATCCCAACAATCGGAGGTGACCCATCTTCCCGGTTGGTCTTTTAGCCACTTTGCTCGGCCTTCCAGCCACTCTGCAGACTACCTATTGATCTCAGGCGTATGGTAATGGACCCAAGTTTACTTCATCCTCTCAAAACGTTCAGAAAAGTTGACCGTTGAATCATCAACGCGCTGATAGTTTTGATCGATGGTCAGCAAACATGGCTTCCATCGCGCCGATGGCTTTAAAATACCTCCGGCCTCAGCTAACTCGCGCATCTTCATTTTTTTCTTCGAAGCAATACATCCCCTCTCGGGCCTTCGCTTCCTGCAAATAGCGCCTCCAACTGTCCTTCAATTTCGAAATCCAAGCAGCGATGAACTGTCTTCGTTGAGCTAGTCAGACCTGCTTTTACTCGGTTTCCCCACTGGTCTACAGCCTTCAGTTCTGCCAAAGAATACCTTTTTGGGTATCCGTTGTTCGTCCATACAATTCATGTGTCCAGCCCATTGCAGCTTCCGCAGTCTTACAATCGTTGAAACCTCCGGTTCGTCGAAAATTTCATACAACTCATGGCTGTATGGAATTCGCTATTGGTCCCCGTCTAGCTTCGCTCCGATTATTTTCCTCAGGACCCGTCGCTCAAATGCGTTCAATATATTTGCAGATGCTTGGGTTAAGGTCCATGTTTCACATCCATAGCATACAAGTAACACAGGTCTTATACAGATTTGTTACTTGGAGCTTTGTTTTCCCTGTGTACGCAGCTGGCCTTCAAGAACATCAAAACTGAATAAAATAGCTGTGGTCTTCGGCATACTTCGTGTCTTTCGTTAGCCGTTTTTGTTGTTTTGGCGCCTAAATACACAAGTTTTCGATACTTCGCCAAGTGTGATATTCTGTATATTTGAGGTATTCTTCCTCGACAGCGTCATGAGCCTTGTTTTATTTTCATTGATTTGTAGCCCTACTAGTTTTGCTTCACTATCAAGTTTTAGGAGGAGTTCTTTGGTGGTTGTTAATAACCGTGACAAAGTGTTTATGTCATCCGCATACCAAATTGAATAGCAATGGGGCCAGCCCATCTCCCTGTTTTAGTCCGATATTTGTGTCAAAGGCATCGCTGAGTTGGTTATTGATGCGGAGTTGGGAGCTCGTCGATGTGATTGTCATTTTGGTAAGACGGACTAATTTAGCTGGGATGCCAATGCCATGCCCAATACGTTACGATCAATATTGTCATATGCTTGCTTAATGTCAACGAAAATTTGGTGTACATCTATGTTGAACTCCCAGCATTTTTCAAGTACCTTCTTGACTGTGAACAATTGGACTATGGTTGACCTACCTGCCCTAAAACCACCTTGATACTCCCCAATAACACTGTTGGCATATGATCCGATTTTATTTTCTAAGATCTTTGAAAAATTTTGTACACCGTGCAAAGTAGTGATATGCCTATATAATTTTCGCACTGCAATTTGTCACTCTTTTTGTGGATAGGGAATATAATTGATTGACTCCGTTCGTTCGGCATATATTCTTGCTGCCAAATGTACTGGATGACTTTGTGAACACTGCTGCCACCATATTGTATTTGATGAATCTCATCGATGCCCGGCTTCTTTTGGGCCTTGATGATGGAACAAACTTCATCCAGAGTTGGTGGGGCCAATGGAGGCTCTCCGCAAACATCTAAACACGCCGGTGCTCTGGAGCTGTGCGGAGGATTAAGGAGGTTCTTGAAATATGATGCCTTTATTTTGAAGCTCACGTATTGTTTCTGCACCAAAAAGAACAGTCTTATTTAGAGAATCATCGGAGATACCTTCAATATTATACTTAATAACTGAACGTACATCTTCATTTACTGGGCTTGCTATGTCGAGCATTTTGTATGTATATATATTCCTGAAATGTTTCATCTTGTTGTTTCTTTTGGCAGACTAATTGACGATGTACTTCATGACTGTCAATAGCTTCCTTAAATTCTGCTATCAATGCTTCTTTCAATGTTGTCCAGCTTTTCACACATCTCTCGTATCTCACAAATCGCTTCACAGATCTAGTTAGCAATCGTTTCGCATATGCCACTTTCTGCTCGTCCGTCCACTTACACAAGCTTGCCATTTCCTCGAAATCTTCAAACCATCTTACATTTATATTTTTCTCGCCACTGAATTTTTCTAATGACCCTTCTACATCACGAAAAGTCAATAATAATTTCTCTTACGATAGAGAAGAGTTTTTGTTATCTTCATTGGAATCGCTATCATCAGCATAATTAGACTCCTCACTGAACTGTGCGTTGTCAATGCCTGCGTGCATTGCCTCACCCTATCGGTGGCGCAATATCGGCCTTGTACCATCTAAAGAGAGACCCATTTCTAACTTTTCATGTATTTTATTTTGTCGATATCCAGCTTATCGGCCATGATGTTTTGATCCTGGTTTCAATTCACAACAACTTATATACAACTTATGATCTAACCGATCATTGTACTTTTGCCGCTTGAACGAATCAAAATTTCCTCAACACCGCCCGCCACGGACAGATACGCAGAATATCAGTCTTTACCGGCACAAATAACTCTGCATGCAATGATTACGTCTCCCTGCCAACAATTTTGACTTTTCACCATATCCTGGTTAAGCCCCAAATCTTGTAGGGTATAAGGTAATGTTGATGATGCGGTACGGATATTAAATGATTTTACTAACGATATGTTAATGATGTACAGAGTCCACAAGAATTAAACATGCAACTTAATTTCAGGTAGCCGAAATCTTCGGAACGTCTGCTCTCTTTTACTCCAATCGACAAGCGGTGCTACTTCATGAATGTGATTTACTCGTATCTATGTCTTTTTGGTTATATAGGGCACATGGCCATCAAATGGCCTTTCTCTTGAAAAGCTATAAATTTTAAATTGAAATAACATTCGAAGTTTTGGGTAGCACAAATATATTTCAGTTTTCATAAGAACATCATATATATATATATATATATATATATATATATATATATATATATATATATATATATATATACATATATATATATATATATATATATATATATATATATATATATATATATATATATATATATATATATATATATATATATATATATATATATATATGTATACATTCAGGGTGCGTACGGTACTTGAGGACAACTCGAGAGTAAAATTAATTAGCTTGTGTTTTTAACAATATTTAATGAAATTTCAGAAATTTTTTATACAACGTTAAATTAATATATGGCTTTAAAGTTATCCAACAATAACCTCTTCGATCCGGGTCCGGAAACGATTACATGCCCGGATCAAATGCTCCTTATTCATTTTGACCATAACGGCATTAATAGCAGTCTTCAGCGAAAAAGTGATTATGAAGATGCTTATTGGCCTCACGCTCAACTACGCCCCATACGTAATAATCAAAAGGATTAAGGTCTGGGGAGCTAGGTGGCCATAGGTTCGGTGTTATGTGGTCATGAAAATTTTTAAGCCATCCCATCTTGTGTCGCCATCGCTTTATGTGAAGGAGCAGAGTCTTGTTGAAAAATGTATGGTTTGCCTTCGCTTACATTGCCTATCCAGGGTTTCACACCCGTCTCCAAAACCTCGATGTATGCAGCAAAGTTCACTCGAAGTCGTTGAGTAAAAAAGTGTGGTGGCATAACATGTCCTTTGTTGCTGACAACACCTAAAACCATAACAGTGGCTGGAAATTTTGTGTGCATAACAACAGGAACCTCCGTAGGATTTGAACATAGCCATCTGTCATTTCTGCGATTGATCTTTTGATCTTGGTCAACATTGTTTTCGTCGGAAAAAAGCCATAACATTTTGGGCGCCTCAGGGTGTTTGATTTTGTTTAAAAGACGTTTTGATCGGAGAACTTGCTGTTCCCGTGTTCCTTTCGACATGCACTGTCCTCTGCGCATCACGTAAGACTTATACCGAAGGTCTTCGTGGACAAGTCTACGAATAAGGCGCTCAGAAACATGAAGCTCACTCGCAAGGACCCTCATTGATTTTGAAGGGTCCTCGTCTATGATCGCTTGCACTTGCTCTCAAAATTCTGCAGATCGGACAGTGTCAGAACCTTTTTCGTGCATTTTACGGTTTGCAACCGATTCTGTTTCGCCTCCTGATGCTTCCGATTCACAGCGAACCTTATGCACGAATGAACGGGCGCAATTAAGAAAATTAGAGATCTCTAAATCTGTATGGTTCGCACATATATCGACGATGACAGCATGTCTCTTCATTTCTTGAGTGATGTTGTAGTCCGCCATTTCTTATCTGAAAAGAAAAAAAATAAAAAAAAATTCGCGAAGTTATAGTCACATTTATGCATGTCCCCAAATGCCGTACGCACCCTGTATATATATACATATATATATATATATATATATATATATATATATATATATATATATATATATATGTATATATACATACATATATATATATATATATATATATATATATATATATATATATATATATATATATATATATATATAGATATATATATCTTACTATACCAAAATGCGATTGGTGTAATAAATCCGAAACAAAATTCCTTAATTTGTTCAATGTACGATACCCCCATGATAGACAATCCCTCTCAACACTGAGCTCTGATTGTTCGTAATCTTTTCCGTCTAGCTTTCCTATAAGGTTCCGTCTTGACAAAATCAATGGCAGTTTTGGATCAAAATGAACAAAAGTTTTACTTGAAAAAATCTCTTTCTTCATCAACTCATATGCTTGCTGGCATTTATTTGTCCAACTAAATTCAACACCCTTTTTTTAATAATTCATATAACGGGGTCATTTTGTTAGCAAAATTTTCAATCAAATTTGAATGTTGGTTTACCAGACCAATAAACGCTCTTAGTTTACACACAGTTGAAGGTTTTGGTGTATTTAGCACAACTTTAACACGTTCTTTATTGTTTGACAGTCCAGTTGAATCAATATCGAATCCCAAATATGAAATTTTTGACTGAAAAAATTCACATTTATCTGGATTTTACCTCAAACCAGCTGTTCTAAGACTGTCTAGAAGGGCTCGTAAAGTTTTAAATGTTCGGACAAATTTGGCCGTGTAATGGCAATGTCATCAAGATAACAAAATACATTCTCAAATTGAAATAGAAGGCCCTCCATTGTTTTTTGAAAAATAGATGCTGCTTTTTCCACTCCAAACGGCAGTCTCGTCATAGAAAATATGCCGTTATAGGTGCTCCAAGTACATAGTTGATTCCTTTTTTAAAACAAGTTGATTGTACGCGTTTGACATATCTAACTTCGTGAGAAGTTTTCCTCCTTGCATTGATGCAAATGTTTGGTCAATTCTTGGCAAAGGATACTTAAAATCTTTGAGAAATCTGTTAATGGTAGTTTTATAATCGCCGCATATACGGAGCTTGCCGTTTGGCTTCAAAATCGGAACCAGAGGCATTCCAGAATCGATCAACTGATCTAAATGATTTTCGATTTCCTTTTTCCATGCAAGTGGAATTGTACGTGGTTTGCAAAAAAATTGGTTGGTAATCAGGCAAAATTGGTAGGTTAGTCTCTTCTAATTTATATCGACCTAAACCACTCTTGAAAACATCAAAAGACGCGCTCTTGATTGACTCAATGATTTCATTATATTCGTAAGAGCATGGGAAAAATTCCTCTTTAATTAAATTTATATCTTTAGATGTTTTCTGAACTCATTCAAAACCAAACCCGCGGAGAAAATCTCTGCCTAACAACGTTTGTCTATCAGAATCAGTCACTATTATTTTACCTTTGACTATGTTGCCGTTGAATTTTACATTTGCTTCAAATTCGCCTACCAATTTTAAGATTTCACTACCATAGCCGGTAAATGTTGCTGTGCTTAACCGAATAATCCTTCTATCGAAATTCCGATCAAAAACATCGATGCTCCCGGATCGCACTTGGCTAAAAATGACGCCTTGGATTTCCACTGGAAGTTCATAGCAATTAGACAGCCTGTTCTAATCATCGATGGCAAAAACAAATCCGAAACCTGATTGTTCAACAACACTGTAAATTGAAAAGTTATTAGAAAAATCATCACTTTGTATATATTTTATTTTCTTATCGTCCCTCTGATTCGCTTTGTTTCGGCAAATGCTGGCTAAGTGTCCAAACTTTCCACACAAATGGCACTTTGACGTCTTGAATTTACGCTTCTCCGACGAGTGATTTTTCCAGCCACAGTGCCGACACGGTTTCTTCGATTTGGCCTCATTAATTGCATTGTTGTTGCTGTTTCCCTCGTTCAGCTTTTTGTTTTTAGGCTTTGCTTTCGATTTAATGAAATGTACCTGCTCGACCGTTTGGTCAACATACTTTGTTTCTAAAATTAGGGCTTTTTTGAAAGCAGAATTGAGAGATAATGTCTCGTCTTCTTCACAAAAATTCTCCAAAATATTTGCCGGTATTTCCATCACAAATTTGTCGAGCACTTTTTGTTCCATATTACTGCCGAATTTACAATTCATGGACAACTTTTTCACTCTGGCAAACTACGCGGCCACCGTCTCGCCTTCCAATTTGTTAGCGCAATAGAAATTTTTTCTTTCGCGGAATACAATTACAGGCGGCGTATAATACCGTTTTAATAGCTCCACAAGTTCTTCATAAGTTTTAGAACTTGGTAATTGTGGGCTGCATAGGCTATAAATGATTCCGTATGATCCGGAATCAATCATTTTCAATAATGTGGAAACCTTTCCCCCTGGTGTACTGCATCCGGCTTCAACGAAATGCCATCTCTAATCGCTCGTTCTATAGCTCGAAGTTTTCGTGCACCGAAAATTCTGGCATATTTGATGCCTACGACACCGAATTAATCAATTGACTTCAGTTAAATGCATCTTCTGGCATTTTTAACTCTTATCGATATTACAGATTCAAGACAACCTCGTCGCCAATTTGCGATGTATCGGGAATTATATTGAAACACGTCTTGCCTGCTTGACTGTCGGTGGCGGAAGAGGCTGACACATTCCTTTATTTTTTGGTTTAGCTAAATGCGATGCGCGTTCCCCATACGAGACGGAAAGAACAAGTTAAAAAATAAATAATAACTTTATTAGCAAACAAAAATATGAACTCAAAACTAACATGTTGTAAGTTGCATGATTACGCGTTTTAACTTAGCGGAGGTTACAATTCAAGTGATCGTTTGATTGACACGAGTTGTGAAATTAATTATATCCACTAAACGATTGAAGTCGCTACACCTCACCGACAGATGCACAGCGATCGCTCGAGTGTTGCCACAATATCCTCCCCCAAGTAACTCAGCTAACTTGATTTTTGACAGTCAACGAAGTGTGTTTAGGAGTTTGCTGAGTTGCGAATCTTACCTTTTTAATGCGTGAAGATGTTCGAATCGGCTCAGTGGTATTTGCGAATGATGTTGCTGTTGATGCAGATGGTGCTGATTTCTAATTTTCGGTAGTAATTGCATATCTTTCAACACATGCCGGCTAAATTCTCTCGCTGGAAACTGTTTTCGACTTTCCATTTCTCTTGATGCGAAAAACCGATCTGACAGTCTTTATTCTACTTCAAAAGGGCCATCATATGGTTGTTGGCATAGAGTTTTAGTCATATCAACTCGAAAGAAAACGTGGCTACAAGTTTCCAGATCCTTGAAGGCAAAAGCTTTTGGATGGCTATAGTGAATTGTAGGAGTCGTCTTGGTTTCTTTCATTAAAAGTTTGAATTTCCCCGCGAATATTGCCGATTAATTATTGCAATCCAATACTTAAAATGATGGCGGCATCACGATTATGTCCAAATGTACAGGTCGGGATCTGGTCGAAGGAATAGAAATCGGCTCAAAAACATGTTTGACGTGGCGCTCAACTTTACTTCTTTGTCATTCCATGCAATTTCTTGCCCACATTTGAATGTGCTTATTTATTCTAGGCCACACATATTTTTTGCTGATTATCCGTTTTGTCGCTCTTCCACTGGAATGTGACATCAGGTGGAATAATTCATAAATTTTCCTGCGTATCATTCTTGGAATGAAGATACGAGTAGCACCTGCAGATATGTCACAGTAGACAGGGGTTACAAAGATGATGGCTCCTTTAAAGTATGCTGCAGTTTTTTGTCGGTAGCTTGCTGATCTGCGAGTTCTTGCGAATCGATCGTCGATAGCATAGTTATTTCTTCGATACGCGATAGCGTATCGGCCATGATGTTACAGCCTGTTAAGTAAAAGCGTGTCCAGCATAATTTGAAATAGTTTGTTTAACAACAGTTTTTGACTTATACATACATTAAATACATTCTGAGGTAACGCGCTTTCAGTTTAATAGTGAGTCAAATCACCACCAGCATCAATTATTGCTTGGCATCTCCGAAGCATACTTTCCACTAAATTTTCGGCGTATTCGAGGGGAAGCGCCTTCCAAATGAGTCGAATTTGTCGGGAGAGCTACTTCAAAGTGTAAACACGTTTTTCACATAGCTTTTGCTTGATGTAGGCCCAGACATTTTTAATAGGATTTGCATCCGGCGAATGCGAAGGCCAATCAAGTGTCACAATGCATTTTTTCCGTTCCCATTCAGTACACAGCCGGCTCTGGTATTTGGGATCATTATCTTCTTACATTGTATGCGCACAGATGTTCCCAAAAGGTGACGTGTGATACTCCCAGACCTTTTTGCTTCAATTTCGCTTGTCTTTGACGTAAGGAAAAGCCAGGATTGCGCGAAAACAAAGCAACGATTAACTTTTCGTCCTTTTTGGTCACCTTTCCTCCCGAACCACGATTTGGAAGTTCATCGACGGTTTTTGACTCTTTAAATCATTGAACCCACTTCTTTACAAACGATATTATGTATTTAGCCACCACTACATAATTAATTTTTGGTCCTTTAGGGTGTGTGCAAAGGAACACGGCCTGGAAGCGCTTTGCGTAAATGGCACTCATCGCGATTTTAGCGTTTTCCAAACGGAAGATTGATTTCGACTGATTTTTTTTTCAAAGCGCCAAACACAGAGGTACTCTCTACCGATCAAAATAATCGAAGTCGATATCACTTTCCGATCGCAAGCAATTCTGGACATGCTCTTACTTAACAGACTGTATTTTCCGCTTAACATGCAACAATTTTTTTCTATATTGTCCTATGAAATCTAATTGTCGCAGTTGACGAGGTGAAGCTTTGTCGAATTTTTGTAGAAATGCATACGCAAGCGGCTTATGGTCGGTGAAAATTGTTAAGTTACAGCCTTCCACGAAATGACGAAAAAAATTAACTGCTTGATACACCGCAAGAAGTTCGCGGTCGTATGCGCTATATCGCTTTTGCGTTCTGTCCAATTTACGTGAAAAGAAGCCTAGTGGCATTAATTTTCCGTTGACTTCCTGCTCCGAAACTGCTCCAATAGCCACGTCTGACGCATCGCAATAAAGAGTAAGTGGAACGTTTCCGTTAGGATGTGCAAGTAAAACTGCATTTGCCATTTCTTTGCATTTTTCAAATGCTTCTTTTTCGCTTCTGGGATCCATTGCACTAGTCTTTTGTCACGCTTACGCGTTCCTTTTATGAGGTCAACGAGTGGTGCTTGCACATGAGCCGTATGCCGGAAATAGCTTTGGTAGAAGGTGATTGTGCCAATAAAGCGACGCAATTCTTCGACAGTTTTTGGTTTTTCAAGTTTAATTAGACCTTCAATTCTTTCCTGTGGAGGTCTAATGCCTTGTACATTGACATTGAATCCTAAATATCGAAGCTCTTGCTGTCCAAAAACGCATTTTGCGATAAAAATGTTTAAACAATATTTTTGAAGACGTTCAAAAACGGCTTTTAAATTATTGCGATGTTGCTGAGAATCTTTGGAGTCAATGACAATGTCACAGTGGCAAAAATCTGATCCACGAAGAGCAGTATCCATTAAACGTTGAAACGTTTGCGCTGCATTACAGAGGCCGAAAGTCATCACTTTAAATTCAAGCAGCCCAATCGGGGTGACGACGGCTCTTTTTTTACGATCCTCAGGAGCAATGGGGATTTGATGGTAGGCCCGATTGAGGTCCAGCATTGAAAAAATTGTACAACCACCTGACTGGGTTGTGAAATCGCTCAAATAGGGAATAGGGTATCGGTCAGGGATGTTGATACTATTCAGACATCGTTAATCCCCGCAAGGCCGCCATTCGCCTTTTTTCTTCCAGACTAGATGCAAAGGCGAGGCCCATTCACTGTCAGATGGTTGACAGATGTTCTTTTTCAACATAAAATCAAACTCCTTCTCGCAGCTTTAAGCTTCTCCCCAGATATCCTTCGAGCAGGCTCTGCAACCGGTGCACCTTGTGTTATAGTTTGGTGCTGGATTGAATGTGGCACAGCTTTTTGTGCATTAAACCTTGTTATTTGGTCATACTCTGCTAAAAGTTGATGATATTCATCAGTTATGTCATACGTGTGGATTGCTGGCACTTTCATTGCGGCTACTGATGCATGAATCTTTAGGTTTGTATTTTTATCCACTAGCTTTCTAGCTTTTAAGTCGATTACCAGGTCATGATGCTGCAAATAACCGGCGCCTAGAATTGCTTGTGTGACGTCAGCTACTACAGAAGCCCAGGTAAATTTGCGCCTGAGTCCTAATTCCACTGTCACGACTTTTGATCTGTAGGCTTTTATAACTGAGTCGTTTGCGAATTAGAGTTTCAAATCGGTGGAATGTTGCTTGTTGCACGAAGATTTGGGTATAACTAATATTTCCGCTCCCGTATAAATCAAGAACTTATATAGATGGCTAGTTTTTTTCATTTCGACATGCGTCCGCCGATATGCATGCCGTTGAAACTAGTTTTTTTGCTGCTCCGATTCGATGCAAGGCGCGCGACATTTTCTTGCTCGCTCACCAAACCTGGAGTGGCAAAAACACATACCGTTTTTCTTTCGCGTAGATGACCTAAATTTAAATCTTGACTGTGAACGTCCACGCCGTAGATGCTGAATTTCGCTAAACAACCTTCTGATTTCCTTTTGTAACGTTTCCATTTGTATAGCCGTTTTTTTTCTTACGATGCGGTTGTTGATGTAGCCGATACCGATGAACGCGAAATTTTCATTATTTTATCAGCCTGCGCCGGCCGCTAATTTGGCAATATCTGTTACCTCGCTGCTCACTAGGATCCCGCGAACGTACTCCGGCATTTGTTCAAGGAACAATGTCTTTAAAACCGCGTCGTTGAATTGGTCACCGGCTAAACTTCGCAGTTTTTGTAAGAAAAGAGACGGTTTTTCTTCTCCAATACCACGCAACATGCGACACAATTTCGCTTCGCTTGATTCCGCGAAAGATTCCAAAATTCTCTTTATAATCACGTCATATTTTCCATACTCGGGCGGATTAATAGGGATATCCGAAACTGCTTGTGAAACCGAAGCGTCCAAGTTCACTATGACATATCCTAATTTAACTTTATCTGACACCACATGTGAAATTCCAAACGCCATTTAAACTCGAACGAACCACAAACCCGGATTATCTTAAATGAATGGCGGAATTGTAACTTTGTTCATAGAATGCATGTGGAATTCAGAGCCTTTCTCCTGTCGGTTTCGGTGTGTCAGCAGGCGTAGACATTATTAAAGTGTAAACAGTTTTGTGGAAATATTTAAAATGGCGTCGCTATACATTTCCTAGCGTCACTATAACTTATATTGTCTTTTTCCTTTTTTCGCGCGTTCAGGGTCTCCACTGTGTGGTTTAGCTAAATGCGATGCGCGTTCCCCATACAACACGGAAAGAACAAGTTAAAAAATAAATAATAACTTTATTAGCAAATAAAAATATGAACTGAAATTAATATGTCGAAAGTTACATGATTACGCGTTTTAACTTCACGGAGGTTACAATTCAAGTGATCGTTTGATTGACAGGAGTTATGAAATTCATTATATCCACATATTCGAAACAAATGTCACCTTGATTGACAATTACAATGTTTATTGTGAATGATTACAAATGTCATTTTTACATTGCACCAGGCAATAATATGCAACACACACATGTATATGTATGTATCGAAAGTTGTTACTGGAGATCGCAGTTTTTCTTCGATTTTCAGAAATGGTGTGCTATGTAAATTATCGGATATTTTTGTTAATCAGCCAAATGGACGAAGCAAAAGCAAAATGGCGGCTGTTTTAGATGAAAATCCGTGATTTCTGTTCTGGTCAAAATGTAGCTCATATTTGCACCAAAATCGCTACAAAGATTTATTCGAGTGTAAGAAAAATCTTTGAACCAATATTGATGAAACTCAACAATGTGGTAGAGATCGTAAATGTTGCAGTGTCCGGTCAGAATATCAAAATGGCGACTACAAAGTTCGAAATTGAAAGCTTTTTAAGGCTTCAATTTGTATTGGACGTTGATGAGATCTTGGACTAAAATGTATCAGAACAAAATTAGATTCCTATAGACCCTGCAGATTTTAGTAGTAGTGGGGTTTGTGTTGCAGCTAAAAAATTTAATTTTAATATGTATGCATACATGGTACAATGTATTCAAGAAAATAAATTCCACTAAAAAGAGTTAAATAAAATAGCTTTACGAAAAAAAGAAAACCGACTTCAGAATGCCCTACAAAGGATGAAATAAATTTTATGGAAGCGATGCCAAATCAATTACACCATTTCAACATAAAAACTTCCAACTTCTGTTTAAAATTCATTCAACTTGCATGTGTTGCACAAACGTTATTTGCTGAACAATTCCAAAAACAAAACCATACAGTTATCGTACAATCAGGAGCCATGCCATAATTTTGCAACATTAAAACATGCTACCATTTGACATGATCAACTTGTTTCAGGTGGGATTAGCATATTTATTTTATTAAAAATATTTTCTCTGTTGCTTTTATGGCGCCAAACATCCATTTCATGCAACAATTCCAAAAAGAAACGTATTGTACTCGTTCTCCGATTCGCCTCTCATACAAATCAACATGTGAACTGTCATATGAGCGAAAATTACGCCCACAGTCATGTGTTTTGTTTTCGGCTCATTGTCCAATAAATTAAGCCCACGCCATGTCAACCGAACACGAACAAATTCTAGTCCGACTTAATTAATAACTTCTAATAGTTGGAAGCTATAAGATGCCAGAAACTGATTAATGGAAGCCACTCAAGAGTAGGTCGAACACTTATTGGCGGTCATATGTGGTGCTGGCGGTCATATGTGAAGCTGGCGGTGCTGCAGCACTCACTAATCTCCTAACGCCTCTACAATCGAACTACACAAACCGTGATAGTCAAAAACAGACCCCCTCAATTGTTTTTAATAATTCTACTTGTCGCCTCAATTGCCATGACAAGTACATCATACAGAGTACATTAACTGCTGTAGTTTACATTGCCTTCGGCTTGAATAGCAAATTAACGAATAAGCCATCAACAAATGCACTTAAGTGAAACGCTTCAACATGTTGCTCAAGTGCTTTTCGTCGGTTGGTGGATGCTGGTCGGTTCTTGTGGCGTGTGTGGACCTGAAGCCGCAGCCCAAGACGGGCGCAAAGACGGACAGGGGTCCTGAAATCGCGCTCGTTGCTTCGATTACCGTAATTTTAAAATTGCACGCCTCGAGCACTAAATCGGGGCTTTCTCGTGATTGAAATTGACGAAATGACATCAATAGTGGCAGAATCTCCATGCGCTCGTTGCAGAGGCTGTTGCCGGGGTATTAGCAGACTTTGCCGTCAATTGACTCCATTATAACACCATTTATATCAGCCATCGAGCGACTAAAATTATCGCATCACAGTCAACATCGTCTCATTGTCGTTTAATTGGAACGTCCGGTGGAAGGACAGATTCCATTCATCAACCCCTCGCAGCTATGAATGAATCAGTTTCTATCGGAACCTCATCTTCATCAACATAATTACGGTTCCGCCCTGATTGCTTGTGATCTGCCTTTATTACACGTTTGCTCCATTAAAAATGTATCCTTTGGCTAGTGAACAATGTAACTCCTTCAAAAATATTTGTCCAATGACTTGACAAGTGGAGGTTTCTAATTTGCTAATAGCCCATGTATTAATAATTAATCACCTTCGGCAACCTGGAAATGTGATCCGCCCGAGTCCCGTATCAAATTCACATTGTGCTAATTCAACTATCCTTCTACTCAACTCTCGAGGGCGTCCTTCCTACTCATGTTCTTCTGCTTAAAAGCGTCATGTGGTCGGACAAACTTTTCAAATTGAATTCCACACTCACATTCCCCGAACGGTTTTCAAAATTTTTCTATGTTTCCCGCCACACCACAAGTTGAAATTTCAACAAACATGGTTTACCATTAGACGATGGTTAGTAGTCTAACACGAAATCGTTGTAGTTGTTTGCATTGTATGCATAATTGATATCCTTTTCACAGAAGGATGGGGAGGATCGTCTTGATTCAAAGGACAAAGCTCAAAGTTGAACATGATGACGATGAATAAATGCCACTTATGAAGTATCACCATTCTTGTGGTGGGTTTTAGTTTGTCCTCGAATCATCCGTTACTCAACTACGTGGATGCTGCTGCATCTATCTAAGTTTGCTGTTATTATCTGCCCAGTTGATGCGACGATGTTGTAATCCAATCCCTAACATGCTTGGGATAATTTGAATGTGGGCAAAGTATTTGGTTACACACGATGAATAAAACGATGGGATTTATCTATAGAAGTATTCTATAGATAAATCCCATCGTGTGTAGTATAAAATTGAGAGGGTGTCCAAAAGATGCATGATGGCGACAATTTTCAGAGGAATGCAACAATGAGCCGCTCTTGATTATCCTGAATTTAATGTCACTCCACACAATAAAACTAGCATTCATACGAAGCTTACCAGGAAATTAAGAAAAGGAGGAGAGCTAGAGAGTATTTCTGAAACCAAATGTTAATGGTTGAGAATTGTTGGATCGATGACGTATGCATATTGGATAATTGACGGAAAAAATGAATAAACATCCTAAGATGAAAGAACGAAGCAAGTTTCGTCGAGTTCGTGTTTGGTTGCTGTGTCTCATTTTCTCAAATTTTTTTTTAAGACACTGAAGCTAGCGAAGTACATCTAACCACTAGCCAGGGAGGCGGAATGTGCAATTTAGAGGAAAAACTGACGAATTTGCTAGACTGTCATGAAGGTGCGATAGACACCATTGAAGGATTGCTGAAGAAGAAGAAGTCAAGTGTCAAAGTGCTACTTTGCTTACATCCAAAGTAAAATCAAATTTTTAAGCATTTTTGAAGAAATTTTAATAATTATTCTTGTGAAATAGTGGATTTTCTGTGAAAGTGGATTAGTATCGTATAGAAGGAATTGAAAACTGAGTATACTATTTTAGATTTTATTGAATTTGGATTTTCATAACCTCAACAGGTGTGTGAAAAATTATTGATTTCGTTCCCTTATAATATTTATTTTCACTTGAAATTTATTTACACTTGAAATGTCCAGCAAGTGTGGCTCATGTGGTAAGGCGGTTCGGAACAACGATCCTGCGATGAAGTGTGATGGAGTGCGTGGCAAGTGGTTTCATACCAGCTGCATTCAGATGCCTGATGAAATCTATAATGCCGTGAAAAATGTTACCAAGTGGGTGTTCTGGGTCTGTCCTAGTGATAAGGCCTCTGCGGCTAAGGCAATAAAATGCAAAGTTTCACTTGCGAAAGAAGACAATAGTGATATTATTGAAAAAATTGCCGAATTCGTCGATTCCAATTCCACACTAAACCACAGAATTATTGATTTGCAAAAGTAAATTTCAGAAAAGAGCCCGTATCTGCCAGTGTCGTATTCAGCTGCTTTGACTAACCCTCCGGCAAAAAGATCGCCCAAATTCAACGGAGGAGTAATAGTCCGTCCAAAATCTAAACAATCTGCTGATCATATAATGCAGCAAATTAAGAAGTTGTGGCGTCCACATGCTCACCGCAAGGAGCGCATCAAGCAGTTAGTGGATGCCATGAATTTCTCAACTCATGTCAACGAGACGGCCACTTCGTTCGCAACCTCCGACGAGTCAATATCGCGCGCGCCAACATGTAGTCCTTCACTACATTCAATTCTATACTGATAATTCTATGTACATTTGTGTTAGCCAATAAAGTCATATTTGTGTTTAGTAAAGAAATATTCTTTCTTTCTCATGGGGATCGCGCTTAGCTTATCAACAATCCTCATAAAGTTTTTTAAACCTGCAGCTGCTAAAATTCCTATCACATATAAGAAGGAATTGTCAGATGGGGGACTTATTCTCAAGACTGAGAGCTGAATCGATTCAGAGGATCTTGTCGGTTCTTTGCAGGAATGTCTAGGTGAGTCGTACTATGTGGAGCCTACTAAGGAGTTGAACCCTAGGCTTATAGTGCATGGGCTGGAAAGGTTTTTTGACAGTGATGAGCTCCTGGCTGAGATTAAGGCCCTTAATCCGAATATACCTCATGGTATTTTGAAAGTTGTTAAATGCTGGAAAAGTAGAAAAAATGAGAAATTTTCGATGATATTTGAAGTTCCGGGAGGATTATTTAGGAGACTGGTAGATACATATATAAATATTGACTTCAACTCTCACTACTGCAGAGAAGAGCTGACGGTCAGAAGATGCTATAAGTGTCAGAAGTTCGGTCATGCTGCTCTGAGATGTAGAAGTCAAATAGAGGTTTGTGCCAATTGTGCGGAACATCATAGCACAAAAGATTGCAAATCTCAGGTTTCGAAATGCTCGAATTGTCTGCTGGTGAATAATAAGAAAGTTGCGCATCCAGCTTCTCATAAAGATTGTCCTGAGCACCTCAAGGCTGTTAAAACTTTCCAGAGGAAGATTAACTACTAATCTGAAATATGAGAATTGCCACCAATTTAAGTATACTTTATGCCAATATTCGAAGTTTAAGGAATAAGTTTATAGATCTTGAGGTGTTTTGTAGTTCGCATGAGAATCTGGATGTTATAATTTTAAACGAAACATGTATTTGTAGTAACGAAGTCAATCTGTATAATCTTGATGGTTATAATGCCGTATATAATTGCAGAGATCACTCTCAAGGAGGTGGGTCTGCGATTTACATCAAGGAAAGAATAAGGCATAAAGTCCTACTGGTTGATAGTTATTGTAACACTTTAGTTATTTCTCTTGAAAGCGATAGAGGTGTAATCAATATTTACTTTCTATAAGGCCCCCAATGAAAATAGTTATGAGCTAATTGAATATTTGGACAGTATATTACAGAATTATGGAAACCTGGTGGTTGTAGCTGACTCTAATATAGATATTTTGGATAAAAATAGCAATTGCAGCATAAACTATTTAGATATGCTACTTATCAATGAAGCAACAGTCATGAATAACCTTCCAACTAGAATAACTGATAATCGTGTTTCTATCCTTGATCATGTTGTCTCTACATTAAGCAGGCAGTTAGCTACTTTTAGTATTAAATATAATGATTGGCCGGAACTTGACCATAGCACTTTATTTATTACTTTGGAAGGAATTAAAAAATTGTTATCTCCTATGGTTAAGAAGAAAATTTATAGTTTTGATAAAATTAAATTCATTGAATTGGTTAGAAGCAAATGTACGGCCTATAATGATTATATATCTATTTATGAAATAATAAAAATAATGCAAAATACAAAAGAAGCAGCTACTTCCATCAGAATGATTCGAACTAGGAGTAATAATTGGTTAACTGGTGATATTCTCAGGGAAATTAGGAGGAAGTATGATTTATTAAATCGACTAAAAAATTTGCCAGGATGATCCTATATTGAACCAGAAATACAAAGTACAAAAGAATAGGGTTAACTCTTTGATAAGATCAGCTAAAAAAATGTATTAAACAATCAGATGAATGCTGCTGAGGGAAATTTTAGAAAAATATGGCAGATTCTAAATAAAGAATTATTCTCCTCTGACAGGACTAAGAATCAAATTTCGGATATTTCTGTTGATTCACTTGGACCCCACTTCGGATCTGTTGGAAAAAAATTAGCGGAAGAACTTGACCAAAGAATCAATCTTTTAAATTTTGATAGAAAGCAAATTCCTTATAACTCTAAGTCTATATTCCTTGAGCCTACCAATACTAAAGAAGTAGTGTTATGCATTAACTCTTTAAAGAACTCTTCGGCTGGTAGTGATGGTATTTCGGCAAAACATCTAAAACTCGTCTGTGATATAATAACTCCACATGTGGTATCCGACTTTAATAATTTCATATCTAATGGGATCTTTCCTACGGACTTTAAGGATGCTATAGTTGTGCCAGTTTTCAAATCAGGCAATGTAAATGACCCTTATAACTATAGACCTATTAGTTTAACTAGTACTTTGAGTAAGGTATTTGAAAAAATAATTAATAAACGTCTGATTCGCTTTATTGAAGATTCTTTGGGATTTGATATACTCGTAAACCAATATGGCTTTATTGAGAAAGGTAGCACAACATCTGCTATTACTGATGCCTTACAGTTCATCAACAACGAACTAGATGTAGGTAAATATGTTGCAGCAATATTTGTTGACCTAGCGAAGGCCTTCGACACTGTTGATCACTCGATTCTGCTTCAATGCTTAAGTAAACTAGGAATAAGAGGCACTCCTTTGAAATTGTTTGAAAGCTTCCTGAAGGACAGAACAATTGCTGTTTGCTTGGATCAGAAAATGAGTGATAAATATAAAATCAACATAGGCGTTCCGCACGGTTCCATATTGGGTTCAACTTTATTTATTTTATACATTTATAATATTTTTTTTTCTAATTTGAAGGGCAAATATATTGTCTTTGCGGATGATACGTTGCTATTATATTCGGATTTCTCTCCTAGTACATTGGAACGAAAAGTAAATGACGATTTAAAGGAATACGGGTCATGGTTGTTAGGGAATAAGTTAACTATAAACATTAAAAAGTCCAAGTTTATGCTATTTAAACAACTAAACAAAGCAGATGTTGTGTTGGACATTAAAACGTTCAATGAAAGTATTGAGCGTTTAGCATCGTGGAAATACCTAGGTCTTATCATAGATGATAGATTATCATGGACTCAACAGATTAGTAGTCTGAAATCGAAATTGGTTTTTTGGATTAGGGTGTTTAGGTGTAATAATTACTTAGATGTTGGTCTCAAAAACTTAATTTATAATGCTCATGTTTTGCCTTTGACTACTTATGGCATTATGAATTGGTGTCATACTTCGGAATCGAACATTGATTCAATTCATAGAATGCTGAATAAGATTGTCAAGGCTATGCATGGCTTGGATAGACTGACCCCTAGTATTACCCTTTATCCACTAACGAAGAAATTTAGTATCAGGCAGATGATATATATGGTAAAAGCTAAATTTATTTTCAGAATACTTAATTCTGAAATGAAATCGGGTGTCCAGCTAATCAAACACTGTGACATTCATTCTTATAATACCTGATATAATGATTATCTTAAGTTGTCGTTTCCTGGAACTAAAAGAAAACATAGCGACCCTGTTAGATTAGCAATGGAAATATATAACTCATTACCAACTGAGTTAAAAAAAGGTAAAGTCTTTCTAATATTTAAGAAGCTACTTAGGGAACACACTGTTGAGGTTTGGAGAATCTGAGAAGTCATGTTTTGCGATCCTGATTAAATTTAATTTATGTTGTTTTTTTTTGTTTTTTCTTTGTTTTTTTTTTATTTAAAAAGCTTTAAGATTTTGAACATTAAATAACTTCCCTTACACCAGCAGCCTTTAGTTGCTGACTGGGAAGTTGCAAAATTTGATAGAAGAGTATAATTGTTGGAAAATTTTGAAATCAATACGAAAAGAGCTTCATCTTCTTTTTAGGGTTTTGTACTAAAATACAAAACCCTATTGCAATCACGACCTGTGTCCGTCTGTCCGTCCGTCCGTCCGTCCGTCCGTCCGTCCGTCCGTCCGTCCGTCCGTCCGTCCGTCCGTCTGTATGTCACAGCACTTTTTCTCCGAAACTATAGAAGCTACAATCATGAAACTTTGTGGAAAGATCAGAAGTGGTGACCTCTTGAAAGTTCAATGGTGAAAAAAATTTTCAAAGGGGTTTAAGGGGGGTCTCCCCATATAGGGAAGTGACCCCCCAAAAAAAAATTTTCACCATTGGTAGTCGAGTAGGGTATCATTGGAAAGGTCTCAATGAGATCTTTTCAAAACAAGTCTTAAAATTGCTTTATAAGTACCGAGGGGGGCAGGGGAAGGGGAAATGTACGAACTTTTCGCGTACCCCCCCCTCGCGATTGGACACCTTCCATCCGAAAAATCTGAAAAAAATCATGGATGTAGGCCTTAATGAGTACAACAACAACAAATACATGAGAAGTCGAAATTCACTCAACTTTGTTAGTAATAGTATGATTTATCGATTTTATGTTTTCTTGAATAAAATCTAGACGGTACCCTTAAATTCAATAAAATTTAGCACGCAGATGACTATTTATAAGATTGATCTTTTCTGAAAGTTTCATAAAGATCGAATAGTATTTAACGAAGTTATAGCGATTTGAATTTTCCTGCATTACTCTGGAACAATATGCCCTGTATTACTATGGAAACATATGGCTATGGAGCCATATGCGCTTTTTACCGACTTACTACTACAGCTTTGCTAGGATTTGCATGAAAATTTCAGGAATGATAGATATCATGAAGATGAGTATATACAACTGAAACAAATCGGAAAGGCAGGAGAGAGCTCCTAGCAAAAGGGCTTTGTAACCATTCTAAGATTCTAAAAAACAGGCCATGAATCGATGATTACAGTACAGAGGAGTGGCCCCTGAAAAAGAATTTCATGAAAGGTAGCCGATATGAGTATCAACTGAAAGTTCTCAATGAGAGCTTTTCAAAACAGTTCTTAAACTGACAGTTTTTGCTTCTGTGGGGGCATAGGGGGGGGGGGGGGGTGGGAATACATGAAAAATGTGTTTCCTCCCTCGCGAATGGACACCCGTGATCTTAAAAAATCTGAAATAATTATCAAGGGAGCTATTTGTGGGTATAACTACAACAAATACCTCAGAAGTCAAAATTCTTTCAACTTTGCTAATAATAGTATGATCCTCGAACATGACATATTTCTTGATTTTATTCGTTACTGGTTACTGCATTTTGTAAGTTGAGTACAAAACCCTTCTGACATGAGCATAGGTCTGTCTACCCAACTTGTTTGTTCTTGTTTTTAGTTACTAACGTCACATATCCTCTAATTGGTTATATGTGTGTGCTATCCTACAATCCAATAGTTAGATTATGTGTCTTGATCATTGTTAATAATAATATTACTAACAAAATTACAAAATATATAAAAAAGACAAAAAAAAATTAATAATTAATTTGAATATTTGTGTTGTGAGTGTGGTTCTGGTACCAATCCATATCCTTTCTCCTTTCGGAATATGATGAAAGAGGATATGAAAAAGATGAAATGAATAAGTGTATCACTGGTTCTTTCTGAAGAAGCTCAGTATCCAACCTGATTCCACTGTCCACTGTAATAAAAAACAAGTTGGGTTAACAGACCTACGCTCATGTCAGAAGGGTTTTGTATTCAATTTCAAAATGCAGTCACCAGATCGAATCAAATCAAGAACCATGTCAAAGACGATTTTATTGGAGAAAATATGAAATGCGAAGATCATACTATTATTAACAAAGTTCAATAAATTTCGACTTATGAGGTTTTTGGTATTATTTTACCCATAAATATCTCCCTTGATAATTATTTCAGATGTCCATCCGCGACGGAGGAAACACATTTTTCATATGTTTCCCCCCTGTGCTCCCACTGAAGCGAGACTGACAGTTTAACAACTGTTTTGAAAAGCTCCCATGAAAACTTTCATTTCATACTCATATCGGCAACGTTTGATGAATTTTTTTTCAGGGGCCACTCTCCTGTACTGTTATCATCGATTAACGCCCAATTTTTTCGAATCCTAGAATGGTTACAAAACCCTGTTGCTAGGAGCTCCCTCCCACCTCCTTAACTTGTTTCACTTATGAGCATTAATTGTAGGTACTCATCTTCAGTCATTCATTCAATTGAATCAAGTGTTCAAAGCATGCACCTTAAACGTTGAAGTTGGGAAAAAATAACTCCAAATTATTCAATCTTCGCATTTAAAACAGCCACTATCTTGTTTTACGATTACTGATACTACTAGCTGAACCGATTCTCAAAGATATACATGACACCTATCATTCCTGAAATTTTCAAGCAAATCCTAGCAAAACTGTAGTGTCTGAGTCGGTAAAAAGCGCATGTTGTTCCATAGCCATATGTTGCCATAGTAATACATGCAGCGCATATTGTTCCATAGTAATACAGGAAAATTCAAACCGCTATAACTTCGCTAAATATGATTCAATCTTTATGAATCAATCAATCAATCAATCTTATAAATAGTCATCTGTGTACTGAATTTCATTGAATTTAAGGGTACAGTTAAGATTTTATTCAAGAAAACATAAAATCGATAAATCATACTATTACTAACAAAGTTGAGTGAATTGCGAATTGCGTATTTGTTGTTGTTGTACTCACCAAGGCCTACATTCCTGATTTTTTTCAGATTTTTCGGATCACAGGTGTCCAATCGCGAGGGGGGGGGGGGACACAAATTTTTCGTGTATTTCCCCTCCCTGTGCGCCCCTCGAAGCAAATTTTGCTAAACTAAGACCTGCTTTGAAAAGTTCTCATCAAGACCGTTCATTTGATACCCATATCGGCTACCTTCAATGAAATTTTTTTTTCGGGGGGTCAGTCTCCTATATGGGGAGACCCCCCTTAAATACCTTATAAAATTTTTTTGTTTATTTTACAAAACCCTAAAAAGGCAAATGATTTATTTGGTAAGGAAACAGTAACGCCAAGTTGATGATCTTGAGCTAAGTGACCGATGCCGTTTATCAAAAATCTCTAGACAAAGAAACAGCGCAAGAGGCGTAGGGAGCCTTGAAATTAAATTTTGAAATGTACTCCAAGGATTAGCTATTCAAAATATGAACGAAATTTGTTGCTTAATTTCTACGAACTTCGCAAAATTGAAGAGTATGTGGCTTGAGCTCAGTAACGGTTGGAGGCTCAAGATGAAAATGAATTGCCAGATTTGCTTCTTGTTTGCAAATTTTTGCAGTTTTTGCCAAGTATTTAAATCAAGTTGGATGTTATTGTCAAAAGATGAAGAAAAGGTTCAGAAGAGGTGAAGGGAGTTGCCGGAGAAGCATTAATTGTCATCATTATCTATGGCATGACAGCTCAACCCAGACCTTGTGTAATAAACACAAGTAGTCGAGTAGCCCCGTGGTGCTCAGCAGTGGCTGCTCCTGATTAGATAAGCTAGCCACCCCGTCGAAACTGCTTAGTTTGTTGCTTTACTAGTTTAAAGTAAGCTATACCCATCAAGTTGCCTTCCTTTAGGCAGAGATGAGTGGTTCACTTCAGCCACTTTAACATCTTTAAGTTTGATAGTCCTCTTGTAATGCGAAGACCTTCTTCGGAGAAAGTAACAGTTGCTTTTTGTACAATGTTTGCGTTTATCTCCAGCCTCCGTGTCCGCTAACTTTAACGAGACAAAAAAATGTTGAATTACTGTAGAGTAGCTTAATTCACACATAATAAAACATGTCTAAAGATAATAAAAATTAATCGGTACGTCTCGTCGAGTGGAGTACGCGTGATGAATATTTTGCGGTGACAAGAACCCGCCTCGTATGATCCCACAAATGCTAGTCGACAAGCGCGCATACGCGGTCGTTAAGCGAAGCTAGATAGCTGAGCTCGGTGTTATTGATAGCTCGCTGACACTTGTTCCAGACAATCGGCACCCGGGTCCTACATGGATTTGTATAAAAAAAGTCATTACACTTGGCCTCCAGGATCAATTTTCCCCAATCATCACGGTTCCGCAACCTTGTCCGCCAGTAGTTTACTCCCAACAAGGATCTGCTGTCAGGTTCTATTATGTCTTTCCATCGAGTCCTCCGTCTTTCCGCTGGACGTCTATCTTGTGTTCGACCCGTTAATAGTCTTTTGGGTAGCTGGTTTTCTTCTATTCTTTCTACATGACCCACCCATTGTAGTATCCGTAACTTTACGCAAGAAGAAACAGGTAGATCGTCAAATAGTCCATACAACTCTTCGTTGTAACGTCGTCTTCACTCTGTTCCTTGTTTCACTGGACCGTAAGTTTTCCAGAGCGCTTTGTTTTCAAATATATCCACTGCCTCTTCGGATTCGCTAGTCAGGGTCCATGTTTCACTTCCATGTAACAGCACAGGTTTGACTAGTGCTTTGTAAGTGTGGAAATTATTTTGCCACGCTGGACCTTATATTGGAAAGTACGGAGTAATAGGCTTTATTTGCGGCATTGATGCGGCATCCAATCTTGTCCTTTTCGGCGCCTCTTTTGTTCAGGTTGGCTCCAAGATAAACGAAATTATCCACACTTTCAAGGTTATAGTCGCATACAGTCAGGTTTTATCGAACAGCAGTTTTCTTCCTCGTTTGAGTCATAAATCTACTTTCAGTTTCTTTAGCTCGTAATTCAATTCGGTTTGTTTCAGATTCTAGACCCAGAAATGCTCCTTTGGCATCTGAGATTGAACGCGCCATAATATTGGCATCATATCAGCATGACATATGCTACTAATTGTGTGTAATATTAAAGAGCATGGGGGCAAGCCCATTTCATTGTTTGAAGCCTGATTTCATTATGAAACTGTCCGTTAATTCACCGTTAACCTTGACATGAGACTCTAAATTAAGCATCGTAAAATTGACCATGCAGACTAATTTTCTTGGGACGCCAAAGTCAAGCATAATTTTGTACAGGGCATTTCTGTTGACAGTCTCGCATTCTCGCTTGAAATCTACAAAGAATTGGTGCACCTGCACAACTGAGAATATTTGGTCTATTGTATACGTGCACTTCGAAAGCCTACCTGATGCTCTCCGATAATACTTTAATAGTACAGCTTTAATATTCTTTCTGTGATTTCAGAAAGGATTTTATAAGACGTACACAATAGCGAAATGTATCCATATTTGCCAATTCTCGCTGGTCTCTGCATGTAGGCTGTGTCCTCCGGTTGTTCCTCTGAATGCCGTTTCTTGTCCGGTTTTTGCATTGAAGTCACCCAGAACAATTTTAATGTCGTTTGACGACAATGAATCGGCAGTGCATCCCAGGGTGCTGTTAAATTCCTCTTTGATTGCCTCTTCCTTGTGTTTCGTGGGCGCGTATAAGTTGACCAGCCAGACATTAATGAATCGCACCGATTTTTTCGTTAATGTGCTTGGAGTCTATCATAATTAGCTTAAATGTGCTGTCAACAATGAAAACCACTCCGAACTCATGGCTTCCTTGCGATTTTCGGCTTTTAAACATGGTGTACTCTCGCATGTCAACTATGTCTTCATCGCGCCATCTTGTTTTTTGTACTGCAAATATGTTGATTCTTTATTTCATCCAGATGTTGTCGCAGGGCACCGCATGTGTTCTTTGATCTTACATTCCAAGTTCCAAAAGAAAATTCCTTTATATGCTGCGATAGTCGTTGCCGTTTATCCGATCCGAGGCTGTTGTGACGGACGCCGCTGTACAATTCTGACTCGGTCCGCATCCCATCGTTCCTCTCTCTGTTCTTTTAATGTAACATATGCGAAAACCTACGACTCGTAGTCAAATTATCTGTGGACGCGGCTTTCATATCATGCATTAGCAGAAGCGGGTGTGCATCTATACTCGTTTTAAGAATTAAAACAAATGCATACAAGACTTCGCTATCAACCGTACCATTATTATGCTGACTTAATTGCTTAGTAACCAAAATAATGAAGGCAATTTAAACTACTCCATGATCAAAGTTTAGTTATTTTTTTACTGCAATCTCTCTGTGACTGGTGCAATGACTAAGCTCAAACTTTCGCTTGATTTGCTTAATTGCACAGGCGTCTAAAACATTCGTTCCACTGAGGCGGTACGGTAAATAGCGAAGTTTTATAGGTATGTTTTATTTCTTAATACGTGCGTGGATACACACCCACTTCTGCTACTACCTGATACGACAGTCGCGCCCATATATGGTTTTATTACGATTCGCAATTTTACGCATATACTTCCATTCAAAGTACACAGAAAGGAACGACAAGACGCGAACCGAGTCATAATTGGATTGCAGCCTCCTTAACACTGTTATCCTAGTTCCATGACAAGTGATACTTAATGGTGCGTTATCAGTGCTGCAAATTAGTTAGTTTTAGGTCCGTGAGTGGTATTTTATTTCCCACATACCCGCCAGCTAGCCGGTTAGGGCACTTTCTATCCGCCACCTGAGGACACATCCAATGGCGGACTGAAAGCCCCACATAGAATGGTGGCTTACTGCCGACCAAATTAACTTAGTTTGCAATAAGCATATGATAGAGGTTATTTACCCAAACTCTGGCTGCGTACTGGCCATTGTTTGCAACGTTTCTGATGTGACAGCTATGGTTTGTAAACTGAACAAACAAAGTTTCGCTTCAGTTTTCAAACATCTTAAAATAATTTTTTTTCCGCATTCTCGCGCTTCCGTTTTGCAAAGTTTCGGCGCTCGAATCGCTTGTGATGCGGCTTTTTGTAATAATAGCAAGTAATTTTACTTCCTGCTACATTCTTCCCATAACTTGTAATACCGCTCTGTTACTGTTGAAAGCGTTTCATTCTTTCCTACGGTGAAATTCATACAAGATTTTTGATCAAACCAGTTCTGACATCACCTCGTCTTCTTTGTGCGCTTTCAAAGCGGCTATCATGTCGTAACTACTTGCCAACGGCCCAAACAAAGTCGCGTAGCATAGAAATTTTGCTACAGATCTCCTCCCAAAGCCACCAATTGTTGAAACAGAATTTCACTGTATCCACATGCCATTCGATATTGTCTAGTTCATCCACCTTCAATCGCATGATGTTCCGCAAAATTCACACTTGACTTCCAGGAGTATTTGGCTGATGGTACCCTTTCAACGCCAACCATGCTGCTTTTGCACTATCACAGGATTGTGTTATGATTTTCACTCGCCTCGTACGCTCGAGATTCTTCGATGAAAATCCAAACCAACCTCTCATCGGTTCTAGATGTGAAGTCTTGGAACGTGACAACGGACTGTATACCTCAGGTCGCCAAGTCCGGACACTCTTAGTCTACTCCGAGGTGGCTGCTGGCTGGCTAGCTAGTTCGGAGAAGAGTTTCGGTCGCGGGTCTTACGCGAGCAGACTAAATCCGAAATACAAAAACTCAGCCAACGGGTCAAATGCCTGATTTAAAACGCGTCGAATAACTTCCATCGACTAAACACTAATTTTTTTTTTTTTTTTTTTTGAATACCTCCATTCCCTACCACTCTCTTCACCAATCTTTCATCATCGCACAACGCTCGTGCGATCTGAACTTCACACTGTGTCGATTCCTACGTGTGCCTTCAGGCAATGCAAAAACATTGGTATAAGGGGCACACCAAATGCTGTGAAGTGCTGCTGTCCTACTAGTCTAGTCCGATTCGTGAACAGTTGTCAGAGATAAAAAACTAATACGACGCAGTAAAAAAAAACTCTGAGTTTATAAAACCTAGCTGTCTTTAAATATCTCGACGTTTGGGTCTAAAATACCCTAGAATACTGCATTTTCAATCCTACTTAACAGCCAATAATGATTATGCGTTTTTCACTGTTTCTGGAAAATTGTTGTATATACGCAACGCCTCAGTTCTAGCGTAAATTATGACAAAATTATTGGTATTTCTTCAATTGTATGGATTTATTTGTGATACTTTTATAAAGGGGCTTCGTTCCAATTCACTGGTAATTAGACATTTGAAGGTAAACTTAGCTTTCTCCATAGTAATGATTTGACTGAAGGTGAGTGCATTAGTCCGTTGATACACTAGGCTTGTTGGAGTGAGAATTGGGAGGTATAGAATATTTTTATAGGCTTTAGTTAGTATCCTGGATATAATATTAAGGTTTTTTTTGACGATTAACTCCAAATGACCACCGCATAATGTAGCTTTGTCAGTACAAATGCATTTAATACAAGTTTCTTTATATGCATTGGAAAACCTCCATATCTTCTCAACACTCCTATCATTGGTGCTAGTTGTCTCCTCAAATTTTTCATGTGTGTCAACCATGTCAAACGATGATCTATGGTGAGACCGAGATATTTAATTTCAAACACTCTTTGCAAGCTTTCGCCGTTAATTTTTAGGTCAACTTCTATGTCTTCCTTATTCTTTTGTTTAAAAATAATGTATTTTGTCTTTGTAGTATTCAATGCTAGCTTCGATAAGCCATGAACGATATTTACCTGGATCCTCGTTGACCATATTCTCCATGGCAACTTTATCATGTCCTGAATAAAGGAGTACAGTATCAACAGCATATAATGCGTGGTGAGCTTTCAGCTTACATATGTATATTCAAATTATTGGTGCATAGCAAAAACAAGGTTGGTCCAAGTATGGATCGTTGAGGAACCCCCGATTTCATTGGTGCTAGATTGCTCCAGACATTATTAACTGATGTTCTTTGTAATCTTTCTTCCTTGTATACCATACGATACAAGTTTTTGAAGTAACAGGTCATGATCAACCAAATCAAAAGCTTTCTTCAGGTCCACAAAAATTGCAATAACATAATCTCCTTTTTCAAGACTCACATCATTGATGTAACGTGAGGTAAAAAGTAACGCATCGAAAGTACTCTTGCTCTTTTGAAAACCAAACTGCTTTAGATTCATAATGTAATTGTCCATTAAGAGAGATTTTAAACGATTACAAGTTTTTCAAATATTTCCTAAAGGCTGTCAAAAGTGCAACAGGGCATACCATATCTTCATCCCAGAGAAAAGGAACAAAAACAACCGCTGAAAAAATACGCGTTCCTGAATATTACCGACGCAGTGCCCGAAATACTCTACTCGATCTCAGACCGAAAAAATTCTACTCTAATAAAAACACTCAAATTCAAAATATGGCACCGCGTACCGACCGCAACGCGAAACCGGCCATTCGCGGATCGCTGGAACCCTACCCTCTTGGCGGCATGCTCACCTTTCACCGACATTATCCTGCTGAAATAGAACGGGTTACTGGAAAGCAAAGATTTTTTTCTTTGTTTAGCTATTCATTTTTTATTTACTTCTAGTGCCATCTGATCACCTTGCATTTACATTATTAGTAACTAACAGAAGATCATGTAGCACTAATAAAATATAATTTATTACTTTTCATTTCTTTCGTTAACAATTACTTTAATTTAAATAATTATTTTGCTAAGGTTTTAGTCTACAATGTACTTTGCTTCGTTTTTCATCTTTTTGGTCATACTTTTACATTATACGATGAAGGCTCATCTTCTTTACTCATTTTTCTCTTCTCTTTCACATCTATGGATAATATCTACCTTATTGCTTTTATTTTTCTCAAATTTTTCATTCCTTATATATTCTTTTGTATATGCAGATTTGTTGTTAAAAACTATACCGAATGCTAATCTCATGGGAAGATTCTTCTTCGTTTCATATACTAATACAAATATTTCAATTTCAACTTCTTTTCAGTGTATAATGGAGGTTGTAATAGTTTGAAACAATGTCAGATTATTATTTTATGTTATTATTACATGTCCACACAATTCTGCAAGCTACTGCCGCAATTTTTGTCGCAACTATTAATAACATCATGATTGATTGAAAAGAAACAATCAAGAAAAGTAAATTAATTACGTCAAAAGTATGTACTCGAAAGCACAGGAACGGACCAATTAGCCGGGCGCTACATTGTCATAATGTAGAATTTACACTTTGATACTTAAATGGGAAGTTGATAGGATCTAGTTATGTCTCACACGTATATCATTGGCATCACTCGGTTCCGGTATAGTTTGGAGCATAAATAAATGAAATAAGTGATTAGAACCCTATGCGCTGCGATTACTCGGGAGACTGCGAAAATAAGTCCGCGCTGATTGGCAACTGCCAATAGTGAACTGAGTGCCGTACAGTTTTTTCACCACCTACCTGTCTGCCTGGATGCAAGAGGCAAATAAAAGCCCCACACGTTCAATTGCTTTCAATCGGAGATAATGCCGTTCACCTTTGCGCTCGTCACACACTTATTATTTCACTTGAAAATACCGTGTGGTGGCTGCTTTGTCATGTATTTAGGTAAGTACTTTAATCGCGTAAGTTTCGAAAAATCATCTCAAATACTTCACATATCTCGTCAATCAGCAAACACACGACAGCCATTTTTCTTCGCATCCACATTCCGGTGAAGTCGCCGCGCTCTGTCAGTTTTTCTGTCCTAGTTCCTCAACACCCGTCGACGTCAGTGGCGTAGGGTGTAGAGATCTGTCACACAACTTTATCAGCTGGTTGGGACATATAGGATTGACAGATCTCGTCGGAATATCGATCCGCGGGATTTGTGAGTCGTCGGTCAAACATACGATTATGGCAAATGCAAATGCACATTGTTTAAGCATTGAGTATTTCATATTCTTTACGTACTGTTTTATATGTATACTCGTATGTTTTAATTAATTCCAACAAGAGATCCCTTATTCTCTTATCTCATAGGAGATTCTTGTGAGTTCTAGTTGTTTCAATAAGTAATCTGTTTCATCAATTCAAAAAGTGATCAGTCACTACTTCTTAGTTGCATTCTTGAGACTTAATGAATTAAATAATTGAAAATTGGTTGTTAGGTAAATTTCTCGAGAGAAATTTACCTATTGCGGAGAGCATCATATATATATATATATATATATATATATATATATATATATATATATATATATATATATATATATATATATATATATATATGGGATATAACGAAATTTGTGACCACGCTAGAGGTTGCAATTTTGCTTCGATTTTCACCAAATTTTCAGGAAAGGTGTATTGGGTACTTATCTCGGTTAAGTTCTTGAACCAGCTATATCGGCCATGCAAAAACAAAATGGCGGCCATTTTAGACGAAAAATCGTGATTTCTGTTCTGACCAAAGTATAGCTCCGATTTAGATGAAATTAGGTACAAGGGTTCATTGATGTATGTGATGAATCTCACAATAAAAAATCCAAAGTCGGTACGGCAGAAACAAAATGGCGGCCGCTCAAAGGTCAAAAAACGTGCAAAATTTTGTTGTTGTAATAGTGGTCAAAGCTTTCAACAGATTTTCATGAAATTCGGTAGTTTGATAGAAATTGTAAGTATCTAAAGAATTACGTAAAGAAACTGGAGGTCAGGTTGCAAAAAACAAAATGGCGGCCAGTTGAAGGTCAAAATTTCAAAGGCTTTTAAAAGTCGCAATTTTGATCCGACATATATGAAACTTGGTTTCAAGATAGACATTACTTGGACCTACAGTCTTTGATATCTTGGTGATCATGCATTTGCAAATTTCAAAATGGCGGCCGTTTAAATATGCGTTTTTTTCATGTTTTTGTGGCCCTCTAGCGGTCACATTTTCCAACGGATTTTGATGAAACTTGAGATTATGAATCTCTGTACTATGTTCTTGTATTTTGCAGGAAATTATTAAAATTGAATGAAAAATAAAAAAGTCGAAAATATAAAGCCTAATATTTTTAGCTGCCATTTTCTTTAAAAATTGAATTATTTTGCCCTGTCTAGAGTGAAACTCCTATTTGAACGAGATAGTACATTGATTGATGAGGTCCTAGCATACACAGATTTAAAATAATCCAAAATCAAATGCATGCATTCAAAATGGCGGCCCCCAAAGGTCTGAAGGCAAGCGCAATTCGCTATTTTAGTACCAACTGAATTAATGAATATTTTTCATGGAAACGCTTTAAATGACTTTACTTGTAAGAACTTATAAACCAGATCATTTTTAAGATATTGTAAAATATTTTTAACAATACCCTAAAAAATTATAAAATCGTGACTTGTCTGTCTGTCCGTCCGTCCGCCCGTTTGTTCGTGCGTCATAACAAGTTTTCTCGCAAACCACATGAGCTAGAATGAGGAAATTTTCTACGTAGGTCAAAAGTGGTGCCTCTTGAAATTTGCAGTGCAAGAAAATATTTTTAGGGATTTAAGGGGGGTCTCCCCATACAGGCGGGTCTCCCCATACAAGGGGGTGGCATACAATTTTTTTTATTTCTGTAGCCCTCTAGCAGCCAAGATTCTCAACAGATTCCGTTGAAGCTTGAAATTATAAGTTATTAAGGCAAGTTAATTTAATTTAATTATGCAAATCGAATGACAAATAATACAGTCGAAAATTTACAGCTTAATATTTTTAGCAGCCGATTTCAATAAAAATTGAAATGACGGGCCTCACAGTTCAGAAAAAAATTGAAAATGTATGTATTAAGTGCAACGCAAGTGCTGATTAAACTTTTATGGAAATCTTTTGAAATTAACTATTCGAGCTATTTAAACCTTTGTGTGGTTACCACTGTGAACTGTGTAAACAGCAAATGCGAGAAGGGCGAAACCGGTATTTATATGTTTATAACAATTTATGATCCGCCGATTTTCAATATGAAATCCATACGCGTGCAACTCAATTTAATTAGCAAAATATTTGCGCCTCGATAAAAGGTCTCTAAAAACGAACGTGACCAGAGTTTTTTATGTTAATAAATACCCATGTGGTACTACGAAAATTGCAGAAAGAAGTTTAGTAGTAGGCAAGCCAAATTCTTTTTCGAAACTTTACGCTACATACGAGAAATTTACCTTTCCGGCTGGTGCTGCCAACGGGGATTTTTTTTCTACTTACACTAATTAACTTTCAGAGGGAAATTTAGGAACTTGAAGAAGTATCAAACTAACTAGCCCGTGCTTTATCTCCAGCAGTCATTTGATGTGCTACCGGCTTTAATTGGTTACTCAACTTTTATGAAATTTAAATTATGTGCCATCGCTCGTGAGAAAAATGAATCTGCCATCTTCATACTCTCCGATCAACTTCAACACTCGGATTGAAGTAGGTTATCTGCTCTTTCCACTACTGAAGATGAGTTATGTGAGCCGTTCGAGTGTGGTATCGTTATGCTACTGCTGGGATGATGTTAGAATTTTGGTTTAGTCAAGATTTCTTAGAAATTTTTTCTTGGCAATAGGCATATATGATTCATATGTTTTCCCACTGTTCATAGCATAGCATAGCAAATTATCAGTTTATCAAGTGCATTCGCAGTTACTTCTTTATCCACGCGATTTAAAGTTCTTCGCGTGAACATCTATAATGTAAGATAGTTGGTGCACATTTAATTCAACCTGGCCCCATAATAATTTGAGCAATCTCGATATTGATTTTGAAAGAAGAAGTTTCATTCTCAAAATAGCGTTACATCGTATCTTTGATGCGACTCTATTGCATTAATATTTGGCAATACCACTTCAGCTAATCTACATTTTGATTTTCCTCTAGTCTTTTCAAAAATTATTTATTGTATGTATTATAATTTTCTCTCTGCATTTCTCTTACAATAAATAAACCGTTAATTTTGCAGATGCAATAAAATATACGGCAGAAATGAGCATATATTTTAAATATATTGATAGTTAACTAGTAAAATTTATGTTTATTTGGCGGCAAAAGAGAATTATGGAATAAATTATACTTTTCAACTTGAGTCTTGTTTATGTTATTCGTATTAGCGCAACATTTTATTGCCATTCATCCATTTAAAAACGTTCTAAACATTTCGTCTTTCCTTTGTTTCTTATTTTAAATATCCATTAAAAAAGGTTAAGAAACGAACAATATGGCGTGCCAAAGTGAGTTTGTTGAAATGTTTACAATCCAAACGAGGACATTTTTATCAGATCGATCGGAACATTAAATTTTCCTCATCATTCGTTCTGAGTTCCAAGTTCCAATCCATGTGACTATTTTGTTGGGCACACTAACAAAGCTTTCGTTGACCAGTTATTTGATACCCAGGCAATGGATGATCTTTCAAACTTGGGCCTGAACTCAGTTCTGGTTTTGTGATTTCAATCTGCTGCTGATTTAAATAATGATTTTAATCGAAGAACTTTTATGTCATTATAAATGAGAAAACATTTGTTAACTTTTCGTCGGAATTGCGAGAATGCGAACTTGAAAGATGTTTGTTTCACACTTTTGTATACAATGTCTTGAAATTTTATTACACACATGGTTGACTTAACGGAATCGACTGAAATGATAGGGGTTTTTATTTCTCACATGTTCAAAGTCTGATCTGTCTTAGGTTATCGAATTCCAATTCTTCATTACAAGTTTGATGATGACGAACAAGAAACTCCAATTCTAATCGAACAAAGTAGAATGACTCTTGAGAAATCAATCTCACAATTTGAAAACGGAAACAGAAAATCTTTAAAATAAAAAATGTAAACATTTTATCGCAAAAAAACAACAAGTGAAGAAATAAAACAGAGCGTGAGACTGTAATTAGAAAGTCGAACACATTGAATTAAGGCTGGAGACAAAAAGGAAGAGAAAAGATTGAATGTCTGTTGGTGACGAAAAAGTTTGAGTGGAATCGAACGAAAAACGATACTCCACCACCCGCTGGGTTTCTTGTTCCAGAAGCAGCCAAAGAACTACCTCGAAATGACATCTTAATTGCTACATCGTCAGATAACTTCTCCGCCTCCTTTCTTAATGGAAATCGAAATTGGAAGACAATAGCGACAATAGTGGTCGTGGTGATATTAATGACATATGTTACCAAGTTTGTTTGAATGTTTTCGACAATGCAATCATCGTGAGTATTAAGTTGGTATTAATTAAGTTTTATTCGAGTTGCATCGGTCAATTTATTGAGTGTAACTTAGTTACATATAATGTAATTTGAATTTTACGCTATGACTAGAAAATTTAATTTTTTCATAATTTCCTGGTGGGAAATTAATGAAATCCTGTACGCTTTTCTTTCGGAAAGCCTTAAACCGTTCGTTTACAAATTGTAATGACTAAAGTATTATTAGTTGATTTTTGAGACCTGGATTATATAGCAGGTCATCTGGTATAGTGATAAGGGCGCTAGACACTTATGCCCAAATTCACTGATTCAAATCAACTGGTCAGCAGTGTAATTTATTTTGATTGATTTTTGGGATGGCTTACTACATAACCCCACGTTGCTACGATAAGTCTTGATTCAGCATCGGTAATGGACATTGGCCGAGCCTAATGTCTCGAGCTTATATTCAGCTTACATGTGCCACAGCAAGTTTTCTCGCAAATCACATAAGCTAAAAACGTGAAATTTGGTGAGCAGGCCAAAAGTGGTGCCCTCCTAAAAATTTCAGTGTAAATAAATTTTTACAAGGTTTTCAAGAGGGATCTCCCCGAGGGTGATCCTATCACATTTTTTTACCAAAGGTAGTCAATATGGGCATCAAATGAAAAGTCTTCACGAGAACTTTTCATAATAGATCTTACACTCATACTTTCCGGAGTGCAAGGGGAGGGAAAATGTACGAACTATTTGTGACCCCCTCGCGATTGGACATCTCTGATTCGGAAAATCCGAAGAGAATCAGGGACGTAGGACATCTTGGCCAACTTGGATTTCTATGATTTGATTTTAATGAAATTTTCAGGAAACATGCGTTTTATATCATGCAATCTAAATACGATTTCTTGAAGTATTTAAGGGTCACCTTTTATTTTACAGACGAACACGTAAAATTTCTATGATATACTATCATTAGACAAGTTTATCGAATTTTGTCTTCTGACGTATTTGTTGCACTTTTAATTATAAAGACCTTCGTCTTCTTCGTAGCACTACAGCCCCTCTCTGGCCTTCGCTTCCTGCAAATAGCGCCTCCAACTGTCTCGGTCCATTGACCGCGTCCTCCAATTTCGAAATCCGAGCAGCGATGAACTCTCTTCCTCGACCAAGTCAGACCAGCGTTTTCTCGGTTTCCCCACTGGTCTACGGCCTTCAGTTTCTTTTTGGGTATTCGGTGTTCGTCCATACTATTCATGTGTCCAGCCCATTGCAGCTTCCGCAGCCTTACAATCGTTGCGACCTCCGGTTCCTCAAAAATTTCACACAAATCATAGTTGTATCGAATTTGCCATGGGTCCCCGTCTAGCTTTGCTCCGATTATTCGCCTCAGGACCCGTCGCTCAAAGGCGTTCAATACAAGATGGTTTCCAAAGTAAACGAGTTTGATGATATTCGGTACAGTGGAAGCGAAGTTATTGCGTCTAAAGTCACAGTATGTTTGTGTCTTTGGTGAAAAAATGCGTTTCGGACAAAGAGCTAATATCAAATTTTGTTTTAGAATCGGTAAAACGTTTACCAAAACATTTGAATTGATGAAAAAAGTTCTCGTGCCAGAGTTCAAGAGTGGTTTACACATTTCAGTGATGGTCGTGAGGACATAAATGACGATGAAAATGCGGGCCGCCCAAAATCAGTGACCATCGAAAACGCCATCGAAATCGTGCGTGAATTAATCAAAAATGAGCCAAAATCATCGTTGAAATTCATCAAATCGGAGTTGAATATCTCCAAAACATCGATTTATCGCATTTTAATCGGTAATTTGGGCTTACGAAAGGTCTGTGCACGTTTTATTCCCCACAAGTTAACTGACAAGCTGCTTTCCAAAATAAACGAGACCGTATTCGCCTGATATGGCTCCCTGTGACTTCTACCTATTCGGGAAATTGCATTCGGCCATAAAAAGAGAACGCTTTGTGTCCGTAGAAGCATCCAAAAGGCTTGTACCGACATCCTGAAGGACAATGTACCTCGTGCATCGACAGGTACCTTCCTTGTGACATACTCTAGAGCCGACTTGAATAGCAATGGGGCCAGCCCATCTCCCTGTTTTAGTCCGATATTTGTGTCAAAGGCATCGGTGAGTTGGTTATTGATGCGGACTTGGGAGGTCGTCAACGTCATTGTCATTTTGGTAAGACGGACTTATTTGGCTGGGATACCAAAGCAAAGCATTATTTGGTACAGTACTTTACAATCAATACATGCTTGACTGTGAACAATTGGTCTATCGTCGATCTACCTGCTCTAAAACCACCTTGATTCTCCCCAATAATACTGTTGGCGTATGATCCTATTTTATTTTCTCAGATCTTTGAAAATATTTTGTACGCCGTACAAAGTATTGATATGCCTCTATGATTTTTGCACTGTAACTTAACACCTTTTTTGTGGATAGGGAATATAATTTGTTGGCTTCACTCTTTCGGCATATGTTCTTATTGCCAAATGTGCTGGATGGCTTTGTGAATAGCTTAATGAACACTGCTACCACCAGATTTGATGAGCTCTACCGGAATCCCATCGATGCCTGGCGCATTATTATCCTTTTGGGCTTTGATGATGGAACACACTTCATCCAGAGGTGATAGGGCCAATGGAGGCTCTCCAACATGCTGTGGAGCTGTGCGGAGGATTAAGGAGGTTCTTGAAATATGATGCCCATCTTTCCTTAATCTTGATTACATCAGCGATTATATTGCCGATGTCATCACGACAGAGCGTGGTTTTGGGCTGATAACCTCATTTTCGGCTTTTCACTACTGTGTATGCTTGTTTTGTGTTGTTGCTCGCTAAACTTACATCTATACTTCTCAATCGGTCGTCAGAGTATTTTCTTTTCTTAGTTCTAATTATCTTATTCGCTAGTGCTCTGAGATTTTCATAGTGTTCTCTCTTCGTTCTGTTTTTCCTACCTACGTACTCTTTGTACGCCTGATTCTTTTTGTCTAACGCATTCTGGCACTCATCATCGAACCAATCATTTCTCTTGCGCCGGGCTTGATGTCCGATCGTCTGTTCTGCCACGGTCTTAATAGCCGCTTTCACTTCCATCCAGAGTTCGTTGTTTGTCTTTAACGAGGCATCTGATAAGGTGGCACCCAGCTGGTTGTTAAGGGTCTCCGTGAAATTTTTGCCACAGACGCCGTTTGGAGCCTTTTGATGTCAAATCTTTGTAGCGGGCTTGTCTTCACCGAATATGCCTTTGACATAGGACATCGATAGGCTAATTTGACCAAGTAATGATCTGAGCTACGATTCGCTCCTCGGTATGCACGGACGTCAAGTATGCTCGAGACCCAATTTTGTTGGATCAAAACATCTAGTTTTGTGTGTTGCCATCCGGTGGTAACCAAGTCATTTTGTGAATGCGTCAATGTGGGAAGCAAGTTAAACGTATGACTAGATTTCTGCTACATGCAAAGTCAATCAGGCGCTGGCCGTTGTCATTTGTTTCATCGTGGAGGCTATATCCTCCAGTCGTTCCCCCATGAAATATCTCATTGCAAACCTAAGCGTTAAAACCACCCAGAATAATTTTCGTGTCGTTTGTAGGCAATGAGTCGATTAGTCTTTCCAGGTGATTGTAGAACGTTTTCTTCGTTTCTTCCTCCTTTTCTTCGGTCGGGGCGTGAACATTGATTAGCCAGATTTTGTCGAATTTCGTTTTTATACGGATCGCAAACAACCGTTTGTTCCCTGCCTTAAAATCAATAACGTGCGATTTGAACTCCCTATCTACAAAAGAGGCAACTATGAATTCTCTTTTTCGAGTTTTGAATATTGTGTGCGATCACATGTTCTGAATCCAGTGCGTTTCCTGGGTTGTCAGTATTTTTAATTTATATTAACTGGCCTGTTGTTAAAGATCCTTAACAGTGTCAAGCTTATTGCGTCATCTGGCATTCCAGAATCCAATGCCATAGTCCTTTTTCCGATTGCGAGGTCGTTGCCGTGAATCCAATCCATGCCGAGGCCTGTCTGCAGGTTCTAGAACATTTTAGGGTTTTCCAGGGATGGAGAGTTAGCCCATCGCCCAACCTCCATTTTGGCGGCATATTTATTACGTCGATTCCGATATCAGTCGCGGAAGATTCGCCTTCGCCCTCTTGCGGCCCAAAAAGGAGGTGTAAGTGGGGTTTAGTAGCAGAGCTGTAGACATTTTTGTAGTCATTAGCATTTCTCGGCATTTAATATCCCATTATTGGGGAACCAGGAAAGCCAATGGCTGACCCCGAGAGTATTTACTACCATTTAGTTGGGGGATTTGGGATGAAGAATCATGGAAGCTGTGGGTTGCGGAAACAAGGGGATTCCCTGCTCCATTCGTAAGGCTACTTAAATATCGAATTTCATTGAGTTTATGGGTACCTATACGATTTTATTGGAAAAAATGTGAAAATCAATGATCATACTATTATTAACAAAGTTGAGCAAATTTTGGCTTCTAAGGTATTTGTTGTTGTTGTGCTCATAAGCACCTATCCATTATTTTTTAAGATTATTCAAATCACAGGTGTCCAATCGCGTATTTCCAAGAGACCTTTCGGACCAAAAAAGGTCAGTTTAAGACCTGTTTTGAAAACTCTCTCTGATACCTTTATCAGCTACCTTTTCAGGGGTCACTCCCCTGAATGGAGAGCATCACTTTACATCTGTATGCAAAATTTGATGTTTCTACCTTATATGGTTTGCGAAAAAAACTGCTGTGACACATAGACGGACGGGCGAACAGTTTGACAGACGGACAGACAGGTCGCAATTTTAGTAGATATATATGTTTTACTAAATTAAACATGAGTATCGCAAGACGTAGTTTATCAAAACTTTATTTTGTTATTCATGATTACAAATCATTTTTGATTACAAAGCATTTTTTCTTAGTGCTAACTCTTTTTATTCTGGAGCAAAGTTTTTATCCTTATCCTTATCATCGCAGTTTTCTACTTCTTCCAAATCGTTGCAACAGCAGCAATGGTAATATTTATCTGTGCTTCCATTGTTATAGGCACCATAGATCCAGTACTTGCATTTTAGACATTGGATCCAGTACTTGCATTTTAGACATTGTTTCCAGTCAATCTTACCATTGTCATTTTTCCAATTCAGACCGTAAATACGGCAAATGGACGTATCAATATTTTTTCTTTTATACATGATTTTTTTCCAAAGATTTTTGGTCTGGACACCTAACGAAGAAGGCTGATCTTGAAGGGAAGCAGCTTGTGCATATATCACTGGGAATCTCGGGTGTTTTAGCAGTGACAGCAATGCACGCATTTGTGCCTGATTGTATCTTTTTGCTCGTTTTCTTTTGTGTTTCTCGCTGCTTCCTCGGTGCTCCTGCAATAGTTCAAGCAATCGTGTATCTAAAACTCTTTCACACCCGTCTCTGTTTTCACTGTTATCAAGACCATGTGGCATCCTTTTTAACACTTCATTTGGATTAGTAGGGTGCAAACAAGTTGCTCTAAATCGTAACTTCTGGGCTTCGTATACAGTCTCGCTAATTTCTTTCCAGAGTCTACTTAACAATGCTGGGAACTGTTCCTTCGGAATGCAACCAGCGTATCTGCTTTTTTTTCTTCATCCACCCAATATTTCTCTCCACTTTTTCTTCATAGGCGTAGAAATAGCCACATCAAAGGGTTGCATTAGGTGAGTCGCATTTGCCGGAAACCAAGTTAAATAGATTTTACCCTACCCTACCCTACAATCTCAATCATTTTAGGCAAGAAGTGGCTAGCCAGATTGTCTTCCAACAATACAAATATATCTTCTGGATTGCGAGTGGTGGTGATAAGATATCAAAGAACCGTTTTTCAAAAAGAGTTAATATCAAACCATCCACTTGGGGTGCTGGCATATTTTGAGCCACCTGGTCCACCTTGAGTTCAGTTGTCATATATGTTTTGTGCTTTATACACCACCATGGGAGAAAGTGAATCACCATTTGCATTTCCACAAACCATAACGTTGATCAAAGCGCGAGAATGTTCTTGCACTCTTGCTGTGTTTCTTGGTACTTTCTTAGCACCAGGGTTATCGGTTATGTTCGTCTCATCATAATTGTATTGATAATGCCTTTTACTGAGGAAACGGTAGACTCGACGTTATTAAAAAAGTTTAAAATGTGCTCTCGGTTCACTGAAGAACTGGACCGCTTAATGTTCGACGCAATTCGAATGGACAGATTATTTCTTCCGATAAATGAATCGACGAAATCTGGATCTGAGGTGTTATCTTTGAAGGCCTTGATCTGCTTGCCTTACTTATCTAGATATTTCTTAACCACATCACGAACGTCAGCCTTTGTCAAGGGGAATCTCTGATTCGCTATAACAGCCACCATTTCCGAAATCAGCCGCTGCTAAGACTTACCTAACACAGTCGGGTAGGCAACGGGGTACATGTTTCGTCCAAGTATCTTCCGTACTAACGTTGGCCGCGGAGCGTTGAATTTTTCTACGGTCTGCTTCTCAGACATCTCCCGGCGAACTTCAGCCATGCTTTTCCACATCTTCCATTTTGTATGTCATGTAGGGTCTGGACTCTGAAGCCTTTTTATATGTACGCATCATTTTTCAACACTAAACTGCCCAAAGTAACAAAATTAAACCACAAATTACCACTAGCACTATTTCACCACACTTTTTTTGAAGTTAAAACATGTGTGCGTTGTGCTCAAGTTACCCCGGGGTGGTCAAGTTGCCCCACTTTGCAGTACCATTTATTTGTGAGATTTTGGATGAGGAATCATAGAAGCTGGAAATGAGGGGATCCCTCCTTGTTTCTCAACCGGGCTTGGGACCGTCTACATATTTAACTTTCAAAAAAAAAAAAAAAATAAATATATATATATATATATATATATATATATATATATATATATATATATATATATATATATATATATATATATATATATATATATATATATATATATATATATTATCAATTTAATTCCATATTTGCTGCATCTTTGTTATGCTATGCGCTTAACAGGGATAGAGTTGGTGGTCTAGGTTGACAATATCGTCTTTCCAGCTTCTGGTAATTATCCTGTACCGCTCTCAGACCCTACTGTCAATGCTGTAAGAAAACGCAGAGGGTGGAAAACTATCAATGGACTCAATATCAACGTAAAAAAGACTGAAGTAGTCCTGCTTATTTGGAAATAACAGCCTCTAGGATTCATTTCGCCAGGAATACCCCGACAAAATCTGACACGAACGAGCTATGCGAAGAATTTGGGCATCGGCTTGGACGGTAAACTATCATGGAAACGAAATACTTCTTCTTTTTCGCAGCAGTATAGTCCGTTTCGGACCTTGGCTTCCTGCAACAAGCGCCTCCAACTGTCTCGGTGCATCGTCCGCGTTGTTCAATTTCGAAATGCAAGCAGCGATGAACTGTCGTCGCCGACCGAGTCAGACAAGCATTTCCTGCATTTCTCCAAACAAATACCTTCTGGGGTATCCGTAATTCGGCCATACGATTCATGTGGCCACCCCATTACAGCTTCCGCAGTTTTACAATCCTTGAGACCTCCGGCTCGTCAAAAATTTCATACAGCTCAAGATTGTATCGAATTCGCCATTGATCCTCGTCTAGCTTTTTACCAATTATTCGCCTCAGGACCCGTCGCCCGAAGGCGGATGCATGGGTTTGTGTCCATATTTCACACCCATAGCGTAGCACAGGTCTTTTCATAGATTTGTGCCCTTCAAAAAGATAAAAGAGGCAGTGATTGCTCTCTACTATTGAAATTGTTTGATCGAGGGTGGGATCTACAATCTAAAATATGCCTTAAGATCTACACATCTATATTACAAAGCAAGAAAGTTTAAACTAGAGAGTTCAAGTTAATCTACAAAACTATAAAGAAGAACGAATTGTCTAAGTTTATTTTTATGATGCGCAAATGAATGAGGTATCGGACCAAGACCAAGAGAGTTGTGATAACGTGGCAAACGTACCAATGGCGAAAAATAAAACACATTGGTTCTGGCGAAGGGAACGTTAAAAATCGGTGTCGATCTGCTTGAGTGCTGTGCAGTATAGGTGGATATCTCATTACAGAGATTCATTGGTAAAAGTTTGTGGCTCATATTAAAGAACAAGCAATCATCAAGAAATATACGACGTGAGACTAAAAAAGGCATGTGCAAGAGGGATAGACGATCATTATAAGGGGAATAGGGGATGCGAAATTTAAAGAGAAAAGAGCGGGTAAACCTACGTTGAACAGTCTCCACAGTACTACATAGACGGCGTTGATAAGGACTCCAAATTTCGGAGCAATATTCCAATAAACTTCTTACCCTGAGAAAAATAAACAAATACAGGAAAAAATATTTTTGAAGCCTTTGGTGGATCTTAATACAAAGCCTGACATTCGAGAGGCTTTGCAAACAACCTAGGTTGTATGTTGCCCATAATGCAGCTTAGTGTTAAAGAGTGCTCCAAGATCTTTATGGAGAACGACTGATTCCAGGGAAGTACCAGATAAGGAATAATCGAAAGGAAAGGTAAACTTTCTCAGTGAGTAAGTCATACTATGACATTTGCTTATATTTAGTTTCAGACGATTTTTCGTACACCAATCTAATGGAGATTGCAAATCTAGTTGTAAACAAACACAGTCTTCCGAGTACTCAATTACTCTAAAAATTATCAAATCGTCAGCATACATAAGCGAATAGGATTTGAATAACGATGGAAGTTCATTGATAAAAAAGAGAAATAGTAATGGGCCGAGAATGGACCCTTGAGGCACTCTAGAACGCGGCGAGAAAGGAGAAGAACTCTGGGAATTGACAATGACAATGTCCGAGTGGAATTATCGAAAAAAAGGTGAGCCCACACCCAGATCACCTTATTTATTAATAAGTATACGATGATCCACTGAATCGAAAGCCTTAGAAAAATCGGTATAAATGACGTCTACTTGCTTCGCTCTGTCGAAAACTGACGCAATAGTATTTGAAATTGAAAGCAAGTTCGTGAGAGTGGACTGACCTTTGATAAAGCCATGCTTTTCACTAGCAAAGGATGGAAATAAGAAGGGATGAATCTGATCATACACAATTCTTTCAAAAAGTTTACTAAAACACGGAAGTAGGGAGATAGGACGGTATTTAGCTATATAAGACTTATCACCCGATTTGTAAACCGGAAAGCCTTTTTCCAAAGAACAGGAAATTAATTGTCAGAAAGACTACGATTGAAAAGAATGGATAGGGGAACACACAAAGAAGATGACAAAGATTTGGCAAAAATATTAGGAATCCCACCCGAACCACGGCCAATATTATTATCTAGATCTTTTTGTAATAGTTCAAATTTAAGGACAAACCGACAGTATGATCAGAATTTTCAGCAGTTGAAGTACCATAGAATGAAGAAAAATGTTGGGCAAAGAGTTCACAAATCTCGTAATCACTGGATGAAGAGAATCCATTATAGTGTATCGAATTCGGCAAACCACCTGATTTTTTAAGCCCATTGATGTATGGCCAGAAAGGTTTGCTCAGATTCCTTTTTTTGGGCAATTTTAACCAATTTTTTACCTTTCACCGTAAACTTTTATAGTTAAGAAGATGAATTGCAGACCCAGTAAGACGATATTTAGTACGGGAAGCATTCTTTGCTTTTAAGAAAGAGGTGATATTTCTTTTTAGCCAAGGAGCGTCTTTTGATCTCTGTTGAAAGCAAGCAGGTGTATATTGTGAGATCAGACACTTAAGGAAGCTATACAATTTTTGTACGGCATCATTAATATTTAAATTACAGAAAAAGGAAAACCAATTCATGGAGTTTATTTCAGTCTCCATTTGACTATGTTCAGCTCTCACGAAATTAAAGCGGGGAGAAAAGACTTTGTCCAGAGCAGTTTTACAAGGCAAGTAAATAGAAAAATGAAGTGGAGGATGGTGAGGATCAGGGTTAACGTATTCATTTAGCGAATCAGAAAGAAAAACGGATGATTTAGGAATGTTAGACAAGACTAGATCTAAAGCTTTATTATTAACATTGGGGACATTGTTGAACTGGGCAAGTGAACACATGGAGAGAAATGAAGATAAGGAACTGGATTGACAGTCAATTGAACTTATTTCAGAAAATGATACATCCCACACAAAATTTCGGAGATTAAAGTCACCACAAATAACAAGCGAAGAAGAAGAAAAGCGGTTGAAAATAAAGGAGGAGAGTTCCGAAAAGAATGTTTCATAGACATGTAAAGAGCAACCAGGGGGGTACAGACTGTGAGGAGCAATAAAGAAATATTAGACGATAGGGGAACTGAAACACTAATGCACTCAACAGGAGAAGGGGGTAGAAAGTCGCAAGAATAGGCACCAAGAATTGACCGATGAACGCCAATTAGAACACCACCACCATCAGACTTACCAACGCTCAAGCGATTTCAATGGGAATATCACGGGTAGCTGAGTAGCATATCGTAAGACTCTGAATGTTATGCTTGTATTACCTCCGATGAACCTGTATGTGGAACAAATTTCGGACAAATGAACGGTGTGCCTCTGCCTGTTGAATTTGCTAACTACTTTCCCGTATAAAAAGAGCAACTTTGACCTGCCAGTAGTATCTGGAACTGACTATATCAGCCCTAAGCAGATGTTTAAAGTTATTATTACGTTAAATTCTAAGCATCAAGATGGTAACTGAATTGAATTCACAGGTGATGATAACTGTCTAGATCTACACAGACCACTCCAAAACGAATACTTGGCACAAGCGCAGCAGTGTACTCACCTGAGTAATTTCAGACTACTTGACATTTGCAACATTGCTGAGTAAAGACACTGCCATATGGAGCTATCACGCTCAACGGTACCGAAAAAGAAAAAGATTACGATTTATGAGTAGTTAAGCATTCACTCAGCAAATAAAGCATTGTAGTGTTATACTTTCAAACCAAAAATTATATCAAATTGTCAAAATGTACTGCAAAGCCTCTGTGAGAATAGAGAGGTCGTTGTTGACTAAATCCCAAGAAATGTAGGAATTGGGGGAATGAACGAATCAATCAGCTGGTAAGATGGGAACCAAATCTCGGGGATATTTCGGTGATACGTGTACACTAGAACCTATGAATATTCTAAACGAAAAGCTGACAACCTCAGTTGAAGCTAGATGGAAGGGCTCAGCTACCGTAGCGGAAGATGTAAGATAAAACTGAAACTATTTCTTCAATATGCTGTCAAAATCACACAGTGTACTGCTATTGAGGATCCATTCCATCTACTGTTTCGTCAAAACACATGCCTATAGACCGGAAACTGTAAGGAGTGACATATGCAGAAACTGTGGGCAACCAGAGGAAAAAGAAGTGGTAGGGCATTTTCTATTATGTCGCCTAGCTGGCACCTAGAGAAGATGGATGGTACTTGGGGAGCCAAGCTTCAGTGTTCTGAATGAGACCTCTAAATGTCGTATGCGGCAAATAAAGTTTGTATTGGTAGCTGACACATTCGAGCTTAGCCAGGAAACCTCTCGCGCTACAAATCAGCAGGCTCTTTTCTATTATGTGGAATATGAAATAGTATTGCTGTGGACTCTAAGTGGTTATATTAGGGTCAGCCCGTCACAGTAACCATACCTGACCTGAGAAATAGTAAAACGCATCACTTGTAACTAAACATGACAGGCTCCGAAAACAGCAGTACACTTAGCAGATGAAAACGAGAACAAGGATGCTCGCATTTCCGCTAGAGGAGGGATCCCACGGCGTAGCAAAAAAAGTAAATTGTCAACCGGTGCCAGGCTAGAGGAGGGATCCCACGGCGTAGCAAAAACAAGTAATGTGTCAAACGGTTCCAGGCTAAGTTCTCAGGTTAACAGGGGAGGTGTTTAGTGGGTAGTCCAGTCGCTCGCGAGCACGGGAGCTCAACTTTCAGTGCGTAAATGGCATTCACCTCCCAACCACAAAAAAGTTCGCCTTAAACTGAATCAAGTTTTACTGTAATTTTGTCAAGCAGGGCTATATGTGCCGGAATTGCTCGTGCTTCAGTCGTTAACATGCATCAATTTTGCCTCAGAAAACATTCAGCAGCCCTGAGTTTTTTGAGCGCACTGAATTTCTGAAGATATCTACTTAAGCAAAACACTTTTCATGAGGTATAAGTTTCTACGTTCGTTTCAAAACTTTATGGAATAGCAAATAAACACTAAGGTTACCTTATTTGTCGCTTAACCCTGCGTAATGCAAACGGCAAGGCATTTATGCATAACTCCAATGCAGATTAAGGCTGAAGTTTTCAATTTGAATGAGCTAGTTGTGTTAGAAGCCAACAGGCCCGCACTGAAAACTTTCACCCCTACCTTATTTATAAAATCTACAAATATTTGCTGCATAATGGTGCTTAATGAGTACAGGAGAAACATTAACCACCTTCAAAAACTGTATTTAACCTTCCAGATATGGTTAGTTTTCGCGAATAATTAGAGTTGATGTGTATTTATCTGTATTTTTTTTTTCCGTAATATGCTCAAGAGATTTCTAACTGACATTTTCTAGAGCTCTCAGTTGTATATCTAAACAATCTTCAAAATACTCTCAAAATCTCAAAAACCTATGTAAATACAACGAACATACATATTTTGCAACATTTGGTTAATTTTGTGTGATCAAGTGCTCGTATGTGAACTTTTTCTGGCAACGCCACAATCCATCATCGCGAAACAACATCTGCTATCACACAATGATTGCTTGTGTCTTTAACAATGTTGTTCAAGAGGCTACCAATTTGCATTTGCAACAATTGTTTTAAATTAACCAGCTTTGGGGGCGATTTCATTATGACAATGAACTACTGGGAGAAGAAAAACAAATGAAGCAAAAGATCAACAAAATATCATTCGAGCATGATTTGCTACATTCGCGCTCCTATGATTCAACGATGGAGAATTTCGGGAGCTCTTCAAGCTCTTGACAAACAACAACTTCAGTAATTTTGCACTTGAATTAAGACCAATTAAAATTACTGACGACAGACATTCGAACCGTACAGACAATGCCTGAAACGCGTGCGGTCCCGCGACTCCAGCAGATCCGTGCGGAGACTTTTTATCGTTTGGATGCGATGATGTAATTTGTCGATTTTTTTTTTCTTTGGCTTTTTCAAATTGTTTTTGAGTGAAACAAGTCCGACATTTGAATAAGTTGCTGTAATTGTTCGTAATTGAAATGAGTTGGGGGCTTGAGTGCAACCCGGCCCTCAACAAGCATTTTGTCTCGGGGTCAATTGCAAGACCAATTTCAATGGATTCCGACTAATTGTCTGCTCGAGCTCAAACTTATGTCTTAAGCACTCTCCGCTACCTTTCTTACCATTCCAACTTGTCATTGCGAATGTTAACATTTCAAGAGCGACTTTGCTCTGAAAAGCATTTCAACTAATAACCGTACAAGCAATACCGCAGGTAAACGCTTAAATTTATGCATAATGACGCAACAGTCCGCCATACACTCTCCATACATACTCGTACATTAATGCGAACATTTAATCTTCGAAACGAATTTAAGAAGTTCGATTCCGTCTTAAAAGACAAAATCCCCGTGACCGAGTACTTAATCGGATTTGTCCCTCAAATGAAGCGTACTATGTAAGATGGGGACTGAGCGGATGTTTTGGGCTCCGCACTCAAATTATAATATATGAGTTCACGGTTGGAACAAAAAATTTCAAAAACAGATTACACTGCAAGACTAATTCCATTTTTGAATTCTCGGAATGTTTTCACCAAATTAAATTGTACAAAGGAGTCGCAGACAAAAAGCAAGCATTCAATGTACGAGGTCACGAAAGATTACAGAAAAAGGAAAATCTTTTTGTTCCCTCGTAAGAACGTGTGACAGAATCAGTTGGGGAGTTCTTAAAAAATTAAAATAATCGTGACAGCCTAATCGCTGTTGGTATTGATTAGGATGCAAGAAATGCGCAAAAACCTGTGTCGGTGGAGATTATAAATTTGATTTTAAGAAAAATCCACTAATGTGGCTGCTGATTTGTAGTACTAGTATTTTGGTCCAGTTCTTTTGTAGAAGATTGATTTCGTGACTCTCATTTGTATTTTCTTTCTCTTTTCAGGTAAGTGTTTGCGGATTATTGCTTAAACAGAAGATGCAGAACTGTAAGCATGGATTTATAATTTCCATTAATTTTTTTGAATATATTAATGCTCCTTCTAAAACAAAAAGACATCAATTTTAAGTTCTCACTCATTCAAAAAATAAGAATCTTACAATAACAATAAATTGCTTAGAATTCATGCTAAAACAAATTGATTTCTAGCATGAAAATCAAAATATATAAATCAAATGAATTCCCATAAGTAGATCATTGCTCAATACTCACATACCAATTCCCCATCTATATTTCATGTCTTTAAGCTTGCTAATAAGCTCCAACGAAGTGTAAAGTGAAGCCAATCGCATGAAAAACGTGCTTTGCAATCAGAACTTCAATTGAAAATCTTTCGAAAAGTTCCTTTCACTCATAACGCACGTTTCAATATTATCCTCGATTGATGAACACGTACGCAAATTGCTCTGCAAATTATCATCATTCATTCCTTCAGTCGGAGGAGTCAACAATAGCTTCCTTTCAGTCGAATCCGAAATTCAATATTCTTGCTCCTAATAAGTATGTTTGCTTTAATCGCGTGAAACTTGGCCAAGCAGGCGCTACGCTAACAATCAGTATGCGTCCTAAGCAAATTTAAAATTCATCATCCGAAAAATTCAAAATGGACCGTTAAATTAGTTTTTCTTGGCCAATTTCGCGGGTAATCTGTTGTCAATTGTTTTCGTGTTGGATCATTATGAAATGATGGTGGCCGTTATATAATCATATGCTTTGGGTTTGAGTAGGAAAATGAAGGACACTAAAGTGATGCCATTATTTCATAATACTGAAGGCATATAATTTGTATTTAAGTGGCACTGTAAAACTGGACACCGATGAAAGATAACAAAAGACGGTTGTCAAATCGTGTTACATCATTCTCTTTATCGCCGTATGAACGCCCAGTAAATTACAATTCCCTTTAGTTTGTACTGGAGAAATGAGATGTAGAATTTTTTCATGCTTGCTTTTCCACGTCTCTTTCGTCCGATTAAACTTCATTAAGGGAGATTCGATGATATTGTTAATGATTTTGTAGCCTTAGAGTTGACGTAATACCACTCTGTTGATTCAAGATACTAAATGAAACTGAAAATTGGAAATTTTTTTCGTGTATTCCTCCTTCCTGTGCGCCCCCTGTAGAAAAAATACGAGTTTAAGTCGTATTTTGTAAATTTTATCATTAAGACCTTTCATTTGATACCCATATCGGCTACCTTTGATGAAACTTTTTTTTGGGCCACTCCCCTATATGATGAGCCCCTTGTAAAATTTTTTTCATATCGAAACTTTGAAGAGGGCATCACTTTACACCTATATACAAAATTTTATGTTTGCAACTTATACGGTTTGCGAGAAAAAGTGCTGTGGCATTCGGACGGATGGACGGACAGACAGATGCGATTTTAGTAGCGTTTTGTAAAATTATTTTACAAAACCCTAAAAAGAAATTTAGTGGATCGGCGTGCTTCAGTCCGTGTAGTAAATGGGTGCTGATTTTCTGGCACAATCATCAGTGAGCTATAAAGAAGACCGAGCTCAGCTGACAAGCTTCGCTTTACGGACGCGTGCTTGTCCGCTAGCTATATGCGGGACCATATGAGGCGAGCTCTTGTCACACCACGAAGCTACACATTTATCACTCGTACTTTACTGTACAATATATTCCGATCAATTTTAATTATCTTTAGAAATGTTCTTTTATGTGTCGATCAAGCTACTCGTAATCTACAGTAATTCAAATTCTTTGTCTCACTAAAGCTAGCAGGCTTGAGACGAACGCAAACATTGTACAAAAAGCAACCGCTACTTTATTTTGGAAGAAGGTCGTTGCATTACAAAGGGAATGTCAAACTTAAATATGTTTTTTTGTGGTTAGGAGATGAATGCCATTCACGTACAGAATGTGGGGCTCCCATACACATGAGCGACTCGACTACCCACTAATCACCTCTACTGTCAACCTGAAAACCTAGTCTAAAATCGTTTGACACATTACTTCGGACCAGGTCTCGTTTTGTTACGCCATAAGGCGCCTTCAAGCTGACTGATCCCTCCTTTAGCGGGAGGGGAGGGAAGAAAAAAAATTGCCAACAAGTAATCCCGCAGTCTCAATGTTCCTGGCCGCTGTGAGTCCCTTTTTATTTTTAGAACTGACCGAACATAATGTACCACCTGGTTGCATTTGTCAACCTTTTCAAGCATCACCGCAATTATACTATTTGGGGTGAGCTCTTCCATCTCCCTGTAGATATCCTGTCGCAGCTTGTCCCATTTCTGCACGCAATAATTATACGGTATCTCCTGTGCAAAATCGACCATATTGCGCAGATAAGACTGAAACCATCCATGCCCGCTTAATAACTGAGTCAGATAGAAGTCAGTCTCTCCATGTCTTCGATTCAGCAATGGTCTCAGATCCGGGATGAGGCGCGCAGTCCAGTTTCCCTTCGCGCAATTAACGCAAGACTGCTGCCAATCGTTGAGTGAGCGCTGTTTTTTCTCGCGGGCAACCGTCAGCTTTGCGTCCTAGCTTTGACGCAGGTAAATAGCGCGGCACTCTCTAACTAAAAGGGGAACAGGTATCACGCCTTATAAATCTCACCGCCAAACTAGAGACTGCCGAATAAGAAGATGCAATCTTCAGTGCTCTTATTCTCTATACCTGGGCCAAGCGTTTTGGGTACACCTCCTTACTGAGAGCGTCGCACAGTGGTGCCAGAGCGGAAATAATTCGATTTTCAAAAACGCTGATTTCAATTACCTATCTAGTTTGATTCTCACACTATATAAGCTACAGAATATAGGAACAGCATGATTTCTTGCCCGTTTTTAAGTATATTCCCAATAATTTACGCCTGCTGCCAGAATAATGGAAGTTTGACCAAATTATACGCTGCTCTAAATGAATGATATATAATTTTAAAAGAGGGAGAAAAAAATTATCAGATTTTTTCCCTGCTCTACGATGGTCAACTAAGCTACACATCAGTCAAACTGGGCAAAAAAATGAGCTCTTTACAACGTTATAAGCTATGAATTTTAAATAAGCATTGAGAACAGCTACGATTACAAAAAAAGCTTCTCCGAGACATGGAAGGTCACTTTTCAAAATAAACTTGTTTAAGTAAAGATGAGAACAAAAATCATCTGCCTTTACCTGTCTATTTGTTCATAACACCGCAAGGAAAGGAAAGGATTAGAGTACGCCTTTGTTTGTTGCACTGTCTTGTTTACCCAATTGGCTCAAATAATACATGTCTCCACCTCAAAATACTTTAAATTCGAGTTCAGTCTAGTTGCTAACATTGTCTAGTCATGATTTCTATTAAAATTAAATACCGCGATTTGTGTGAGTGCTTGTGGAGTGGTACAAATTTCCACGTACTCCTTCGACAAAATCATCCTGAACTTGACGAGGAAAACATTTCTTTAATGCTGACAACTCTAAGCATGAGTTTTTAGCCTCATTTTTATAAAAACAAGTTGGGTACACATACCTACGCTCATATCAGAAGCGTTTTGTACGCAAACTCTCCGAAATATGGTCGCCAGCAATAAATAAAGTCAAAAAACATGTCAAAGAGATGTGCACGTTCAAAAGAAAAATCCATTGTTTCTCCATTTTTAACGGTCGCTATTTTGTCCCAAACTAACAAAAATCACTCAAATCATGAATTCCAAAAAATACGTATTGTTAGAAATCTTATCTGGAAATTTAAAGAAGATCAAATCAAAATTGCAGTGTCTAAACCGATGGGAAATCCGTAAAAAACCAAAACCGTGTGTTGTTGTTGTTGTAATTGCAGAAATTTAGAATGGCTATAACTTCCGCGATTTTCACCAAACTTGCAGAGTATTAGGCCCTTAAGTGTAACTACTTAAATATCGAATTTTGTTGAATTTAAGAGTACCTATACGATTTTATTGGGAAAAATGTGAAATTCGAAGATCATACTATTATTAACAAAGTTGAGTGAATTTCGACTTTTAAGGTATTTGTTGTTGTTGTACTCATAAGCATCTACCTCTATGATTTTTTTCAGATTTTTCGGATCACAGGTGTCCAATCGTGAGGGGGGGGGGACACAAATTTTTCGTGTATTTCCTCTGTCCCTGAAGCAAAAAATGTCAGTTTAAGATCTGTTTTGAAAAGTTCTCATTAAGACCCTTCATATGATGCTTATATTGACTAACTTTAATGAAATTTCTTTTGGGGGGCCACTCCCCTAAATGGGGAGGCCCCCCTTAAATAGCTCATAATTTTTTTTTGTTATTGATTTTTCAAGAGAGCACCTACATGTAAAATTTGGTGTTTCTAGCTTAAGTACTTTGCGAGAAAAACTGCCGTGACACACGGACGGACGGACGGATAGACGCGCAGACAGGTTGCGATTTTAGTAGGGTTTTGTAAAATTATTTTACAAAACCCTAAAAAGATAAGGTAAATCGGGACCGGTCGAAGTTCAAAAAACATTCAGCGAGTGGATGGAAAATGAATCTATGTTCAGCATACCAGACCGGAAATCCACAGGATATACTCGTATTGGGAGACCAGGTAAAAACTTTGATGATTGTGGTGAAAGAAGCAAGAGGAATAAAATTCGCAGCCTTCAAGCATCGAACCAATAAAGCTTGATTAACGCAACAGTTGCGACACATGAAGACCACGATAAACCACAAACTTTGTAAGCCAATCAGACATTAGCTAAGTTTCTCCAGGCCAACATGACAAAATATCAGTGCGAGGTGATTCGACAAGCGCTTAAAGACCTTGGGTGCCATGTATTTCCAAGTTCTAAAAAATTAATCCTTTCAAAAGAAACAGTGCTACCCTGAAAATATGTTAATTAATGAAACATCCACAATTGTCCCTTTGCAGAATTTGCTTGACCATACTGCCAAACGAATCCTGGAAACAAACCCCCAAAAGAGCTAGAACAATTAAATAATCATGAATTAATATTGACAATGAAATAGGGATTCGACGGCGCCTCGAGCCAAAGTGAATTTGCCCAAAAATATTCAATCAACCATAACGAAATAAGTGACTCAAATTTATTCAAGAAGTCAACAGGATGGACCTTTTTCAACAAATCATTGCAGAACCTTGAGATATAGTTTCCAGAGACACTTGATTTGACGCGAGCTGAAAAAAACGGGTTGAAGAAGAAATAGCAAAGTTGGAAGCTACGGAAGTGGTGATCGGCATTAATGTCATCTATATTCGACATATTCTGGCGATGACAATATTGCACGGCAAAGTTGCTCAAGCAACCACAAATACGAAGTCTGCAAGCGCCCGTTACATATGCAGTCCTTTACCTTCAAAAATAAACGACTTAGCAAACATACAACAAAAACTCTTAATGTGATTGCTCTCGAATTTGGATCTCTCCATTACACGCCAAAATCAAGTGTGTGGAATATATCCATCAAATTGCCTACAACCAAAATTTTGAAAAATGGAGGACTACAAAAGACACGCGAGGCATGTACGAAAATGAAAAGGAACGTGTTCAACAAGTGTTTCTTGAGAAAGTCGGCATCAAAGTAGACTTTGTTAAGCAGGGTTACAGATCTTCAAATAATGGCGCCGCTGCCAGACGTTTTTTCAATGATTGCAAGTTCACAAGTGCAAAAACGGGAGTCGACGAAACTCTAATCCACTGGTTCGCTACCATACTGGAAGTTATAAATAGCAATGCAATTATCGACCCAGAAAAATTCCGGCTCTTCTCAAAAGAAACAGCAGAGATGGCTATTGAGACGTATCCATGGTACTTGATGTGTTTTTTTTTTGCTTTGAGTCGAATGAGACCAACCCCAGGTTTCTATGTTGATCCGTTCTCGAGATATTTGGTCCCACTGTGCGGGGTCCCATATTTCTGCTCCGTACGTAACACTGGCCGAATGGCACTCATCGAGAGGCGTTGGGTGCTCCTACGTTGGCCATAAGTCGACTCAGAGCCGATATGCCTGAAGCAGTCTTCTAAGCCATTGCCCTGATTTTCTCAGTGAAACACATCTTCGAGCCGATCAGTCGCCCCCAGGCACATCACCGCTGGTTTCAGTTTGATTAGTATGTCTCCAATACTGATTGCCCTTACTCTAGAGATTCTCTTTTTTATCAGACCACTTCAGTTTTCTCCACACGCATTAGCATACCTAGCCTAGGTTGCACTTTTTCATCCATATAGCCGATCAAGCATGACTCACCTGGCATCTTCAGTCACAGAGCCCATCGTAAGACACGTCCCATAGGTCTAGACCAAGGATAGATCCCTAGGCATCACCTGATGTAACTTCCATCCTTCGTTGTTCCTATGTCGTGTCGTAAACAGGCTTCATTCTTCAGTTAGTCCCTCAAAAGCCGTCGCTTTTTGGACCGTGCTCACCACCTCTGCACTCGCATCGATGATACGGCATCCTGCTCTAAAGCCATACTCACGAGAATATAGATCCTCAGCAGCACGAATCGCGTTAGTGAGTCTTCCTTTGATAAGTTTCTCTAGCACTTTCCTAGCCTTGGCTAGCATGCATAACGGGCGGTATGTAAGCTAAAATTTCTCTTCCCTTTGCTGATCAGTACGAGCTTCGCTAACTTCCATCATACCGGATAAACCCCGTCTCATCAAGACAAAGGAGATAGACAAAGTACAATATCTCAGCTGGAAGACATTTTTTAGTGATTCTTTGGATAGACTAAAAGCACGTTCAGTTATGACACGCACTGGTTTAAAATTAGAATGTATCGCAGCTAGGTAGACAGACACACTGCCAAAGCTAGCCATATTACCTTCTCGAGTAACGATACATTCGATCAAGGTAATTAGATACATTAATTATCTTTAAGCTAAGGCCAAAAAATTTGTTCATTTGTTTCATTGTGGAGGCTATATCCTCCAGTCATCTCTCAATGAGATAGATAATCGCCAACCTTAGCGTTGAAATCACCCAGAACTATTTTTGTGTTGTTTGTTGGCAATTAGTCGACTAGTCTTTCAAGATGATTATAGAACATTTCCTTCGTTTCTTCGTCCTTCTTTTCTGTCGAGGCGTGAACGCTTATTAGCCAAATTTGGAAGAATTTCGCTTTGATACGAATTGCCCACAGTCTTGCCCACTGACTGCCTAAATAAAAGCCATCCGAATTCTCGTTTTCCAAAAGGCCTCCCACTTTTGAATATTGTGTGCGAACACCTATCTTGAATATCACTTCAAGTCCAATTCGTTTCCTGAATCTTCAGTACGTATTGTACAAAAAAGGCCCTTAACAGCACCAGGGTGGTTGAGTGATCTGACAGTTCAGCATCGGTTGTTGCCGTAGGTCCAATCCATTCCTACGCTCTTTTGCAGGTTTCGAAACAATGTAGGATTTTAAAGGGACGGGGAGTTAGCCTGTCAACTAACCTTCATTCCGGCGACATAGTTATTACTTTCGATTGTGTTTTTAAGCCTGAAAAACTCGCCTTTTCCCTCTTACCTCCCCACAAAGGAGGTGTAAGTAGAATCATTGCTTTTACTGTGTTGACATTTTCGATATATTCAGCAATTGCAATAATTTTTATTTTGCTAGAGAGTTTTTGAGATGCCTTTCTGTTTCTAAAAGAAACGATTTAAGCCAGTCGTTTCTTGGAATGTTGTTCTTAAATTTTGCCTTGATTCATCTTTGAGATTCAAGATAATTCTTTGCAGGCGTTCTTAGGTCAAAGTCTGTTATTGGAAAACCGTATTCAAATAGCGCTGCTATAAGTATATGCCTTCTTCTTTTCTAATAAAAACAGTTGGTTTGCCAAATTTACTGCCAAATCTATCAGCTATTTTATTTTGAATAGTATTTCTGGGTATATTATATTTTTCTGAGGCCGCTCTTGGTGTCAGAGTTCTTTACAGGATAGAAGTGTCAACAGTCAGGGTTTAAACTAAAACACGAACATCAAGGTCTTCGATTATACATACGTTTTACTTTATTTAAGGACCGACATCGACTCCCTAGCAGTTTAACACACATGTATATGACAATAAAGATAGATGGTGTTGCCATAGTTCATACAGACGTTGGGTAGCAAAACATTTATGGATGACAGTCGGCCTCTCCTGACAATAACTTGCCTCGAGTTAAATGGATGTGTCGAACTCCTCATGTGCGAAATCATCGTAATCGTCATCGATCTCTGGACATGACTTGCACCTGGGCTTTATTTTGTCGATGCTCATCACCGAACTGAATGGTCGCTGTTTCTGATGTGCTTCGCTCTCTTCCACGACATTTCGATCATGAGATTGGGTTTTGTATTATCATGAAATCACACACAAATTGCTGCTCGTCAATCGTGATGGTTAATGTTTTCATTTCGCGGCACTCCACCTGTCCACCGGTGAATCCTAACATCGTCTTGGTTACGGCTTAACTGTACCGCCACATAAATCCACGATGTTCTGTTCTATAAATGAGTGGCAACTTCCCGAGTCTATAAGCGCTTCACACATGATATCGTTCACGGTGATGGTCTTCGTAACCGAATTACCAGATGATTCACTGATGGAGTTCACAAATTGTCATTTTTCTTTTTTCGCGGCGGTTTTGGGCAATCGCGTGAAATATGTCCCGATCCCGACAGTTAGAACATACTGGGTCACCTTTATCGTGAGTTATCACTTTTGCACGGAAATTTGTTGTCCCCGGTTGGACAATCTACGACACTAGTCTTACTGTCAACCACAGCACATGAGTCAATGCCCGAAAACGATTGTAACAGATCAGCACATCACGGAAAACACATGACCGACAATATCCGATGCAAATTATCGTCCGTCAGCCCGTTAATCATATAGCAGATTAATGACTGGTCATCGACATCACCGTGGCGTCCAAACGAAAGCATTCGATAATATTACTACACCATCGATTCAGCCTTCAACTTTTTCACCTTCATTAATTTCATATGCACATCGGCGGCACTTGTGTGAAGCGGAAAATCCGCCAAAAAAAAGTCCCACATCTTCGCTGTGCGCTAAAGTTTGGCTATGATAGCTAAGAGTAGCAAACGATCTTCCCATTCATACCCCATTCGCAATTGCTCGACTCGATCGATGAAATATGTTAACGTCATGTCACCATGACATGATCAAATTCAGGAACAATTGGCATTATGTCGGAAACATGTTGCCCGTTTATGACAAGAACGATTGTGTTCCATGTTGCAGCATATTGCTGAAATGTTGCAAGTGGCACAGACGAAAGTGGAGCTGCTGGGTCGTTACACGCATAAACGTTGGTTGAGTTGGTGTGCTTAGCGAGTATACGTATGACGTAGATGCTGACGGCACGCTGGTTGCCATCTTCGGACACTTTTCACCCTGGATATTCGACACTGGCTTCAAAAAATTTATGGTGCCGATGGCGGAAGCTAACTGTTGTGATAGGCTCGTCAATTGCTTTTGCAATTCCCCTACATTACCTCGCAACTTCTCGATTTCATGCCATCTTCGTTGGCCTCGTGGAACAACTCTGCTTCGCCTTCATGGCTCCGCAACCGCGTAATAAGCTCTTCTTTCGTGCCGGGCACAGATAAACTGCCTTCGCGAAGTTTTACGCGTAGCTTCGACACCGTCAGATTGCCCATCGCCATTACTACACTACTTTACAAGAAAACAACTCGCGAAATTAGGGATTATCCCACTTTGTCAACAGTCAGGGTTTAAACTAAAACGCGAACATCAAGGTCTTCGATTATACATCTTACTATATTCAAGGACTGGCATCAATTCCCTAACAGTTTTTACACACATGTATATAAAATGAAGATAGATGGTGTGTGCATAATTCATATAGACGTTGGGTAGCAAAACATTTATGGATGACAGGAGCTAGACATTCTCCCAAATTTTCCGTACTATAATCGATGTACCGGCAACTACCGGGCTTTCTTCAGTAGCAAGACGGCATGTGTAATATTTGCTTTACCACTACAGTCCCTTTCGGGCCTCGGCTTGTGGAGATAGTTAGAGTATCTCATTATCTTGATTAATGTATTGGCACTCCACATGGTGATATGGTGAGTACCATGTGTTGGCCGTGTATTCGTCCACCAATACGTTATTTTAAAGCAGCTCATATCTTAACTAAACGGGCTTAAAGTCCGTCCGAACAATCACTCGAACTAAATCTTGTAGCCGCCAAAAAGACTCGAACTAGGGATCTTCGGCTTACGGGGGTGAGTGCTCTAACCACTACATCACGCGGACTACCGGCATGTGAAGTGCTGCTTGTCAATTATTCGTACAGGAAAATGACAGAAAAAGTAAGATGAATTCTTATTTTTCAGTAACAAAAACTTAAACAATTACTTTGGTCTATGGGTCAAAATAACCCAAAAACATGGTCGAAATATACTGACTTTTAGCTTTGTTAATTGATAAAACAATAAATGTGTTAATGTTATTTTTTTATTAACACCATATCCCCAAAGAGCTGCATAATAACGACCGTGAAAATATAGATGGAAAACTTACCAAAACAAATAGTTTCTGGGAAAAGTTAGCAGGATCATAGTTCACTCGTTTAAACTTACGAAAGTTATCGCGGCCATTGAAACAGCACCACGCCTTTACAAGTACCGCCATGTATATGTTAAAGTATGAATTTACACGCTCACTCATGTGCATGTGACAAGGCGGCAAATTTAAACTTTTTCTTGGTTAGGACCCACGGGCAAAGTAACCCGCTTCTACAGTTTTTTTGCCGCAGTGAATTTTTGCAGACTTTTCGATTATACGTGTCTAACTTCGAGAGGGGATACATATTCTTCATATGTTTCTTCCTCTCTCGATACAAATACTCCCTTTTTAAGAATATCAGCTCACACCAAGACCTTTCATTTGTCCACCCTTGGGAACAAAAATATTATATATATATATATATATATATATATATATATATATATATATATATATATATATATATATATATATATATATATATATATATATATATATATATATAATAGGGGTACCGGTTAATTCGTGCGGTTTTCTAACAGATGGCGTAACTTGATTTTTATACCAGTGATTCACCTTTCCAAATATGTGTTGGAAAGGTACTGTCATATAGTTACAGAATCAGTATGTGTCATTTAGCTGAAGCAATTAGCTGGAGGCAAATTTCGGCAAAAACCTCTACTGAACTTATTACTAGCTTAACATAACTTAACTATCTACTTATAACTAGCTAAAATATATGAGGCTAGGTTACGGTCAAAGAGATAAGGGGTAGCAACTGCTGGTTTTCAGTTCGCCAGGGTACAAATTAGCGGATTGGGCGAGTTGTTTGCTATCGCGATTAATTTATCACGGCGCGATGCAGCGAGCTTATAAATTGGACTAACGCCAGCGAGGCTGTGCAGTTTTTCTGAAGAAAAGTTTCTATTTTGCGTGATCTGAAGCTTTGTTACTAGATATTTAGCACATTGGATTCAAGTAGATGAACCCTATAGGATGATCGGTTGGATTGCCATTTTAACGATGAGGACTTTGTTTCTGGGGTTGACACGCGAATTACGATTAAGAAGGGGGTATAGCGAGAGCACTACTTTAAACACTAGAGGAGCTAATATGCTCAATATGACTTCTGAAGGTTAGTTTTTTGTCGAACATAAGCCCAAAATAATTAAGATCCTCACTTCAGGGAAAAGTTTGCCCTTAAAAATTTATTGGTCGCTTGGGTAGGTGAGTAGGCTTACGCTTCCTGGTGAAGAATATTGACTTTGCTTATCAACATTAATTTTAATTTTCCATTTATGGTGGTATTGATATGTAAGTTCTAACGCCGTTTCATAGCTAGCAATCATGGAATTTGGATCTGAGCCTATGCTGTATATGCAAATGTCGTCTGCGAAAGCTGCAACTTGGCAGTTTGGTAGGGAAGAGAAGTCAGACGTAAGATGTTATATAGTGATGGGCTTAGGCAGGAGCCTTGCGGAATACCGGCAGTAATACTTTTCAATGGGGAAGTGCTTTCCCCTACTTTGATCTGGAACTTCCTGTCAGTTGAAAATGCTTGTAAAAGGTTCAACAAGCATGGGGATGTGTTATATTTCTGTAGGTTATAGACAAGCGCATCATGCCAGACTATATCGAAGGTTTTTTCTGTGTCCAGCGTCACCAAATCTACAGACAACTTATTGTACATCGCTGCTTTGACGTCCTTCGTAACACGGAAAAGCTGATGCTCTGTCGAATATCTCTTTCTGAAGCCGAATTGGAAATCAAGTAGGATACTATTGTTAGCAATCAAATCAATTAATCTTTTTAGGGCTACTCTTTCAATGAGCTTACCTAAGCCTGGTAGTAAGCTAATGGGCCTGTAGTTGTCGAGAGAGTGCGGATCTCTTCAAAGCTTAAGGAAATGTATAATTAGAGCTTGTTTTCAGATGGGTGGAAAGAAGGAGAGCCTAAGGCAAGCGTTGAATAGGAGGCATATGGAGACTATTCCTTTTTTGGGTAAATTTTTTAGTACTATATTCGGCAGGCCATCGATACCTGGAGCTTTGCCGTTTTTAGCTTTTTTAAGTCAACATATTAATCCTCTGGTGTTATTAATGCACCAGGAGGTGAAGATGTTTGGTTAGGTTGTTGTTCCAAAGCTTTAGATACCATCATTTCTACTAGATTGTTGCAGAACCTATTGGCAATATTATGGAACTGATTAAATCTATCTGCAAGTATATATACTTTTCCTCGATTGGAGTAAATATGCTCTTCGTTGTTATGTATTATCGAGTATGGTAACGTATGATACTTTAGTTTCAAAATTCTATTTAATAACCCGACTTTCCGCGAATTGTAGTCTAGATTTGTTAGCAGGTTGTTCCATCGGAGATTCCAGAGCTCCTTGATTTTGTTCTTAATTGCTAGAGTGAGGATATTAACACAGATTTTGGGAGACCGAAGGCGGATTTTTTGCCATTTACCCCTTAAAGAATTCCGTTTTCTTATGGGATTCAAATTCTAAATTATAAGAAGCTTTTGATCGTTTTGGGACACTACCTTCGGTAGCTTGCTAGATAGTGTTTGCGAATTCTTAAATGTGCTCTTCACATACTGAGGGGTTATTGAATGATTCTATCGTTCTTGATGTTCAGGTCACTCTTTTATTAATAAAACTCTGGAATTCAGACCATATTGCTTTTTTTATCATAGTAGTATGTTTTTGGTGCATTACTATTACATCTCGTCATTTCTAAAGAAAATATTGCAGGTAGATGAGGAGATGAGAGGGCTTGCAAGAGACTCAGCTCGGAGGTAGTAATATTTTTTTGTCACAAAAAATATTTTTTAAGAATCTCCTTCCCCCTTGGGGAGGCCTTCTTTCTTTGACAACTTTAGAATCTATCTTTCAAGAGGCAATCACTTCTGATATACCTACCAGGTTTGGTGTTTCTAACCACTATAGTTCCGGCGAAGAACTGCTATAACACACAGAAGAACAGGTAGCGATTTTAATAGCGTTCTGTAAGATAGTACAAAACTCTAAAAATGAGGAGAGCGACAAATTACTGAGTTTGCTTGGTCATATTCCTCTTAATGAAATCCAAAAGACAGGACTAGCCGGGCCACCACTTTGTGTAGTTTTTGCCCAAAAGTTATAATTAATTGAACTATAAATTTAAATACATGCATATGCTGATATGGTTCAATAATTGCTTTCATTTACTTACTTAAAATAATTACATGCAAAATAAACCAATTTTAAAGTACATGACACCAAAACCTAAACTCAATTCAAAATCGTGACTATCAATTGTTGTTTGCTTTCGATTCCAAGTGTAGCAACTTTCTAAAATGCAATAATACAACGCATGTTAACTATCGCGATCAACAACGCCCATGAATTGACCAGGCAACGAGATCTCCATTCCTACGTGGTAGATTTATGCGCTACTTGCAATATTGGACAGGAAACCAAAGGTGCTTGATTTAATTATCGTGGGCGTTGGTTCTATCCACTCCAATCCACTCGACTCCATTCCCGCTGAATGTGCAACAGCGCAATCGCAACAGAATGCACGCTTGCAGTTGTTAGACCTACAATGGCTAAAAATTATACCACGACTATATTTCAAGATACATCGCCTTTCAACATGCATTTAAGGCACAAGCCGCAATTGCATGACAACCGCAGAAAAACGCTAAAAGTGAACGGCACGGTCCAAAAGCAATTACGAGTGCTTTACCTTTAGATTACGGCATGAGCCTAAGAAGAATATGTGGAGGAATAAGTATCTCACCTGGTGTGCCTTAACTAGAAAGCGTCTTGCAAGACTCTATCGGTCAGGCTAGGTTTGAAGCAGGCCAGCGAATACGGTAATGTGACAAATTACAACCGCTATAGAAAGAAGGCCGTAGGTTAGATTCCAATTTGATTAAGTTCCGCGTCTATAAATTTGCCCGAATTGTGGTCATACCAAATCCTGCCTGCAAGCGATTGACCACAACATTCAAAAGTGGTAATTGTTTCTTTTTCCACTCATACATTTTTGACGCCTTTGTTGTCCGAATTGGCTTCGAAGCAAGAGTGGAGTACATTATTGGTTGCTAATGTGGAAATTTTCAAAACATGTAACCGACCATGTACCCAGTTTCTATTTAATTGCGGTTCGACTTTGGTCTAATATATCAATAAGTCACCGTAAGGCTAGCTGGATTGTTAAATTAATTAATCAGTGTTATTTTGGTTTGTTTTAAAGACACGATCCATTCCAATACGACGAAGAACGATAGAAATCTTTGAATTTGTTAGATATAAACGAAATTATAAGCTCTGGAATTTTAAAAATAAGGCGCTCAGATATACATGATTTCGAAATTTTAGTCATTGATGATGTCAATCAAAAAAAAATAAAAATGTTTCTCATCACTCGCCTAATTGGCTTTTATGAAGTCTCCAAAGTCCATTAAAAACTCATTTCCAGTTAATTAGAACCTTCCTTAAACGTCCGTCTTTCTTGCATACGGTCACATCGCCAAAGGTTAACTTCCTTCTAAACACTTCACATATCTTTCGCCGTAGGACATTCCTTTTCTGCACTGAATGGCATCCGCATCTGAAAGTAACGGTCATCCTGAGATCATTCATAAAATATTAAAACGCCCTCGAACCTTCTATAACATTCGTCTTAATATATTTATGGTTGGCAATTATTCATTGTAATGAATGTTCGTTCGCCATCGTCATGACTTTCCCTTCTTACTCAATTGCTTCCTATTTTGAACTGCTTCACACCGAATGGACCCGGGAGACTACTGGCTTTCTTCACCTCTCACTCAAAGATTTTGGTAGGTAATGTTGCCGAAAAGTTTGTTTACAAGAGCATTTCCCAAGGTAGTTTATTTCCCGCTACACTTGACTGCCTTTTTGCGAGCAATCTCAACTTATATTGCCACTTCAGCTTTAAGATATTGAATCTTGATGGTAATTAGTCAACATGTCAGATTATTGCTAGGTCGCAATCAAGGCTAAATGAGTTAATGTGAATTCGTTATTCGTGCATGGTACACGTATATGGTGTTCATTAAATTTTTCGGGGCCAGTGAGAATAATGTGGAGCAATTTGTTTTGGTGGAGATTTTCTGTCTTTTTTATCTCGCGGTTTTTATTTGTGGCTAGAATGGTTGATGGTATTTTTTTTACTGTAATACTCGTAATACCAATCGTTCTCTAAGGTAAGTTATATACAAACATGATCAATGTAAATTTTAACAGCTAGTCGTAGATTTACCTTAGTTGCGTTAATCTTTAGATACATATAGTAAATCAATTTTATCATCACTACATGAGGATTGACCCATGTAGGACTTAATTGATTTATATCAATATTGGAGTCAATACTGTAACTAGTAGAAGTTTGATTAAGTAAGCAAGTAAACTTTATTGAGACTTTTTAAAACTTGGCATTACAATATATGCTTAATGACGATGTGACATTAGACAGCATATCGATGTCAAATAAACTTTAACGGTTTGAATATGTGGCACCTCGAAACGTTTCGACGCACATTTCACGTCGAAAGCAGTGATTAGTGCCTCAAAAAAATCTTCGCTTGCCAACCTAAATAACGGCAAACTTTGCAAATAGGTACGAGAGCTGTCCTACATTCTCATGAGTGAATGTACGAAGGAGATTTTATGTGGATGACATCTTCTTCCGATATCATTATCAAACAGTTAGTCTTAAAATAAGAGCATATGTTAACCAGATCCTGCGTTTGATTCCAAAGTGGTGACCCCGACAACGAGCAGCGACAACATGGTGCACAGGCAAAACGAAGAAACCATGGACTTTGCTCTCCCCCCAACAAGCACCTATCGAGGGCCTGCGACCGGCTCAGGAGGTCAACGCCATCGGCCAATGCAGGCTACTCTCCTCTTGGCGCGCCAGCTCTGAGCTCTGGTTGTTTCAGGTGGAGTCTCAATTCCAGGTCCACAAGGTGATGAGCGACGCAACGAAGTATTACCTTACGGTATCATCATTGGACCACGACACCATCGCAGAGGTAGAAGATATCATTCATGCACCACCAGAGCGAAACCGACACGAGGTGTTGAAAGGTGCCATCGTCTCCCGCCTCACTGATTCACCTGATGCACAGCTGCACAAGCTGCTTACAGGTATTGAGCTTGTAGACAAGCGACCTTCACAATTACTGCGCCAAATGCGTTCTCTGGCTGGTACGCGCGTCAGCGACGATGTTCTTCGGGTCAGGTGGCTTGATCTCCTGCCCCAGCCAACGCGGCGCATGCTCTTGCTGATCAAAAATCAGACATTAGAAGAGCTTGCCGCGGTCGTAGATAAAGTACACGAGATGGGCCCAACAGTGGTGGCCACTGCTGCTCCACCATCAACGCGCGCAACCACTCTAGCATCTGGCATCTCCTCACCACGTAATTCCGTGAACAATTTTGCGGTCGAATTAGCCGCCCTATGCCTAGTGACCGCACAACTGACTACTCTGACTCGCGAGGCGCTCCAGTAACCGCAGACCAATGCCAACACGTTGCGCCCATCATCAAGAAATCTGAGCCAAAGAAGAGCACGCTCCGCCACTCCGGGACTGGATCGTCGCACGAGACATTGCTGGGATTACAGCAAGCATGGAGCCCTAGCGATGCGGTGCAAACAGCCCTGTTTGTTCCTAACTCCAGATGCCAACACTAGGCGGTTGGAAAACTGAGATCTCCGGTGCTGCACTCGGCGGACAACTCCCGCCACACGTTCGAAAAACGCCCCTACATCTCCGACCGAACCAGCAAAACTCGATTCTAGTGGACTCCGGGTCCTCTCTCCATTATCCCTAGGTACTTCAGCAATAGACTTCTTCATAAACAAACCCTCAAGCTACAAGCGGCCAATGGCATGGCAATAACCACTTTTGGTACCCAGGAACTCACGCTAGATTTTGGACTACGCCGTCCATTTCGCTGGGCATTTGTGATTGCAGATGTCCAGACTGCTATCCTTGGAGCAGACGCTTTTAAATATCACGGTCAAAAATCAACGCCTTCTAGACGACTTCACGAATATCTCGACAGTTTGCGACCTCGGCTCAGCGCTATCAATGGACAGTATCAGCGCCGTCATCAACACATGCATTGTTGCAAACACTGTTGGAGACTTATACAAAACGATCATCGCTAAATATTCAAGCAAGCCTCTACAGCCCAGTGAACTGGCTTCCATCGTTGACCTTCCCGCCCACCACCAGATTATCACTCGCGGCCCAGCAGTGTTTGCAAGACCACGTCGTCTTACGGGAGAACGCCTTGCCACCGTGAAAGCAGAATTTGATTTTCTCTTGGAGCGAGGTGTTATTCTACCATCATTGAGCCAATGGGCTAGGCCTCTCCACATAGTACTCAAAGACGATGGCCGGTGGCGAGCCACTGGAGATTATCGCCAGCTCAACGGCCAAACTTGCCCCGACCGCTACCTATTACCAATCATTGAGGATCTAATACAGGAGGCCAGTGGATCATATTTTCGGTTATCGATCTTCAGCGTGCCTTTTACCAAATCCCTGTCGCTCCCCAAGACATCGAAAAAAAACGGCAGTCACCACGCCATTCGGCTTTTTTGAATTTCTAGGTATGCTTTTGGGCCTTCGAAATGCAGCTCAGACGGTGCAGCGCACCCTTAAACATTTGTTAAGAAAGCTGAATTTTGTATGAGTCTACCTGAACGATATTTTGTTGTTCTCTGCCAGCCACAACCATCACCAACACCACCTCGACCAGCTTCTATCCATGTTGCAAGCCACTAAGCTCCAAGCCAATTGGGGCAAATGTCAAATCGGTCAGGACGAGGTTGTTTTTGACGGCTATCAAGTGAACAAGCCAGGTTTCCGACCACCAGCTCCAAAGACACAGGCCATAGCTGACTTTCCCAAGCCAGCTGACTCCTCGGAGCTGAGACGCCTCCTTGGGATGATGAATTTCTACCGCCGGTGCATACCACACGCTGCCGAGCTACAAGCACCGCTTTCAGATATGCTGACAGGTTGCAACACCAAAAAGACACCACTTGTTTGGACACCCACATCCGAAGCGGCTTTCGAACGCCGCAAACAAGGCATCACCGCAGCAGCTACCTCAGCTTTTCTCTCGAGTTCGCATCCTTTTGCTCTTCGCACTGATGCATCCAATCCCGCCATCGGCGCAACCTTGGACCAGCAGCAGAGTGATGGCACTTGAACTGAGTAGCGCTACTCAGCGTACGATCACGAGCTCCTAGCAATTTTCGCTTCCATCAAATTCTTCCAACGCATCTTGAAGGGAAAGCACTTTGTCATCTACACTGACCATCGGCCACTCACCTTTGCATTGTCGCAACGTTCGGACAAAGTCTCACCCCGCCAAAGCAGACAGCTAGACTACATGAGCCAATTCGATGTTCAGTTGAAATTTACACCAGGGGACAACAACATCATGGCCGACACACTTTCACGTGCAGAGGCAATTGAATTTCCCGCGAGAATCACCACCCGAGCCATTAGTGAAGCCCAGGCTATTGACAACCAACTTCTGCACCTCTTATCAAGCCCCAAACTCAAGCTGCATTGATTGGAATCAGACGACAGTCCCATATACTATATCGAGTTTAACGGGGCTTTCAAGCCCTATTTACCAGTCACGCTTCGCCGACAAGCTTTCTACATAGTCCACCAGCTTTCGCATCCCAGTGGCCACGCCACCGCAAAGAGCATAGCGCTTAAGATCTCCTGGCCAAGCCTTCACAAGGATGTCTTTCTGTGGGCCAAGCAATGCGTGCCATGCCAACTCTCAAAGGCACCACAACCGTGCCGAGTTGGGCAGTTTCAAGACGCTGGACGGGCGGTTCCAGCACATCCACGTCGACCTCATCAAGCTTCCTCAATGTGAGGGATTCGAAAACTGCCTCACCATCATTGATCGCTACACCTGCTGGCCTTAAGTTATACCATTGCGCGACATTAGAGCAAGTACCGTTGCCAGAGCCCTATTCGACCACTGGATCAGCATATTCGGCACACCCAAAAAAATAACTTCAGACCAAGGTCGTCAATTTGGAGCTGACCTTTTGAAGCAGCTCAGCCGCCTCTTGGGGACCAATCACGTACACACCTCGCCGTACCACCCACAGGCCAATGACATGGTGGAACGGATACACTGCACACTCAAGGCAGCTTTAAAATGTGTTCCCGAAACACCGTGGCCACAAGCACTCCCAGCCATCTTATTAGGATTGCGCACCATGTTTAAGGAGGACCTACAAGCCTCCCTTGCTGAGATCGCTTTCGGCACTTCACTGAGGCTCACAGGCGAATTTTTTTATGCACAAGGCTAAGCGGCTAGCCACCCTGTTTAGAGCTATCCGCCCCGTCCCAGCTGCCAGACACACCATACACCGTCCTTTCGTCTTCAAGGCTACCTGCGAGTATGTTTTCTGCCGGATCGACTCCGTAAAGAAGCCACTCGACCAGCCGTACTCCGGACTACACCGATTCATCGAAAGGATTAACGACCGCACCTTTGTCGTAGACGTAAACGGTGTCGCCAATGCTCTTTCGACTAACCACCTTAAACCGGCTCATCTAGAGCAATCCGAAATATTGTCATCCTCACAACATCTACAATCGCTGCAATCTTGCTTTCACCACTACCTTCACCAACCCCTCAAGTTTTACAACCAGAGCACAGCAGAGCACTCCCATAGCAACATGCGAAGGTCATTGAGGAGGGAGTGACTATGGCACCTCGAAATATTCCGACGTGCATTTCACGTCGAAAGCAGTGGTTAGTGCCTCGACAAATTTTCGCTTGCCAACCTAAATAATAGCAAACTTTGCAAATAGGTACGAGAGCCGTTCTTCTACATTCTCATGAGTGAATGTACAAAGGAGATTTTATGTGGATGACATCTTCTTCCGATATCATTATCAAACAGTTAGTCTTAAAATAAAAGTATATGTTAACCAGATCCCGCGTTTGATTCCAGAAATATATGTTTTTGGATATACGAGTATGCATAGACTTTCCAATTTGCTCTTATCGCTTATCTCATGAACAGTTTGACAAATAAATAGATTAAAACTGAATCTAATCATAATATAAATTCAATCTATTCCTACATCTAACCTAAAACTATAAGCTGTTTAGTAAACCACTCGATCTTATACTTATATTTATTCTCGAGTACATTTTTGTTGTATGACACTCATGAACTAACCAAAGTTACATATGTTTTGTTTAACCCCGGTATGTGGTTGGTTCGCATGAAACGTAAAAGACCGATTTATTCGTAGTTACGGAATTATTGGAATCGTGGTGGTATTCTTCAAGGATTATAAAGGGACATAAGTAGTAGGGATTATTTGCCGTGGTAGATTCGAAAATTGCGCGAATACATCGAAGAGGTGCTCCCGCCACTTCTCTAGGCGTTTTTTAGTCATTGCTAACATGTAGTGGAGAATCGTACAACTTATTAGTATGCCATCTGTATTTGGACGGGTATTTCCTAAGGATCTTCCTATCAGTGATTTGGATAGCTTCGGCAGCAGTAGGCGAGATTGTAAGCCATGCTGAAATTGGGTAGGTAATGATCGGCCTAACAAGAGTTTTGTACATTAAGACAAACTTTTGGGCAGACTGATCTCGAGAAAAAAGGGACGAAATAATTGCAGACGCTGCTTTAGCTTTATTGAAGGTTTTCCTGGCGTGTCTATTCACGTAAAGTCGATTGTTAAAATGGACTCAAAGGTATTTGATATTTTCCTTGCGAGGAATGATTTCAATATGTGCTTGCACTTTCCTACTTTGATACACAGCAAAGCGGTGCCCTCTCCCGCTGGCATTTCTAAAGCAGATCAGCTCCAATTTGCTGGCATTTTTTCGTGCCTCCAGTTCTGCAGATATTGAGCGATGTTGTGGGCAGAGCGCTGAAGATTTATTTTGGTAATCACTGAGAGGCTATATGTGACAGTGAGGAGGATATCGTCTGCTATATCGATGGTCGAGGATAGAGCCTTGTGAAACACCCGAGTTGATAGGGATAGGATTTGAAGTTGGATTCCCCAGTTTAATTTGGAATGTTCCATCGAAAAGGAAGCTATATAGAATTCTGCGGATTGCGACCAGACAGGATGACATTTTCAATTTGTACTTGAGACCGTTGATTAACAATGAGTCGAACGCTTTTTTCAGGTCTTGAGCACAGACCACTGTGCGATCTATCTACCGAAGATTGTGGGTGACTCTATTGTGCAATAGCATTATTGCTTGCTCCGTCAATCATTCGCGTTCAAATTCAAACTGAAAATTGGGGATCAGGGGACTAGTAAAATTGTTAAAGTTTCGCAAAATAACCTTTTCAAGGTATTTCCCATATTAGGCGAAAATAAATTGGCCTTTAATTATTAATATTGCCTTCGCTGCCTGGTTTTGGTATTGGGATTAATTTGCATACTTTCCAAGATTTTCAAAAAATCCATTATTAATACAATTATTGTATAATATCGTCGTTCTTGAGTATTCTGTTCGGATGCCGTCAAAACATGAGATATCTTGCTATTTAAGGCATTTAGGTGATCTTCTTTTTCCGTTTTCGAGGTGAAAAATCCGGCAAAGACTGGATGTAGTGGACAAAATGCTTTATTATAACTGGAGAATGCAGTTAAGTAAGATCCCTCGTATCCTTCCATTGTTAGTAGAGCCTCGGCTTTAGTGTTGTTATTCAAAGCTATGTTGAAAGACTCACGGCGACGATATAGTTGTTTGAAGTATCACTCACATGCAAGAATCTTGTCAGACTATACAGTGAAGACTTCATTCATATCATACCATTATTCATATCGAATTTGGAATTCTTATGGCCTGTGAGTTGATCTATAGTTTTAAACACATCGGAAGATGGTCGCAGTAATCTCAGTCTGCTTTTATAGAAGTTGTTGACTTCGGATTGGATGCGTTTTTTGGATTTGCGAGAAATGCTTGTTATTTGCGTTTTAAATTCCAAATACTTCTCATTCAATCAGTTAAAGCTTCGATGATAAATATCCTTAAGCTGTTGGAGTACCTGCTTCAAAGTTTTTATTAATTGAACAGTCTCCTGAGCTAGACATCTATAAAGTGGGCTGCGTGGTTTCTGGAAAGGGACATGCTGGTCTAGACACTTTATAATGGCAGATGATAGTGGCGATATATGAGAGTCTATTTTCGCGTTCGAGAGAATGATATTTTCCGGTGGGGGATTTGGAAGGAGGTCGTTAAGGTCTTTTCTAGTCTATGGAATTAAACGGTCTGTAGTGAGGTGGGCAACTAGGAGCCAGTATGTGTGATCTAAGGGTTATGTTGAGATGAAGGCCATGCTGATCCGTTAACGAGCTAAATGTGGAGCAAGTTAAAGGAATTGTGGAATCAGTAAGGGCAGATGATATTATAAAGTTGTATAAAAATTAATTCCCTCTGGGAAATGCTGGGACCCCAGAATTAGCTATGGATGCTGAGAGGAGGCTATAGGTCTGCTGCTATGTTTATTGCATGACTTTTCACTGACGACCTTTGGGATCATATTAATTAGAATATAATTTCAACTAATCTTACGCTTTCCTTCGAGATCCTTTATTTAAATAGTGCGTGAAGTACAGCCAAGCAGATCGGCTGGCATTGTTGGTCATCGATCCAATAATAGGTAACTCGGTGTTTAATCTTGGTAGTGGTTTTCGATTGCGTGGTGATATTCTGACTGGTACAATGATAACTTGTATTCGAAGGAGCTTTCCAGAGATCCTTACTAACCCGAAGGGGTTTTACGATGATGTAGATATCTTAAAGATTTTCTCCTTTTGTTCTTCTTAATAAATTATTAGATATTCGCTAATAATTTTCTTCTGCCTTTAATCACAATCAGGTATATCACCACATAGTAACAGTCGAAATACGACAAAATATCGGATATCAACTCCTTCTATCTCTAACCCATAAGCCTTCCACATAATTTTTGCATGTGATGGGAGTAGTAAGATGACCTTTATATGACCTATACAGGTATAAGTCAGGATTCGTATCCGGTGACTTTAGCAGCACAACCACCTTGGTAATCTTAAAATAAGAGAGGCATTATCTAGAAATACAGAACGTAGTCTGGCACAGCTTGAAAGACGGTTTCCTTCTTACAGCGTAATCTTTTCTTTTTTACAGGAGTGCTCTAACCACTACACCACACGGACTACATTCACTTCTAGCGATTTATTTAAGTGCTTTTGTGGCTAAAATACCCACGCTTTTGATCTGCTCTTGCATTAATACTTTGCACTTCATCCTTCTTACTCTTCAGTCAGATTCCAAGATAACCTAGCAGGTTGTCGAGTAATTATTGCTTCAATGAGACTTTGTTCGTCCGCTATTCCAACTCTACTTGAACGCCTTAAAACGTCCTGACACATAAAAGTTCCGCTTAGAAAAATTGTTGTGTCGCACCATGGAGTCAACATCGGTTGTTAATGCAAAGGTGTTTAAAATCTACTTCAAATAAATACTTTCACTTCTCAGTAGCGTTCCGGTAACCAACAATGTGCCAATGTGCTTCCACAAAAATCGGCCACTAAAAGAATGTAATTTGCTTTTTTTGCTTTAGCACTACCGCCCCTTTCGGACCTTTGCTTAGAAAAAGTTAGAGTATCCCAGTATCTTGATCAAATGTATCGAAACTCGGGCAGATGATATGGTCAGTGGCTTGATTTGACCGTGGGTCTATCTATCCAGGTGTGATGCGTTCTGATTTCAAACCAGTACGTATCACAACTGAAGGGGCTCTGTCGAGAATAATCGCTCGAAACTCGAGCCAGGGACCTTCGGCTTACGGGTTGAGTGCTCTAACCACTAAACCATGCGGACTACAGTATTTCCTTTTATAATTTCTCCTTGCTTATTGCGTTACTAATCGTTTCGAGTGTGACATTCGTCAGGATAATGTTACTGAGGAAGAAATGACTTTAACTACACCTCAATTTTTTCGTGTTCTATCTAAGCGAAAATTCTATTCTTCACCAAAACTTGCCACTCCTGATTACATGGCAGTCGCAACATATAGTAACTTCACGTGCTAGGTATCTTAAGATTCCATTCTGCTGAAAGTAGGCACGTACCCCTTATTTACGACTACCTCTGGCGTGGCATTCACTTCTTCTCTTTTCGCGGGCTTTGCATTTAGAGGGCGAGGCAAGGAAACTCCTCTAACCCTCAAGATACGATCTGGTTAACTAGGAACTACTGGAGCCTGCAAGACCGGTATTCAACGAGTCTCTTCTAGTTGCGTCTCAAGCATGATATGCCTAATTTGATCCAGTGTGCGACACATTTCCTTGATAATCCCTACTGAATGTAGACGTTGCTTATGTGGATCATCGCCAAAAGTGGATCAAACTCCAGGGTCGCCAATGGAAGAGATCAGTACAATGTGCCAGTTTACTGCTGTTCAGGATACCCACGACACAGCTGTTATATGTTCACAAAACATTTTCTTGTTCTTTCCAAAACACATTGAACGAACCTGCCCTTAGACCCACTACCATGTCTCCTACTCTGAAAATACATCAAGCCTCTGTTCGGGTTTACGTGACACTCTGCTGAGTGTCACAGCTTATATGACGTCTGTACCAAAGAAGGCAGCCACACCCCGGGTGGAGGCAGCCTTCTGCAAAGACTACCAGCTTCTTAGTATTTCTCGGAGCTTCAGCAAATCCCTTGCGCTTTGACTGTCATGCTTCACCATTTCTACATAAATTTTTTGATTATTAGAGAAAAATATTTGCGGGCTGCGATTCCTGATCCCTCTTTTATGTGTTTTCTGTATATGACAAATAATATTTTCACTAGGCAATGCTTTCGCTTCACATTCAACCCCATCATTCTCCTTTCCACTGGCTTGGAATAGTCAGCATGGTTGTACCGAGGCATATACGCTTGAAGTTATACAGTTTTGATATGAAATAGACATAGTTTATGAGGGTATCTGCAAATAGAAATTCTAAATTCACGGTCACCAACAGGCGCGAATTAAAACAATACGCCAATCAGCGTCTATCACCCAAGAGATGGGTCCTATTTTACCTCCGTTCGAGATACCCGCAAAAAAGTGATATGTGCTCAAAAATTATATTCTAGTCCTTTCGAAATCCACAGACACCATGTTTCTGTCGTTAGAGGAGACAGTAACCGGTCATGGGCTTCCCCTACCCCGTGGATAGACCAAACCTCTGTTTGAGTTCCATGACACTCTGCCTGAGAAATACTACCTGTACCGCTCATTTACCGCTCCTTGAGTGCACGGGGGTTGCCTTTCCCAAAGAATAATAGGTTCTGAGTGTTTGGCTCAGGCTTTACCAAATTAGTCCTGATTTTTCAAGTAAAGTGTATTTTCGATCGCTTGCAAGCGTACAGATCTCTTGGGATTTGATGTCTTGATGCAAATGAGTCCAAGGCCTGGGCTGAAATAATACATTAAATGGTTCAAAGCTATACTCAGGTTGATATGGAAGGTGTTTATCGGGGACTCTGGATCTCTTAGCCGCTGGGAGTCCAACTCCCTGAAAATAAATTGTGTTCGCGTTTCTGCCACAAAAAGTAAAGGCAAATAAAATTAAGTGATGCTTCGAAAATCTTCCTCATTGTTTGCTGTGAATGAATCACGTTCTACCTTGAATTTCAAAAATCAGTGGATAAAAATACCTCTAACTTTTATTCCTGTGTGCTTCACGCCGCCTTCTGAAATCTTGAGGGTTAATAATGTTCCTTATAATTTGAAACTTACATCGAAACGGTTTGATGTCTGTAGAAAGGGCTGATCTACGGTTTGATTTGTCCCAGGTATGTCATTTACGCTAAACAATGGAGGGTAGACTTTCAAAAGAGAACTCAAATCACAAAAAGGGTCAAAGTTATAATATATACAAGACAGCGCCGCCTTAAGTTCAAATTTTAAAAAATTAGATTTTTCTTTAAAAAGATCATTCATTCAAAAACTAAAATGTAGAACGGTTCTTGTACTACGCTTTCGACCTTCCATGATGTTTCATTGCTCCTTATTGTGGGTTTGCTTTCAACGGTTATAATATGTATTCTTAAATAATTACGATTTAATGATATTTATTGTTTAATCAGGAAAATTTGATAATACAAAACTATGAAGCCATGGAAGAAAATTGTTCACGATCACCAAATATATAAAAATGCAATTCTAACAAATTTTAATTGTTCTTACATCGATTTCTTTCTTCAACAACAGGTTCTACGCAAACACATTCGGGTTTAGGAGGATCAACGCGGAACATTCGTCCGGATGTTCCTTCAGCCAAAACAACATCTTGCGATGGCGGTAATACGTTAAATTGATCAAAGAAATGACCTGATCTCATTAACCGGTCTTCAGGTTTTGTCACGGTATATCTTCCACCACAAAACCGATGTGACGGAGGATTATAGCAAGTCCTGCCAGGTTCAGCTGGCTCAGAAGTAGAATTATAAATAACCTTAGATTGAGGTGCTTTTGGATATTTTGGAACATTTGCCGGATATAGTCTGTCTTTCATGCATACATCTGTGTTGCATGAGACACATTTTAAATTCGTAACCATGGAATAACTACCTATCGTTGCTTCAGGAGTTGGCTTCTTGCTAATTATAGTATCCAATTTAGTATTCAATTCTTCGATCTCCGAAACAACAAAATGCTTTATAGCTGGAACATGACACTTATCGACTTTAGAATCCAGTATATCCTGAACTTCTCTCATTGTTTTCAAAAAATCGACGCGAAACTGATCGAGCTCATTTTTAATCTCAGGAATTTCATCCTTTAATTTAATCAGCATATCCTTAAAATGTTGCCAACTTCCCTCTTCAGCGTTGCTTTGGAATTCGTCGAGATCATGCTCAATTTCAACAAGCCGTGATGAGAATTCATAAAAATCTTTAGCCTTAACTACATCAGCTGGGCAATGACATTGGATGTTCAATTGCTTACCCAAAAGATTTAGAAACAAATCATCATTCAGCATCCGGCGAACCATTTCGTCATATGTCCCAATGCGATTGCTGACTTGGTATTGTGAGCTTTCATTGTCATCTAGCCTTGGACAATTCCGGAACCACTTTTTTCTATATTCAGAGATACCATCAGGCTGTTGAATCTCTCTAGTCTCACGCTTATCTTCTCTATTATTTTTTACATTTGTAATATAAGTATTCATCGCATCAAATAATTCACCTCGTAATTGATTTGATATGGCATTTTTCAATTGGTCAATCAATTGACAATCATCAAGCGTGAGTTCGTTACACAAAAGATTTTTCAGTCTATCCTTTAAGTATTGTTCCAGCTGATCACTATTCACTAGAAAGCCTTCAGCGGTATTATTTGTCAATTTAAGCTGATCCGCTCCAATAGCTGAAGCATAACCCATAGCAGCTGCTGCGCCAGATGCTCTTAGTGATTCACCTCGGCTCTTAGAAGATACTCTTGATGCGTTTGATCTCCTATTCGAATAATCTGTATCGAGCGATGGTCTCCCAACTGTATTACTCATTCCGGCCAAAGCTTGTTCTAACAGACCCACACGCTCCAGCAGCTCAGACATCAGATTTTTCGAAGCATCAATCAGCTCACTAGTTTCGCGAGTCTCCTTCGTTTTGACAATTGTACTTGAACGAAGATTCTTCAAAGCTTCTTCAATTGCTTCTAGTCGCTTTTCTAGATTTATCATTTTGAACATATCAAAAATAGCATTTTCATCACCGCCTGGTTCATGAAGGAGATCTTCAGGTTTTGGTAGAACTGGTGCAATTTTGTCATGTATACTTTGCTGTGCCAGGTCATCGTTGACAAACAAATGAATTGGTTGAAGTGGAAAACCCGGTGGAACATTTTTTACTAAACCTTCCACACCTTCTTCTTGGTTGATGGTAAACAAATGACGAACTGGTTCAGCTTCTTTGGGAACTGGCTGTCGTTTCATAACATCTGTTGAATCCATTTCGAATTCATCAACTTTGACAAGTGGCTTTTTCGGTATACGGCTTACCAGTGCTTCGAAAACATCACTCTGCTCGCCATGAAATTCTACCCGACAGCCGGTCAATCCCAGTTTTTGAACTATTATCTGCATAAGGCTATGTAAAACGCCCAAATTCATGCCACCCAAAGTTGGAGTGGCTAACGCAAGGTCGACCATTTGTGGAATGGAAATGGTAATCGCTGGCATGGTTGTAGTTTTGAAAAAGTGTTTATAGAAATAAAAATTAGAAAGGCGGGAATTATATTTTACGGTTTATTATTGACATATGAGACAGGTTTTGGACGTTTCAACTGAGGGTTTTTAAATTTAGATTTCAAAATTCAAACAGTGATTGTTTTGCAAATCAGTCAATCTTAATTATATGTCTCTTTGGAGTCCCTGCTTTAGTAATATTAAATATAATGATTTCTTGCAATTGTTTATGGCACTGTTGCGAAATAGCAGCAAATAAATAAATTTATTTAGGTATATTTCGCGTGTCAACTCGCTCAGGAGGATGACTAGAGCTAGCTGTAACCGCTTATAGATCAATCTTCTGGTTTTTCGGTAAGGTGAAAACATTGCTTTTAGTTGCTTATAATGCTTCCACATCAGACACTTTTTAAGCGATTTCATTAAAAAGCTCAATTATTGTCACATTTCTTCAGTTGGTGCTAACAGAAGAGAACTTATTTCTCAGCTAACCTGAGTCGTTTCTTAACTATTCAGAAGCCAGAGATTGAAAGCTAGTTTGTTCGTTGTGTTTTATGTCACATAAAAGGGTTTTCATGGATTTTTGATGATTGAGCTCGGAATTGAAATTGAATACCCTTCAGCAAAATTATCAGTGTTGGACACACTTAAACTATATTTGATGTATCACAAGTATTATTATTATTATTTCTCATATGGTTTGTTCCATGAAAAAATAATAAAAAGATCGGCACAGCTAATTTAGGAACTATTTCTTTCGAAATCGTCAAAAACCTCAAGAACAGATAATCAAACGGCTATGCAAGACGCCTGACAACTTCTGATTCATTTCCTGGCAAAGCCAGAAACAACTTCCCCTCCGTAATGGAAACTGTTTTGCATTGAATTTCTAGAAAAATTTTATAATGCACGCTTGAAGTAAGTCTTCTGGGTCTTTATGTGAAGATGCGAATAAATCAGTTCAGACCGATGTAACGTCCATACCTATTCTAGCAAAAAATAAAGAAAGCGTTCAATCCAAATCTATATAATTGTCACGTTGAGCAGTAGAATTTGGCCATTTTCAAATGTGACTTCAATGATTTGGCGGGACAATTGTTTAAAATTTTCAAGTTTCTGTTTCTATTATTGTTTCAGTGTGCTGGAATGTATAGCAACAAAGTGATACTATTTTTAAAGGTTTGTGGGTTGAATTGTGACACCCTCATATATTTTTGCGGAAAAAAGGTGAAGGCACCGTATGGAGTGCGTAAGGATCCTGTACTATCTGTTAAAACCTTCCCTGTCCACCTCAGAACCTAGCCTTGAACTGTTTGACAGAACCTAGCCTCGAACTATTGAAGATTCTTTTCTAGCAGAAAAGGAGGAAAACAGGGAATTATAAGAAGAGGGACCTATGCACCCTCCATGCCTGCATACTATCGAAAACGCGTTTTTTACTGTAAGCACTCAACCAAGCTTAATTTGTAAATTGATTTAAGCACCTTTTCGACGAGACAATCCAGCGCGATAATTTCCTATTTATCGTGCTAGGACTCCCACCTTTTGTAGCAACTGTCTATGACAGGTATCACATTTTTCTTCTGCAAGAAACCATGGCGTACCGATCATGCGCGTATGGTAGAACCTACTCAGAGCCCGGTTGCGTCAACTTAACCTACATTACAACAAAGCTGCATACGTTATCTGAGTCATTGGATTAAATTCTTGAGATGAATAGTTTATCCAGAATGTCCATATCTCTTGCTCAATTTGTGGATCAAATCTAAGATCTGGTGTCTAAAAATAAAAAGCTCACACCACTTTGGAGCAAGTTCATCCTCCCGTTTCATGCCAGACTTTGTTCGGAAGCTTTCAGTCAAATCTCCATTAACTTTGACCTGAGACTCGATGTTTAGCATTGTACCCTAGTCATGTGGAATAATCTAGTTGGGACACCAAAGCCAAGCATTATTTAATGCAGGACATTTCTGTTAACACTATTGCATGGTTGCTCGAAGTCTACAAAGAGCTGGTGTACATAGATATTGTATTTATAGCACTTTTTGAACACCAGTTCTACTGGAAATATCTGACCAATCGTAGATCGCCTACTTTGAAAACCAGCTGGGTACTCTCCAATGATATTTTCATAGTAGGGCTTCGGTCTTCGCTTAAGAACTTTAGATAGGACTTAACATGATGTGCTCAGCAGAATAATTCTTCTGTATTTTTCACAAAGTAGCCTATATCCTTTTTAATGCAAGAGGTATATAATGCTTCTCCGTCAGTCACCTGCTAGTTGTTTCTCTGTTCTGTCAGTATTCCATCAACTCCAGGAGCTTTGTTCTCTTTAAGACCACGAATGGCTGCCTGTACCCCTTCTGCTGTTGGTAGCGTTATCAGGACATCTTCTTAAGCTCCTGGAATGCTCACAGTTTCGGTAGATGTTATGGGTGGTGTAAGAAGTTTTTGAAAATATTGCTTCAACCTGATTTAATAACAACAGGGCTGCCTAATATTGTATCTTGTGCATGACAGTGGCTCGTGCATGATGTGTATCCTCTTCGAAGCTGTTTAGTTAATGTGTTTCCAAATCTGGCTTAATTTACCGTCATATCTTGGTTACTTTGCTCTGTCTTCCGGTTGATGGCCCGTCGTTTGATCACATATCACATCATTTTGCTCGCTGACGTAGGGTGATGTATGGCTCCCTTTTGGCCGAATTGGTCTTTGGGTGTACAGTCTTTGTGCCTGATTTCTTTTGTTAATCCCACCTTGATATTCAGCGTTGAACCCGTGAATTCGATGATTTTTTGGTCGATGTCCAAAGACCTTTTCCGGTATGTCTGTAATCGCATCTGGCCATTTGCGATATTGTTGCAAATTTTTCTCGGCCTGTGGGATCATTTTCAGTGTGTCTTCTTGTGACGAAATATATTTGGCTTTCACCAAATTATTATTTAGCTTACGTAGACCGTATTTGATTATCGTTGCCTTTGATTGATTTTGATATTTGGAAAAGCAACGCCGAAATTTACCTTTAGGTAATTAATGGTCTTATCCACAGTGTGCACCACGGAATGAACGTGTGTCGGGAATGCTTGTGGCCGCCCGTTTTTCTATGAGAACATGGACTCTTTGTTTATGAATAAATGTCACGGTGTGGGAAGCAGGTGGAGTTTATAGTAAGGTTTCTGCCTGATGATTACGCGCTGTCCATTCGGGCTGAATTCTGCGTGTAGGTTGTGCCTCCTGTAGTTTCTCTGTGAGCCGAATCCCGGCTAACTTAGGCATTGAAGTCGCCTAGAACAATTTTGATGTCGTGCAAGGGTAGTCCGTAAATGGTATATTCTAAGGTACTGTAAAAATAACCCTTGGCTGCTTCTTCGTTATTTTTAAGTGGTAGAATAGCAGTTGACTAGCCAGATGTTAAAGAATCTTATCTTGTTGCGCATAGTACAGATCCGTGCATTAACTGCCTTAAAGTTTGTGACAATTTGTTTGAACTTTTACCCCACGATAGATGCCACTCCATATCTATGGATGCCTGACGACTTGCCACTTGTAAAGATAGTGTTTATTTGCATGTCATTGACATCGTTACCTACCAAATTAGTTTCTTGCACTGCCTGTATATTGACCTTATATTTTGTCATCTTGTTCAGCAGTGGTTACAGTACATCTGGCATACATAAAGATTGTACGTTCCATGTTCCGAAAGAGTATTTCGTGTTTTGACGCGAGTGTCGTGACTGTTTATTCGATCTAATTCCAGGCGAACTTACTGGTTTCATGACAAGATAGTACTGAGTGGAGCGTTGACCTTGCTTCGACTCAGTCAAGTTTACGTCTGCGGGTGGTATTTGATTGCTTTCCTACGTGCCGGCTAGCCAATTAAGGGCGTTCCTCGATCTGCCTCCTGCCCGCGCGTCGGATAGTTAGTCAAAAGATACTCAAAATTGAACAAACCTACTGAAAGGTTTGCGAAGATTTTTCTAAAGTAAAAGCATAGTTAAAAAAAATAATTTAAAATCGCATGTTGTAGACGCTTTAGAGGGAGAGAGATGACGAGATTAAGCTCGAACACAGGAAGCGTAACTTAAGATATGAATCTTAGACATGGCATTTGTATCATTTGATAGCACTGCAATTAGCTACCATTCAAATTTCGTCAATTACCGGCGAATTACCAAAGAAAGAAGTTGCACTTTTTAGCGAGTTGACTGTGTTTTTGTTTGCGTGAACCCGTTATCAGTAGAGTAGTTCCTTCATTGACTTGAGTGCAAGTTTTTTCCGAATCGGAGCACAATTCAGTTTCTCACTTATTGGTTGAGTTCCTTAAACTAACATCTTCTGGGTTTCATCGTTTTTATGTAACCGTACTTTATACCATAATTGAAATCTAAATTTTCTTGAAATTTTGTGCAAGCCCAATTAGACGAATTGGTACCAATGAATGTTGAATATTTTCTAGAAGTTCTTAAGATGTTTCATTTAACAGACTTTGTATTATCAGACTAAATAAAGCCTATGTCGAGAATCGCTCTTGTAAGATACTTTTGATCCATTTTCTTGAAATACCAAATTATTCCTATGTTTTAAGCTAGGCTAGACGCGTAGATTATGAGTCAACTTCCTCATTGCCCATATGCTTTCAATACCCTAGAACCTAATAATTCCTTAGAAAATGGTTTTTCAAACCACACACAGATTATTCAAACATTCTTGAAATAGTAGGCTGGGCTGCTTGGTCTTGACAAGTTATACTGAAGTTTATCTAAAATGACTCCAAAAAACTTTGCTTCTAATTGTAGCTGGATACTGACATCATTCTCTTGAACTAATTATCATCAGTGGAATAGTAGACAGCATATCTTTACATATATTATTCCTGCAAAAAGATTTTAAGTATTTGCTTTTGGCAGACATAGCATATGCCTGCAAATACTGGTATACATAATTCTCATCCAGCCTAAGTGAAAGAACAGTTGATCAACATGCTCAATACTAGTTACCTCCTTGGAAGCACCTCCTCTTGAACTGAGCTACAGCTATCTTCTGGTAAGAATAGTTTGCCACTATCTTCTGGTAAGAATAGTTTGTACTTAACCATCTTCCCTGTTGAGCCAATGATTTCTGCTTCAATCACATGAATACTTGCTACTTCTTACAAGAAGTTGTACACTCCACGATCAATGGCTCCTTCAATTATGATGAGTACTCCTACAGCATATCTTTTCTGTGCCATTGGCACCTCAACCGTCGACCCATAATATGTAAAGCATAGAGAACTCCTTCCTAGTCTGTTACATCCTATGCATGTAGATCAACACATCCATTATTTTCCAATACAGCAGTACATACCACGAAAATGAGATAAAACTGATGAAACGGAAATTTTCAGGCTCAGAGTATTCAGTTTTCAGCATTTTAAAACAATTGTAACACTCGCTTTTTGCTTAAAGTTGGGTATATAATCCAATACTAATTTTAATTTTAAAATCTTCAATCACAGCACCAGCCTGTTGAATCTCACTTTGATCATAGTTGAATTATTCCATCAAAGTCTGGAGAATAAAATATTTTTAAGAAGGTCAGTACTTGATAGATTCCATGCAATTCAACCACTTGTCCTATCAGACTCCAGTTTTGGCTCCCTGCTCTGCTTCTCCTTTTCTGTATGTGCAGGTCAGCTGAAGGTTCCAGAATAATAAGTTGGTTGTACCCGAAGTGAGCCTTCCCTTCAATCCCCTATCAATTCTGACTCGACTTCAAATAGTTGCTGTCGTGTTCTTAAATTGCTTCTAACCACACACTCTATGCTGGGCACTGTATATAGTTTGTTGGGCAGGAGCCCCCAGAGCGGGCACCTTGACGGGGAAAAACATTAATTAAATGTGTTTTTCAGAATTACAGCCTAGTACCCCTATAGACCTCCGTTAGATTGGAAGGATTCCCTCCTGACATATTCATTGCATCAGCATATTTTCCGGGAGATGGAACTGATATCCTCCCAACGAAAGCACAGAAGCTGCTAAAATATTGACGGAGAAGGAGTCTGCTACTACTGATTGAATGCGACGCAAATGCTCATAATTAGCTTTGGGATAGCACTGACACCTACTTTTGCTATAAGAGTAAGCCAGGAGGGTCTAGACATAAAGCTCAGCATAATATCTTTAAGCTCTGTGATTTGAAAATGGCATGTTTCTAAGGAGGTTTCTATGTCATATTACAAATTTCTAAGATATGACTTAGAAGGCTTGAAAATGGAGAACACTCACATAAGAAACACAAAATCCACTGAGTGGGAAATATACAACGCCAGATTGGAGCAAAATCTATTACAAATTTCTATCAAGAACACTTTTAAAAACCCTCTTGAACTCAAACATGTGATAGACAAAGTAAACAAGACTGTTATTGACGCCTATGAAGAGAATGTTCTCTTGGTCATCAACATCTATGAAGTGACAGCCCAAGTTGGGCCTTGGCCTCCAGGATTAACCTCCTACAATCATCACGCTTGCCAGTTGATCACTCCCAACAAGGCTCTGTTGTCAGCTTCTATCATGCCTTCCCTTCCAGTCTTCTGTCTTTCTGCTTTTCATCTCCTTTTGGGAAGCCAGTTTTCGTCCATTCTTCCTACATGGCCCGCCCAATGTAGTTTTTGCAATTTTACGCAGGCAGATACAGGTGGTTCGTCAAACAGTTCATACAACGCATCGCTGAAACTTAGTCTCCATTCTTTTCGTTATACCACTGGGCCATTGATCTTCTAGAGCACTTTATATTCAAATATGTCCACTGCTTTTTTGGTTTCGCTTATCAGGGTCCGTGTTATACTTCCATATAAAAGCACAGGTTTGAGTATTTTATTTGTATATACGCAGCTTATTTTGAATGTACATAGCTCGGGACCTTAATATGGGAAGTACGGAGTAATATGTTTTTTTTACGGCGTTAATGCGGCGTCCAATCTCGTCCTTTTTGGAACCTCTTCTATTCTGGTTGGCTCCAAGATAAATGAAATCATTCACATTTTCAAGGTCAAAGTCTCCTATGGTTAGGTTCTGTCCAACTATAGTTTTCTATCTCGTTTGAGTCATGAATTTACTTTGAGTTTCATTAACTCTTAAGCGATTCAGCTTGCTTCAGGTTCTGGGCTCCAAAATACTCCTTTAGTATCTGAAATTGAACCCGCCATAATATTGACGTCATCAGAATATGCTTCCAATTGTGTGGACTTGAACATAAGTGTACCAGAGGTTTCAGCTATGTCTTCCTGATGAGGTGTTCTAGTGCAATATTTAAGAGCATTGGGGCAACCCCATCCCCTTGTTTTAAGCCTGATTCCACTGTTTTTAGTACCGCGACTTTGACCATGTGGACCAGGTTTGATCGGACGCCAAAGGCGAGCATTATTTTGTACAGCGACAAGTTAAACTGAAGTTTATCTAAAATGACTCCAAAAAATTTTGCTCCTAATTGTAGCTGGATACTGACATCATTCTCTTGAACAAGCATTATTTTGTACAGCGCATTTCTATCGACACTGTTGTATGCTTGATCTGACACTAGTAAGGGTTGGTACACACCGATGTTATATTTTCAACAGTTTTCGAGCACCTGCTAAGCTAAGAATATTTCATTTATTGTAAACCATCTGTTTCAAAATCCTCCCTGATACTCTCCTGTAATATTTTCATAGTGTGCTGTCCCTTGCACACCATCAAACCGACAAATAAAACCACATGGTAGAACTGGGGGCTAGAAAAACTTAGAGTAGAGATACGTAAACTTTACAATAAAGTAAAGCACACCTGCAACTGGGAAGAAAACCACAAGACTCTTACACATTATGATAAAGAGATTGGAATAACATTAAAGCTTCAGGTCCTTTTGTGGGAGTGTGAAAAATACCCCTGTTGCAGCTAGACTTCCTAAGGCTCTTAACTGAGTGAGGCAACAACTTCAATACTGCACTAAAGAGAGCTGTTGGTAGCTTTACGGAAATAGAAAAACAATGTACTCTCCTACTTTGAGCAACCCATTTCCCAAGAAGTAAGATTTTAAGAGGGATTAATGAGGTAGCTTCTCGAAGAAGACCGGATCACTTGGAATGGAAGGAAGCTGCAACCGTTTGTTCTGAAAAACGAATGCAATGAGCGTGAAAATCCTTCCAACCCTCTGAATTACCAGAGATAGAAGAAGATCTACCTTATCCTAATTCAAAAAGACACGCAGATGCTAGTATCGCATTTGATCCGGTTATTTAGAAGCAGTCTAGCATGGATAACTATACAAAAGTCTTGGAGACAAGCAAAGGTGATCTTCATATCGAATGTGGGCCAAACTGACACCACCAACAAGAAGCCGTGTATATCAATAAGCATTCCTTCGTTGATTTTCAAAACGGTGGAGAAGGTAGTGGACAATTACATAAGAACAACCAAACTTAGCGAAAACTCAATCACATCCAAATCAACATGCAAAAAGACGAGAAAGTCAACTGCAAAAAATCGTAGAGATGCTCCCTCAAGATCTTTCGGTCGATGTATACGATCATCACCCTTGAAGCTTAAGCCTGGGCAAACAAAGTGCAGCTACGTAGAACGAAGCTGGCACTCTATCAAGTATAAGGCCTGGCATATGTCTGAGTCGCGGTGGCAACGAAGAATATTAAATCTACCACCGCTTCACCTAGTAATAGAAAAGACAGCTAAATCTGTGATAATAGGCATCTTCTATCAAAAAAGAGATGACGGCTATCATATTACACATAAAGATCTAGAAAAACTAGCCAAGCTGTTCCCATTCATCTGTCCATCATCTTATTGCAATGCGGCGAATTGTGTGGATTGCTGGGCAATAAGAGGAAATACAGTCATAAATCCAACAAGCACCTCATAGAACCGCATGCTCTCACACGACACACAGATGAATCTAAAACTTCATAGGGGACAGCAACTGGAGTATTTGCGCTCGACACAAAATAGACAGATGTGTATGATATTGCAGTAAGTGCGCAGCTTAGCAATGACAGAGGATACAAAAGCAAAATTAAAGCTATCCTATCCGATAGTTGAGCAGCCAGCAAGGCCTTGGAATCGCCGGTGATAACATCGAAAATGGTTCTAGAGTGTTGTAGTAAACTCTCTATATTGACTGAGAACAATAGGGTTACCCTACACTGGATGCCCGAGCACGCAGGCTTAGAGGGTAATGAACAGGCTGATGAAGTTGCCAAGAAGGAGCAGCGATAGTGTTCGTTGAGACAGAACTCTTCAGTGCAATTGATGTGGGCTTCATACACAGAAGCTTGAAGGAAATAGAGGACAAGGAACATGAAAGGCTCTGGAAGACTTCGAACTTCAAAGTTGATTCATGATGCCTAGGATGATAAAAAATTTAGGACATATCAGATTAGGTGAGTAGCAACTGAGGTTTGTCACGGGTTTACTCACGGCGCACTGCAGTTTCTGCAATTTGGCGCAGTAGAACTTTTACTACACTGTAAGGCGTTGTCTCTAGGGAGAAGAAATAGTATGAGAGCATACTGCCAAGTCGAGGAAGAGTTGGAGTGTTTGAGCCGCTAGCGCTAGTCTAGGCACATCGTAATACGTTAGTAGGTTAAATTGCACTGCACCCAGATACAATTGCTTTAGTTGCTTAGAATAATTTATCTAAGTTTTAACTGCAATTTGCCTAGTGTGGTCTAGTGTAATTTGCCTAAAGCCATGTACGAGTATGACTTCCTCTACGATTTTTATTTTTGTATAAAAAAAACGTACATTTAGATAATTTTAACCTCAGTTTTTTCTCTATGTGTAGTGACATCATAAAAGTCAAAGTCAAAAGCGCTTTATTTAATACTAATCGTTACAAATTTTAAAAGAATATAAAGCAAATTCCAAACAATAACAATAAAAAACTTAATGGCCCAAATGGCTCTCTAAATTTATACGTTATTATTAACACATTTCATCAAAACAAACTATAGTAAATTCAATTAATTAAGATTTTTACATATTTTTAAAATTTAATTGGAAAAAGGAGAAAAAACCAACCAACACTATCCTTCAATTATTTATAATTTAAACACAACAGGGAAACTTTGATCCTACACCTAATATGTTGTAACTTATTTCTAATCAAATGCAATCAAAAACTTCATCTTATACTTATAAAATTCTATAACAATGTTCCTAACCTACGCGTTTAATCTTATCTCCAACGGAATATAGTAAACATAACATATACCTAACCTATACCTAATTTTTAACAAAAATAAACAACAACACTAAATGTAGCAATAATGAGCTGAAACTCAAAAAGCGAAATAACGAAAAACACCAGAACTGAAAAATAAACACGAATAATTTAAACATTATCATTCAGCCACCAATACCTGGATTGCGCCGTCTCAACTCGATCAGCTTCAATGAATCTAGCAAATGAGTATCTCCATTGAAATCGTTGGTCTCGTGAACTCAAATTAGGAGGATATTTTATCTTCCTATCGGTGGCCCGTTGATATATGTGATATATGACTGGGACGCCGTCAGAATCAAAAATATATCGATTCATGTCCAAATACACGAGTGCTTCTGGAGGAATGAAGCCAGTAGTGAGGCAAGTCGCTATATACCCGTCTGTAGGTTGGAACGGCTGTGAAATCCAAGGGTTTTCACTCACAGTCATAGATATTGCGATATGATTCCGAAGAAGTTTCAATATGAAGATATTGACCCTCGTCACTTCAGCAGTTTGATAAATTCTTCTATTCGATATATAGTGCTTCCAATCCGTCTCAGGCTTTCTGTACAAACCAGTACATGAACGAAGACATTTCCTTTCGAAAACTCTTAATTTTTCTATAGTACTAGCGCTCTGGTTGTACCAGATCTGACATCCATATGCCAAAACTGGTCTAACCAGTGTCTTGTAACAGATAATTTTGACCTTTTGATCAATGTATCTGGAATGAAAGAGTTTTCATAGGGCCATGACTACTTTAAGTGCCTTACTGAGCATGATTTTCACATGTTCAGTATAGTACAGATACTGATCGAGATTAACACCGAGGTATCGAACACAGGATTTATGTGGAACCCGTTCTAGACTACCCTCACCAGCCATGATGTGGAAATCTTTCCAATTACGTTTCAGGTCTTGACTGACCCCCTGCAGCGTTGTCCGAAACAAGATTGTTTCACACTTCTGCGCATTGATTTTCATTCGCCAATTGTCAGTGTACAGCTGTACATCATTGAACATTTTTTGGAGATTGCTCTGAACTATTGTAGCTTTTCGGTCTGCCGTGTAGATGATCAGATCATCAGCAAACGCTACCAATGATCGCGTTGGCGAGACGTTAAAATCAAAGCCGTTCAATAGCTTGCGAATGAAGATTGAGAAGAGTAGAGGCGCAGTAACTGTTCCCTGCTGTAGACCATTAAGACCTTGAACTCGCGCCTTGTTGTCAGATTTCCATCAGTTACAACAAACGATTTCCCGTATAACATATTGCACATCATGGCGACAAGGTGTCTGGGGAACTTGTCCTGAAGGAGTTTAAAAATTAGTCCATCTAACCACACCGTATCGAAGGCTCTCTCCATATCAATGGGACATGCTCCAACACATTGTCTATCATTTAGATTCCATCAGATGTCTGAGGTTACTTTCGCTATTGCATGTGTGGTCGAATGCCTGGCACGAAAACCAAATTGGCAATTCGGCATCAACTCATTTTCCTCAATGTGGGCGTTTAATGCTCTGTTGAGTATCACTTCAAACACCTTGCTGATGTTAGGCAGCAAGCTGATTGGGCGATAGCTTTTGGGGCATGAAGATTCTTTTCCTTTCTTCAAGATCGGAAATACCTTAGCCCTTTTCCACTCATTTGGGAAATATGAATTGCTCAACATGTTATTGAACAATATGCAATAATTCCTAATAGCGACCTCCGGCAAATGTCGGAGAACTACATTTGGAATACCATCAGTACCACGTGATTTCTTGTTGTTTATCCTGCCAAATATGAAATACAAGTCTTCATAGCTGACATAATAACCAAGAAGATTCAAGCTCGGTATGAGGTCAGATGTTAATGTTTCATTGCAATGAAGAATTGATTGGCCGTTCAGGCTTGATTTGAAGTCGGAAACTTTTGCTTCAACGACCTCTGAAAATATTTCATTCCCTCTCTCAGGGTTTGGTAGATGAACCAATTCAAAATGTGTTCCGATCAGGGCAAGTTTTTTCAATCCTTCACAATAGTGACATCATCTAGCTAGCATAGAAGTAGGTCATGGATTTTTTTCAGAAATAGATAAGCAGTCAATGTCAAGTTGTTCCCTTCATCGATCTTATTGGCTGATCTGACACATTAATCAGTTAAAGTAAAAAAATCGCTTTTTAACTAAATTCACATGTAATCAGCCGCAGATATCAAAACTTCAAGATTTAACTTACATTAATAAATAGAGTTGATAATTATCTCCCATTTACAGTAATTTTTCTTAGTCTCGTTAAAAATGCATCATTTATATGGGATAAAAATATAAAATGCGGATTAGTGTAGCGATAAAAAGGTTTCGGGTTTTCTATTGATATCACAACTATTTCGGCACTTACCACTCCTCAGCATCTTAAAAGTCGGCAGCTCATTCTTCATCAGCTTCTTCGCGAGATCAATGAGCAGCAGACGCATATGTGAGGATGTTGAAAATCATCATCCGACCCATTAATATGCAAATAGATTTTCTGTCGAAATTCTTTTACATATTATTATAATGTTAATATAAACTAAATATTAATGTGTGTTGAAACCGTTAGTTGAGCTTTGCTTATCGGCGTTGATGGTAGTGTTGAATTGATTAGGGTTTAAGGAATGTTAAAAATCTCTTCAAAAGCACCTAACGAACTTGTGTTGCATTTGTTTTGATGAGTGGGATTAATTTTCATGATAATGAAATTTATTCAAAAAATTAAAGGGTGTTAAGCTGCTTAAGGTTGACACATTGCTGTAAAAATTGTTCGATAATGCTTCATTTGTGTGTATGTGTTTTTTTAATACTTCTAAAGCAATTAAATTCGAATCAAACTTTGCATTCACTCTAACGTTCTGACTAACTCTTCCGATGTTCTTTAAGATATTACTCGTACGAGTAGAGTATTGAGTCCAATAGTCTTTCTTATAAATAAAAAACCATAAACTTCTTATTTACTGTTCAATTGAAATAAATGAAGTGTAGACTTGTTTGTTAATTCGACAAAACGTTTTTCAACTTGACGTGATCGAAGAGTCAAGAGCACTTTTCGCCAACACTTGAATTATGTGATGCAAACAATTGAGAAACAAAAGACCAATAACTTCTTATTACTGATGAAGAAGTTTTTGGATGTAAGGGGAAGAATAAGAATAAAATAAGAAACGAGCCGAGACAAGACAACTACCTACTTAAATGGAATTGAACAACAACTTAATGGCAAACCCACTTGTCCCTACCCAATCGGTAATTATGTAAATTTCGGGGGGAAAATGCTTCGATCCACACACTGTTTATGGGTTGTTAACATTCCACAATCAGATCTTGAGTTGGTAATTAAAAATTCGATGATCATCTTGAGGATGTTTTGTCTCTCGTTTCGATGTTCACTGACTTTAAAGGTGATAAATTTATATGGGTATATGTACGAGTATATGTGAAGGTGCTCCTTCGATTGCAGTGATAAACTGATTGAGCTTTTGTGTACCAAAATTGAATTTGGTGGCAATCGTTTTCTTTTTGATTGAAGAGATGGAGCGATATTTCGGTTTGCTTTATTTTTCAATGTTTGTTGAATTTTATATAAGTGAAATTTATTAAGTTTTTTTTCTCGAGGAATTGGTTATAACATATAGAATTTATTGACTGAAGTTGAGAATATCTTAAATTTTTAAATTAAATTCACCAAGCAAGCAAGGATGTTGTTAATCTGAAGCTGAGTGTATTACATGTTGCTTAAAAATAACCGATAATGAGTTAGTCGATGAACTTCTTGCAAGACATAGTTCCTCCGAAGAAATTCTTTAAAGAAGGTTGTAATAAAGCATAATTTTGCTTTTCGTTTACCTGGAAGACATATTCAATCAAAGTTATTTCCCTATGAAAATTCTGTATGTGTAGTTACATAAATGAGTTGCTTTTTAATAATTTTTCTAAAAAATCATTAGAGAAGAAAAATTTTAGAAGAAGGTGGTTTCGACGTGTGTAATTATCGTACAGATTTACATTAAGTTGATATAAGAAGGGTGAAATGATCAATTTAAAAGTTAAAAAAAAAGTTGTTTATTTGAGGCCTTTTTTCCAACTAACAAAGTTATTAAATTCTAACATCTAAAATGGTGCTCAAATCTGGGCAAACCATGGAAGGGCAGCCTGAAGGACGATGTTCTCTTCTTAGATATTCTATGAGTCCAGTTCTTCTCTCCTTAGTAATTCCAATTCTTAATATGTAGTACCTACCTCAATAGTAGAACCTATTCAGCTTGGTTAGTTCAATTTCTTTCTATAAAAAGCAAAGTTGATAAGGCTGAAACGAAGGGAGTTGACAGTAATGTACATTTTTTTCTTTTATTTTATTGTATATCGTGTTTCCTTCACAAGCTGAACAATTTTTTAAAAATATTTAACACCACAAACATTTTTTTTGTCGTAGGAAGATGAGGCTGTTTACACATCTAAGCATGTGACTTTCAAAATTTTGAAGCTTCTAATCATCCCTTTTTAAACTTGAAAACTTAGCCTGGATCTTTTGTCAGATTACAATGAGGCCTAATCTCATTATTTTCTGCCTTGAAGCACCGTCAAATTGCAGGAATCCCTTCACTGGTCAAATGGGGGAAAAGTGAAAGAGAGAGAAAAGGCGTTACCTAGAAAAGATAGCCCCTCCCATAGTTTTGATGCATCCAGATGCTCAAACATGCTGTCTCTCATTACATAGACTGCCTCACCGCAATGAGCCACCTGGTACCATTTGTCAACTAATCTAAGTATCTCTCCGATTAATCTGCCTGAGTGAGGTCCCCTTAGCGACGTCACTGCGCAGTCTATCATATCTCGTATGGGTTAAAAAATATGTGGCTTGGGTTATTTTCCTCCCCTCCCCGAAAATGGAGTCATGAGACTATGAGCTGCCAATCTTGCGCAGGTAAGAATGAAACGACCTATGTCCTCTCAAAAGTTGGCTTAGAAAAGTCAGTCTCGTTATACCTTTGATTGAACGGCGGCCTTAAATAAGCAATGAAGCACGCAATCTGTCGCTATTCTGTGTTCTTCGCCCAGGATTAATGCTAAGTGAGCATTGTCTTTCCTTGTGAGCAACTTTCTCTCTATAGCCTTCGTTTTTATACAAAATTGCCAAAATATTGGTTTGCGGAGATTTCAACTTCCATCCATGGAGTGGAAGATTAATTCTACTCCTATCTTTTCAGTTAATCCTTTTTCTGCAACCCTGTCGCCTTTCTATCTCATTCCTCTTTTTATCAATTTAAGCATATCCGCAATCCTAATTGCCGTCTCCTTGACATTCTTCTATCAAATGTTCGTGTCGCTGCTTGTCAGTTTTTCAAGCCTTACATCCGTATGTTCCTCCTGATGGGCTTCATCTTCCTTTATCTGTAGAACTTATAGTCGATGAAATTAAATAAATGCTCCTCCAAAATTTAACTTTTCTAAAGCTAACTATGAAGCTATTAATATACAATAGAATTGCTTTCAGGTAACTGGCTAGAGTTCTTTGGAGACTAAATTGTGAGGGCGCTTTAGACAAATTTTACATTTATATTTATAACTTTATTCGCTGCTTTACACCTTTTCAGATGCCATTTAAAGTAAATTAAACACTTACAAGACGAGTGTTTAGCGCCCTACAAACAAAGGATAAGGCGCATCGTGTCTTCAAAACCATTGGCACCATTGAAGCTAAATTTAATTTTGGCAGGCTGTGTGGTATTGCCAAGAAAGAGATTAAATATGCTCTGAAGACTTATTTCAGCAGTCTGAATAGTTCTCTTGTGGTGAATACACAAAGCCCTTTTGATCTTCAATTATGTCGCTGAAATCTTCTTCTTCCAGCCCTTCTTCTTCTTCGTAGCCCTACAGCCCCTTTCGGGCCTTCGCTTAGAGATAGTTAGACTATCTCATTGTCATGATCGAATATATCGGCACTCCACAACGTGATATGATCATTATCACGCTTTGGCCGTGTGTCCGTCCACCCAGCTGCGATACGTTCTGATTTTACACCAGCACGTATCGTAACTGAACGGGCTTATAGTCCGTCCGAAGAACCACTCGAACTAAATCTTGTTGACGCCAACGAGACTTGAACCAGAGACCTTAAGCTTACGGGCTTAGTGCTCAAACCACTAAGCCACGCGGACTACTCTCCAGCCCTAGTAAGGTTCATTGGAATGGTGTAGAAGTTTCTTCTTCGCAGCAAATTACTGACACATTGGCCCAATTTTTCTTTTCGCCTTTTTCTCCTCCCGTTGCAGCAGTGCATTCTATTGTCTTACTTAATCCGCTTTTCTCCCAACTTTCTTTATTTGTACAGATATACGAGTATCTGAAGTCGAATCTAAGACCAATGCTTTTGATTCTAATATCAACCCTGGACCAGATGGTTTGCCAAACATATTTGTGAAGTGGTTAGGCTTATCACTAAGTTTTCCTTTGTCTCTCCTCCTCAATCTAAGTTTGGGTACTGGTACTTCCCTACATAGTGGAAAAGTGCTAATATTGTGCCTATTTTTAAAAGTGGTGATCCTCCATCAGTGTCCAATTATCGCTTTATTTTCTTAATTTCCTGCTTTCCAAAGTTACTTGAACGACTGGTTCATGACCGACTCTCAAACTCATTAGCACCTATTATTGCCCCAGAACAGAATAGCTTTCTCAAAGGAGACACCACTACCTCTAATTTAATAGAGTTCACAAATAGTATTGCAGGAGCTTTGGATAACCAACTGCAAGTTGATTTGATCTTTACAGATTTCTCCAAGGCCTTTGACCCTGTGCATTATCTTCTTCTTTGTCATAAGTTTGAAGCCCTTTTCATCTCGTGTGCCCTTCTATTTTGAATGTCATCTTATCTATCGTTTCATCTCTGCCGAATAAGATTCTCCTGAACTACGTCTAGTCCATTTCACCCTTTATTTGGTATATCAAAAGGATCAATTCTTAGATTTCTTCTCTTTCTATGGTTCATAAATGACCTTCCCTTTGTAATTAATTTCCCTTGCCTCTTGTATGCTGATGACCTGAAAGTATTTACTAAGGCGTCTAAAGTTCCCGGGTTTATCGTTAGGCATGCACATAAATTTAATATTATCTCTTCATCTATCCACATATTTTTTGTTTTGTTCGTCTTATGCTGGAATTCTGTTCTGTTGTTTGGACCCCCCATAATGCCTAGCTTATGTCTTATGGAAATAAAAAGCTTACGCATTTTTTTTTGTTTTCCTTAATTTTAATTTGCCTTATCATCATCGTTTATCTTTCCTATGTCTTCCATCTCTTATATCCTCTCGGATTTATTTAGATCAATGTTTTTTGTATAAATCATCATCAAATCCCGTCAAATCTTATTTGTGAGCTGCATGTCCAACAATTACTTATTTTACTATCCCTTACACTAGAACCAACTCATATTTACAATCAATAATTTTAAGAATGATTTTGCTTAATATAGTGTTTTCCATTAACATCTCAATTCAAGCTGTAGTGGAAGCATTACATTTTAGGAATGAAATTCGATTTCGGTCATATGACCCACGCGAGCCCGTTTATAGGGGTCGGTTCTTTGGACCCAATTTCCCACTACTCTGGCACACATTTTAACCGGAACGTTAGCAATTCGGCGTTGGATGTCGTCTTTGGGCTCTTCTTAAATTGTTACCTTGTTGGCATAGACCAGTGACTTGATATAGCCCCATTAAAAAGAAATTAAATGGCGTTAGATCGCATGAACGAGGTGACCATTCGACCGGACCATTTCTCGAACAACACGTTCCCAAACTTGCCTTTCAACGCATCGATTATGAGGCTTGCTGTGTGGCTAGTGGCATCGTCTTGTTGAAACCACATATATTTGATGTCAAGTTCATCCAATTCTGGCTTAAAAATAATCTACCAACAGACCACGATAGCGCTCTCCATTGACGGTAACGTGATTTTTCGATAACAAGCGCTCATAAAGTTGCGACCACCGACTCAAAACTTCGGTAGTAATTTTTAACAATAGCCCTACGTTACTTGTTCTTGAACTTTGCTATGAAAAACAACTAAAGTTTTGACATTGACAGTTCAATGAAAAAGTTTTAGAGTGCGTTCATATAAAGATACGAAACTGTTTTGTCCCTAATCGAAAACCCTATACTTTAGCAAGAATTACGATTTGTATCATCCCTGTGATAACCAGCACCGCCGACTCAGAGGCTGTCCAACATGCAGATAGAATCCTTAATGTTCCTTGTATCTGCACCTGCGCTAGTCACTTGCTAAGATAATTGCTTTGTATTTCCAATCTGTTTTGCAGCATTACCATCCATAGTTGCCTATCCTACGTTAGTCATAATTTGTCTGAGAGCCAATATACCGGTTGGATGATTATCAGCCATTGCCCCTATTTGTTTGAAAAAATTCCACCTCGATCCTTTCAGTAAGCCCAGGTGTGTGACTGTTGGCCTTGATACCAGCATAACGTTCATGCGGTCTGCACTAAATTTCTTTTGTTTCTTTTAGTTGATCTAAACGAATTAAAAATAAAATGCTGTAACCTTTTATTACCCTTAAGGTAAAGGTAGTACTTATGACACAGTCTCATCACAACTACGGGAAAATATTATATATCATAATAAATTGAAAAATAAACATGAGCTTGCAAAATATGTTAGCCAAGGAAGAAGAACTCTGGTCTTTGAGCCTTTAAGTGGGCTACCAAATCACTATAAAGCTACAAATATTATTCAATATTCGGGAGTAAAAGGCAATAAATAATCTGTATTGTTACTAAAGGTCTTCAATTTTCAATATATTTTGTCTCTCAACCGTTTAATTAGGGATTGGATTTACTCTGCCCCATATTTTCAACAATTCTAAATTTTTTTCGTTTATTCATTCCCTTTGAATTCTTCTAAAACTGTTATGATATATTAATGTATTCTGGACGCTATGATATATTAAAGTATTCCGGACATTGTAATATGAAAAACTTTCAAGATCCAGTAACTACCTTAGAAACTTCTTGCTGCTCGAGCATTTTGTAAGACTCGATAGCGTTTCTTCTTTTCCTTCGTAGCACAGAAGCCCCTCACGGGCCTTCGCTTTCTACAAATAACGCCTCAAACAATCTCAGTCCATTGACCGCGTCCTCCGATTTTGAAATCCAGGCTGCGACGAACTTTCTTTGTCGACCAAGTCAGGCCAGCGTTTCCTCGATTTATTCACTGGTCTGCGCCCTTCAGTTCTCCCAACGAGTACCTTTTTGGATATCCGTTGTTCGTCCATACAATTCCTCCGGCTTGCCAAAAATTTCATACAGCTCATGGTTGTACCAAATCGCCATTGCTGCCCATCCAGCCTCGCTCCGATTATTCGCCCCAGGACCCGTCTTTCGAAGGCTGTCAACATGTTTGCAGATTCTTGAGTTCATGTTTCACACCCATAGCATAACTAAGGTCTTATCACAGATTCGTATACTTAAAGCTTTGTTTTCCTGTGTATGCAGCTGGTCTTCAAGATCGTCAATACTGAATAAAATATTTTATTTGCGACCTGTATTTCGCTATTTCTTTGCTTGTTCTTGTTTATTTGGCGCCTAAATATACAAATTCACCTACATTTTGGAAACTGTATTCGTCAAATGTAATATTTTGGGTGTTTGAAGTATTTTTCCTCGGTTTCGTCATGAGCTTTGTTTTATTCTCATTGATTCGTAGCCCTACTAGTTTTGTTTCGCTACCCACTAATAGAAAAAGTTCTTTGTTGCTTGATAACGACCATCACAAAAACTTGATGGCGTCCAAATAGGCTACCACTTAGCTCGACTTGTGTAATAATGTACCCTTTATATCGACATATTCCAGAGCCAAATTGAACAGCAATGGGACCATTCCATCTTACTACTTAAGTCTGATATTTGTCTCAAAACTGTCAATGAGTTGGTTATTGATGCTGACCTGGGAGGTCGTCGACGTCATTGTCGTTTTGGTAAGACGGGCTGGGATATCAAAGTATAGCACTATTTGGCACTGTATATTGCGGTCAATACTGTCTTAAGCTTGGTTAAAGTCAACGAATTTTTGGTGTACGTCAGTGTTGAGCTCTCAGCATTTCTCAAATCCTGCGTGACTGTAAGCAATTGGTCTATCGTCGACCTACCTGCTCTAAAACCACCTTGATACTCTCCAATAATACTGTTGGCGCATGGTCTGATTTGATTTTCTTAGATCTTTAAAAATATTTGATACGCCGTACAAAATAGTGATATGCCTCTATAGTTTTCGCTTTGTAGCTTGTCAAATTTTTGTTGATAGGAAATATAGTCGCTCGACATATGTTCTTATTGCCAAATGTGCTAGATGACTTTATGGATAACTTTCTGAACACCGCTGCCATCATATTTGTTGAGCACCTTTGGAATCTCATCCATGCCCGGCGGTTTATTCGCCAGCGTCCAACATTTTTCTTCATACCCATAGCATAAAGTTATTGGCTTACAAAATAACCAGGATTGAATAAAGTCTTATTTCAGGGTAGGATTTGTAGCGTTTGTTATCTACACCTATTTTTACAGAGTCTCAACCGTTTTCCTGCTTTTATAAATTCAAAGGTTTGATAATTCGCCGACTTAAAAAGCTGTTGAGTCGAAAATGAACTCCTTTGCTAATAGAAAGCAACGAAATCTTTTATCAATGCCACCTGCGTAGAATAGTCCTTGACTAGATTTTGTGTCTTCTAGCATCCACCGATATGTTATGATATATTAAGCCACGAAGGAATGTGTTTTTGAAACCCACCCGGTGCCTTATTTAAGTAAATGCCTAGTTATGTCCAATAACCTGCAGGTCTGAAGGTTGTTAATAAGTTGCAAAGATACGATCCTCCAAAACTAGTCCCATCATATTTTAAAGAGTTTGCCTTCCAAAGAAAACTTCTGAGATGATCACTGTATGGAACCCATAGTATTTTATCCTTTCGCCTGCATTTTATTAGGTTCGAATACTAGTGGCCGTATTTTCATACCCAGGGTTAAGCTGTTTTGTGAAAATATGTAGCCACTGTAGGTAAACAGAAAGATTTCAAGAGTGAAAAGATACACTCCTTAATTAAAGTATCTGATGCATCCTCTCATGCGAAGATCTTAAATTTCTTTATTAGCCTCTTTTTGACTAATGTTACCAGAATATTAAACAGAATATTGAAATGTGCTATCGTAATCCAAATTACAAGTATATAGTATCAAATATACTCGTAAACTAGACAAAGAGAAACTGTCTTGCTAAATAAAATGTCAGAAGAAGAAGAGAATTAGGAAGACGACAAAATATGAGCCATTGCACTGGCACAACCACTAATAGCTGCTCAGCTATTGTTATTATTCCAGCCTGTCAATATTACGTTTTTGGATAAATACCCTAATCGTAGCTTACACGCGTTGGGAACTCATCTATGCTGGTTGATTATTTTATACCGACGGGGCTAAGATGCATAGTAGTAGATGCAGCCCACTCTACAGATGATGTAACCAGATTGTAGGACATAGACTCTAAGAAATTGTATTTAAATGATGGCACAATTAAAGCAAGTTGAAAAACGAAATATCAGCCACTTAATATGTATGCATGATCAAGAACATATCTTCACACGGTATAAAAGGTAAAAAAAGAAGCAAATTTTGCTTCATAGCTTACGTCCACGGAATTTGCTGGTAAGAGAATTACGTCCTACTGACTAACCTAATATCTGAAATGAAGATACTATCTTAAACGAAAATACTACATTGAGCTGCCACCAGCTACACAAACAAGTGATGCACTAATCAATAATTGGGAACAAACAAACTGGAGGAAAGTTTAAGGCACCTGCCTTTGTAAGCCCTTCAAATTTATCTAAGGTGGTAGAACTCGGAAACCAGTTGCAATATAAGTGAAAAGTAGTAGTCAATTTAACGTTTAAGGGGTCATGGGAAACAGTCAAAATTATCTATTGTGGCAACTCGCGAGTACCTGCATAACCCAGCATTTGACGAGAGTCCTAGTGGCATGCTGTGCTCAGCGGCTATATATGGTTTCCTTCATATTTGCCAAGAAGTAGCCCTCATGAAAGCTGAAGTAAGTCCTGGAATGCTGTATTTCAAAGATTTTGTAACTGATAGGTAAACCTAACTAATACCTTTGATGTCCTTTAGCTCTGTTAGTCACTCGATTTGCAACCACTTTGCTGACTTTTCCTCTTTTACTTACTCAAGTTCATCTTCTTCCGACACACCCCTTTCCGTTTCTCCTAATTCCCTCGTATACTGCCTCACCATCTCACCATCTGAAATCGAAAATATTTTTCTAATGCTCCACATAAATGGAAGTCCTGGTCTCGATGGAACTCCAAACAGTTATATGAAATCTCTATCCACTATCTTAAGCGTGCGCTTACCTTTACTTTTCAACTCGAGCCTCTCAGCTGAAGTTTTCCCCGAGACCTGGAAAATTGCTGGTATCTTCCCAATTTATAAATCTAGGGATCGGAGTCTTATCTCCAATTACCCGCCTATCTCCCTGTGCTTTGGATTCGGTAAGCTTCTTGAGTGGATTGTACACAACAGAATGTACTATTCCTTGCATCATGTCCTCGCTACCCGTACATGGTTTCATGAAAGGTTACTCTACAGTCACAGACCTTCTGGAGTTCACTAACACCATTGCCGTTACACTTGAAAAGGGCAATCAAGTTGACGTCGTCTATACTGAACTTTCGAAAGTGTTTGATTTGGTTGACTATACATTTCTTGCAACATAAACCTCAGCAGCTTCCAATCTCGGATCCTCTCCTTTCTTGGATCAAATCATACTGCGACCATGTTGAAACTCGTTAAACCAATTTTTTATGGTCGCCATCGCAGGAATAGAGTCATAGTATACAATATCCAAGTGCTCTTTCATTTCGCTGCGCGATTTGCCTTCCAAAAACAAAGTTCGAATCACCGACCGATATTGCTCTTTCTCCATTTTTCTAAAATCTGCGGAAACGCCCACTTCCACACGCGGTCAAAACAAAACTACGAGTCCGATTCGGCTGAAATTTTGATAGTAGCCGTCTCCAAAAATGTACTACACGATAGTGAATCTTTCTTGCGATAGTGGTGCCATTTGGCGGTGAGGCTTAGTACATATCCAACCCCCTCGTGTGTATAGAACTGGTTGCAGGCATTGATATACATGTATAGGAGGCAGGCAAAGAGAAAGAACATGAAAAAATTATGTCCCCATCCAACCGATTTGACCCCTGTGGGCCGAAAAATTTGAAAAAAAATCAGAGATGTAGGTCATTATATGTATTAGGGAAACACATACCTCAAAAGTCGAAATTCGATCAATGTTCTTAGTAATAATATGATTTTTGAATTTCACGCGGGGCCCTTAAACTTGTTTTCTAACTTTGAACCGGAAAAATAAACCTCAACCAGCAAAATATTTTGGAGGCCGGAAATTTGTTAAAATTATCAATTTTTGTCCAAAGTGCCCAGAGCCAAGGTAGGCATAACAGCCTGTGAAATTGGAAGGCCTACTATTTTCACTGCTTTTGTAAAATTATTTTACAAAACCCTACCAGTTTCACGACCTGTCTGTCCGTCTGTCCGTCCGTCCGTCCGTGTGTCACAGCACTTTTTCTCGCAAACCACTTAAGCTATAAACATCAAATTTTGTATACAGGTGTAAAGTGGTGCTCTCTTCAAAGTTCAACTACAACTATTTAAGGGGGGTCTCCCCATATAGAGGAGTGGCCCCCGAAAAAAAAATCACCAAAGGTAGCCGATATGGGTATTTAATGAAAGGTCTTGATGAGAACTTTTCAAAACAGGTCTCAATTTGATACTTTTTGCTTCGAGAGGCGCACAGGGAGGGGAAATACACGAAAAATTGATGTCCCCCCCTCGCGATTGGACACCTTTCATCCTCAGGAATGTAGGCCTTTATGAGTACAACAACAACAAATACGTGAGAAGTCCCAATTCACTCAACTTTGTAGTAATAGTATAATGTATCGAAAAATCTTAAATAATTATCAAGGGAGATATTTATGAGTATAACAATAACAAAAACCTCAGAAGTCGAAATTCGTTCAACTTAGTTAATAATAGTATGATCTTCGTATTTCATATTTTCTCCAATAAAATCGTCTTTGACATGTTTCTTGATTTGATTCGATCTGGTGACTGCATTTTGTAAATTGAATACAAAACCCTTCTAACACGAGCGAAGGTCTGTTTACCTAACTTGTTTCTAACTACTCTAGCTCCCTAATAAATGCGAACTTCAGAAACCGGTGATAATTTTAAAAACCTTACCTGGAGGTATTTTTTTGGGGGCTGAAAATCTTTTAAAAGTGTCAGTTTTTGTATAGAGTTTGGGAGTCAAAAATGGTTTAAAAGTATGGATTTTTGTCTAGAGTGCACCAGAGCTGAAATAGCCGAAACGACCTGTGTGAAATTGAAAGATCCTCCCATTCTCTCATATTGTTCTAATTTTGAACCGCTCTAGCTCCCTTACAAATGCGAATTCGGTAATACATTAAGAATTTTAAAAAACTGGTCGGTGGATCGTTTTAAAGTATCAGTTTTTGTCTAGAGTACATCAGAGCGAAAATACCGAAATAGTCTGGGTGAAATTGGGATATCTCATATATTCATATTTTGTTTTAATTTTGAACCGTTCTTGCTTCCTAAGGCATGTGATTTGGAAAAATGGTCATAATTTTAAGAAACCTTAATCAAAGAAATGCTTCAAAGTTGTTTAAACGTAAATATTAGGTTTTGTCTGGAATGCACCATCGCTTATTTAACATTTTGTTGTAGCTTTGAACCACTCTGGCTTCCTGAGGAATGCGAACAAAATTTCCGACTTTTTTTCTTGCCTTGTGCTCTTAGATGCTGGTAATGCAGTTTAAGACCGGTTTGAAAAAGTTTTCTTTTCATTTGATAATCCACATGTTGAAATAAATTTTTATAGACCACCTTTCTATATGAAAAAAACTCTATTAAGAAACTTTAAAAAAAGATATTTATTATATATAATTTTTCTTTATTAGAATGTATGCGGTACAGAGGCCTTATAATATAGTAGGTTATCTGACAAAGTCATTTCACCATCGTTTGAACATTACTTAAAACTATGCCTAGTATCGTGTTTCTATGTGAAACGATAAGCAGTTTTAACCCTCTTACTATGCTTGGTTTTTGTAGTAACTTTGGCCAGAAATAGAATGACGGACATCTGAACCAACGGAAAAGCAGATGGACAATTGGGCCGAGATTTCAATTTTAAATTAGTTCAAACCACTAATAATACCGTTGTTTAATTCAGGAGCACCTTAGTTTGATCATGTTTGTCCAGTGAATTGACAGTTTCTTAGAAAATTACAGGGGTCGTCACAGGATCGTGGACAGATGTAGCAACTTCGTTCAAACTTGACAATCGAGTGTAAGGGGATGTTTTCTTCTCAGATTCCAGCAAAGAATTCTAAAAACTTCTGCTGAAATCTCATTTTCTCTTCCAGAAAGCTCTTACAGGCTAAGTTTTATACAGCGCCAAAAAATAACTTCAGATTGGCTTCACTTATTGTTATTGAAAATAAGCAGAGAGCTATAAATTACCAAGTACAAGGTGCATTCCAAAATAAACGGAACTGAGCTAAAATAGAAACTACAAGAGCTTTGTTCTGATAAATTCGAGTTTATTTGTTCAAAATAGTCTCGATACACTGTTTTTCGAAAGAGTGTTTCAGATCATTGGCCGGAATGTAATTCAGAATGTCGGTACAAGCCTTTGGATGCCCTCTACGGACGCAAAGCGTTTTCCTTTCATGGTCAAATGCAATTTTCCGAACAGTTAGAATTACAGGGAGCCATATCAGGCGAATACAGTGAGTGGTTGATAGTTAAAATGCGATTTCTAGTCGAAAAATCAAGAAAAAATTTATGACAAAAGTCTCGTTTATTTTAGAAAGCACCTTGTCATTTAACTTGTGCGGAACAAAACCTGCACAGAACTTTCGTAAGCCCAAATGATTGGTTAAAATGCGATAAACCGATGTTTTGGAGATATTCAACTCCGATTCCATGAATATCAACTATGATTTTGGCTCATTTTTGATAAATTCACGCACAATTTCGCTGGAGTTTTCGATGATTACTGATTTGGGCGGCCTGTAGGTTCATCGTCATTTATGTCCTCATGACCATTTCTGAAACGTGTAAACCACTCGTGAACTCTGGCACGAGATAGACAATCATCGCCATACACTTTGAAGAGTTTTGTAAAATAATTTTACAAAACCCTACTAAAATCGCGTCCTGTCTGTCCGTCCGTCTGTCCGTCCGTGTGTCACAGCAGTTTTTCTCGGAAACTACTTAAGCTAGAAACATCAAATTTTGTGTGGAGGTGTTAAGTGGTGATCTCTTCAAGGTTCAACTACAAAAAAATTTTATAAGGTATTTAAGGGGGTCTCCCCATATAGGAGAGTGACCCCCCGAAAAAAAATTTCATTGAAGGTAGCCGATATGGGTATCAAACGAAAATTCTTGATGAGAACTTTTCAAACCAGGTCTTAGTTTGACAAAGCTTGCTTCGAGGTGCGCACAGGAAGGGGAAATACACGAACAATTTGTGCCCCCACTCGCGATTGGACACCTGTGATCTGAAAAATCTGAAAAAAATCTGGAATGTAGGCCTTGGTGAGTACAACAACAAAAAAAACGTTAGAAGTCACAATTCACTCAACTTTGTGAGTAATAGTATGATTTATTGATTTTATGTTTTCTTGAATAAAATCTTAACGGTACCCTTAAATTCAATGAAATTCAGTGCTTAGATGTCTATTTATAAGATTGATCCATTCTGAAATTTAGCGAAGTTATAGCGGTTTGAATTTTCCTGTATTACTATGGAACAATATGCGCTGCATTTATTACTATGGCAACATATGGCTATGGAGACTCAGACACTACAGTTTTGCTATGATTTGCATGAAAATTTCAGGAATGATAGGTGTCATGTATATCATTGAGAATCGGTTCAGCTAGTGGCATCAGTAATCGTAAAACAAAATAGTGGCTGTTTTAAATGCGAAGATTGAATAATTTTGAGTTATTTTTCCCAACTTCAACGTTTAAGGTGCATCCTTTGAACACTTGATTCAATTTAATGAATGACCGAAGATGAGTACCTACAATGAATGCTCATACGTGAAACAAGTCAAGGAGGTGGGAGAGAGCTCCTAGCAAAAGGGTTTTGTAACCATTCTAGGATTCGAAAAAATTGGCTATGAATCGATGATAACAGTACAGGAGAGTGGCCCCTGAAAAAAAATTCATCAAACGCAGCCGATATGAGTATGAAATGAAAGTTTTCATGGGAGCTTTTCAAAACAGTTGTTAAACTGTCAGTTTTTGCTTCAGTGGGGGCACAGGGGGGAAATGCATGAAAAATGTGTTTCCTCCGTTGCAGATGGACATCTGAAATAATTATCAAGGGAGATATTTATGAGTATAACAATACCAAAAACCTCAGAAGTCGAAATTCGTTCAACTTTGTTAATAATGGTATGATCTCCGTAATTCATATTATCTCCAATAAAATCATCTTTGACATGTTTTTTGATTTGATTCGATCTGGTGACTGCATTTTGTAAATTGAATACAAAACCCTTCTGACATGAGCGTAGGTCTGTTTACCCAACTTGTTTAAAACAAAATTTGATATTAGCTCTTTGTTCGAAACTCATTTTTATACCGATGACACAAACATGCCGCCACTTTAGACGCAATAACTTCGCTTCCACTGAACCGAATGTCAGCAAACTTTCACTGGAAGTGAGGTAGGTATGTAGCTTTCCAACGCACTACCTCATTCACAGATGGCGCTACCTGATATAGGGGCTTGTATCGCGTCTAGGTATATTGCTACGAGTACCTCCAGGAAGCTCGTAAGTGTCAATTAAAAGCTAGAAATAATTTCTTAAGTCAAAAAAGATAGATATACGCCCTTGAGCTTAATACGTTGCAATCGGTGTTCAGTTTGATAGTAGTACTGCTATGGGCAATAAAATCGGAATTATTTTGGCCGTAGCCAGTCTGTCTCAGTTTTTGCACTAGCTACTTTTTTGACGTTTGCAAATTTTTTGGATGAAATTGTTTCCAGTAATTTCATATGTTACTATGACACATAGTGATTTTTGGTTAAACTGCATTTCAAAATCTTCTAGATTTGGATTTTTACACGGCAAACCTATATACATGATTTTGAAGTTGATTTAGAAATATCAAAATTTTGAGATTCGATTTAAATGGAAACCCGATACTAGTTTTTCGAAGTCTTATCTTTGAACATAAAAAAAAACCATGTCACGGCTTTAAATGTTAAAAGAATCTTCCGCACTATCTTAAAGTGAATTATTTATTTATTGATTGCCAAACAAGGCATCATTTAACAAAACACAAAGACATTTCAATTTATACATTAGGTTACTTAATGATCTACTGTATCCGGGAAGAGCAGGATTGTGTAATTATGGACTTGAAAAGGGACTTGGAAATGGTTGGGGAATAATGATTGCTGAATTTGTTAAATGCTTTACAACATCTGTTTACTGGCGCGTTATCCGCAGATATGGTCCGATGTGTTCTTGTGGTGAACATAGGAGAATTTCTGGTAACTCTAGAGGGGTTATTCAGCCGTACCTTCTCGGAAATAAATTTCACGTTAATATTACCCCTAAGCACATCGGAAATTAAGCATGAGGACAACGCAGTTCGCCTAGAAGCTAGTAATGCCATATTCAATATTTGGAGCCGGTTATCGTAGGATGGAAGGCAATGGAAATCTCTGGGGCCACAGAGGGACCTTAGGGCAAAGAGTAAAAATTGTTTTTGTACCGACTCGAATCTAGTTTTATGAATGTTGTAAATTGGGTCCCAGATCAAACAAGCGTATTCGAGAATGGGACGAACAAGTGAAGTTTATAGCCATTTTGTTGCCCAAATATTCTCGAATTCTTTGGCTCTCCTTTTGATGAAACCTAGCATCCTATTAGCTTTAGAGAGGGCTTCGTCATGTTGAAGATTGAACCGAAGCTGTGTGTCTAAGATTACGCCTAGATCTACTATGCTCTCAACTCTGCTCAAACTCGTGCTTTTGATTTGATAATCGTTAAGGATGATTTTTTTTCTGGAAAAACTTCTGACATGGCATTTATCCAAATTGAGTGCAAGTTGATTATCGTTGCACCATTGGAACAAAATATTTAATTTGGATTGAAGAAAGGAAGCGTCAATATGCGATTTTATAATGTGATATACCTTCAGATCATCGGCATAAAAAAGGTGAGGTATATCGGATAGTGCCGCTGAAAGGTCAGATATGAAGATGTTGAAAAGTAATGGACCCAGATGACTACCCTGAGGAACCCCAGAGAGGTCATTAATTTGCTTCGATGAGCGACCTTGGAACTTGACATATTGGATGCGGTTTTTCAAATATGAATGAATCCAGTTAAGCGGTGGGCCAGTGATTCCAAAACTATGCAGTTTTTTTTTATCAATATTTCACAATTCACGCGGTCAAACGCCTTGCTGAAATCGGTGTATATGGCGTCGATTTGGTTACCTTTTTCCATCGCACATAGAATGTCTGACGTCAACACGACAAGGTTGGTGGTAGTAGATCTGCTTTTCCGGAAACCATGTTGCTCGTCGTTGAGATAAGGTTCAATAAGAGGTGAAATTTTATCGCATACAATCTTTTCAAAAAGCTTCGGTATGGAAAATAACGTAGCGATTCCCCTATAATTTTCAACAGACCGCTTTTCGTATGGATTGGTATTATATAAGATGGTTTCCAATGTGAGGGGAAAACACCGCTTGAAAGCGATTTATTAAAAATGAGAAAAAGAGGGAGGGACAAATTATCTTTACAGAAGGCCAAAAACGAGGGGGAATGAGATCGGGGCCAGGCCCTTTGTTCAAATCAAGAGCTTCGATGGCTTCACGAATTTCCTCTTCAGATATCGAAATACTATCGATCTGTGCTCTGGTGCTATTTCAGAGGACGGAAGGTTTTGAGAGTTTCCAGGATCCCAGTAGATTCCTTGGAAAAAATCAGCGAAAAACTCACAGATTTGCTCTGGAGAAGAAGAGATAGAATCATTGTATTTCATTGCTGAAGGGTAACCACGTATCTTACGTTTTACGTTGACGAATTCGAAAAATGTGATTTCTTCACCTACAACATTTATCTAGGATTTATATGATTCTTGAGATTTAATTTTAAACTCATTAGCGAGCTCGTCATATGTTCTCTTAAACTCTTCGCCAACGTTGTTACCATTTTTTAATATTTTATATAGCTTGTTTCGTTAGTTTCGTAAACGCCTGAGGTCACTTCCCAGCCAGGGTTCAGAATTTGATTGAAATAAAAATCGAAATATTTATTGAGTAGTGCAATCAGTACCTTTACAACGGATAAAAATAAAGTCACATTTTCAAATACATGAGAATATCTTAAATCCAATCAAATGTGCTCCTTAAAACAATTAAAATCTTAATTAACTTCAAAGATCGAAACCTATAAAAATTCAAATCACTTTGGTAACCACTCTATTTTCCTCTTTACGACAACCAGTGTAGGTTGATGATGGCTTCTTCTGCATCTTCACATATTCAATTTAATTCAGTTCACCACGTCTTCTAGGATGATCTCAAGCTGTGATGGCTGCCTCTTCAGCCCTTAAGCATTTAAATAAAAATGATTAAAAATTATGCGAATGCCGTATGCATAACAATAAATAACTGCATTCTGTTCGTAATTAATATGAATAAATTACGCAAAGGAGAGATGATTGGGGCCAGGTTCTGCAAAAGGTAATTTCCAGTGCCTTAATCAGTTCAACCTTTAGTGAATGTTTGTCTGTCCGCATCCCATCTTTTACATTTCGTGCGTATCTCAAATTACTAACCGTGGCTTGTCTTAGCCTGCTTCAACTTCTGAAGGCTTCTGTGATTTGGAGCGTTATACAACACTAAGGGTGGAATGGTATCCACGAGTATGAATGAAATTGTTTGAAGCGATTCCGATATTATGTACCAAAAGAATCGTCCACGCAAAGGCATTCAGCGTTGGATGTCAATTTATCTAGGAGATTGATATTTATGATCCTATTCAAAAGTTGCTAATACCTTTGTACTGAAGGTATTTAAACAGTTTTTCGAGTTCATTTATCAAAAGAATTAAAATGGAGATCCCTTAGCAAAGGATACAGCCTTAAATTAACCGCGGAATGGGCCGGAGTCATGATATATTCATTGGCGAACTGATGGTGATCGTGGACGGCAGCAACATCATCAACGAAACAGGAGGGTACCAGTTGAGATCGGCCTGCCATAAATTGACCAAGTCCGGTGAATGAGCTCCACAACCAATTTATGAGAGTACTCATCGCCTCGGTGGCTGCTTCCTGCACGGCCAGGTGACTGAAATTGCTGGGTTGCGATTATGGCAGGCTTCGCATGCATTTCAGTGGAACGGAGCTTTAATTATCCGATGTGACTGATATGGTTAAAAGGTTTAATGCACCGGAAGGACGATACGAGTTCACGTAGCGATTGCATATGCTGATTACAAGCAGTTGATTTTATTGTTCGTGAATAGAGTCATTGTAACTCGATATAAGTGCAAATTAGCTTTTATGTTTATTGCAAGTAAGACAAGGCGATGTGCGAGAGGGTAAATATGTTCTCAGTCTCTTCAGCAGACTCACTAATATCATTAAATTCAGCTAATCAAAATGTAGTTTTAATACCACCAAGCCCTGTTGAATAAATAGTAATTTATTTCCAACATTTTTCATGCGCATTTCTAAACGAGAACATTAACGTCAAAACAATAGCTATTTATGTTTTGATTATTCTATTTTATTTGATTTGCATAAAAAGGGCATTATTTCGAGCATTAATCACGCGTTTTTATTTTATTTTCTTGATTTGCTGATTTTGTTGCAAATTTACATGCTTTCCAATTTATTTAGATAAACTTGATAAAATCAAACAGCTCCGCTCAGTATTTGCATCTCATTATAATTTTTAATGTTGTCTTCTGACAATATTTTAATTCTAGCAATTTTTTTCTTCTTTTCAGATGGTTTTGTCATTTTGATGATGATAACTATGTAAATGTACCACGATTAGTGCGACTATTAGATGATTATAGTCCAACAGTTGATTGGTATTTGGGAAAGCCTAGTATCTCGTCACCATTGGAGATACATTTAGATAATGTAAGTATACATTTGTAAAGAATTAAATACCATAATGACAATTAAGTTCGGTAAATATTCTATATTATACCAATTCTCGTAATTAATTTTAAACGGCCCATTAAATTTTGTAAAATGGTTCACCATCTCCACCAACCGATTAACTCAACGTAATTCTCTATGAAATAGCCCTAACACATCCATTACAAAAATAGCGTGTCTTGAAAAATGAAACTATGTTCACCTTTCTGGGACACAATTTATATAGATTTTAAAGGTATTAGGCCGTCATTGTCTCATGTTTTTGGCATTCATACCAGTTTGAATCTATGCTAGGAATGAGTTGAGCTCTAACTGATGGTCCTCTTCTTTCATGAACAACTTAATCCTTTCAAATGTTGTGGATAATCTAGCAAGCACATCTTAGATTGTTTGTTCGAAAATACTATACCAAGAGCTTTTCTGTAGTTTGCTTCTTCTGATTGAAACCTATGTTTAATCGGGGCGTAATTATCTTACTCAATGATTTGATACATTAGGAAGCTTAGGTTTTGAGTCGTACATCTTACAACAGTAAACATTCGAAGAGGATAGGAAAGAAAACGCTATGGGATTTGTGTTTTTTTTTTGGCAAATGTCAGAGACGGTACCGAAAACAATAAAATTAAAGTTGACACCGAAATCGCTTATTCAATCTTATTTATTAAGTACGAGGCATCCCCATTGAACGATTACAATCAACTCACTATCTCTCGCATCTTGTTGCTCGCGTCTCACGCTATAGTATTGCCAGGTGACAGCTCGGCCACTTCTGTTTCGAAATCGTCCTCGACTTCGCCATATTCATCTTCGTTGTCACTGGTTGAGGCGTTGCTGGTATCTAACTCCGCTGACGATACACACCAGGGTTTAATTCCGACGTAAACAATGAACTAAAATGTCGTCGAATGTTGCTCTTCAATCCAACCAATGTCTCCACTAAATATTATTTCATTTTTGAACAACAAATGGGTCTTTGTACTTCGGCTCTAATTTTCGTGAATGTCCTGTTGCAGGCGGCTCGTGTTCCAACAGAACCAAGTCATCAAAAGCGTAGACGATAGGGGCAGCATGTCATTGATCGAACCGTTTTTTCCATGAGATGTTAGCTATAGCAGCGTCTCTTCTTTCCCTCATATTTGTATCGATCGAATCTCCAACGTTTTGTTATAGTGCAGATAACAGACGACTCGAGAGAATGTCATTAATCCTTTACGGCGCAAGAACGTGTTTTTGTTTTTTGTAATTGAAAATATGTTAAGATGAGCTATATAATAATGGTAAAAATAGTAAAAAAAATTATATGTAAGAAAAGGTATTTGCTTTTGAAAAAAACATTGAAATGCAGATTTTCATCATGGTGTAAAAACAACTTAATATTCACGAACTGTGGAAAGGACGGAAAAAGTTATTATCTTTACTAAAACATAAGGCTACGCCACACTTTTCACATTCCGTTTGGGCTGCTCGAGTACATTCTGAATATTTGCACCACCCCCTTTTGTCTAATTTTATAATAGATTATATTCTGCCACAACATAGGGCCGTTCAACATTGATTTATTTCCTTTGCGGACTGTCGAGTCTACTTACGCCAGCAAAGTTGGATGCTAGATTCACAATTTTATTATTTCTCCAGGCCACCACCGATATGTCAATACCGTTATAACTTGCAACCTGTTTAACTGATGTGCCTCTAGGCTGTTTTTGCGGCTGTTTTTCTTCTGGGAATTTACAGTTCGGGGTACGGTTTCTCCGAACAGTGCCCTAAGCTAATATACTACGGTGTGACTAGAATTCAATCAAGGGTAGCGATGTATAGTAATTGTCAATAAACAGTCTATAGTTATGGTTGGAAGGAATCTCTCTGGCAAGTCGGACCATTACATTAGATGAAACATCTAATTGAGGCTCGTCATCTGCGCATGTATTCAAACTTCAAATTTGTAGCCATATACACTTGCACCACAAATCACGAACAGTTTGAAGCCCCACTTGTGGCGTTTGTCTGGCAAATATTGCTTTAGAGCACTTCGTGCTTTGGTTGAACACATTTGTTCATCAACAGACAAATGTTATTCTAGAGGCACTTTTCTAAAGTAATGATTCAACTTTTCAGTTATTGGTCTGATTTTATAAAGTCGATCAGTATTTGGCTGATTATAAGGTAACATTTTAGAGTTACCATTCAAGTGTAATACTTACCTCAGAAACTTGAACCATTTTAGCGTCATTATCTCGCGTATATTGGCATAGCCATATTTCTGTGACCAGTACATTCGAACGTTGGGCAGGGTAATAATGGAAATGAAATAAATAATTTCAATACCGTCTTATTTCCTGACTTGTGACATTTATAGGTTTACTGGCATCTTTTTGCACGCTGTACAGATTTGTTTCGTCTCTTATGAGATCCACAATGTTGTCAGTACTCGTAAATAAGTAAGAAAATACAGGTACCTGATAAGGCGTCTGCAGTTCCAGTATTTCATTTGATAACTTGGAAGATTCATTCAGCTCTAAGTTTTTAGTTTTCCATATGATATTTGTTTTGGGATCCATATGCTTCGTGAAGTCGTGTTGACTTTGGAGCTGGTACTGGGTACTGAAACAGTATGCGGTATCTCACATGGTTGAAATGTAATGCTTGTACTGGTCTCAGAGCTACGTAGCACGATGTCATCTTCCTGATCTTCTAGGAAGGGTATTTCGGGTTCCTCATCCGAGTCTTGGCGTAAATTTTGATTTTCCATTTTTTTCGTCGTTGTCTGAAAAGTCTAAGACATCCTCAATATCTTGCCATTGGTTTAGAATGTTTTCCAATTTGACAGTTGTCAAAGGCCTACAGCCTAAACGTGGAAACCTCAAACTCATATTGGACACGAAAAAAGAAATAAAATATAACAGTTTAGCGCAGTGTTGCATTACTGCATCAAAACGAAATTCGAGACTATCTCTCTAAAAACAATCTAAAACATTTGAATTGCATGTTCTTAGCAAAAGCCAATAACTAATTGCTACTCCGCAGCAATCTTTCATCAAAATTTTCAATATAACCACTCAAAAAAAAACAACGAAAATTACGCGCGAACAACACAAATCGGTTCTAAGTGATCCGTGACTTGTAGTGGCCAAAAATTACAAAAAACGTCGTCTAGCGCAAACGTGGGGTAACAAATTCAATAGAATGCTTTGCTAGGAATATGCAGTGCTGCGTTGGAAGGTATTTTGTTCGTTGCTTAGAACGATTTTGCAAGTTCGAATAGTATGATGCAGATCTGCTACTCAGCGCCGCAAAGGGTTAAGCCGAAAATCGAACACAATCTCGTTAGGGCTACACCCAGTCGTATCATTCTTCTGGGTGTCAATAACCCACTGAAGTTCGTGATTTCTTCGTCCCAACGATTATTGTTTCCAATCTGAGTGCGCAAATAATTGAGTATCGATTGATGCGCTCGCTCCACTTGCTCGTTGGCTCGAGAGATACGAAATGCGTTTTTGATGTGTTGAATATTGTTTTCAGCGCAATATCGAGCAAATGACTTCGCAGAGCCCCGGTCGGTGATGATGCAGGAGGGAAGTCCAAAATACGTTGTCGTTTCGTTTAAATATCGTAATACTAGAACGGTTTTCGTGTTTTTAACGGCTTTTATGACGATGTATTTGGTGAAAGCGTGGGAGATTACAAAAAGGTACGAATTATCAGAGCAGCTTCGCAGAAATGGTCCTAGATGATCCAAGTGAAGTCGTTTGAATGGAACGGGCTCCATTTCGGCATCCTTCGGCCTTCCCGCCACTGGCTTTACTGTAATTGCACTCCAAGCACGCTGTGATCCTTCACATATTTTTGCATTTCTTTAAACAAGAAATTTTCTTTTATTCGGCGTATCGTTTTTTCTAAAGTGAATCATGACTGCAAAACCTTCCAACGAACTCCTTTTAGAACTACAAAACGTAGCTCCTTGTTGACGACACGATAAAGACGGTGATCCTTGAGTCGAAACTCTACCTTCAATAGTTCACTTTAGGACAGCAATTAAGTTTTTCAGGATTTTTCCTGAAATTGCATCGTTAGAAGCCAGTCTTGTTGACCGATCGAGATAATAAGTATGAAACCGTCTGTTTCCATATCATTCTCTGGTCCTACTGGAGCTCGGCTGAGCGTATTGATGTGAGCCATCTTAAATCCGGAACGATGAACGATATTGAAGTCGAATTTGAGAAGTCGCATCCACCATCGGGAAATTCGTGCTTTCATCTCGGGGCAATTTTCAAGTTTGGCGATAGCGCTGCAGTCCTTCACCAGTTCGAAATGTTTTCCTAGGAGATAAATATTGAAACGCTCCAACCCATCGACAACTGCAAGGACTTCTTGCTCGTAACTATGATACAGGCTCTCAGCTTCGGTGCAATGTGCAATGTCGACTGCTTCCAGTTTCTACCATTTTCCGATTGGAGTAAAACAGCAGCAACACCATGGCTGCTGGCATCGGTGTGCACTTAATGTTCCACAGTTGCGTTATAAAAAGCAAGGACAGGTTCTTCGCATAATATGTTTTATAGCTTCGTAAAGGCTTCTTTATGTTGCAGATCCCAAAAGAATAGAGTATATTTCTTCACTAGCTTTGTAAGTGGACGAGCAATGATCACGTAGTTTTCCACAAACTTCCGAAAGAATCCGGTCAACCCAGAAAGCAACGGGTTTCTGTGATATTCGATGGACGCATGAACATTCTTATTGATTCGGTCTTCTCGCAGCCAGAAACGATTCCGTTTTCGTTCACACGGTGACCCAAGAAATTTTTCTCGCTTTGCAAAAATCGGCATTTATATATCCGGAGCTAAGTCCAACTTCTCTCAGTACATTAAGAAATTTTTCGAATTTGTAGATGGCTTTGGATATAGTTTTTGCAGGGATGATCACATCATTCAGATATGCGATAACCTTCAAAGAAGGCAACGTTTTCATTTAGCATTTGCCAGACCGAAAGGCATACAGTTAAATTCCATTTTGGCGTCGTTAGTTAAAAAGGCGGTAAATTGTTTCGACGACTTACTACTTCTACCTGATGATACCCGGTACAGAAATCCAAACACAAAAAGTATTTATTTCCCGCAGTGTACGCAAATATCTCATCGATTACAGGCATTGGGAAAGATGTTTCACGGTGGTTTCGTTTAATCGGCGGTAGTCAGTAAAAAGTCGATGCTCACCGTTTTTTTCTCGACCAAAACTATTCGTGACGCGTATGGAGAATTAGACGGGCATATTATCTTATGTTCCAGCAGATCTTCAGCGATACCATTTACGATCGATCTTTTTGTGAATGAAACACGGTAAGGGCTGAGGTCGACTGGTTTATCTGTTTACAAATTTATCCGTAATTTCGTTAACGAACACTTTCCCAGCCCCGATAAGTCTTTCGCAAAACATTCTCTATTGGCGATCAACACTGACTTTAATGTATTTTTTCCATGTCCAGTATAGAGTCACCAACTTCCACTTTGTCTAAGTCCACAATTCTTTTCCATAAGGCATTCTCCACCTTCTATTATCAAACTTTCACCGTTCCCGCACAAAACGTCACTACCCAAGAGTACATTTTCGCAAATAAGATCATTGCCCACGATCAACATGGTTGTCTCAACTGATTCATTATCGAATGTCACTGTCACGCGCACCATTTTTGTACACATATATTCACTGCCCACAAACCCTTTCAAATATGTTTTACATTCCTGCAGCGAAACATCCGTAAGACTTTCCACAAACACTTTCCGAACAAGCGTACGATTACTGCCGGTATTGATGAAAAGTACAGTTTCTTTAATGTTTGCTTTTATTTTTTTTTTCGATTGGCCTCGTCTAAACGTTCGGTTTCACAAATTTCAAGAATGATTTGACCGGGTTTATTATTGGGATATCATGCCGATTGGTGCTCTATGCGCGTACACAAATTGCACCTCTCGTGACGATGAGGTATCGAGCAATTTATGGACAATTGTCCTGGAAGAAAACAATTGAAACATGTATGCACGTGGCTGTCTTTAGTCATTTGTCTTTACGCTATTCGAGTCGGTACTTGTTTTCGGGGTCGGAATAGGGTTTCCTCTGGCACGGTTTGCTACACTTACACGTGATGCATAGAGTTGCTTTGGGCGATTTGCGAAAAATCGGCGGATGGCTTCGAATAATTCTTCTGTTGTTTTGAACTCCTAACACGCTAGCGCATTTTGCAGAGCGCTTTGACCGAGGTTGGTTCGAATGTATCGAGCCGTTGCCTTTTCATTAATGCCGCCTCTTTGAGCAATCGCGCACATACGATGAAAAAACGACTCGATAGATTCCCCCGATTTACTGGTCGTTGTTATCAGCTTCTCATGAATGGCATCTCGTTCAGATCGTTTGGGAAATTTTGTTCCAAATCGCGTGCAAGCGTTTCTCATGAAACATGGCGCCGCAAATGGCTGTCAAACCATAATTTCGCTGCTCTTTTAAACCTTGACGGTGCGGCGAGAAGGAACATCTGGTCGTCCCAGTCGAATGTGTCTCACAGCACGTTGATCCGACTTACAAATTGAGCCGAGGTAAGTGACAGCTCGGAGTACGGGTCAAAATCTGGTAGCATCTCACCAACTTCACGAACAGTGAGTAAGTAGCTACTAATACGTGTTGTGGGCAATATCGGTGTTCATTCTTTTGTATTGTGATGCGTTGTCGGCGCAGCACCCGATGGAAAGGCAACGAGCTGTTGCGGTACGTATAAGAGGCTGGACGTTTTCGGCGGCAACATTGAGACGTTTAATGTTGCTGACGGCAGCCTCGCGGGGTATGTTGCTGGAGGTGGCATGATCGGCTGTGTGTCGGCTTGTATTGCTGCCATCGTATTAGTTGGCATTGGCGGGGAAGTCTGCACGTATGTATTTGTCGGTGTTTTCGAAAACGATTGTACGTTTTTTTCGTTGGCGATGTGGGCACATGTTGCATTGGTCGAATTGATACTGTGGGTTTGTACGGTGGAGGGTGCTTGAAACATGTTCCTCCCAGCAAGTTCCCTCAACAATGACGTAATGGATGCCACGTCATTTTTCATTTTCTCGAATTCCTCACTTGCTATTGAATTCGATGTTTCGGACGGAGAATCCTCTTCCTCCATTTCCTCACATTTGTCGTCCACTTCGTCGGTGTATAATATTCCTCTGAGGCCCGAGATCAAATTCGCTTTAGTGCCCGACATCGAACAATTAGCACGTAACTGTTTGTTAGACAGGTCTTCAAGCTTCACCATCGGCATTTCACGATTTTAAATTGCACACATAGTCTCGCATAAACGTCGCGCACTTTAGGGTGGTACCCCACTTCAGAATATTGTCATAGACGATTACCGAAAACAATAAAATCAAAGTCAACACCGAGATTGCTTATTCAATCTTATTTGCTAAGTACGAGGCGTCCCCAATGAACGATTACAATCAACTCACTATATCTCGCACCCTGTCGGTCGCGTCTCACGCTATATTAGTATCTGATTTTTTCAAAAAAATTTCAGAAACCAAATCAAATACTAAAGAAAGAAGCACATTCACTCCCAAAATATATAAAACTTGTCACAAGAAAAAAGCTCTATAGCGTTTTATTACTTTTTTTGACCGATTTATTAGTAAGCGCTAACAAAATGAGGCAATGAACTAATTGAAAGAGGCTTCGTTTGATGATGGGTACATCCATTCTGTAAGTATTATTTATTTATTTAGTTTCACTTTCGTGAGAAATATTTTCCCGATGGTACTTGAGTTAGAATAAAACAGAAACATCTCCCCAAACTGGATTCCTCAAGTATTTCATTACATTATTGAATCGCCATTATCACATGTAGTAACGAAAGTCAAAATTTTAAATTTGAATTTGGCGATGACACCGAATTCACTGTCTGGTCAGCCAACAAAACAACTTCGGGCCAATTTGAGAAGTAGTCGACCATCGTGAGGCTGTATCTACATCCCTGTGAAGGAATTAGTGGCCCTTGGATGTTGAAATGCATAACTAGATTCGTTCTTCAGGCATCGGGAATGGTTCAAATGGATTCCTTTGATTTGGAGCCACTGACACGGGATGTAGCTGCAGGCCAGAAGGCGAATATCCCTCCTCATGTTTGACCACAAAAACTTATTAGCGGTATATCTTATGTTGGTACGGCCACTTGGGTGCGAAGTCTGGTGAAAATATCGAATATTTGTCTCCAGAGGCATGTGTAAACAAGGAACCGAGCTTCAAGCTGAGAGGTGTCAACGATCACTTTGGTATTGTTCTCCATTACGATTTGGCTTAGCTCAAGTGACGGAGCATTCACTCCAATGTGGTGCTGAATTTCGTGGTCGCCCTGCTGCTTCCTCGCTAAGTCTTCGATATCAATGCTCGATAAAGTACCTATCATTTCCAATCATGAAAGAGCGTCAGCTACGTTATTGCTGGGACCCAAAATGTACCGTATATCAGTGTAAAACTCTATGAAACGGAAAGTTGCAGCTAATTGCCGGGTGACTTCACGTGTGTTAACAACGCTCTTTCGAGCAGATGTAATGCGCTTTTTGTGACCCTCGAGTAACTCCTTCAGCTGTCGGACAGTGCATGCTCCCAGAAGTAAGTATGTTTCAGTATTGCGGACTTTTAGGCCATCCACAAGGAGGTTAACTAATTCGGTTTCTGTGAGTCGGGCGGGTTTTGCAAATGCTTGCATTTCAAGAACATATCCCTGCCAAGTCTCGTTCTTCTGATCCCAACAACGGAGTTCCATTTGGCGGTAGGCGTCTTGTAGAGTGAACGTGCGACCGGACTTCACGATCAGTTTGGATCGGAGGCTTGCATAGTATACGACACGAGTGGTTCTGAGAAAGGCTTTTGCAGTTCCCGTGAGGAGACGACGACGGCATAACAACTTAAAGTGATCATCTGGATTGGCGGTTGCCAAAAAGTCATCTAGATCTACGATACTCCAGATATCATAGCGGTCATCGCCGCTGAATTTGTTGACCGCATATTCAACATCACTAAAGTTAATATGTCGAGTGTTCGCAGTCTGGGTCGGTTGACTACCTGCTTCGAGTAGACTAATCGAATGTTGTAATTCAAGTAGTTCCTTCCTTTTCTTCAAAATCGCAATTTCTCGTTCAATGGCCTCTTCTTCGGTAACTTTGTTAGTCAAAGGAGGTGGTTGAGACAAAACAGCGGCTTTAGGGACAGCAGCTTTGTTCGTAGGTGAAGCGGTTCCATCGGCAGCCTTAATAGCTAGGTTAGGTCGACGTGTTGTAACCTCAAATTCGGATTCGGGTGAATGATTATCGGCAGGTGTGTCATCTGGTTCCAACGAATCGTCGCTTTCAGGGAAACTTACGCCCTCGCCTTGCTTTAGTGTATCGTACTGGCCGTCGACGTCGTATCCTCACCGGCCGTGGCGAATGCCTCCAATAGTTGGATCTTGTTAACCGGACCATCACGTTATCAAAAATTATTTTTTTGTGTATCACTTTCCGTCGTTACCCCACACCTGAGTTTCGATCGCCCCTTATTTAAAACTTTACAAACTCGCGGACAAATAAAAAACCCGTCTAGTTAGCTCAGCGGTTGTATTTTGAATTCCTTCTATCGGTTTCTTCTCTGTCTCTTCTTCTTTCTATTACCTAATCTTGTAAAATTCAGCTCGGGTTACAGTACGCAAAATGGTTCGTGTTCTTTTATAACCACTTACCAGTGGTTTTTATGCAGACTAGATTTTCATTACAATGTATATATATCTTGATCTTGAAAATCATTTGACGAAACTTTTCCGGACTCAAAGCTTATAATTGGAGGAACAGCAATCTATTTGGCTCGCATCTGCTGGTAGCAAGATTCTAAATTTTTTAGAGAAACTGGACCATCAATCCGATTACCAACATGAACACTCAAAGCATACATCCTCTTATGGTGCCAAGTCATTAAATGAGGAAATGCTAGAGGCAGATGATACTGTGTTAGTAAACGAAAACCAGCATGTAACAAACGTTGATGAGGTAACATCTGTATGTGACTTGTCACTAAATGGAATTGCTGAAGACACATCTAACATGATATCAAAATTTGGCACTTTCTGGTCCGAGGATGAATGGTGCAAACAGGTAGCCAGAATTTATGAGGCAAACGCAAAGTCGACGAGTACAACTTGTCAACTACACAACGAAAAGAGCAATTACGAGAAGTTTTTCGTTCAAGGTGCACCATCAGCTGCTGATGAGGCTTGGGTTCTTCGTTTTGTTCGGGACGAGTTTTGCATTAGTGACTGCTATGTCGAATCTCTCCCTAGAAAGAAAAAACCCATCGACCAACGTTCAAACTTCACATTCCAACGCAGTATGCTTGGTTGTTCAGCAATCATCAGGGAGAAATTACATATCTATCATGGAACGGCATCAAGTTCTTCAAGTGGCGTTACCAGAATAATGTGAAGAAAAGTAGTAAGCAAAGTATTAAAAATAAGCTTAATTCTAATATAAAATTTAAACCCTCACCATTGAGCAATATTCCTTTATCCAACAAATGCATCAACAAATCGCCTGTGGCTCAAAGTAACAAAATAGATAAAAATTACGAAATTCAACAAAAAGTCATCACAACTAATAATTCAAACCCTGAAACCACCCATAGCTTCCCACTAATAAAATTTGTACGCGGTGATGACCAAAAGCCATCTTCTTCTGGATATATTAATATACCAGAAGCTCCACCTGTTGAATCAGCAATGACGCAAACAGTATTTGATCCGCTAGTACCTCCTAGAGTTAAGGCCACGACCAACTCTCAATGTGATCTAGAGAGTAAATACCTTATATCACGTTTGCGAGACCCCAACATTTATAATGATGTTCGTCATTTTCTTTCCTATCTGTACGATTCTCCTGAAACTACATGTGTCGAAGGGAAGATAAAAACCAACTTAAAGGTTAAAATACAACAGGAAGGGCTTCCTACTGACCTTAAAACCTTGACACTTGGCTTTACACGTTTCCATGAGCAATTTAGTGTGAGCTCCGACCAGATAAAAAAGAATTTAGAAACCTATAGATCGTATGTGAGATCAAAACACATCGCTGGCTTTCAAAAATCTCGAGATGACTTTAAGAAATATCATTCCTAACCAAAGTCTGACTCCAAGGCGTATTAAACTCTTCTACCACAATTGCGGTGGTATAAGAGGAAAATTAAATTATTTATTTATTGACGCCAAATCCTGCCACTTTAATGTTATTACCATCACCGAGACTTGGTTGAATAGCTCGTATACAAATACGGAAATTCTTGATTATAGTTGGACTATCCACCACTGTGATCGAGACTATCAGCGCACAGGTCAATCTAGAGGAGGTGGAGTTCTAATTGCTATAAAAAATTTCCTATGATGTGAAGTGGTTCCAACTGCATCCTCTAAAGACTTCGAACATATATTTGTGCAAGTTATCCTTGGTCATGTGTTTTTATACATCGGTGTAGTGTATATACCTCCCAATTCTGACAAATTATTTACAACGACTTCTTTGAGGTAGCTTCTTCAGTCATGTCATACCTTAATGAAAATGATAGAATCATCATTTTAGGTGACTTCAATCGTCCTTACTTATCCTTTGTTGTTGACGAAAATGAAAAATATCTCCTTCCTTTGAACCTTAAAGACTCCGTTGACAATAAATTAGTCGATACATTTTATGTCAATGATTTGCAGCAAACTGCTCCAACCCCAAACCCAAATGGCAACTGGTTAGATTTAATTTTCATGAATTTTGTTGACGAAGTAGTAGTATGTCCAACGACTGACGAAGAAAACCTGTTTTCTAATACTAAACATCACAGAGCTTTTTCTGTTGAACTTTCTACATCTGATCTGAAAACATCGAATTTATACAATGATGAAATTGTATATGACTTTAAAAATGCAGACTATGTAGGTATTAGAGCCTATTTAGAAACTATAGAATGGATAGAAACTCTTTCAATGTTAGACGTAGATGATGCAGTATCATCATTCTATCAGATATTATTTGACGCCGTTGAAAATTTCGTCCCTAAAATAAAGAAAAGAAATAAGAAATCTGAACCATGGCTAGATAGAGAGCTTAGACAATTACGAAATCAGAGAAATAAACTCTACAAGATCTTAAAAAATAGTCCAAACCCAAACGAACAAATCAGGGTAAGTTATGAAAACTTGGCCAACGAATTTTCTCAAAAGTCTCGAGAGGCATACGATCTCTACGTTAATATAACAGGAGAAAATATAATGCGTGACCCTAAGAAATTCTATGATTTTGTAAATACTGAAAGAAAATCGTCTGGGTATCCAGCAACAATGACTAAGGGGAAACTACTTCCTCTGATTGTAAAACAATTTGTGATATGTTTGCTGAATACTTCCAGAAAGTTTTTCTGCCTGCTAGCTCACCGGTACATCATCCGACGCAAATACATCATAATGGTGGTATTGTAGAAATAGCTCTTACTTAAGAAGAAACCCATAAAGCCATTAACGATCTGGACCTGAATAAAGGCCCTGGTCCAGACCATATTCCCCCATCTTTTTTATTTCAGTGTCTAACACAGGTATCCAAACCGCTGCATATAATTTTTAATAAATCTCTCTCATCAGGTGTCTTTCCGACTGTGTGGAAATTATCCAACCTTACACCCATCCACAAAAGTAGAGACAAAAAATCAGTGGAGAATTATAGAGGCATCGCACTACTATCCACTATACCAAAACTATTTGAAAAAAATGATACATGATAGGCTCGCCACCTTTGTTGATCCATTCTTTAACGACCAGCAACATGGTTTCCGTGAAGGTCGCTCAACTGCCACTAATCTCATAATCATGGTTTCCGATGCTCTTAATGCCATGGAAAAAGTCCAGCAGGTTGATGCAGTATACACTGATTTTAGTCAGGCTTTTGATCAAGTGAATAACTCCATTTTAATAACAAAATTGCAAAACTTTGGGATCTCTGGGTCTCTTCTGAATTGGCTTATATCCTACCTTTCTCATCGCACTCAAACTGTAAAATTTCAGGGTTACTATTCAAAGAAAATTGTAGCATCATCGGGTGTGCCACAAGGTAGTCACCTCGGACCTCTCCTGTTTAACATGTTCGTTTCTGATCTATCAAAAATCCCCGTTGGCAGCACCAGCCGGAAAGGTAAATTTCTCGTATGTAGCGTAAGGTTTCGAAAAAGAAATTGGCTTATCTACTACTGGACTTCTTATTGCCATTTTTGTAGCATTACATGGGTATCTATTAACAGAAAGGATCTGCCGCCGTTCGTATTTGGAGACCCTTTATAGAGGCGCAAATATTTTGCTAATTAAATTGAGTTGCACACGTATGGATCACATATTGAAAATCGGAGGGCAATAAATTGTTATAAACATATTTATACTCGTTTTGCCCTTCTCACTTTTGCTGTTTATACATTTGACAGTGGTTATCAAACAAAGGTGATAATTTTTTGGCTTAAATAGCTCAAATAGTTAATTTCGAAAGATTTCCATAAAAGTTTAATCAGCACTTGCATCGCCATTACTATACACCTACATTTTCGATTCTTTTCTGAACCATCAGGGGCCGTCATTTTGAATTTTTTTAAAACGGCCGCTTTTATTTGTCATCCGATTTGCATAATTAAATTAAATTAACTTGCCTTAATAACTTATAATTTCAAGTTTTATCGGAATCTGCTGAGAAACTTGGCTGCTAGAGGGCTAAAAAAATAAAAAAAAATATTTATCTCACCCCCTTGTATGGGGGGACCCCCTTAAACACTTTGAAATATTTTCTTACAGTGCGACTTTCAAGAGGCACCACTTTTAACTTACGAAGAAAATTTCCTCATTCTAGCTCATGTGGGTTGCGAGAAAACTTGTTGTGGCACACGAACAAACAGACGGACAGACAGACAAGTCGCGATTTTATAATTTTTTAGGGTATTGTTAAAAATATTTTACAATATTTAAAAAATATTCTGATTTATAAATACGTTCAAGATAAGTCATTTAAAACGTTTCCATGAAAAAAATTCATTATTTCAGTTGCTATTAAAATAGCAAATTGCGCTTGTTCCTTTTGAATGCATGCATTTGATTTTGGACAATTTTAAATCTTTGTGGGCTAAGACCTCATCAATCAATGTGCCAAATCTCGTTCAAATCGGAGTTTCACTCTAGACAGGGCAAAATAATTCAATTTTTAGTGAAAATGGCAGCTTAAAAATATTGGGTTTTAAATTTTCGACTTTTTTATTTTTCATTCAATTTTAATAATTTTCTGCATAATACATGAACATAGCACAGAAATCCATAATCTCAAGTGACCGCTAGAGGGCCACAAAAACCTGAAAAAAACGCATATTTAAAACGCCGCGATTTTGAAATTTGCACATGCATGATCACCAAAATATAAACAAGTTGGGTAGACAGACCTATGCTCATGTCAGAAGGGTTTTGTACTCAACTTACAAAATACAGTAACCAGCAACGAATAAAATCAAGAAAGATGTCAAAGACGATTTTATTGGAGAAAATGTGCAATTTTAGGATCATACTATTATTAACAAAATTGAACGAATATTGGCTTCTGAGGTGTTTGTTATAGTTATACCCATAAATATCTCCTTTGATAATTTTTTCAGCTTTTTTAGATCACGGGTGTCCATTCGCGAGGGAGGAAACACATTATTCATGTATTCCCCCCCCCCCCTGTGCTCCCACTGAAGCAAAAACTGTCAGTTTAAGAATTGTTTTCATAAGCTCTCATAGATACTCATATCGGCTACCTTTCATGAAATTTATTTTCAGGGGCCACTCCTCTGTACTGTAATCATCGATTCATGGCCGGTTTTTTCGAATCCTAGAATGGTTACAAAGCCCTTTTGCTAGGAGCTCTCTCCTGCCTCTTCACTTGTTTCAATTGTATGTACTCATCTTCAAGATACCTATCACTCCTGAAATGTTCATGCAAATTCTAGCAAAGCTGTAGTGTCTAAGTCGGTAAAAAGCACATATAGCTCCATAGCCATATGTTTCCATAGTAATACAGGGCATATTGCTCCATAGCAATACAGGAAAACTCAAATCGCTATAACTTCGGTAAATACTATTCGATCTTTATGAAACTTTCAGAAAAGATCAATCTTATAAATAGTCATCTGTTTGCTAAATTTTATTGAGTTTAAAGGTACCGTTTAGATTTTATTCAAGAAAACAGAAAATCGATAAATCATACTATTACTAACAAAGTTGAGTGAATTTTGACTTCCCATGTATTTGTTGTTGTTGTACTTGTAAAGGCCTACATTCATGATTTTTTCAGATTTTTCGGATGGAAGGTGTCCAATCGCGAGGGGGGTACGCGAAAAGTTCGTACATTTCCCCTTCCCCTGCTCCCCTCGTTACTTATAGGGCAATTTAAAGACTTGTTTTGAAAAGATCCTATTGAGACCTTTCCAATGACACCCTACTCGACTACCAATGGTGGTGGGTTTTTTGAGGGGTCACCTCCCTGTATGGGGAGACCCCCTTTAAACCCCTTTGAAAAATTTTTCCACCCTTAAACTTTCAAGAGGTCACCACTTCTGACCTTTCTACAAAGTTTCATGGCTGTAGCCCCTATAGTTTCGGAGAAAAACTGCTGTGACATACAGACGGACGGACGGACGGACGGACGGACGGACGTACGGACGGACGGACGGACGGACGGACGGACAGACGGACACAGGTCGTGATTGCAATAGGGTTTTGTATTTTAGTACAAAACCCTTAAAAACTGTAGATCTAAGTAATGCCTATCTTGAAACCAAGTTTCATATATATCAGAATAAAATTGCGACTCTTAGAAGCCTTTAAACTTTTGAGTTTCAACTGGCCGCCATTTTGTTTTTTGTGATCTGACCTCCAAATTTTTCACGCAATACTTTAGATACTCATAATTTCTATCTAAATGCCGAATTTCATGAAAATCTGTTGAAAGCTTTGACCACTATTACAACAACAAAATTTTGCACGTTTTCCGACTTTTGAGCGGCCGCCATTTTGTTTCTGCCATACCGACTTTGGATTTTTTATTGTGAGATTCATCACATACATCAGTGAACCTTTGTACCAAATTTCATCCAAATCGGAGCTATATTTTGGTCAGAACAGAAATCACGATTTTTCGTCTAAAATGGCCGCCATTTTGTTTTTGCCCAGCCGATATAGCTGGTTCACGAACTTAACCGAGATATTAACTCAATACACCTTTTCTAAAAATTTGGTGAAAATCGGAGCAAAATTGCAACCTCTAGCGTGGTCAAACATTTCGTTATATCCCATATATATATACATATATATATACGAGTATATATATATATATATATATATATATATATATATATATATATATATATATATATATATATATATATACTCATATATATATATATATATATATATACGAGGTGTGTTCAAAAAGTATCACGAATTTTGAATTTTCGCGGGTTACGTATATTCGAATTTCGATTTTTTGTGGCGTTATGTTGGTACTCATGTCTGTCACTTATGCCGACAAGCTCGGCCATTTTCAATGTTCACTTAATTGGTGATAGCTGCTTTACTTGCACGTGTTTTCAATCGTCTTCGATTTTTACTTATTCAAAAAAATGGATCAAAGAACGTGTATCAAATTTTGTGTGAAAAACGAAATTAAGTGCGCGGATGCATTCCGAATGTTGACTGTGGCATACGGAGAAGCTACCATGGACCGAAGCAACGTTTATCGGTGGTACAAAATGTTTTTAGAAGGCCGAGAAGATGTGAACGACGAAGAGCGTGCCGGACGCCCGAGCACTTCAACAACAGACGAAAAAATTAATGAAGTGGAGAAAATGGTATTGGCCAATCGTCGAATCACCATTAGAGAAGTTGCTGAGGACCTAAACATATCGATTGCCTCGTGCCATTTGATTTTTATCAACGATTTGGGCATGAGACGGGTCGCCGCGAAATTCGTACCAAAATTGCTCAATTGCGACCCAAAACAGCAACGCATGAACATTGCTAATGAGATGTTAAACTCTGTCCGCGACGAACCAAATTTGCTCCAGAGGGTCATAACTGGTGACGAATCGTGGGTTTATGGTTATGACGTGGAAACCAAAGCTCAATCATCTCAATGGAAGCTGCCGCATGAACCAAGACCGAAAAAAGCGCGCCAAGTTCGGTCGAATGTGAAAGTTTTGCTGACAGTTTTCTTCGATTGCAGGGGCGTGGTTCATCATGAGTTCTTGCCACAGGGAAGAACGGTCAATAAGGAATATTACCTGCAAGTTATGCGCAATTTGCGCGAAGCAATCCGCCAGAAACGCCCGGATTTGTGGGAGAACAAAAATTGGCTTTTGCACCACGATAACGCCCCTGCTCACACATCGTTGCTTGTGCGCGACTTTTTGGCCAAAAACAACACACTAATGATGCCGCAGCCACCGTATTCCCTAGATCTGGCCCCCTGTGACTTTTTCTTGTTTTCTAAACTGAAGAGGCCCATGAAAGGACTACGTTACGCTACGCTTGACGAGATAAAGACGGCATCGAAGGAGGAGCTGAACAAGATGTAAAAAAATGATTTTTGAAGTGCCTCGAAGATTGGCAAAACCGTTGGCACAAGTGTATAATATCTCATGGGGATTACTTTGAAGGGGACAAAATAGATATTCATGAATAAATAAATAATTTTTGAAAAAAAACAAAATTCGCAATATTTTTTGAACACACCTCATATATATATATATATATATATATATATATATATATATATATATATATATATATATATATATATATATATATATATATATATATATATATATGATGCTCTCCGCAATAGGTAAATTTCTCTCGAGAAATTTACCTAAAAGAACTGGCGGGTATACCACACCTATTGTATGCTGATGACCTAAGAATTTACCACGCTATTGGCTCACAAACTGAAGCGAGCTTTCTTCAAACTAAACTTTTTTGCCTTCAACAATGGTGTGAGATTAATAAACTTAAACTCAACGCAAGTAAATGTCAGGTCATAAGTTTTTCTCGCAAAAAAAACTTCGTTAGCAATACCTACTTCCTTAATAATGTCGAACTGGCAAGAGTTGAGCATGTTAATGATCTTTGTGTCATCTTGGATCACAAGCTGCGTTTTAATTTACATTATGATAAAATGTTAGCGAAGGCTAATAAGCAGCTAGGCTTCATTAAAAGACGTGCGAAGGAGTTTAAGAATATATGGGTAGCAAAATCTTTGTACACGGCCCTTGTTCGCCCAATCTTAGAATATGCGAGCATTGTCTGGGACCCTATCTTTGAAATACACTCAAATAGACTTGAGTCCATTCAGAAGCAGTTTGTACTATTTGCCTTAAGGGATCTTTACGATCCCAGTCAATTCTCAACCTTACCAGAATACTCGCAAAGGCTTAAACAACTAAATATGATTTCTCTGTCATTAAGAAGACAAATCTCATCCTGCTGCTTCGCCTTTTAAATATCGAAAAAGGTATTCAGATTGAATCACTCTCCACGAAATTTAATTTTAATAATGCAACGAGACAAACTAGGCATACTCCTTTTCTCAAAGTAACCCATCATAGAACTGTGTATGCAGATAGTGAGCCTATTAATAAATGCTGCAGAATCTTTAACAACGTGAAGAATTGCTATACACCAGGCATTTCGAAGGCCACTTTTAAAACAAACTTACTTAAAACCTTGAATCCTTAAATATCCTCTGTCCTGGAATCCCTTAGCCCATTTCCCCCCTATTGTAATTGTTAAGAAAATAAAATGGAACTATAATGCAATGTATATATTTTGTACGTTGTTTGGTTCATGAATAAATAAATATATATATATATATATATATATATATATATATATATATATATATATATATATATATATATATATATATATATATATATATAATATATATATATATATATATATATATATATATATATATATATATATATATATATATATATATATTGCATACTATTATCTATCTACCTATTTCTTGTTATTTAACGGTTTCCCTCATCTTTATTTTATACATTTAGATCAATTTTAACATTGTCATTGATTTTATTTTTCATATTATTTTGTTAACAAATTTAAGTTATTTTCGCGTAGTTTGGAACTACAAGCAACCTTATTTCTGACCCAAAATTACTAAAATATTTTCTATACAAGTCTATTACTAACGACTTACTTCGAATGCTTAATTATCAGTCTTAAAAGTATAGGCGTATATTTTCTTACTTTTCATTTTCTCCCACTAGCTATCAATTTCGAAATCCCTAAGACTTTATCATTGAATTCATATTGCAAAGGCATCCATTCAGAAGTCAAAGGGGCTTTTACTAATAACACAAGAAGACCACTCCTTAAAAGGCAGCATATCTATTGCTGCAATAGTGAACCATTCATTTTCATATCAATAACTGATCTGACGGTTATACGAAAAATGAATTATTTAACTCGCGGCCAAGAGGACAAGATAAATTTTGAATAAATGCGTCAAATGAACTGATAGAGATCAATGGAATCATTAATAACTGATATGGTCCCCCGGAATGAAACGAATGTACTGTTATTGGTAATCGGTATCAACTAGGAATTCCAGTAGTGAACTGAAAAGTTTTGGGACATAGGATATTGTGAATAAATATTATGGTAGTTGTAGGTAAGATTCGCAGATGATCGAATACTATATTTTGTGCCGTGAAACTGCTGAACTTATAATAATTCACAAATAGAAAAGTTTTTTTGCAAGGGATCCGTTCTATAACTCTGAGTACTTAGCATACTGAAATGTCTCAGAAATTGAATTTTTATCAAAGTGTTTAACATATATGATATTTCTAAGAATCGCTACTGTCTTAATCTTACCAGCAATGTGTGTAGTTTTTGCACGTTTGGGAGCATATCTCTGCTTAGCTGGGACATAACACTCGTGATCTTAAAGCAAGAAGAATGTTTGATAAACGATGTTGGGTTTGTTGTGAGACAGGTAGACTTATGAAAAATAATAAGCAAACTCAGTGTCGCAATACCACCAGCCAACCGATACCTTCTGACCGAATCTTAAAGCGTTTTTGAGTGTTGTGATGGCTTCGGGTTATTACCAGACCAAGTTCAGGCACATATCTGATCCAATTGGACAGTGACTAATCTACCAAGAGCTGTTATGCTTCGGGGACTCTCTTGTAAACTTCATGGGCTTCTGGAGATCATGTTCAACATTTTTCATTTCTTGTTATTGTATCTATAATAGATCTAAATACCATTTATTTTTCTTTCAATTTGATTCGCTCAACATTTTTTATGCAGATTATATCGATCTCAAGTTAATTACAGAGTAGAAAGTAAATACAATGCTTAGAAGAATGAGGAAAAAACAAACGAAGCATTCAGCATGTTTAACTTTTTACTCAGCTTTGCTCGCGTTTAGATACAGATACAGATATTTGTAGGTTTGGTATCTGTATCTCAAGCTGCGGCACCTTGGGTTGGACAAGTTTTAATCGCTTCGACATGCCATTCTAAAATGTTATTACTCATACTCGTACATAGCTGGGTCTATGACATACGATTATGTTACAAGCGAAAAAGAAGGGAAAGTCGTTAATACGGAACCTTGATCATGTTCACGGAGTTTTTTCAACAAACATCAATTGGTGTAGTAAATGCTTAGCAAATATTCCCAAGTAATTTCTTATCTGATCGAACGTAGTTAAAAATGATCAAACATATCGAAATAACATTTAAATTAATTAATTTAGATATTTTTGCTTCGGTTTAATATAAATTGACTCAATAGAGAAATTACATGTAGCTGATTGTTTTTAATCCTCAACGGTTAGACCACCTTGATTGCGGTGAGGTACTCGTACATTTTTTTCCATGGAAATATGCAGGAACAATAAATCTTAATTGAATTTTTTGAAAGCTACAATTCTATGTTTTTGCACGATGTTCCTTGTTGCTTGCTCATTACTGACAGCGTTTTGAGTTAATTGTAATCAAGGACGTAAAAATTTCAGCAACACTGTCCTCCGGAGTGAGTCGCATTCGTGAAAACTCTGACAAAACCGTGGAGTCCGGATATTGGTGCAAAGTCACTTATAGTTGTTGTTGCAATACCAGCAAATTTAACGCACTCTTTAAGAATTAGGCAGAGGACCAAGAAGCATGCTATTATGTATACGTGGTAACCGCACAAGTGGAGAGCAAAAGTAAAAGTTTGTTCGCGCAAAAGGGACGCGGGAAATGTCATGAGAGCGACTAGACCTGACTGAGCTATAAAGAGAGATAAGTGAGCAAAGATTATCCGGAAACCAATGATGGCGCAACTTAAAAAGTAAGCATTCATCTAAAAATAATCTTCGCGATTCTAAAGAAGGAATGCGTAAAGCTAGTAGGCGATCTATGTAGGGTTTGGAGTCCAACTGGCATCTTAAAATAAATAACGTGTGAATCTTGTTACGGGGAGTTTGAGACGGTAGCCAACTTAACCAACACTTAAACACCACCATCTGGAAACGTGGTACGAAGGATGCATTCTCGAGCCAAACTGGGATAGGAAAATTAACCATGCATTGTACATAGTTCTAGTAAAGTTAGAAAAAGAATAAATTCTAATGTTAATGTTTACAATAGAGTAGATTTGAAAATTCCTCAATTTAGATTAATGCAGCTCAACTTTGTTTAGTTAGGCTCGACGAAGTTCACGATACCACTCTCGTATGTGCACAGTTGCCCCACAACGACATCATCTGTGATCAACAACTGCGGAAAGAACGAGTCAAAAGGATGCGTGAGAAGCAATCATCATAGGAACCGACAAGATCAGGAAATTCATCGGAGCAACTATAACAAAAACATCTACCACCAGATGCACATAAACGCGTCAAGGGACGCCTTCACATCTCATTAACACGTGTCTCCGATGGAAAAAATGTCATAGTCTCACAATTCACACGCCGTGAAGACGTCCTCCAAGTTCCTTATGCGCCTGCTTTATTCCCTTATTCTTTGGTATTTTAACACCACGATGCCGTGGAGTTCGGTACATGGGTGGTGCTTTCTCAGACAATCTTCCAGTTCTCGATGAGAATACATACAGTAACCGTATCGCCATTCTTCAGCGAAAGTGATACCTGCCCGCGTGATCAAAGCTCACAACTGTTTCATGTTAATTGGGCAAATACTAGCATTGAAATCTCAAAACAGAATATCAATGAATTTGTTCGAATTTTATTCCCACCACGTCTTGATTTCTTGTCGAAAATGTGCCAACAAGGATTCGATGATGCTTTGCAGTATTTGCAAAGAATTAAATTGATTAATTGCAACCGATGTATTGATGTGCAATCGACTTTTCTTGTTTCTGAGACGCTACCACAAGATAATTCAGTGCGTAAATATAAAAAGTTCGGGGATGGAGATGATCAAGAAAATGAAGATGACTATAATCTAGAGTGCTTGGAATGTGAGAAACCTCGAAAGAACGCTATGAGTGCAATTTGCCCGAGACTGTGATGACTGTAATACAAAGATATTTTAACTGTAATACAAAAATATTTTAATTCAAATTGGCTGTTCAAACATAGAAGCCTCAAATTACCATTGCTACCAGCAACAGTTTCAGTTGATTTCTTTTGTGCCACAATAACAAGACTTTGAATCCTCGCTCCTGCCATCAGTAATCAATTACGTCAGATAATAAAACTTTTGATGTATGAAATAAACGATGCCTAAGATATCCAGCCCCAAAAGACGCAGCACTAGCAAGTCTAGAACGGATCAAACAACACCGCTGAACGTCGAAGCTTACATTCACCAAGAAATTTGGATACCTGGAAAAAAGAAAAAAAAATGCACACAGAGTGTCTTGTCCAAGGGATAAAATATAAAAGTGCTACTTATCTGATAATCCTCAGTAATCCACCCAAAATCCGGGTAACCGTCAGCACTCACACCGCACCAAACATAAACAAAACAACATTATATCTTTACTTGAAAAACGTCAAATGTCCGTCACAGTGACAATTCCGAAAACAATATCTACATCTCCGAATTTCGGAATCACCAGTTGAAGTGTGGTGAAAATTGCGATAAAATTACCCAATCGCCCGAACCGGGCTACAATTTCGGCAAGAAAAGGAGAAATATATAGTTCACTGCAAAATTAGCGGTGCTCCGTTGGAAACGAGCTGATAAAAGGACGAGGGACAAATAAAAAGCTCTCTCTTTGGTGATCAACACGTGTAGTGGTAAGGCAGAAAGAAAATTGTTTGCGGAAGTTTAAAAGTAATCGGAAGAAAAAGTGTTTGCGGAAGGTTAGAAGAAATCGGAAAGGAAACAAAGGAGAGGAATACGAAACATAATTAAGCAAAATTGTTGTCGGCGTTAATCACCACCAGGAGGAGGATATCTCCCATCAATTGGCCATTACTCGATTCAGCGTAGGATCTTTTTCGCCGTGCAGTCGATGACGGGAACCCTACCAAGACGCCTCCTTCGAAGATAGGTTAGGTGACGAGGTTAGCCAAAAGAAATTGTTAAGAGTTGTTTTGTTAAAAAATATTATTTCATTGATAGATCTTATTTGCTGATAAACTTTATTAAATATCAAAGAAGGTGAAGTTTCCTGTGTTTTTCTATTAAATGCACGTGGAAATTTTAGAAATTGTTGTTTTCAGGAAGTGTGACGGTTGGTTCGGGGAAATATCGCGCGCCGGAGTTCATCAGAGTGGTAGTTTTTATTTTTGGTGGTGTTTGAGTGGTGTCGCGTTAGTTGGAGTAGAATAGGGAGCCTCGGGTCAAGAGTTGGCGCCCACGCCCGTCTGCGGCGAGCAAAGCTAGGACCGCAGGGCTCCCTTTGCTGGAGCACCCCAGTGGTTAGGGGTGACAATCTACGTTGGATAAGATTCTTGAGGTACACACTCTTCACTGGCGAATAATATTCTAACACCCTACGAACTAAGGAAACGAAGAGACAGATGGAAGTTGAAGGAATGCGAATGTTATTAGAGGATCTTAGGATAAAGCCAATGAGGCGTGAAGCCTTAGAAACAATCATAACACCTAAATCCTTTATGTATACTCTTTTATGCAGGACTTTTCCAACAATAGAGTAAGGAAACAACAAAGGATTTTTTTTTTTTGTTAGCGTATCTCATTTGGCGATATCAAAAATATTCAAGTTAAGAGCGTTAGAAATGCACCATTGACCTAATTTATGAAGATCGTTTTTCAATAAAATGCAGTCTTCCATATTGTCGATAACTTTGAATATTTTACAATCGTCCGCATATAAGAGATAGGATGACGATGCCGAAACAGATGAAAATGAGAAAAATTAAAGGACCTAAAATTGATCCTTGAGGGACACCAGAAACAGAATGGAATGGAGAAAAGAGGTATGAGTTGACAGAAACAACACATACATGGTTAGTGACATAGGTGGTAGACCGGGATATAAGAAAGGGGGGAAGATTAAAGCTTTTTATTTTGCTGAGAAGGAAATTATGATCCACAGAGTCTAAAGCTTTGGAGAAATCCGTATAAATAACATCCACTTTTTATTTCTCAAGCGCGGAGGCGACCGTGTCGGTGAAAGGTAAAAGGTTGGCCAAGGTTGATCGACCTTTGATGAAGCCATGCTGCTCACGGAACAATAAGGGAAGTACTAATGGATAGACTCTATTATATGCTACACGTTCAAAAACCTTGCTGAAACAGTAGAGAATATAAATAGGTTGTTGGAAATAGGTTAATAACACAATTATTATCACCTGTCTTTAAAATAGGAAATACATATGCATATTTCTACTAGGAAGGAAAAATGGCATTGGCAAGACTAATATCAAAAAATTATAGATAAAGGATCGATCTCGATTGATTTGTAACAAAGCCAGAAGCATCCAATAAGGATGAAGGTGTAGATGACTCCTTAGCAACTGGACCGATATTTGAACAAGAGAAGAAGGACGAGAAATACCATGCGAACAGATCACAAGAATCTTGTAATGATGAAGAGGTGATGTTTTTGTAGCGAACAAACTGAGGAAATTTACGAGAATTCTTAAGAGAAAGAATAAAGGCCAAAACGGCTCTATGTGATTGGCATTTAAGGAGGTTTCAATTTGCTCTACATATTTCTTTTGAGCAGAGATAGCTGCTTTTCTGGCCTCTTTGCGAAGGTCCTTGAACAGTTTGAAATCCCTCTGGAGACATGAGTTCAGAAATTTTAAACGAGCAGAATCCTTAGCTTTAAGTGCGCAACTAACATAAGTTAGAGTCGAGCCATGAGACATCGCCTGGCTTTTTCGGACGTCACATAAGAGTATTTTCCTCGATGATTTCAGATAGTATTGTATAGAAGTTACTTAGTGCCTCATTGACTCCTAGATTCTTGAGGAGAGAGAATCAGTTTCTAAAATTGATTTCCTGTTCAATTCTGGAGCAGTTAGCTTTGAAAAAGTTGAAGCAAGCAAGCGAGACATTTTGAAAGATGAGAAGCTTGGTGTGTATTAATGCGAAAAAAACAGTGGGGGATGGTGCGGATCAGTATTCACACATGGTGTGGGTGAGCAAAAGAAATTAAGTGAAGATTAAGGGAGATTAGATAGGATAAGGTCAAGAATTTTCGTATTGATGTTGGGAACAATATTGAACTGAAAAAGGACACAAAGTGAAAAAAAGGAAGATGATGCTAACATGATGATAAAATAAAAAAAGTGATAAATTTGCATTTTGTTAATTAGCTTTGAAATTAAACTTTTGTAAACCTATTGCATTCAAAATCAAAAAGGTATTTATATTTCTTATTTTACCTTGACCAAATCGGTCATTTCCTTTGAAAGTAAAAATATAGTATTGAATAAAAAATATAAAAAAATTGAAAAACATTTTTTCTTAAATACAAAGATATGCTTATTTAAAAAAACAAAAATAAAAAAAAAACTTACCAACTTCTGCTTAAAAAAAATTGACATCGCTGAAAGTGAGGAAAGTCATTGGCACACATTGCATATAGGTGTACCGCAACCCATGCAAAAAGGTAATTTGCACTTTACGTATAAATGTACAGTCTTGACTTTCCTGTTACGTGGACAAAATAAGCGTGGGACTCTCTTTTATTCCTCTCAAGTTTCAGGGTTTCGCAACTGTCTGTTGCTATCGCTGGTGGTATTTTAAGAACCGTGGCAATGCTTGACCTGAGTTATGTGGGAAACCTTTCACTCTAACATCACATCTTTGTAAGCCCTTTGAAAAATGCCATTCTTGCAATTTTCAAAGCTGTTCATGAGCCTGCTGAATTATATAGCCATTCAATACGCTCATGCCTAACAGCCTGTATAATATACGCATTGGTCAACGATGCGTTATTCAACTGGAGGAATATATCGAACACATTTGGCCAACAGAATCGACACCGCCTTTAGTGCTGTTTTAATGTAGAATAATTTCAGGTTTGCTAGTACACTAATCACCGCTGTGAGCGTGATGCATGAAAGAAATATGAATAACGGACTTGTTCTTCTTCGGGATAGAACTTACAATCGTCTCATCATTTGTAAACCAGAACAGTGAAAATCCGATTGGTCGATTTTTATGAGGTAGAAACTCTTTTTACTTCTTGCTTTTCGTCAAGGTTCCAACAACAGTCAGACCTTTAAATTTTGTATCATTTATAAATTTCATTGATGTATACCAATTGTCTGTCGTAGTATTCAGGTTGGAGTGGGAAATGCGGTAATGTAATCGCAAACAAGCTCGCACCAGAAATGAGTGTTTTTCCTCTTCTTCTGTCAAAGTCAGACCATCCGTATTTTCATCACTATACTGGAGGATATACCCTCCATGATGAAACAAATGACAACGACCAACGTCTGATTGACTTTGCATGTAGCAAAAATCTAGTCATACTCGTACGTTCGACTTGCTTCCCACATGGACGCATTCATAAAATGACTTGGGTATCATCGGATGGCAATACACAAAATCAGATCAAGCATGTTCTGATCCAACAACGTTGGGCCTCGAGTATACTTGACGTCCGTATATACCGAGGAGCAAATTGTAACTCGGATCATTCTTCGTCATATGGACGAACAATACCGATGCCGTATGTCAAAGACATATTCAGTGAAGACTAGGCGTGTACAAAAAAATCGACATCGAAAGGCTCCAAACGGGGTCTATAACAAAACATTTCACGCGACCCTCGAAAACCAGGTGGCTCTCATCCTATCAGACACATCTCTGAAAACAAGCAACGAGCTCTGAGTAGAAGTGAAAGTGGCAATTAAGACCATGGTAGAACAGATGATTCGATATCAAGCCCAGCGCAAAAGAAATGATTGGTTCGATGATGAGTGCCAGACTGCGTTGGACAAAAGAATCAGGCGTACAAACAATATTTAGGTAGGAAAACTAGAACAAAGAGAGAACATTATGAAAATTTCAGAATAGGAGCAGTGTTCAGAAAGCCATTTATAAAGTCATCCAGCACATTTAGCAAAAAGAACATAAGCCAAACGAGTGGAGCTAATTAATTATTTTACCTATCCAAAAACAGGTGATATTCTTTATACAAAAAAAAAGGTGACAATGCGTAAACGATAGAAGCATATCACTGCTATGTACCGTGTACAAAATATTTTCAAAGATCTTAGAACCTAAAACTAGATCATACGCCAACAGTATAATTGAGGAGTATCAAGGTGGTTTTAGAACAGGCAGATTGACAATCAATTGTTTACAGTCAAGCAGGTACATGAGAAATGCTGGGAGTTCAACATAGACGTACACCAAATCTAAGCTGACTTTAAGCAAGCATACGGCAGTATTGATCGATATATTCTGGACCAAATAATGCTTTGCCTTGGTATCCCAACCAAATTAGTCCGTCTTACCAAAATGATAATGACAACCTCCCAAGTCCACATCAATAACCAACTCAACGATGGCCCCATTGCTATTCCAATCGGCTCTGGAATACGTCATAAGAAAATTACCTGTCGATACAAGATATACGTTATCATACAAGTCGAGCCAAGTGATAGTCTATGTGGGCGACTTCAATATTTTGTCACGGTCGTTAACAAACGCGCAGGAAGTTTTATTGAAACTCGACAGTGAAGCAAAACTAATAGTGCTACAAGTCAATAAGAATAAAACAAAAATTATGACGCTGTTGAAGAAAATATCTCAAATACACAAAATATCACACTTGGCGAATACAGTATCGAAAATGTGGGCAAATTTGTGTATTTAGGCGCCAAACTAACGAGAACTGCTAATAAAAGAGACGAAAAATTCAGCTTGCAAATAAAATTTTTTTTGAGTTTTGACGGTTTTGAAGTCCAGCTGCATACACAGGAAAACAAAGCTCCAAGTACGAGTATACAAATGTGTGATAAAACCTGTGCTATGCCATGGGTGTGAAATATGAGTATGAACCCTAACCCAAGGGCCCACAAACATATGAAACGTTTTGAGCGACGGGTCCTGAGGCGGATGATTAGAGCAAAATTAAACAGGAACCAACGGCAAATTAGAAACAACCATAAGCTGTATGAAATTTTCGATGAGCCGGAGGTCTCAACGATTTTACGATTGTGAAAGCTGCAATGGGCCGGAAACGTGAATCGTATGGGGGCGCAACGGTATTCGTTTGGAGAACTGAAGAGCAGATACCATCGGCGAAAACGAGAAAACGCTGATCTGACTCGGCCAAGAAGACAATTTTTCATTTCTCAGATTTCAAAATTGGAGGACGTGGTGAATGGACCGAGACAGTTGGAGGCGCTTGTTACAGGAAGTAAAAAAATTCAGACGGGCTGTAGTGCTACCAAAAAATAGTTGTCACCTGGAGGCAAACGCAATGGGACGTTTTAAACCGTTTTTGAGTACGTGCGATATCACGGCACTCAACCCATATGAAGATGCATCGGTCGCAAAAGTGAGTGGCAAATCCGGATTATAGGAGACAAGCGTCGGTGTCCTTGTTACATCTTCCTTCAACTCTTGGAACGCTTGTTCACAATCGTCTGTCCACTTGAATTGACTACTCTTCTTCAGAAGGTCGTGGGATGGTTTAGGGCAGCTAGATAGGTTTGGCAGGGGTTTGTGATAATAATTTATAAGTCCAGGAAGAGTCTCAGTTGCTGGACATTTGTCTGGCTCTTGCATTCCGATATTGCACATACTTTCTTTGGTATTGAAATTAACATTTGTTTTTGTTTACGTGCTAATTGTGTGATCGAAGTCTCTGCAGAATGGCTCGTAGCCTATTTAGAAGTTGAATGTATGCTGACTCTTGGACTATAATGTCGTCGAAAAAGCATGAAATGCCTTCCAAGCCTTCGCAACTTCCTCAGTGTGTGCTAATTGTTTGTAGTAACGTGTTTGCCTCATCGACTCCCATGTGCAAGTATGCTTTGTGTTAATCTAGGATGACGAAGTATTTCCCACCTCTTCTCTTCAAAAAGATTTCTTCAGTCCTTGGTAAAGGGTAATCATCATCCTTAATTACCTTGTTTACTGCGACCTTGTAGTCGGCACACAAACTAAGGCCTCTATTTTTGTTTTTTGGGTACAGGCACCATAGGTGTAGCCCATTTTCGATGTATGATTTTGTCTACAATACCAACTTGTACCAGACGGTCAACTTTGTCCATTAGCGTGTAAGGCATCTGTTGAGCTCGTACATAGACAGGCAAATCATCTGCTTTCAATTTGAGTGAGCGTATGTAGTTTGGGATCATCTCAACTATGGGGTCTAGTTGCGTCTTGCATTCGTTCTCGGAAATGTCACTGTTGTCCACCTGATGTAATGATGAGATGTTTATTTGAAGTTTTGAATCTAATGCCTTTCTATAATTGAGTCGACATCTTGTTCTAGAATGTAGCTTCTCTATTTTCGTACTGAGCTGTTATTTTTACTTTATCTAGGGAATGTATCACTTGACCTGTATACGTTTTCAATTCAAGACTTGTTTTTCGAAGGTTGATGCCAGGCCAAAGTTTTTGAAATGTATTTACTGACATCATTGAACATTTGACATCCTTGATTTTTATACTAACGAGAAATTTAGAAATTTGCACGACATGGATCATATTAATTGAATTTATAAAAACTTCTTTACTATTGAATTGAGTATCACTCGCGCAATCAACAATGCGGTTGTCGATGTTTTTGTTGTTTAGACAAACTTGTCGAATGCGATCGTTTTCCCGCGTTTCATTGGATTTGTGTTGAGTATGGCCGTATTTGTAGCACTTTCTCTTTATTTGTTCCAATGGTTTGTATCAGTGTGCGGTTGCGGGTTTTCTCTGGGATGGTGATGCCTTTTTCACTTCATTGTACAGTTTACCTCGGTCCCAAACGGTATCTCTTTCTTTGTAGTGATCAACGTTATGCACCGGTATTGGCTGCGTGGACATTTGTTTGCTTTTCAATTTTGATGATTCAACAGAAAGAGCCAACTTTACAGTATCATTGTTGTAAGACTCTTTCTCTTATGGCGCTATTCCGCACTCCTCGTACAAATTTAGAGCGCAAGTGTGTACAGTTCGTCGATTTTTTGCAATGATCACACACGAAGTTGCAATTGTTTGATAGTTTGCGTAATTGAACTTGAACATGGCTGATAGATTCCCCTTTGTGCTGGATGTGCAGTGAAAATTTATGTTGTTCAGCTATTTCACTAGCTTCAGGGCACAGATACTTCAATAGAAGTTTTATGAGGCTTCTGTAACCCAGCGTTTTTGGTGCCGTAAGAAATGAGAGGGTTTCCTATAAATTGGGGCACAGACAAGTTGTAAGTATTTGAACGCACTTTTTGTCATTGCTGACGGTCGGAAGATTTTGTAATCAAAATAGTTCTAAAGTCTTTCTATGTAGGTATCGAGCTTTTCTTTTTTCTCGTCGAAGGTACAAGATGTAAGCATCTCACATCACTTTGATCTGCTGGGCTCGCCAAATTTTTTTTGTTGAACTGTATTCGGAAGCATGAGTAAAAATTTTTGATAGCTTCGCCTGATGTTGCTTCTCCCATTTGATTTGTATTCGTTAAATATTGAATCATTTTTATAGGTTTGAACGACCCGTTAATCAGTTCACAAAAATCTTACTAGTTGAAATTTACTCAACTTTGTTACGAGTAATACTTTTAATAGTAGGATTTGAAATTTAACACTTTCCCCAGTAAATTTGTATGGGGACACTTAAATTCAATGTAATGTATTAAGCAGTCCTATAAAAGGTCCTCATACTCTGAAGTTTTCAATAAAATCGAATCATATATACCATAAAACTCCGCCGTAGACGGTCCCAAGCCCGTTTGAGAAAAAAGTAGGGATTCCCCGACCCATAGCTTCCATGATTCCTCATCCCAAACCCCCCAATTAAATGGTAGTAAATGCGCTCAGGGTCGTACATTGAGTTTAATAATGGGACATTAAATTCCGAGAAATACTTATAACCGCAAACACATCTACCGCTCTGCTACTAAATCCTACTTACACCTCCTTTGTGGGAACGTAAGAGGGTGAAGGCGAACCTTCCGTGCCTGATAACGGAATCGAAGTAATAAACATGCCGCCGGAATGGAGGTTGGGCGACGGGTCAACTCCCCGTCCCTAGAAAACGTGAAAATGTTTCAAAACCCTCAGATGGACATCGGAATGGATCGGACTCACGTCATCGACCCCGCAAACAAAAAAAGACTATGATATTGGATCCTGGAATGTCAGATCACTCAATTACCCTGGCGCTGTTTAGGACCCAGTCAAAATCAATTAAAAATACTGGCAATCTAGGAATCGAATTGGGCTGGAAATCCAATTCGATTCCTAGATTCAAGACATGAGATCGCACACAATATTCAAAAGTGGGAAGCCTACTAGAAAACGAGAATTCGGAGTGGCCTTCATTGTAGATATGGAGTTCAAATCGGACGTTATTGATTTTAAGGCAATAAACGAACGGTTGCGTGCGATCCGTGTAAAAGCGAAATTCTTCAAAATCTGGCTGATCAATGTTCATGCCCTGACCGAAGAAACAAGGGAAACGTTCAACAATCACCTGGAAAGACTAGTCAACTCATTGCCCACAAACGAAACAAAAATAATTCTGGGTGATTTCAACACTAAGGTTGGCAATGAGAGATCGCATTGGGGAACGACTGGAGGATATAGCCTCCACGATGAAATAAATGATAACGGTCCGCACCTGATTGACTTTGCATGTAGCAAAAATCTAGTCATAGGTTTGGCTTACTTCCCACATTGATGCATTCATAAAATGACCTGGGTATCACCGGATGGCAGCACTCAAAACTACTACTATTTTCTGATCCAACAACAATGGGCCTCGAGCATACTTGACACCCGTCCACACTGAGGAGCCAATTGTAACTCAGATCATTACTTAATATAATTAACCTATCGATGTCGTACGTCAAATGCATATTCAGCGAAGACCAATCCACTACAAAAGTTTGACATTGAAAGGCTCCAAACGGTGTCTGTGGCCAAAAATTACACGGAAACTCTCGACAATAAGCTAGCTCCCATCTTATCAGATGCATCGTTAAAGACAAGACAAGCGGCTATTAAGGCCGTGGCAGAACAGACGATCGGACATCAAGCCCGGCGCCAGAGAAATGAATGGTTCAATGATGAGTGCCAGAATACGTTGGACAGAAAGAATCACGCATACAAAGATTACATAGGTAGGAAAACCAGGATGAAGAGAGAACACTATGAAAATCTCAGAAGAATCGCGAATAAGATTATTAGAGTCAAGAACATAGTTTGACGATTATCTGGGAAGTATAGATGTGAGTTCGTGTAACGTGGTTCTCAGTCCGAAACCACGGTCAGTCGTGATAACATCGGCAATATTGTCGCTGATGAAACCAAGATTAAGTAAAGATGGGCTTCATATTTCAAGAACCTCCTTAATCCTCCGCACAGCTCTACAACATCGGAGCCTATAGATGTCTACGGAGAGCTTTCATTGGCCCCACCAACTTTGGATGAAGTTTGTTCCTTCATCAAAGCCCAAAAGAATAATAAAGCGCCGGGTGTCGATGAGATTCCAGCGGGGCTCATCAAATATGGTGGTATCAGCGTTCATAAAGCTATTCACGAGTCATCCAGCACATTTGGCAAGAAGAGCATGTGCCGAAAGAATGGAGCCAACCAATTATATTCCCTATTCACAAAAAACGTAATAAGCTACAGTGCAAAAATTATAAAGGCAGAGCACTACTTTGTACGGCGTACAAAATATTTTCAAAGATCTTCGAAAATGAGTTTGGATCATATGCCAACAGTGTTATTGGGGAATATCAAGGTGGTTTTAGAGCAGATAGATCGTCAAAAGACCAATTGTTCGCAGTCAGGCAGGTGTATGAAAAATGTTGGGGGTTCGACATAGACGTGCGCCAAATTTTTGTTGACTTCAAACAAGCATACGACAGTATTGATCGCAACGTACTGTACCAAATAATGCTTTGCTTTGGCATCCCAGCCAAATTAGTCCGTCTTACGAAAAGGACAATGGTGTCGACAACTTTCCAAGTCCGCATCAATAACCAACTCACCGATGCCTTTGACCCAAATATCGGACTAAAACAGGGTGATGGGCTGGACTCATTGCTATTCCATTCGGCTCTGGATTACGTCATAAGGAAGCTATCTGTCGATACACGAGGTACTTTACTATACAAGCTGAGCCAAGTAGTAAGTAGCCGATGCGCGCAATATCAACATTTTGTCACGATCATAAAAAACTGCCAAAGAACTCTTCTTGAAACTTGATAGCTAAGCAAAACTAGTAGGGCTACAAATCAATGAAAATATAACAAAACTCATGACGCAGTCAAGGAAAAATACCTCAAGGACACAAAATATCACACTTGGCCAATACAGTATCGAAAATGTTTGCAAATTTGTGTATTTAGACGCTAAAATAATGAAAACCAGTAATGAAAGAGACCAAATATGCCGAAGAATACAGCTCACAAATAAAGTATTTTATTCAGTTTTCACTATCTTGAAAACCAGCTGCTTACACTAGAAAAGAAAGCTCCAAGCATACAAATCTGTGTTAAGACCTGTGTTATGCTATGGGTATGAAACATGGACCCTAACACAAGCATCCGCAAATATATTCAACGCCTTTGAGCGATGGGTCCTGAAATATTAGAGCGAAGCTAGACGGGGACCAATGGCGATTTCGATACAACCATGAGCTGTATGAAATTTTTGACGAGCTGGAGGTCTCAACGATTGTAAGACTGTGGAAACTGCAATGAGCTGGCCACATGAATCTTATGGACGAACAACGGATACCCAAAAAAGGTATTCGTTGGGAGAATTGAAGGCCGGAGACTGGTGGGGAAAACCGAGGAAACACTGTTCTGACCCGGTCGACGAGGACATTTCATCGCTGCTCAGATTTTGAAATTGGAGGACACGGTCCATGGACCGAGACCGTTGGAGGCGCTATTTGTAGGAACCAAAGGCCTGAGAGGGGCTGTAGTGCTACGAAGAAGAAGATATAGATCAAAGTTACTGCCGTTTGAATTTTCTCCTGTAATAAGAGTAACCAATTTTTCTACTAACTATTTGGTCTTCCCATCGAAGTAGACACTACACTTTTGACTGGATCTTCTCCGAATTTTCAGGTTAGTTGAACAAGAGAATCTTTAAGATTCCATTTGGTCAATGATATTAGTAATATTGCAACAAGATGATTAAAATAGAGTAACAATGTTGTTTCTTTTAAAGCAAAAGTTTTTATTGTGTTTATTAATGATTGTTATCTACATATCGTAAGTTGGCACAAAACCCTAATGACATGTGTGCCCAAATTTTTAGGCCTTTTTAAAAAAATTTTTTACAAAAACATACTAGTTTCGCGACCTGTCTGTTCGTCCGTCCATCCGTCTGTCTGTGCGTCACAGCAAGTTTTCTCAGAATTAATAGATGCTAGAAAGCTCTAACTTTGTGAAAATCAAAACGGCACCTTCAAACTTCTTGAATTTCAGCAATTATATAGACTAATATAATGAAAATATATGGAAATCCAGTTGTAATCAAGTGAGTTATAACCATTTCAATTGTATGCAATTACAACAACAATAACACATTTTGATGGGTGATACATATTTCAAATTGACCTGGGCACTTTTATTTTGTTCCAATTTTCATGAATCTTTAAGGAATTGTGTTCAATTTGAATATCTTCAACCGGCCGACATTCAGAAAAATTATATAAGCCGGAACAAAATGGCGGTTGCAAAGTTCTTAAGAAGGAAAATCTGCATTTTTTGCACAAATTTGAACGTTTCTTACCCAAGTATTGAATGAATAATTCAAGTCGCTGTTAGAAAACTTGTTTCTAATCCTAGGGTGGTAAGAAAAGACCTTCTGGTAGGAGCACTCTCCTACTTACTCAACTTGTTAGCAGATAAATTGGGGCTTTTCTAATTGCATGGGCCTTTCAAATTATTTCATGAATCATATGATCAAAGCTAGTAGTGGTAGTGCTGATGAACCCTAGCCATGATAAATTCTCTCTCACCTTAAAGGCGGATGTTAATTTAGGATTAATTAAAGGCTACGGCACTTGTAAACATGACCAAAACGATCCTCCTTCAAAATATTAATCACTAATTTGTAACCATAGAAAAACGCTTCCGCAATGGCTCCAATCGATATACAAACCTCACCCGCATGATTCCCCATTGTGTGTTCATCCATATTTGCTTAGCATTAACCCATGAAGAAGAAAAACTTCCAAACTCCACGCATCTCTTAATTGAAATTAAACCACTCACCTGGAAATGTGTATCGTCTTCCCACTTAAATTGACCACTCATCCGTTTCGGAGTTTATTCATGGTAAATTTGCGGTAAAACATTGAACTCTAATGGACCATTAAAAATCATGGATACCATCAAAAGCCTTGAATAAGAATTGAATGTTGGATGATGATGAGCGGCAATGGTGGATGAGGCATTCTGATGATGATGCAGGTCTAACTTTGTTTTTCTTTATGCTTGTTCTCTTGTTTTTTCCTGATGAAGTTTTGGTTATTTGTTAATTAAAATTCGACCACGATCGGTTGAGTTTGTTGTTCTTGTTGTTTAGAAGCTTTGATGAGAATACAAAGTCATTTGTATCTTTTTCTTTTACTTACAGAAAAACTCATCAGTTCCTACGAACAAAAAAATCACCTTTTGGTTTGCTACGGGCGGAGCAGGATTTTGTTTGAGCCGCGCATTAACTTTGAAGATGCTCCCGATTGCAGGTGGCGGGAAATTCATCAATATTGGAGATAGAATTAGATTCCCAGACGATGTCACAATGGGATTTATCATAGGTAAGTAATGAACCCGCATCACTCTTTGTCCAAAGATAAATGCATGATTCTCAGTAAAAATCCTTGCCTTGAATTGATGAATGTCATAAGTCTAACAACTTCTTTTACTTCCATTACAGAACATCTTCTCAAAGTCCCGCTTACCGTCGTTGATAACTTCCATTCTCATCTGGAACCGATGGAATTCATCCGGCCTGAAACCTTCCACGACCAAGTCTCCTTCAGCTACGCTCGAATGAAGAACGAATGGAATGTTGTGAAAATTGATGGTTTCGATATGAAAACGGATCCAAAACGATTCTACTCGCTGCACTGCCACCTCTTCCCGTACTTCAGCTTCTGCCCAAGATAATAATTTGGAGTTGTCCTGCGAATATTTTCCAGAGAAAATTCCTTTTCTGTCGTTGTGCTAAACGCATACTCGCACGCTCGTGCGTGTATGTGAAAAGATATTGCAATAGTCGGCTCCAGTCAGTGATGATGTCCCGAAACTATTATTCAGATACTAAATCAGAATTAATGTGTCCTAAAAGGACAACTCGACCTCGCTCCAGACAAAATATGCAAAAATTTAATTCCCACAGCCGAGATTTTATCAGATTTTACACTTGTATATAATTTTTTGTTGAAATTACAATTCCGGCCTAGAAATTTACATACGAGAGTATAAATCTACATTTGTAGAATATAAACCTTTCATAAATCTTAATTAATGGAGCTGATTTTTTCGAACTGTAGCGAAATGTCTGTGATGTTATCTAGTAGAGTTAGGAAAAAATTGAAAGAAGGATGTATGAATAATGTAAAAATTATGTAAATATTAAAAGTAATGAAATCAACTTAAATTTATGTTATTTATTGCAATATGGACTAGTTAATTCAACAATAAAAAATATATTAATAAACTTTTAAAGTCCTGTTTGAAATAATTGAAAGTAAATCGTATGCTGTGCGACATACATCGAATATATCGTCTATGTTAAATGTTATTTTTAAAGTTAATTAATATTCTAGTCTCTGAAAGAGATAAAACATGTGAAAAATATTTATTCAGCTTCCATTTTAAAAATATATTAATTTTGTAAATAGCAACTTTACACATCTATTGTTTTGTAAATGATTGTTTTGAATTGGTTAAATTCAAATTAGAAGATATTTCCAATTTTTTCGTCAAATTTTCTTTCAAAAAAGTGATCTAGTAAATAATTTAGTTATTGAAACTTATTGATAAAAAACAATAAAATAAAATTGTGTATTTGTTAGTTTCAAATAAATAATTTAAAATTGAACAACGTTGTTATTATATTTAAAAACGAAGAACGCCACAATGCCACAATGTACTACTGTGACCAAAAAATAAGGTGGCATTTGAATTTAAACTGCGCGCGTCGAAGGATTTGGAGAATTATTTTTTTTTTTGGTGGTAGTACTGTCAGTGACATCTATGTTAAATTTACATGTCAAAATATTCATTAGTATTTAGTTTTGTGAGATGCTAAAAGTGAGTTTTTCGTTTTTTGCGATGTCGAAATTTGTTGAATTTGCATTAAATTTTGTTTGCGGAATCAATCTTCTGCTGCGGATACGTTGAGGATGGTGATGAGGCTATGACTGAAAAAAAAATTTTACAAGTGGTATAGTGAGTTCCAAGACGGCCGTGAACGTGTCGAAGACGATGAGCGTCCTGGGCGACCATCAACCTCTTCTCTTCTTCGATCAACGTGGTGTTGTGCATTATGAATTCCTTCTGCCGGGCCAAACAGTCAACAAGGAATATTATTTGAACGTTATGCGTTGTTTGCGTAACGCTATTCGCCTAAAAAGGCCGGAATTGTGGAAAGACAACTCTTGGTTTTTACACCACGACAATGCACCATCCCATACTGCACTCGTAATTCGTGATCATTTCGCCAAAAACTCAACCCATATCGTTACGCAACCACCGTATTCAACTGATCTGGCGCCGTGCAAATTCTGGCTGTTCAGCAAGCTCAAAAGACCGCTCCGGGGACACCGTTATGATACGATAGAGGAGATTCAAGCCGCAGCGACGACGGAACCGTCTAAAATTTTCAAAAAATTTATTTTTTTACATTTTTAGATTCCGTATACCTTCATGAATAACTTTCTAAAATATTGTATAAAAATTTGATGCCGGTCCCGAGATATAACGACTCTACTGAAGCGCGCTCTCGGCTCTCTGTAGGTGTTCACGCAGCTGTCGCTCGCACAGCTTATGTATATTTCCCTCTCTACAAAATACTGGCGTATGTTTCGACATTTGAAACGCGTTAAAAAGACCATTTCTGAAGCACATAAAATTTAAAGAGCATGAACAGGATAGTAATGAAACGTCTCAGAATATGCCGAAAGTAAAACAGCCGCGTAAAAAAGTGACAAGTTTAATACCTGCACCTAAAACAATGACGAATTTGACAAGTAAAGCTATGAAATAGATGTCAAACCATTCTTCACTACCTATACAACGTAAACCTGACTCGTTAGAAGACATGAAACAAGTTGGGTAGACAGACCTACGCTCATGTCAGAAGGGTTTTGTACTCAACTTACAAAATGCAGTAACCAGCAACGAATAAAATCAAAAAACATGTCAAAGACGATTTTATTGGAGAAAATGTGAAGTTCGAGGTCATACTATTATTAACAGAGTTGAACGAATTTTGACTTCTGAGGTATTTGTTATTGTTATACCCATAAATATCTCCCCTGATAATTTTTTCCGATTTTTTAGATCACAGGTGTCCATTCGCGAGGGAGGAAACACATTTTTCATGTATTTACCCCTGCGCCCCCATTGAAGTAAAAACTATCAGTTTAAGAACTGTTTTGAAAAGCTCCCATAAACAACTTTCATTTGATACTCATATCGGCTACGCTTGATTAAATTTTTTTTCAGAGTCCGCTCCCCTATAGTGTAATCATCGATTCATGGCCTATTTTTTTGAATCCTGAAATGGTTGCAAAGCCCTTTTGCTAGGAGCATTTCACATATGAGTATTAATTGTAGGAACTCATCTTCAGTCATTCATTAAATTGAATGAAGTGTTGAAAGCATGCACATTAAACGTTGAAGTTGGGGAAAAATCACTCAAAATTATTCAATCTTCGCATTTCAAACAGCCACTATTTTGTTTTACGATTACTGATACCACTAACTGAAACGATTCTCAAAGATATTCATGAAACTATCATTCCTGAAACTCTCATGCAAATCGTAGCAAAGTTGTAGTGTCTAAGTCGGTAAAAAACGTATATTGTTCCATAGCCATTATGTTTCCATAGTAATACAGCGCATATTGCTCCATAGTAATACAGAAAATTCAAATCACTATAACTTCGTTAAATACCATTCAATCCTTATGAAAATTTCAGAACAGATCAATCTTATAAAAAGCCATCTGAATTTAAGATTTTACTCAAGAAAACGTAAAATCAATAAATCATACTATTACTAACAAAGTTGAGTGAATTTCGACTTCTCATGTATTTGTTTTTGTTGTTCTCATAAAGGCCTACATTCATGATTTTTTTTCAGGTTTTTCGTGTATAAGGTGTCCAATCGCGAGGGGGGGGGGGGGGGGGGGGGTACGCGAAAAGTTCGTACATTTCCGCTTCTCCTGCCCCTCTCGGTACAGTTATGGCAATTGTAAGACTTGTTTTGAAAAGATCTCATTAAGACCTTGCCAATGACACCCTACTCGACTACCAATGGTGAAAATTTTTTTTGAGGGGTCACCTCCCTATATGGGGAGACCCCCCGTTACACCCCTTTGAAAAAATTTTCCACCCTTGAACTTTCAAGAAGTCTTCTATAGTTTCGGAGAAAAAGTGCTGTGACATACAGACGGACGGACACAGGTCGTGATTGCAATAGGGTTTTGTATTTAAGTACAAACCCTTAAAAAGAGATATGGGCTGGTTTTTACCATAAGATTTCTACGGACGCCAACCCGCAACATGATAAGTGCAATCCGGAATGGTGCAAATATCTCAAGGCACAGGCAGAAAATACTGTGTTCGTACATAAGCCAGCTCTGATTGAAGAAGTACAGAATTACGTCAAGCCAGCATATGAAAAATTGACCACCGATGAGCTGCTTACACTTTTCTTAGGAAGAAACGCTCAAAACAGCAACGAGTGTTATAACAAAACTCTGTGGGCGGCCGTCCCCAAACATATGTTCGCGGAAAAAGGAGTGATCGAGTTAGCTGTCCAAATAACCCTTTAAATTTTTAGTGAAGGACGTGTGACACTTGGCACAATAATGGAAGTTATGCGCTGCGCTGTTGGCAATTGCTCATACGAGTACGCAGTAAGAAAAGATAAAGAAAGACTTATGTTAGCTGAGAAAGCAACCACCGTAGCAATGAAGGCAGGTCGCTTGGATAAAAAAACAAGCTCTAGTTGAACAAAATCAGGCATTCGAGGACGAAAGTCTACTTTTATATGGTCCCGGGGTAACAAACTGATTGATTGTAAGTCATGTAAATCGAGTTTAAAAACGATATTTAGTTAATCTTCGGATCTATTCGGTTAGTTTTAATTTTGTTTGCTTTTTATCCTGCGTGATGGTTTACCACAATTTGGCGAAAAAAAATAAAAAATTGACTTTTAGAATCTGAAAAAAGGCCGAAAAAAGTCGATGTTAGAAAAAAAGTCTGAACATCCGCCATTTTGTTTTACTTTTTTTTTATTTTTCTGGTGGTGTATCACGTACGAGCACTTCCTTTTTCTGAATGTTTTTGAATTTTTTGTTTCGGACTTACCGTTCCAGAGATTAACTGTCCGCAATGGAGCAGCGTTTTTTGGCAAGATACTTTGAGCGCCCCCTATTACATGTACAGGGTTTTGCAATAAGAGGTGTTATTTTGATATTAAAAGAAAAATGCCATTTTTTAATATAAATGATCGGATGCTTATTTTGTTATAAAGAAAAAGGTATGCCGTTAATAGTGGAAAATAACATCAGGCAAATGACTACCACGACCACGCTTACAGGACCATATCCTTTTCATGAAATTTTCCATAACCAAATCGCAAAGTGGCTGCCCTTTGTCCTCGATAGCCTCACGAACTCCATTTTTGAGGTCTTGAATCGACGCTGAGCTGTTGACGTAGGCCTTCTCTTTCACGTGGCCCCAAAGGAAGAGGTCGCAAGGTGTTGAATCACAAGATCTTGATGGCCAATTGTGATCACCTCTTCGAGAGATAACACAGTCCGGAAACTTTTCCCGTAAAAGGTCAATGGGCTCGTTGCTTGTGTGGCACGTAGCGCCGTCTTGTTGAAAGTAAACGTTGTCCAGATCAATACCATCCAACTTCGGCCATAAAAAATCATTAATCATCTCTCGATAGCGCAATCCATTCACCATAACTGTTGCTCCAGTCTCATTTTCGAAAAAGTAAGGTCCGCACCAAACAGTCACACGTCAAGGATAGAGAGGCTTTTCAACAATAACTCTTGGGCTTTCCGAGCCCAGATGCGACAATTTTGCTTGTTGACGAAGCCACCGAGGTGGAAACGAGCCTCATCACTCAAGATGATTTTTCGATGGGATTCCGGATCATTTTCATGCATCAGCAAAAACACGACGTTGTTGGTAATCGACCGGCTTAAGTTCTTGTGTTAACTGAACTTTATAAGCCTTAAGACCCAAATCTTTATGCAAAATACGGTGTAATGACGTTTGTGGAATGCCTAATTCCAAAGAACGACGAGGAATGGACAAACCTGGGTTTTCTTCAACACTTGTAATAAACATAAGCAGTCGAGCAGCCCTGTGGTGATCAGGAGTAGCTGCTCCTGAAGAGATAAGGTGGTCACCCCGTCGAAACTTCTTAGTTTGTTGTTTTACCTGTGTAAAGTAAACTACATCCTTCAAGTTTCCATCCTTTAGGCAGAGATGAGTGGTTCACTTCAGCCACTTCAACATCTTTAGGTTTGACATTCCCCTTGTAATGCTACGACCTTCTTCGGGGAAAGTCACGGTTGCTTTTTGTGTAATGTTCACGTTTGTCTCAAGCCTCCGTGTCCGCTAACTTTAACGAGGCAACAAAATATTGACTTACTATAGAGTAGCTTAATTGACACCTAATAGAACATTTCTGAAGATAATTTAAATTGATCGGTATGTCTTGTAGAGTAGAGTACGCATGATAAGTATTTCGGCATTTTGAAAATCATTACACAATTGCGCCTACAGCAGCAATATTCTCGGCTGTTCTTGAGTGACGTGCACGGGTTTTATTCTTCACATCACTAAGTTGTCCCAACAGCTCTAATTTTTCCACCAATTTCTGTATTGTTCCATTTTTATTAATGGCGTAGTTTCTACTTGTCAAATGTCAAAAAATGACAGCTTCAAAAGTGACATATACCGTAATAGCGGGCTATTCAAAATAATGCCTCTTATTGGAAAATTTTCATGAGTTGTTTTATATTATAGACAAAGTTTATGTAATAAAGATCACGTAAAAAAAATTATCGAAAATATGTCTGTTTTTCCGTTCTATGTGGTAGTAGTACCTCAAGGGAGATCCCCGCATATAGGGCAGTAGCCCCTGAAAAAAAATTTCAAAGGTAACCGATATGGATATCAAATGAAAGGTCTTGTTGAGAACTTTCTAAACAGGTCTTAAACTCACATTGTTTGCTTCGAGGGGTGCACAGCGAGGAGAAATACACGAAAAATGTGTGTCCCCTTCGACCTGAAAAATCTGAGAAAAAAATGGAGGCAGGTGTTTATAAGTTAAACAACAAAAAATACCTCGGAAGTCAAAATTCGCTCAACTTTGTTCATAATAGTATGAGCTTCGAATTTTACATTTTTCCCAATAAAATCGTATGGATACCCTTAAACTCACCGAAACCCGATATTTGAGTAGTCTTAGATAAGGACTGTATACGTTTGATGAGAATCTAATCATATTCACAGAAGTTAGAGCCATTTGAATCTCCTGCAATAACAACAACAATACTTTATGAACTCTCCATCGAATCAGACGCTGCAGTTTTGATTTGATCTTCTTGACATTTTCAGGTAAGATCAAGAACATGAATATTTTTGGGAATTCATCACATAAGTGATTTTCCTTACTTTGCAAAAAACGGTGACCATTAAAAATGGAAACAATCGATTTTCTTTTGAACATGCACATCTCTTTTGCGTGTTCCTTGACTTAATTCGTTGTTGGTGACTGCATATCGTAAGTTGAGTACAAAATCCTTCTGACATGAGCGTAGGTCTATCTACCCAACTTGTTTCATTCTAAATAATATTTGCCCAGGTCGTGCGGTACTCTGTCATATATTCGTTCATTTTTATGCGAACAAGTAGCAGGATCCCATTTTGTATGAGGCGTTGTTCCTTAATTGGTTTTGTTTATTGCGTGGCTATTTTTATTGTTCTTTTCTACAGGTAAGTAAAAGTCAGTGATCTCATTTTTACTTTTATGGGTTTTTATGTCCTTGTTGTCCTGTTGTGAATGCACAAACCCGCCGCCTCATGTTGCCACCAGTGAAAGGCATCAATACCCAAAAGTATGAGCAGTGAAGAAGAAGAAGAAGAACGAAAAGACAGCAGCTCGCAAGCAAGCCAGATGAAAGATCCAGAGACGAGAATGGCGAAGAAGACGAAGAATAAGAAGGAAAAGACAGCAGCTCGCAAGCAAGCCAGGCGAATGCTCGGGAAAGGAGAAAGCTACAATTAGCTCTACAGCTCTCCTCGCTCTGTCTGTTTTCCTTAGGAGAATATCGTTTGTTGGCTCTCTTAATTCAGATACAAACGAGACTAGACGGGAAAAAAGAACTTCCGTGATATGGAACCTCGCGTGTTTGCATATTCGGCAAATTTTGGCGAAAATTTGGAGCAAAAGCTTACTCTACGGTCGAATATAAACACTTGGTGGAGTACTGGCAATTTTAGCTTTTTATACGAGTCTACAAGGGAGCGTGCCGCTACTCAATCGTTAATTTTAACGTGCGAGTAGTTACGTGACATCTGCAATTCAAGTTTTAGATGGAAGTGTTGTTTGGTGATCAACTACGAGTAAATGGTGGGGGGTGAGGTGTTGGCTTCAGCCGTGAACCTCAATCCACGCCCCGAACAACAAGCTCCTTTTCTAAGGTCCCTCTACAGCTAATGTTCATATGAAAAGCGTGACAAGTTCCGCCGACCTCAAGGAACACCATGTCAAAGTCAATATCGGTCGTTATAAGTTTTCAAAGAATGCACAGAAACCTTAACAATGTGGAAATGTGCAATGGAGTTAACGCATAGATAAAATGAATTCCTTAAAATAAACTCTCGGCTTTGTTAATCTAGTTTGAAAAGGACAAGAGTAGCAGGTAAGTATCATGCAGTGAGACCTTTCTCTCCGGAAGCCTTGATTATGTACGAGGGCGATTTAAATATGATGAAAGCAAACGCTGTAGATGGCGCGCATCTATGTTTTGAAGGTCGTGGCTTGAGTATGTGATAGCTGGGTCCCTTACAAACAGTGTGGCATAGTTTTCGTTTAGCATTGTACGAGTATGCAGTAATTTTCGGCAGTATTGGGGGAATATCCTTTTCCATTATCTTCGTATCAACCTTTTAAAGCTTCTTTTATTTGAATTCGTGAATAGAGTACCTTTAATATTGTGGTCGTTGAGCTTCCGCTTCAAATGAGTCCATAAATGCCCTGTCGGATTTTAATGCGATTGAACAGGAATTTTAATAGTGGACGGACAATTGTATAGGGTACAGATACGGCAGATGTGGGAATTGTAGAATCATTGTTTTGATACAAACTGAAAGATGATTATATCTCCAATTTGGGAGCACTTTTTTTCAATTTTCGTCCTAATTTTTTTTAAATACGCGTGCATGTAATTTTCCAACTCCAGATACTGCGATGGACCCCCAAAACATTACAATTTCGCCGCCATGTTTTGCAGTGCCTTTGGAATTTTAGAATCATAGTTTTGTTCTTTTCCCTTTGCACGAAAACTCTTCCATTTGATCCAGAAATGTTAATTTTTATTTCGTCCTCGAAAATAACATTTTCGCAATATGATAAGGGCGTATTTATATTATTTTTAGCCAAACTATACCTTGGTCTAATATTTTCTTTCCTTATATATGGCCTTTTCCTTGCATCCCTGCCATGAAACCTGAAGCTTTTCAACGTGTTTTTTACTGTTTGCATTGTAGCTGTCTTCTTAAACTTTTTTTTTCAATTCTGTTCTTAGAAACATGGCACTCAAGAATGGATTACGTTTAATTTGTAGCCGAATACATTCTTGTTCTTGTTCCCTACGTGTAAGAGTTTTTGGACAACCACATCTAGGATTTTTCCCAAGTGTTTTATATTGATTATAATTTTTTATGATGTCTCTTCTTATTTTGTTTTCCCAACAATCTGGGTAATTTTGTTATAAGAATTACCAAGTTTCTTTAAACTTATTATCACTTCCCTCATTTCAATCCGAGTTTCTTTCCTTTTACTTGTCATTTTAAAAACCGTTCACTACTTTCACAAAAATCAAATACGGTTAACAATAGGCAGCTATTGGCTGACTAATTTGCATCGAGCAGCAATTGAAAAGTCGGGATATCCCCCTCCTATATAGGAATAAATGTGATGGTGCGAACACTTTTTTTTGGCTTAAAAATTTTACCTCCGATATACATTTCTTTTTCACCGCTTTGAATTCCAAATTTGGCGTCAAATTTTTTCCTGGTTTTCAGCGTACGTGATAAAAAATACGGAAACACGTAGAGCAGGCTTCGGTTCTTCAGATAGTCTCTCAAAATCTCCCATTGGATATTCTGGAACAAAAAAAAATTTTTTATCGCTTTAAGGATATTCAACTATCTTGCGGAGTTGAAGGGATTACAAATATCTAGTGTCATCAACAATACTACCCTTCGTGTGACACAGATGTGTGCCTCCGCCTGTTAGACCACATTCACCAACTTCGTAATCATATCAATACTTGAGAAAAATGCTTGCGAGCCTGCAACAAGGATTGTAGCAGTGAGTCTTCCCTTGATGAGATTCTCGAGCACTTTCCCAGCCATATAGAGCATACATAACGGGCTTAAATTTCATTCTCTAGTGACCTTCCTTCCTCACGTAGGGTAGGTTTCGGTCCTTCAGATAGTCTCTAAGAATCCCCGCCAGATATTCTGGAACTAAAAAAGATTTTTCATCGCATCAAGGATATCCAACCATTTTGCGAAGTTGACAGGATTTCTAATACTCCGCGTCATCAACAATACCTACCCATTGGGTGACACAAATGTGTGCCTCCACCCGTTACACCACACTTACCAACTCCGCAACCGCATCAATGGTTGAGCAACCTGCTTGCAAGCTGTACTGCTGTAGAAATAAGTCCCATGGAGTGAGGATTACATCAGTGAGTCTTTCCTTGATGAGATTCTCGTGCACTTTCCCAGCCGTATACAGCATACATAACGGACGGTATGTGGATGGCTACTCCGAGTTCTTCTTCCCGTTGCTAATCAGCACGACCGTCACTATCTTCCTGTACTTCGGGAAGATCCATTGAACGTACTAAGCAGCAAGTCAAGGCAGAGGTGACAGAACATCTGACGAACCTCAGCCAGGAGGCCATCCTGCACAGGAGTCCCTTGTCTTCGTGACCAAAACTGCCTCGTCCAGTTTCGTGTACGTTGAGGCGAGCATTGAACATTTGTTTTGAACGGAATGTGCAGGGAAAGAGCCCGCACTATCTCGTCAAATTTTCTGCTTTAAGTAAGCAGAATCTCCGTAAGGTATCAAGGTTCTGTATGCCTACCTTGTATCCCAGGCCCCAGAGATCTTTGTTGACAGCGTCTATCAGATCTCGCAAGCAGCAAGCCTTTCTTACTTACGTGCATATCGAACTTACGACCATCCTTTATAAACATATGAATATCTAGCGCCAGCATCCATCATAATGTACGAGTATATGACAAAAACGATAGCCTACCACCGCTACCAGCATCTATCGAAAAACGATTTTGCAGGCGATCCGTAAGCGAATACTTATTCAGAGCGTATCACCTTCATGCCTTATTTTTGCAATTCTTTAGGATAATGGGATAAAACCCATTGGCCAGTACTACTAATGGAATTGTAATGGTTTAAAATTTTAATAGCCGTTACTCAAAAATTGAAGCTTCCAATTTTTCATGTACAATTACTTGTAATGGGATTCGAAAAGACAGTGTAATGAATATCTCCCACCCCGCATTTAAGTTCGTGGTCTATTATCGTTTGGTTTTGTTTAACTGGAATATTTAATCTAGTTTAGAATAGTTTTGAATCTTAATTCCTCAACTCTAAGATATCTTTTGTTTTCATTATCGGCACGCTCTACCGATTTTGTGGGCTTAAAGATTAGCTTCGATATATATATATATATATATATATATATATATATATATATATATATATATATATACATATATATATACATATATATATATATATATATATATATATATATATATATATATATATATATATACATATATATATATATATATATACATATATATATATACATATATATATACATATATATATATACATATATACATACATATATATATTGCACCCAAATTGCAAGATATGTATCTGTGATTCGTCAGACAGCCCAAGAAGTATGTAATTACTTATTGCGGCAATCACTGCGGGGATATTTTCAGGACATTACACGAAAATTGATACCTCTAAAACATGCATAATTGCTGCAAAACCTTACTCCTCCTTCAACGTAAAATGTCCCAGCCAACCAGATAAAACAAGAAAAACGATTTAATATCCACATTACGCGTATGTTATAAAACTTAGTTACTTACAATGCTTTAAGTTATAATACGTGCAAGTTCATCCTGAAGCTATAAAACCGTCTACTATATCAATGACATTATGCTTCGTTCCACGCCATTTTAAATCTTTTGTTTAACTGTATTGTTTCAATAGACTGCATCACATACGAGTAGTGTAGATGAAGGACAATTCTCCTAAATTGAGTCACATCCTTAAGTACATTTCGCTATTAAAAGGGATTCCACTCTTTGTTTAAGATCTTTGCGACACTAAACAGACACAAAGACGTCTAGACGTTAACTGCACATCCAACGATCTGAACAAACAGAACATATTGTTCTAGCTTTAAGGGAGTAAGGTATTTAAGCTACATACATGGTATCAGCTATTTCAAGTGCACATACGAGTATGTATTGACTGGTATACCGTCATAATTGTATATTTAGAACCACTGCGGATAAATTTCTAGTTCATATCCTAAAATTGATCTCCATAATGCATGTAGCTTTGAGCAGTGATAAGAAAATCCATAAAAAGTATGAATCCTCTTAATATACATCATGTTTCGTTACATGACAAAAACAACGATAGTGTATGGTGATGGTGAAGAAATTTTGCCTTTTTGTCGTGTCAGTAAATGGAGTGTAAAGATTAATATCGTTGGATGTGGTGTTAATCTTTCCTGAAGAATTGTCGTCTTGCCATTGCCACTGAACGGAGAACGCTTGAGATATAAAAACTAATCGTTTTTTATAAGAGTAGTAAATTCGATTCCCATACAATGTTGAGGGTTAAGATTCAGTGACTCGAAAACTGTAAATTTAAGAATGTGGCGCTTGGATAATAACTTAAGAAGGAGACAGAATGTAGGTTGGGAAAGGTTTCTAATCTAATGAATCTTATTAAATTCAAAATTTTTCAATTACTCGTACGTGATCCTTACAACTTCAATGATAATTCTTACTAGTGCAGTGTTTAGAAACAGATTCATTTTGCACATACTCGTTGATATGCAATTATACTTTATATTTATGTATATATATATATATATATATATATATATATATATATATATATATATATATATATATATATATTTATATATACATATACTACATACATATATAATATACAAGTATATTGCATATATAAGTCTGTTCATGCCATTGAAGCATTAAAAAATTCATATTATTTCACCAATATAATGTTCACGTCAGTGAACTTACTTTAAACTTAATTTGCTTACTCGCATACTTCATTTTCTTTAACGAAATTTGCATTAGTAAAGTTCATTCTAAAGTTTTCTGCAATAACGCAAAATTGTCAGTACTCATTAATTAAATCGCATAGCGAACAAAAAAATAAATTCTTCTAAAATGTAAATGAACTCTAAAGCATTAAGAATAGCTTGGACTATGAAACATGCCTCCCAATACATAGCATTATGGGATAGCTATGTTCATGAGCTATCAACAAATCAACTTGCTTTATATCAAGTCATCAAAAATGTAAAATTGTAAATTTGTATAAATAGCTTTTAAGTAAATTAAATAGGCTTTCGACTTCAACGTTTGTTTTACTTCTGATCAACCTCGTTTGACTCGGAATCTGACTAAAACATTTGGTCCGTCGAGCAAAGATTAAAATATACTGCGGCCTACTGTAGCTCCCTCCAAAACGCAATCAATGCTCCGGTTTCTTTTGAAGAATTTGGCAACCACCTAAAACAGTTTTGGGAAATTGAAGATATTACGGGAGAAAAATCATTGACTGCTGACAAAATACTAGCAGAAAAGATTTTACCGAGCATTATCAACGTACGGATTCTGGTCGATACATAGTAAGTCTTCCGTTTAAAGCCAGAGAAGAACTGCCGTCCTGTGAAACCACTAAGATTGCTCAAATACAGTTTCGCAGACTGGAACAGGCACTCATCTGAAATCCTGACCTATATGCTCAGAATAAAGAGTTTATCGAGAAATACTATAGGCAAGGTCACATGCGGTTAGTACAAACAAAAGATGTTGATACAAAACCAAGCAATTATTTGCCATCCCACGCTGTCGTGAAAAACAGCAGTTCGACTACCAAGCTTCAAGTTGTTTTCAACGTATCTCAAAAGGGAAACGGTGGAAAGGATTTGAATAATATTTTGTTAACTGGGCCACCCATTCAGCAAAACATTCTACATGTGCTCATGCGCTGGAAGCAGCATCGATACGTATTGGCGGCGGACACTGAGAAAATGTACCGCCAAATTTGGATCAATGAGGAGGATATGGATTTCCAACGGATACTCTGGCGTTTTAACCCAGAGGAACCTATCTGACATTATCATCTCAAAACCGTCACATACGGAACGTCCAGTGCACCATTTTTAGCCATCAGAACACTTCAACAATTAGCATCAGATGAGCTGTCAAGATACCCTGAAGCAGCTGCCGTGATTCTCAGAGATTTCTATGTTGACGATGTGTTAACAGGCGCGGATGAGCTGGAGACACTAGCTAAACTGCAAGCTGACTTGCGGTACGTCATGCATCGTGGAAGATTCCACTTATGAAACTGGACATCCAACCATCCCGATCTGCTGGAAAACACATTCCACCAGAGGACAGAAAGTCACAAATGTCGTTTGACATCTACCTTAAAGGAGCCGAAATACAGGACTGGGACTACAATGTCATCCTGGCGCAGACCATTTTACTTTTAAAATTAATCGAAACATTCCCAAGGATTTTACCAAGCGAAACATTCTGTCCGAAGTATTCAAGCTATTTGATCCACTAGGGTGGATGCAGCCATGTGTAGTCATTGGAAAAATCATTGTACAAAATCTATGGCTAATGAAGTGTGACTGGGATAATACTCTGTGAGAAGAGGATGTAGAAGACTGGCTTACTGTTCATAACCAACTACCAGTTTTATGCAAATTGAAAATTCTACGATGAATTGGCTGCTCCAATCAAAATCAGATACTTTGAGTATCAGCCTGGTTACATCAAAGGGAAAAGTGGCACCCGTGAAAACACGCTCCATACCCCGCCTAGAGTTGTGTGGAGCCCAGCTGCTAGTAGATCTGATGGATCAAGTGGTAAAAGCACATAAGTGGAAGCATGTTCCGAAATTCTACTGGACAGACTCTTGCATCGTGCTAGATTGGATTCGCAGCCCTGCATCTAAGTGGAAAGTATTTTTTGCTAATCGAGTAGGAAGTATTTAACGAAAGAGTAGTTCACAACAATGGCACCAAGTTGCAACTTAGGAAAATCCAGCCGGTTTTGCGTCTCGAGGTGACTTCCCAAAAGATCTCCTGAACTTAAATCAATGGTGGAATGGTCCAAGTTGGCTTAAGACGTTTACTATAAGATCTTGTTGTCTCACCACAGACGATGCGGAAAACCAATCCATCCATCAGGTTACACTAGCGATCGATAAATCAATCTTGGATCCAGAAATCCTAAGCCGCTTCTCATGCATCAGAAAACTGAAAAGGATAGTTGCATTGCGTCAGGGGTTTAGCCACAACATGCAAAATACATCGCTCAAATGGACAGGGGATCTCACCAGTGGAGAACTTAAAGATGCAGAAACACACTGCATTCGATTAGCACAGACTCATGCATTCCATGAAGAAATCCTACATCTTCAGCGATCAAATACAGTACCAGATAGTAGCAAATTAAGATACCTGGCTCCATGACTTGACACAGATGGTGTCCTACAAGATGGCAGACGAATCTACCATGCACTCATCGACGAAAAAAAGGAAGCATCCAGTCATTATTCCAGCATTAGCCCAGCTTCTCTTTAAAGAAACACATCTACAAACATTTCATGGAGGGTTCTTACTAACGTTAAGTACATTACGCTTGAATTACTGGATCATCTCTGGCGACACGAATAAACGAAGAATTTTTAAAAACTGCATAACATGCTTCAAGATGACAGCTTAATCGAATGAACAACTATTACCACCAGCTCGAGTCCGTTTTGAAAAACTATTTCTGGCGGCAGGTGTGGATTATGCAGGTCCGATCAACATACGCTGAAATACAGGACGGGGTTCAAAAACAGCTAATGTGTATATGGCTATATTTGTCTGCATGGCTACCAAAGCTTTCCACTTGGAGCTGGTATGGGATTTGTCGACCCTTACGTGCCTGGCAGCGATTCGCCACTTCATCACCAGGAGAGATAAATGCCGCACACTATTCAGCAAGTATGGCACCAATTTCGGGGTGCAGAGAAACAGTTCAAAGAAGAATACGCCAAGCTCGCACTGAGCTAGCTCAAGAAAACTTGGAGTGGAAGTTCATCCCTCCGGGTAGTCCGCCCTTTGGTGGCCTCTGGGAAGCCGGCGTCAAATCAATGAAGCGACACCCGTACAAGACAATTGGCCAGCGTATTTTGACGGTTGAAGATTTCAACACCTTTCTGGCTCAGATAGAAGCGTGTTTGAACTCTAGACCCTTAACCGACATAAGCTCAGACCCATCGGATGTGAGCGCTTTAACACCAGGTCACTTTCTTACGGGAAGCAACTTGTTTGAAATTAAAAGTGATCCAAGTGAATGTGACGCTACTCTACTCAAAAGATGGTGCAATATATGAAGCACTCGTTTTGGTACAGAAGGTCACGCGATTACTTGAATCGTCTTCAACAAAGACCAAAGTGGCTTACTCCTTGGCCCAATATCAAGAAAGGTGATATCGTGTTGGTAAAAACTGCCAACATACCATTGATGCAGTGGCCATTTGCAAAGGCAGTCACTACTCATCCCGAAGTGGATGGTTTAGTGAGAGTTGTAACTCTGAAGCTGAATGAAAAACGAACCAAACGAACGATAACCAAAATCTGCAGTCTTCCTTTCAACGATACATCGAACGAAATAGCCATTACTACAATCTCATCATCTCAACCAGCAGTGGATGTCTCATCACCCAATGCACCTACAGGAAAGGCACCTTCTTCATCATGCAAAAGAGGCTCAGCATACAAGTACCAAAGCGAACCCCTACATAAAAAAGGAAGATCAAAATCAGTCAGTCTGGCCACTATTGTACTTTCCACCCTGCTTGCACTAGGAAGCTGCCAAGCTCCAAGCTCATTTGCCGTCACTATCTCACCTTTAAAGGGAGGACTATACATCGAACATGTTTGAATAGCTAACCTTCTATGAGGGGCACTACAGCTACATTTCAAAGTGCCTTTGGCTGATCTCAAACTCAACGAGCAAAATATTGGGAAAGTCAACGAAAGTATGCAAACAATGTGTAAGTCCGCTCAGAAAGTAAATGACCAAATTCACTGTTGGGATCTGTATCAGCATATTTCTGAGTTATGTCGAGAATCCATAGACCGCATAAGCACACTTCGTTTCCTACACACTTGGCTACTTGGACAAATGCTGACTTCATTATTTGGTATGAATGACGAAGTCATTAAGGACATTAACGACCTTAACGGGAACCAAGAAAAATTAAAACAGCCGGTTCTAAAACAAGGGAAGTTGTGCGTAAAGCAACAGCTACATTGAATTCAACAGCTTCTAGAATCAACATGAAGCTGTCACGATTTTCAGAGCAACTACAACAAGGCTTGAATGAAAAAAATAGATCGAATGAATGGTTCAACAAGATTGACCACAAGCAGCTCATTATCCGTTTTTAACGCTCTATCAACACGCGGGAAACTATATTTCTGACGTGTTCCACAAGTACGACGTGTTCCATAAGTTCTGCGAAAAATTTACAAGAAGTCCGGAATATGGGAATGCTTAAAACTAGCAGACCTAGTATCAGCTATCTACAACCTACAACCACTTCTAACAACACATTTAGAAATAGTGCACGTCCCATCAACAAAAGTCACAACCACTTATGAAGGAGATTACCTCCAACTCACTGGTAAACTTACAATAATTGACAACCGTAAGTACGACTTTGTCAAGGCTTCAGCAATTCCCATTCAAGAACATGCAGACATCTTTACTACTTTCGATATTAAATCTACTATGCCCGGAATCAACTACAATGACGAACTTTATCTCGACACTACAGGAAACGACATATTCAACGCAATGAAAATTAATACCAACCACTACTTGCTTTCAGCAGCTCCGCTCATCGACATCAAGATACGACCAAATTGTATGATCCGTGAAATCTACAATTCCTGTACAGGGAGCCCATGTCCAACTAAGACCTTCAAGCTGTTAAAACCTGTTTGAAAACAATTAACAAGCCCTAACTCGTGGACCTTTGCTACACCCAATCCAACACCAGCATATAGTGTATGCCAGGGTACGAGATCAAACATTATACTATACGGAACCGGAATACTACGAGTGACACCAGAATGCACCATCTCAACAGCCAAATACATCCTCATTCCACAACTTTACCAAGATGTCGAATTTCCAGTTTACGTCACATCATTTACTCCCACTCGAAACATAACTGAAACTCCAAAAATTATATTTCACCTTAACACTTCAACTTTAGTCCCAACGACAAATGAATTCTCGGCACTAGTAAACGAACAACAAGACGTCCTCGCATCCATCGAGAGTTCCCATTGGGAGGTGATCCAACATCATGGGATGACTGCAGCCGTCACAATTGTAACTAAAAGTCTTCTACTAGCTACTTGCCTACTATATGCGAAAGCGATAGTGCAGAACCATCCAGGGGGAAAACACGCCATCACGAAGCAACTGGTTCGACGAACATCAAATTTAGAACTAGATCACTTTAGGGGAGGCGGCAGTGTTCATGCCATTGAAACATTAAAAAATTCATATTATTTCACCAATATAACTTAATTTGCTTACTCGCATGCTTAAAGTAAAGTTCATTCTAAAGCTTTCTGCAATAACGCAAAATTGTCAGTACTCATTAATTAAATCGCATAGCAAACAAAAAATTAATTCTTCCAAAATGTAAGTGAACTCTAAAGCATTAAGAATAGCTTGGACTATGAAACCTGCCTTCCAATACATAGTATTATGGGATAGCTATGTTCATGAGCTACCCATCAACAAATCAGCTTGCTTTATATCGAGTCATCAAAAATGGAAAATTGTAAATTTGTATAAATAGCTTTTAAGTAAATTAAATAGGCTTTCGACTTCAACGTTTGTTTTACTTCTGATCAACCTCGTTTTAGTCGGAATCTTTGACTTAAACACAGTCAATAAAAAAGCCGAGCTTGATGTTGATTCTGGAGACCACCGATCTTATCTGATAGAGCCAACTAAGATGTCGGCATTGCGCAGTTTGATTGAAGGATGAAGCGTATTAAGATCTGCCGCCTAGAGTCCTTAACACTGCAGACTCAACCATATGCATCAAAGCGGGATAAGTCATCGGCAGCTGCCAGCTCATTTCCACCATCACCTCCTTGGAAGCTACTCACGACCATCATTGGAAAAAGGGGCAATACATAGATAACGCCCGGAAATTCACGTCTGCAATATTGCAGCAGACCAAATTGCCAGTACAGCTATTCAAGCAAGCCTCTGATCTGGTGACCAAGTACAGTGACACCTTCACAACAAGCCCGGATAATCAAGGCCGAACGAATATGGTAACTCACGTCATAGATAAACAGGGAGCCAAGCTAATTCGACAAGCACCGAGACGTCTTCCTATAGCCAAAATAGGAAAAGTGAACACACTGATATTGGACATGAAATAACAAGGTGTTATCGAGCCTTCTGTCAGTCCATGGGCCGCACCAGTAGTTCTAGTAAAGGAAAAGGATGGTAACACTCGTTTTTGGGTCGACTATAGGCAGTTTAACGACGTCACTAAGAAAGATTGTTATCCATTTCCACGTATCGATGACATCATGGACACTTTGGCCGACGCAAAATGGTTTTCTGCACTCGATCTCAAGAGTGGCTACTGGCAGGTAGAAATTGACAAGAAGGACCGAGAGAAGACCGCATTTTCAGTTGCGATTTGATTGTGGCAATTTGTGGTGGTGTCATTTGGGCTTTACAATGCTGCAGCCATCTTCAAACGCCTGATGGAAACCGTCCTACAAGGCCTAACCTGGAAGACCTGCTTGGTTTACCTAGATGACATCATTGTTATTGGGAGAACCTTCGAAGAGCATCTGCGGAACTTAGAAGAAGCATTCTTCCGATTGCGACTGGCAAATCTGAAACGTATTCCCGACAAGTGTACCTTTTTCGCAGCTGAAGTAAAATACCTAGGACACATTGTATCAGCAGAAGGAGTCAAAATAGACCCTGAGAAAATTGAAGCCGTGAAAAGCTGGCCAGCACCAAATAACGAGCGCCAACTGGGTCTGGCGAACTACTATCGAAGGTCCGTCAAAGATTTTGCTAAAATAGCTATCTGGAATGAACAATGCCAGGCAGCCCTTGAGACCTTGAAGGAGAAGCTGTGTGAATCACCCGTGCTGGCATATCCAAAACCCGGAAAAATGTTTGTAGTTGACATCGATGTGAGCAACGGTGGCATTGGTCCTCCCGTATTACAGTTGAGTTCCCTCAAAAAGTGAGAGGAACTACTGCGTGACCAGGAAGGGGCTATTGGCTAGAATAGAGGCCACCAAGCAGTTCCAAAAGTACCCATATGGCCAGAAATTCATTCTTCAAACAGTCCAGCTAACTACAAGCATTGACGACGGATGTAGGAGAAGGAGCCGCCCGTTGATCTGCAAGTGATAACGGCCGAATTCTATGATGGTTGGTCATCGGAGGAGATTCGAAATGCCCAGCTAGCCGATGAAGACATCGGACCATTACTCGTATGGAAAGAGACAGCTGGGTAACATGAGTGAAAGGGCGTTTCGATGCACGGCACCCCCTGAAAAGCTATTGGGCACAATGGAACTCCCTTCAGGTGGAGAGTGGCGTACTCAAGCGGAAATAGGAAACCGTGGATGAAAGCTCCTATAGGATGCAAATTATACTTTGCGAAAGCCGAATCCACGATGTGGTTGAGGAAACGCATGAAATCGCGGGAAAGGTTTTACTGGCTCCACGCTTGAAAAGACGTAGAGGACGGGTGTCGTAGATGCACGATTTGCGCTTCCATCAAAGGTCCAAAGCGACGACTGAGAGGACAAATGCAAATATATAACGGACGGCTACCGTTTGAAAGGATTGCTGTTGACATCGCAGGACCCTTTCCTGAATCTGAATGGGGAAATCGATATACACTGGTTGTGGCCAATTATTTCAGCAAGTGGTCTGAGGTCTACCCAATTCCCAACCAGGAAGCAACTACTGTAGCCGAACAGTTAGTATTAAATTGGGTCAATAGGTATGGCGTACCTTGTGAACTACATCTGGATCAAGGCCTAAACTTCGAGTCACTAGTTTTTGGTGAAATGTGGAAGCTACTGGGAATACGGAAAACCAGGACGACATCGCTGCATCCCCAATCCGATGGAATGGTCGAACGTTTCAATGGCACACTCAATAAACACCTGGCCAAGATGGTTGACGAGAACCAAAGGGACTGGGACCGGCACATCCCATTATTCTTGATGGGGTGTAGAGCTGCCGAACATGCATCAACGGGTGAAGCTCCAGCCAAAGTCATCTTTGGTAAGACTTCATAAGCCGACAGCCAAAATCAAAATCGTGCACCTGGATCGTCTTGACCCAAATTACATCCAGGAAGACTTAACTACTACCGACGACACACCTTTTCGGGGTGAAAAGAACTGAGCTGGAGGCAGTGTTACATGCCCACACAAAGCTGCGAACTACTGTCACAATTGTTAGCACAACTGTTAATAGCATCATCGTCAACCTTGATTGAAAAGAAGTAATCAAGAAAAGTAAACGAATGACGTCGAAAGCATGTACTCGAAAGCACAAGAATGGGCTAAGTAGACACATGATCAATATCTGAAAGTGACGTCACATTAAATATTCAGAATTGCTTGAACATTCCAGGCAGTTCTCGTCAGAATATTCGCCAATATACGAGAAATGGATTGAATGACTAGAGACCTTATATAAAGCCGAGCTGAATGAATGGGGGATAGAGTAGTAGTAAAAACTACGATAGTAAGACGATAAGTGTACAGCGCAAATTGAAGACGATATTGATTGATGGTGAAGGAAAGGATTTTCGTGATATATTTGAAGACAGTTGAAACATAAGCAGATAATACAAGTTAAAAGTAAATTTGTAAAGAAGACGAAATTAATTATTGTGCATTCTTAGTAAATAAACTCTAACTTAATTCCAATTAAGACAGTGTGTTTTCACTTTCCTGGAACATTAAACTTATCGACCGTGAAGCATAACACGCGACAATTCTATTGTCTGGGTATGTAATTATTGTTGCTGTCTATTATAATTGTTGTAATCCGTGTAGTTATCCTCTTCTAAGGATGGTCGCAAAGTACAATCGCCACGCAGTGACTTGGAGAAGAAACGCTATTCCAAAAAGCGGGAGATGTTCTGAAAAGAATACAATCTGCATGCGACTCCCCGAAAATCAGCTAAGCAGTAAAGATCGGGCTCCTTGAGCTAGAGGAGCTCCTAGACCACATAGTGCATTATCAGAGGAGCTGGTTAAAGGCCGAAGATGAGCAGAAGGCTACAGAAGCGCTGGGGGTGCTGGGTTTTCCAGGAAGCCCTAGCCAAGGCAAAATCAGAACTTCGATGACCCGCATCCTGCAGCTAAACCTACACCGCAGTTCAAGCGCCCAAAATCTGCTTGAGCAGTTTGCAAGGAGCATGAAAGCTGACGTTATGCTGCTGAGTGAACAACACCATGATAAAAGTCCTGCATCATGGTATCCTGAGGAAACTGGTACTGCTGCCATCTGGGTTCCGAATAGTGATTTCCAAGCGGAGAGTTTTGGATGGGGGGATGGTTTCGTGTGGGTTCGGTGTTCAAGGACCACCTTCCTTAGTGTGTACCCAATGCAGAACGAATCGATATCATCTTTTCAAGTCAGGCTCAATGCTCTGGAGGGCGCTGCCCCGAACGCAGAGGGCAACGTGCTCGTTGGGGGAGATTTCAACGCGAAAGCAATCGAATGGGGCATGCCTCAAACAGATCCGTGGGGAAAACGAATCCTGGAAATGGTGGCCAGGATGGCGCTTGTCGTACTAACCACCGGAAATACGCCGACATTCCACCGTATTGGCTGTGAATGAATCCTACCAGACGTGACATTCGCCTTGGAGTCCTTAGTACGGAGGAAACACAATTGGAAAGTACTAGAATTATGTTGTCTCCCGACGTCCGTGCTCTCGGCTTTCTACAACTGGGTAGGAGATCGGAAGAATGGACGTCACGAGGTTCGTCGGGGTGCTCACAGCAGGTGAGCCGCTGCAGGGAGCTTCGGAGGGGACCAAAGAATTGGCAGCTCAAGACGTGCTGAACTCAACTATGAGCATCATGACGACTGTTTGCAAAGCTTTTACGCCCTACCGAAATCACCAGCACGGCAAACCTCCAGTGTACTGGTGGTCAATTGAAATCGCTGAAAAGCGAAGGGCGTGTCACAAGCTTCGACGTGAGGCTCAACGGGCGCGGAACCGTGACGAGGCATGCACCTGGGTGGCAGCATATAAGTCGGCCAGGAAAGGCCTTGTCAAATTGCTTAACAATAGCAAGGCTCGCCGGGACTGAAGGAGGCAGTCCTTTCATTGAGAGTGAGGAAGGCTCCAGGTCCAGATGGTGTTCCGGCTGATGTGCTGCGGATTGTCTATCACCATTGTCCTGACTTGCTACTCAGCGCATTCAACGCTTGCCTACGGGACGGGGTTTTCCCCGGTACGATGGAAGGTGGCAAGGCTCAAGCTGATCAGCAAGGGGAAGGGAAATCTCAAATCGCCGTCCGAATACCGCCCGTTATGTATGCTAGACACTGATGGGAAAGTGCTGGAGAAACTCATCAAGGGAATTCTCAGTGACGCGACTCGTGCTGCTGGGGACCTATCTCCTCGGCAGTACCGCTTTAGAGCAGGACGTTCTACCATTGATGCGATTGTATATGTGGTGAGCGCGGTTCAAAAGTCAGAGGTCCTGTTGGTGACACTCGACGTCAGGAACGCCTTCAACTCCGCTAGATGGGTGGATATTCTAGATACGCTGGAAAACCCTTTTCAAGTTCCAGAATATCTCTTGTGGGTTTTTAGGGACTCCCTAAAAGACCGAAGCCTGCTCTACCACACTACACAGGGCCAACGAAGGATGGAAATTACATCGGGTGTTGCGCAGGGATCTATTCTTGGTCCAGACCTGAGGGAACGTGTCTTACGATGGGCTACTGAGACTGGAGATGCCAGATGAGTCGCGCTTGATCGGCTAAGCGGATAGTGTTGCGGCTCTGGTCACTGGACGCACCGTTGAACAAGCGCAACTTAGGCTAGGTATGCTAATGCGCCGAGTGAGAGACTGGATGACTGCTCGCGGGCTCAGTATAGCACTGGAGAAAACCGAAGTGGTCATCTTGACAAAAATAAGAATCCCTAGAGTAAGAATGATCAGTATTGGAGACTTGCGAATCAAATCGAAGCCACCGGTGAAGTACCTGGGTCTACTGATCGACTCAAAGATGAGTTTCTCTGAGCGAATCAGGACAACGGCTGAGAAGGCCGCTTCAGGAGTATCGGCTCTGCGTTGACTTATGGCCAACGTTGGGGGGCCCAGCCCATCAAGAAGACGCTTTTGATGAGTGCTGTCGGGTTAGTGCTACTATATAGAGCAGAGGTATGGGGTGACGCTCTCAGTAATGAGGTTTACCGTAAACGCCTGGCACAGGTACAGAGAAGAGGAGCGCAGAGGATTGCATCTTCGTCATCTGTCGGCCTCCTTGCCAGACAGCACCGCTCTATTTATCTGCGTCGAAACGAGGGTGCGAGGGAAGAGGTTGTCCGTGAGGAGAGACAGCGCTCACTTGGCGATTGGCAGCAGTCTTGGGTGAATTGTGCGAAGGGAAGGTGAGATGACTTCTATCTGACCCAGCTTTTGAGCGGCCATAGGTGTTTTCAGTCTTACCTGCCCAAGATTGGTAAGTCACGGAGAGGAAGACAATGCCTGCCACACATTTTTTGCGTGCACAAAACTGGACAGGCTGCAAGGAGCCCTCTACAGGGAGATGGAAGAGCTTACCCCAGATAATATAGTCGCGGTGATGTTCGAATCGGTTGACAAATGGAACCACGTGGCACATTATGCTCGGGCAGTCCTAAAAGATAAAAGGGACTCACAGCAGCCGGGGCGCTGGAGCTGGCGAATCGCTTGTCTGGCACTTCCTCTTCCCGTCTCCTCTCCCGCTAGAAGAGGGATCCCTCAGCTTGAAGGCGCCTCATGGCGTAACAAAACGAGACCTGGCCCGAAGTAATGTGTCAAACGGTTCCAGGCTTGGCTATCAGGTTGTCAGGGGAGGTGTTTAGTGGGTAGCCCGGTCGCCTTTTTGCGAACATGGGAGTCCCACACTCTGTGCGTAAATGGGTGTTCACCTCCCTACCACAACACAAAAAAAAATTGTGATTGTTGTGGATCACAATGATAATAATGATCTTTCGCCAATATACTAAACATTTAAACAATTGATTTCCTTAAGTTAACGGCATAGTGAATTGAAATTAATATTATTTCTAATTTTTATCTGTCTTGAAAATTTATTTAACGCAGTCTGAGCGAGTCTTCCAGGGTAAATTCAACACTACCAACAAGTTTGCTTGCGGAAAAATAATATTTGATCCGCGCCGTTTTGTAAATTATTTACTTCGGAAGCAGTGTGTTGTGTCCCTGTAAAAAGCTTACCATTAGCAAACCCTTAAAATTCATTTAAGAAAATCAAAAAATAATTTTATCTTATTTTTTCAACGGCAATTCTTTTTACACTATAAGTTCACTTGAAAATCAAACATGGGAGACATAAATAACAATTTATTGACTAATATTTGATCCTAATTTTATCACAGCAAAATGTTGAGAAACACTGATCAGATATTTAATTCTTAAGCCTTCTTTAATAAGAACATGACAGATGCGACATTATTCATTCTTCGCTGTCTGATTGTCATGTTTTCTGCTATGTAGAATTGGTACCCATACTTTTCGCTCTGCAAAGATACACTTGTTGTTCGACCTGACTCACAGCAGTCACACTCTCATGGTAGGGTCACGAGAACTCATTAGCAGCATCCTTGGATGTGTTCACAAAACAAAATGAACGTGCTCGCCATTTCCTTCAAGCACAATCAAATAAAACTGACCCGGACAAAATCTTTTATTGAGGCGGCACAGAAATAGAAAATTAAAGACCATATCCCATTGGCCATAGGTAGCGCACCAAGAGCCAGGTGAATCAGCAGTTAGGCCGGGATTCGTGAAGCTGCTTTGATTAACCTCAATGGGTGGTTCCCGTGCCCCAAGTCGATTATTTATTTGTTCATTTCTCACATTATCATTTTGAAAATTAAATCGATTTGGTGCAGGTCTCGAGACACATTGAGAAGTAAGACATTAAAATTAGAAATATCCGATGGTCATTGAATTTGGAGAAACTCTAATAGGGTTGATTATTCCTTCACTAATGAAAATTGATTAAATACCTGCAAATCATCTATTTCGCCAATAATGCCAATTACAAATCGACCTTAAATTGTTTCTCAAATGTAATTCATTGTTTGGTTTATTTCGCAGTACAAAAGATGTGATCCAAGACAAAGCATTCAAAGCTGATAATTATATCAGAAATCAATCTCTTCACAATATCGATCCGAGTTTGTGACTCCTCAAAGTCAGCGCTCGAGTGGGTAATTGAATTGAATATCTCCAAGTCTGCAGTCGGCGAGAGTCGATGTTGATTTGATGATTGGGCAAATTCGATGAAGTCCAATCACCGAACTTGTGAATTAGATGATGATTCGTTAGAATCGTATTATGATTAGGGAAAAACTGTTTTTAATAATTTCCAAGAGGGATCTGCTTGTAATGGTAACGACGGCCATCATCAAAAGAATGTGCTCCAAGACGATTGGCAGGTGTACAATGTTGAGAGCTACTTGGACAGAGTGAAGTAGTTTTTCGAAATAGAATGAAGTGGCTGTTTGGAAAATTTCAAACGTGCACTCACCTGTATTTATCTAGAACGATTTTTATTGCATATTTCGTCAAGACGAACAGGAATACGAGCTTACATAAGAACATGTGTACGCGCTAGCAAGTATGGATGGGCTGGTCGATTAGCTAAGCATGATGAACTGCTTCAGCCGAAACATCTTGAATATTAAGAAGCTTCCTTTCGTGGTTATTTAACGATGGTTTGAATTTCATGATTATTACTTGTCTGGAAATCCCATTGTTTTGAGAATGTGCTTCCTCTTGAAGTCATTTAAAGACCCTTACGACTTTTATAACTAGAAAACCGATAAATAGATATGTAGTTAAGAAGACGTCACAATTAAAATTATACAAATATAGAAAAGCGTGCTGTGGTGTTGCAATATGCAAAACATTGGAGTCTATATACTAGCAGAGGAATCATTTCTGATTCCTTAATCTAAACCTACTAACATTAATATTGAAGATCTTAATAAACTCATTGTCCTTCAATTATTATCTCTCAAAAGAAAATGCATTGTAAAAGTTATTTTAGTCAATAAATTTGTCCATTTGATATCAGTAGGTCAATTAAAATTAAATTATTTTCTGAGGATTCCGGAAAAAGTGGTGTAACACCATATTTTGTAAACTGCACTTGTTTTGTCATTATATTCGAGCACTTCAAAAACTGTTTGGTGAAAACCCTACTCAGATGACTATCTCAATACATATATTAGTCATAAAAACTACCTCTCTCTCCCACTCTGTGTAAAACTATGCATTGAAATTGTATGCTAATGACAAGTACTTAATTAAATTTAAATTTGAATTTTTACTCAAAAAACTACCTGGATTAATTGAATACCCTCCCAATTTACATTAACCCTAAAATGCATTTTGTATCATAAATGATACAAACTGGAAAAAATCAATATTAATCGGCATAGAATATCACTTTCATCACAACGCTAATTTCATCATATTTGTAGCAAAGCGCTCCAACCATTTTGCATCAGACTGTAAAGAGAAATGCGACAATGATAACGGCACTTCTGATTTTGCGAAGAAATGGCACTTATTAGCTCATCAGTGGTTTTGGTCGTGCTTGTTTGATTTTGTTTAGGTGTTCGTAATCAGGGGCGTAGCGATGGGGGGGTGTGGGGGGGGTGTTACACCCCCCCCAAATATTTTGGAAGTCGGCATTTTCACAATTTATAATAATATATTACCGAAAATTCAGCCATGAAATATTTCTTTTCAGGAAATTTTTCAACTTTGAACTTCACCTAACTTAATTTTCATTTGTATAGCCTACCAAAACTCAAAATAAGCAATTTTTGTAAGTAATTTCAATTATATACATGAACATAGCTCCTCTACAGTCTTATACCTCTATGGTAACAACTCATCTGATGGGCCATGTCATATGCATTGAACGAATAATATATCATTTACTCTTCGCTATCTAGAGACTACCGCTAGTCCGTAGGGATGTTTGTGGCGCGGCGTCCATAGAAAGACATATAATTTTTGAGTGCTTCGAAGGTTTGCAACTGAAAACAACTGAAAGTGAAATGCCTTGAGTATAATCATTTTGCAAATCACACATTTTTAGTATTTTTCTTTTGTAAACTCGATAAACATGTGCAAATTAGTTCTAGGTATAAAAAATAGTGCCTTATTAGACAATAGATTCGATTAAGTGGCTTGGTAGAAGAGAAGAGAGGGAAAAGAATAGATCAATAAGGTTAATCATTTTTTGAGACTATTTTCAAGGTAAGTCGTAACTTTAATTTAAAATGAAATCACAACTACACAACTCACTATTATATCGAATCATTTTAGTAGAAGTAAAACACCAAATCAGTAAATTATTGTTTCAATATAAATTCTGCTTTTTTATTTTGCTGAGATTAAAATTTGATTTTGGTGAAAAAATACTAAATTTTTCTTCGTTTTGAATAAACTTGATAGATATTTACTTTTACGATATTCAAACGCAGCTACTTTGAAAGTAACTTTAATGTTTCAATCTGTAAATTTCATTTTCGTGATAAATGTAATACCTACGCATCTAGTAGAAATCTTTTCACTTAATGCAATGGAAACATTTGTTCATAGGTTTTATAATAATGTCAAAACCACTAAGGAAAAGGATGAAAGTAGAATGTGAAGATTGTGGGAGTCAGTTTGACGATGACTACAAGTCTCGACATGAAATTTCTAAACATAATGGAAAATATGTTAGAGTCAAACATGTCGGAGCTCCATCAAATCCATTCGAAGCCTCTAAAAGAAAAATTGTACCTTCAACAATTCCATCATCAAATAGTCATACTGTAGTTGCTGTTATAGAAGAGAATGTTGCTAAACTACCTGCAGATGATTTAGAGCAGCAATTGGCTGGAGCCAGCAAACCCGTTATTTCAACGACAATTTTTCCTGTGCAACAAAAGATAGGACAACGACCATTTTCACTATCAGCATCCACACGATTACCACCCTCACCTCCAGTGACACTACCGCCATCGTCGCCAGCTTCACCCAAATCTCCTTTACAACTTTCACCGCAACAATCAAATGAAGTACCATTACCTAAAGAAGCTGAGGCTGATCCGACTTGGATCAATTTTTCCGGTAAGGTAGCAGAATTTCTAAGTAACTTTGAAAGAGTAGGTGAACTTTTGAAGAATGTGACAAGTGATGCAGCTCCGAATGTAAAAGCGTTTTTTATCGATATGATCGATAGTTTGACCCACATCCACGAAGAAAGTGAGGAGTTGCTGCAATTAGCAAAAAAAGAAGAAGAAAAACTGTCATCAAAGACTTTTGATCTGCATATTGTGAGTGAAAGTTTCATAAACCATGATCCTGGAAAAAGGGGAAAAATATCAACCACCAATCAGCGAAGATTTTTAAGTTCGCTAGGACCATACCAGCCGAAACTTGCCATTTATCCAGTGAATCCAGATATTCCTACCAATAAACAATGCCGTTTTAATCCAGCATGGTATAATGAGTTCCCATTTTTGGAATATAGTCCTTACAAAGATGCAGCGTATTGCTTCGCTTGTTTTTTGTTTGCCGAGGGAGCTAGAAGGGCTCACGGTAGTAAAGAGTGGACGTCAGTAGGTGTTCGCCAGTGGCATAAAATGAAAAGTAGAGGTCAGAATAAAGAAGGAAAACTAGTTCAGCACTTCACTTCAGAATCTCATCGTGCATCTTTAAGTGACTACTGTAATTTCATCAACGAAGGAACCCATATCAATGTATTCTTAGATAAATCTTTGCGGCAGAATAAAATTAAAGAAGAGCAGGAGAAAGAATATCACTTAAAGGTTCTACAAGTTTTGCTTGATGTAACAAGAACTTTGGGGAGAACTTTCGTGGTCACGAAGAATCGCCAGAAAATAACAATGGAAATTTTTTACAAATTGTTTCTTTGATTTCGCGACATTGCCCATTGATGAACAAATGGTTAAATGAAATCTCTAAAAGACCACATCATGTAACGTACTTGAGCCCCACTACCCAAAACGAATTCATCGATTTACTGGGAGCTAAAACTCAAGAAGCCATCGTTGCCGAAATTAATGAAGCTGGTATCTTTTCTGTCATGGCTGATACAACTCCTGATTTGTCACACCAAGATCGATTAGCCATCAACATTCGGTATGTGCTCCCAACAAACGATGGACCTGTACCTGTTGAACGCCTTCTCAAGATGGATGTTATTCTAATGAAAAAAACTGGTGAAGAACTGGCAGAAAAAATTGTAGTGGCTCTTCAGTTATTGGGGATTTCAGTGAAAAATATCGTTTTTCAGTCCTACGATTTTGCGGCCAACATGAGTGGAAAATATAATGGCACGCAGAAGAAATTATCTGAAAAATGTTGTAAAAATATTCCCTACGTTCCGTGTGAAGCTCATCGAATCAACGTTTTTGTAGAAACATCTTGCAAACAAAGTGCTCTAATTAATGATTTCTTTAACGTTTTAGAAGCTTTGTATGTTTTTTTCTCAGGAAGTACGAAACGTTTTCAAAATCTTCGGGAAGAGTTGAAAAGTATTGAAAATTCATTGCAACTGAAATGTTTATCGAAAACACGCTGGACTGCTAGAGCTGAAACGGTAAAAGCTGTATAGATTTCATTCGGAGGCATTGTACATGCTTTGGAAAAAATAACACAAGGTTCAGAAAATTTTGATACTAAATCACGTTCTATGGCTGCCGGTTTACTCAAAAAAATTCTAGATTTTGATTTCATTCGCTCATTATATTTTTGCAAGAATGTAATGTTTAAAGTTAAAAATTTGACAGAAAATTTGGAAGCTAATGAATTAAATGTCATTGATGCTTTATTGTTAATTCAAAGTACTTCAGCGTCACTACAGCAAATGAGCGCTGACGACGACCAAATCAATGCATTGATAGAGAGCTCAGTTTTATTTGCTAGAAAATTGCAGATTTGTCCAGAAAATGATTTTTCAAGGCATCATAGAACTCGCTATGTCTCAAAAAAAATTGATGAGAGTTCAGAAAATGCTTGTCATTTCGAGTTCAAAACATTTTACAGGAAGGAATTTAAAATTGTGCTTCATGTTTTCACATCTGCCATTCATGATCATTTGCATGAATCTTTATCAACGTTAAAACCGATTCAGGAAATTTTTAAAATTCCCGTTCATAGAAATAATGTCACTGTTGAATTGATAAAATCAATTCGACTATTAGAACCAGAATTTTTTAAAACTGAGCCAGAATGTTTGCTTGCTGAGTCACAAATTCTATTTGATTCGTGTGAGAAATGCACAAATTTTGCCGATGTTTCTAAAATTGCATTCAAATTGAGGAGTGCAATACCACTTGCTTATAAAATGATTTGTTTTGTTTTAACTGCTCCTGTAACATCAGCTTCTTGTGAACGTTCATTTAGCAAACTGAATATAGTTGTCTATCATCTACGGACGACAATGGGAGATGATCGTTTGAATTCTTTGATGTTGCTTTTTTCTTCGAAAGATAAAGTAGATAAACTGAACCTTCGCGAAATTATTGAAAAATGGTCTCTATTGAAACACCGCAGAGTTAAAATATGAATCTTTTATTTAGTATTCGATATAAAGCTACAATACTTTTAATTGTTCAGTGTATTGTTTTTCGTTTTTGTATATTTTCAAATAAATTGATTTTACTATCAACTATTTAGATGTCTTCATCATTATTTTTTGTTTTCAAAGCGTTCTTCTAGGCAATGAAAGTTCATTTCCTTTCTCGTTATTTCATTTTACATGCAAAACCTATGCAATGTTTTCCAGCAAGTCGGCAAATAAGTGAGTGTCACCCCCCCAATTTCATGACCTTCGCGACGCCCCTGTTCGTAATCGACCCTAAGTTTTGAAAAAAATTAATAATATTTGTGAATATCTCCCGATTGTGTCAGTGATAAGAAAAAAAGCAGTGCTTTTGATGTAAGTGGGACTTTTGTGGTATGTATCAAATATGTTACAGTGGTCTTTGCTTTATATTTAGAATGAACCTTGGTGCAAACGAAAGGCCCCTGAAGCCGCATGAGCTGCAGTTTATAATTGACAATGGGCTTTTTCAGACGCAGCGTTAAAAGTGAGCGTTAAACAGGTTAGATGGGCAAGAAGAGTGAGAGGCATTGAGGGGACCTGATGGTAAAAACAAGCCAACATTTTGTAGGGTGAACGAGCGTAACGCACATACACAAACGCATTTTGTTGATCATTTGGTGGGGGAAATTTTATACGAACGCCGGTAATCATTCCGAATTGAACATTCGGTGAAGAAGGTAGTCGTCATGAAACGATTGCCTTTCTTTAAATTGCGTACAAAAATGGATGCGTGGACGCGAGAAGCTACGCGTCATTTAATAAATTTATAAAAGCGGAGGCCATGTTCAATTTCAGGAAACAACACGACGAATATCTCGATTTCAATAAAGTTAAATTGCCTATTGTAAATCCATAGAAAATTAACAGTACGCATAATCTTTATAGAATCGCATTATAATATGCCAGTTGACAACACAACAAGAAAAATATGCGACTTAAAAAGATATTCAAATTTGGAATATATTTTTCAGAAAGCGGAAAAACACGGAGGTTCTAATAAATCCAATAGATCGACAAACTTTAACAATCATAAAATACATTTTTCATTCCAGTTTTTGTTACCTCGTGCACAATTCAAGGCTAAAACATCAATTCTCAATCGCTTATCTCTCTGTCTTCGCTTTTATGTTGTCCGCACGACGTTTAACGATCAAATGATCCTTTTGACACATACACTCGCAAGACGTGTATCGTATACAAAAATAGGTTGGCTGAACTATGCAACGTGTAAACATAAGGGCGTAAGCGCGAAACCTGTTTGGATATGGGATTTTACCATTCCCGTGTGAAAGAGCCCAATTGGGATGTTAGCGAAGATGAATTCGATCATTCTGAAGATGAAAAAAACTTCGATATCGAAAACATTCCAATTGTTTTTTGATTATGAATTAGAAGAGGAAGTAAATGTGACTGAAAATGAACGTCTGAATCAAGAATATGATGAACGTGAATTGCAAAATTATAAAGATTCTTTCAAAAATATAATTTGGAAGAAAAAAAACCTTATATTAAATGAAGAGCAAAAGCAGTTCAGAGGAGGCAGTAATCTGCCTTTATCGGTATCGACATTAGAAAGTCCCTACGATTATTTCCGATACTTCTTTGATGATGAATTAATCAATTCAATTGTATAAGAGCCCAACGTATATGCAAAGCAGAAAGATATAGGTACTACAAACCATTTCAAGGCTGCAGATGTAAAAAAAATATTTGGGGGTATGCACATTCATGTCTGTTATACACTTACCCAATATAAGATGCTATTGGACAACAAAGCTTGGAGTGCCACATATCAAAGAAACGATGAGCCTAAAGCATTTCGAGAATGTGAAGAAATTCCTACATTTCAACAATAATTCAAAAATGCAACCTAAGGATAATGACGATTTTGATCGATTGTTTAAACTTCGGCCTGTTTTGGATTATTTAAACGCTAAATTTGCAAGCATACCATGCGAACAATATTTGTGTGTGAGCAAATATTTTCAACAAAAACGAAGCAATATCTCAAACAATATTTGCCGATGAAGCCCCATAAATGGGGTTTCAAATTTTTAGTTTTGAGCGGCGTCAGTGGATATGCTTATAACTTTGAAATATATATGGGATCCAATATAAAGACACTACCAACAGAGCCAGACTTGGGATATTTTCCTAATGTTGTAGTCCGGCTTCTTCCAAACGTCCCAAAAAACCAAAATTTTCGAATTTTCTTTGATAACTTTTATTCGACGATACCTTTGATTTCCTACTTATCTTCCATGGGTATATTTTCTTTAGGGACAATAAGAAAGAATAGAATTCCTAATTGTAAATTGCCTACTGCCACTGACACAAAAAGGATCCAAGAGGCAGTATTTATGAATTCGTTTCTAATGCAAATGGCACAGATATTACAACTGTTGCGTGGAAGGACAATAAACTTGTCACATTGGTGTCGAATTTTGTCAGCGCATAACCTTTAGCAAAAATTCAAAGATTCGACAAAAAAACAAAAAAAAAGTTGAAGAAATTTCATGTCCTTCGATTGTCAAAGAATACAACCGACACATTGGGGGTGTTGATCTTCTAGACAGTTTGATCGGAAGATATAAAATAATGATTCGAACGCGAAAGTGGTACTTACGAATATTTTATCATTTAGTTGACCTTACCCTTGTGAATAGCTGGTTGCTATATAGAAAAGCTGGCATTATCAAGAAGGAAAATTTTTTGAATTTGGCGGGATTTCGATTTGAAGTTGCAGAATGCTTGTGCAAATCTGACTGCTTATCGAGAATGAAATTCAGGCGAAAAAATTGGGGGACCAACGAGCTACATCCCCCCGAAACCAATACGTACTGATAATATAGGACATTGATGCCATTACACCGAAAGTAGAAACAGATGTAAAATGCCAGGGTGCAAAAAGCTTACATCTGTAATTTGTGAAAAGTGCGGAGTTGCACTTTGTTTCAATAAAGGAAACAATTGTTTTAAAGATTTCCACCAATAAATTTTTATTGCCCCACTAAGAAGGCCTAAATTTGAGTTTTTTATTTACAATGTTAGAACATAGCTAATGATTTATTTATTTTTTCATAATTGAATTAAGATTATAATAAATGTTGTGATACTTATTACTAGAGAAAAAGAACTGAATTACTTTTGTTCATACCAAAATAAGAATAACAATAAACTGTACTGCATAAATTGACTTGAACTTTCTATTTTTAATACTACCCCCAAAGGGCAAAGTATCATTTCTTTCAGGACATTAGGACATAATTGATTTTTTTTTTTTCATTATTTTTCCCGAATTCTGCATGTTAGAATACATAACAGTGATTTTTTTCGCTCAAAACGAAAAAAATGGTGCATGTTAGGATTAAGGACTTAACAATAACTTAATAAATTCCAATAAATCGATTGTGATGCGTGCTGTGTAGCAAGTGACACTGTCTTGTTGAAACTGCATATCGTTGATGTCAAGTTCATCCAATTCTGGCCACAAAAAATCTTCCAATATAAGCGACGTTCTGTGATTGCACCGCCAACGTCGAAAATGTGGCGGAAGTACAGTATTCGGAAACGAAAAGCGATAATCTCTCCTTCAAGGATGTTTGCAAAATACAATTGCCGCCCAGCGACACGAAGAAGAAAGGCTATTCCGAAAAGCGGGAGATGTTCTGAAAAGAATACAATCTGCATGCAAAGCAGTAAAGATTGGGCTCCTTCCACCACAGGAGCTCTTAGAGTCGAAGACGAGCAGAAGGCTGAAGAAGCGCTTGGGCTGAATTCTAAAGGCCACATGCAGATAGCTCCACCATTAAAAATCAATAAAAGAATAGCGTCTAGCCCAATCCAAGGAGATTGGGATAAAAGAAGGAAGGAAGAGGTGATACGATACGAGTGAAAACTAAAAAATCAACTGAAAATGTACATATCAACGCATACACGATGCACACACAGCAAGTTGCGGGACAAATTCTGCTAGGTACAGCGTTAGTCAAGGTCAGTGTGGATGATGGATACATTATGCTAAGGACTTTGATCGATCCATACTCAGAGACCAACGTTCATCAAGGAGTCGGCTGTGCAGCTTCTTCGTGCACCTCGTCGCAAAGCATACGTTTCAATCGGTGAAATCGGAGGCAACTCTCTCACCACTGCTCGTTCTCGAGAAAAGGTATGGATCGCATCAAGGCTCTGGTATAACTCACCTTCTAGAGTATATGCTACCATCACAACCCCTCTTCGAAGAGCTATTCTTCTTACAAAATTTACCGTTAGCTGATCCTTGTCTACAAATAAAGCAATAGACATGATTCTTGGGATAGATGTGTGCGCTCAAATTCTTAACACAGGGCTGAGAAAAAGCCAGTCATCACGCATCATGGCGCAAGAAACTTCGTTAGGGTGAATTGTATCGGGACGTGCTAGTTTAACCTGGGAGTACGTTGTTGCGCACACATACACCACAAACGACGACTTGCTTGAAATTCTTCATAAGTTTTGGCAGCAAGAGAAGGTATATTCATCTAGTAGTATCATTTGGACAGACTAAGAAACAAAATTTGAACAACATTTCAAGGAAACGACTCGTCAAAATCAGGAAGTTGGATACATACTACGTTTGCTATTTAAATAGCTAATCCGAAACTAGGCGCCTCATTGGAAATTGCTAAACGAGTATTGGTAAGGATGGAGCGCAGATTTCTACAAGATCCGAACTAATACAAACGTTACAAGGACTTTATTGAGGAGTACGTACAATTGCGTCACGCTGAGTTCATTGATTCGAGAAAATTGACCTTAGCAAGTCATTTTTCTTACCACATCACGGAGTATTAAATGAACAAGGCAGGAAAATAAAAATCAAAGTCATTTTCAATGGCTCAGTGAAACTAAGTGGTAATAATTTAAACTAAGTGCTGCTTACCATATGGAGAAGATGGAAGTTCATCTAGAGTGGCAATATAGTGAAGATGTTTCGCGAAATTTCTGTATTGATCTCATGGACAAAAATTGTGGGTTAATTCTTTGGCAAAAAACTCCAGCGGAATCAATTAAATGTATCGAATTAAGCACAATCACATACGGCGTGGTTTGTGCACCGTACCAAGCTCTACGCACTCTGATATAACTTGCAACAGATGAAAGAAACGTTTTTCAACCGTCGTCTTCATACTTGAGCAGGACACGTACATCGACGATGCTTTCGGAGGAGCCGATACGTTAGAAGAGGCCCAATACAAGAAGGAGGACTTCGCCAATCTGCTCTTGGTGGGTTGTTTCGTTCTAAATAAGTGGACGGCCAATAATCCACAACTTTTGGCTGGGCATATGGCAACTACACCAGATACAGTACCTTTAGAGCTAGACAAGGAGGGAGAGCATAAGGTGCTTGGAATTTCATAGAAGCCCTCGACCGATCTATTTGTATTTAACATATATGGGAAACCAAAAGAAGGTACAATAACGAAACGCATGGTTTTATCGCACATGGCATGCTATATAATCCAGAAGGATGGGCATCACCTGTTACTGTTAGATTTAATATTTTCCTATGATCATTGTGGCATTTGGAAGCTCAATAGGATGAGGAGCTACACTACCAAATTCACTGGCACGAGCTCGTTTCTGATACTCCGAATTTGTCAAAACTTGAATAGCCACCATATCCGAATCAAAAATTGAGCTTCATGGGTTTTCGGACGTGTCAGAGAAAGCAATGGCTGCAGTAGTTTATACACTTGTGATTAGAACAAGCTAACCTTCTTTATGCCCGCTGCTTATTGTAAAAGTCAAAAAAGCACCAATCAAACAAGTATCACTACCACGTTTGGAGTTGCGCGCTACTACAATACTTGCTAAATTAGTAAAAAACCAAGCCGAGACCTTGAACCTTCAAGATGCACCGAAATTTCTATGGTTGGACTCAATGATAACGCTATCGTGGATTCAAGAATATCCTTCTCGGTGGATCACTTACGTGGCCAACCGAGTTTTACAAATCCAAACGACATTGCTAGACGCGGTGTAGCTCCACGTTTCCAGTAAAATCAACCCTGCTGACATAGCTTCCAGAGGCGTTTCTGCTGCAGAGCAATTGCAAGTCGACTCACAGATCAACGGGCTCGACTTTCTAAAAAACTCCACATCAGACCTTGCTGCAAGTAGCAACTTTAAACTTTCTTCGAAATGCCCAGAGGAATGTCACCAAGCACATGCAGCAAAAATAAAGAAGATACAAGAAATGGACCTCCTGAAGCGTTACTCCCAACTTCACAAGCTATTAAGAGAAAGTGTAGCGCTACAAAAAACCAATCCAATCTTTCATCTAAGTCCAATCTTAGATACATAGAACTTCATCCGAGTAGGTGGACGGTTATGGCATTCATTTCTGGATGCAGACGAAAGAAACCCTATTATACTATCCAGCAACTCAACACTGACGAAACTAATAATTTGGGACATGCATCACCGACAGCTCCATGGAGGTACGCTGCTGGCTCTTTCTAATATTAGAAGCAGGTTCTGGATTATAAAGGGCCGTCCCACAGTCAACTCGATCTTATTCCAATGCGTCAAGTGCTCGGGGCAAAAACCAAGGGTAGAACAACAGCTCATGGGAGATTTACCATCAATAAGAGTAAAACTTGCCACAGATTTTCTCCAGAGTGGAGTAGACTTCGCAGGACCAATTAATTTGCGTTTTTCAACGGGAAAAGGTGCAAAATCGTACAAAGGGTATATCGTAGTTTTTATTTGTTTCACTTCTAGGGCAGTTCATCTGGAGGCTGCGCCTGACCACAGCTCTCAAGAATTCATTTCGGTTTATTGGAAATTCACCACGAGGTGTGGGATTTGCGCAACTGTGGAACCAACTTCATCAGAGCCAACAAAAAGTTACGATAATTGTTCGAGTAAGCCTCAACCTCCAGGCGCGAAATCACTCAGCTGTTACTCAAGAAAGGCACAGAATGGCGCTTCAATCCTCCTGGTGCTCCTCATTTCAGAGAAATTTGGGAATCTGCCATCAAGTCGGTGAAATTTCACTTGAAACGAGTAATCGGGATTTTGACCCTAACCTTCGAGAAGATCACCACAATTTTGGCCCAAGTTGCAGCATGTCTCAATTTTCTCCCTATTCCACCATTAAGCGATGATTCCACTGACTTCGCCGTCTTAACCACCAGCTCATTTTCTAATAGGCGAACCACTGAATACGATCCCAGAGCCGAGTGTTCTCAAGTTATACGTCAATCGTCTGAGCCGATATCAACTTTTGCGTAAACTTCTGGAAGATTTCTGAAAGAGATGGCCTATCGAGTACTTACAGTCCCTTCAGATTTGACTCAAATGGAAGTCTTGTGACTTGTGCATCCTCTTCCACGACTTGTGCATCCTCTTCCACGAGAATATGCCACCATATAAATGGCCTTTGGGGCGCATTGATAAAAACTTTCCAGGAGACGACGGTCACGTCCGAGTAGTTTTAGTCAAGATAGCTACATCGGAATATAAGCGGCCAATCACCAAGATATGCATCTTACCTTGCGATAAGAATGATTTTTCACTAACAGAAGAAGGCGAGCGTAATGTTGCGAAAACACCCTGTACGAATTTACCGCCTAAAACTACGCACCCTGTAATAACTTGACATTGCGGGAAAATATGGCTTCTTTGCGTGTGCTGAGAACGTTGCGGGAGCGAGCTGCGTTGGATGAAGTCGAAACAAATACGAATCTATTTGTAGTTTGTAATTATCGTTTATTAATTAAAGCTTCTTGATTAAGGTTTTATTCAGAGTAAAAGTGCCTTTATCTTGATAGTTCTATTCTTGACAATAACATAAAGGATTTTTCGTTGAAATTGGCGTGAGTTACAACAATGGGCAACCCAGTCAAAATTTAAACAGATGACTGAAATATTTCCAGAATCTATTCACAGCATCCTCAACAGTGACTGAAGCTGTGAACGTTCTAGAAGTATCGGAAGAGGTCGCAGTCTCATCATCAACTACAGACAAGGCAGCAGTACGGGACTTCAGAAAAAATAAGGTTCCTGGAATAAATGGAATACTAACAGAACTGCTCCAGAGCGGGGTCTCCATCGAAGAAACTACCTGCAACGACTAATATACAGAATATGGTTAGAGAAGCAGTTACCAGGGTACTGGTTAAAAAAGTATTATATGTCCTGTACACAAAAACAGGGATGAGCTAAGGTGTGAAAATTATAGAGGCATCGCTCTACTATGCACATCTTATAAAGTGCTCTCGGAAATCATAGAAAGAAAATAATAGCCGTACTATGAAAATATTATTGAAGAGTATCGGGAGGCATTCGGAGTGGATGGTCCACAATAGACCAAATATTGTCAGTAAAGCAGGTGATCGAAAAGCGCTGGGAATATAACATAGATGCACTGCAACTCTTTGTAGACTTCAAGTAAGCATATGATAGTGTCGACAGAAATGCCTGTATAAAATAATGCTTAACCTTGGCATCCCAACAAAACTTGTCCATATATTAAAGGTACGATTCTAAACACAGAGTTCTAGGTCAAGATAGATGGTGCACTAATAGAGAGCTTCATAATGGAATCAGGCTTAAAACAAGGGGATGGACATGCCCCAATGCTCTTCAATATTGCACTGGAACACGTCATTAGAAAGACATCAGCTGAAACCTCGGCTACACTGATGTTTAAGTCCACACAATTGGTAGCATATACTAATTACGTCAATATTATGGCATGTTCTATCTCAGATGCCAAAGGAATATTTCTGAGCCTAGAATCTGAAGCAAACTGAATTGGCTTACGAGTTAATAAAATGAAAACTAAATTCATAAGTCAATCGAGGAAGAAAATTTCAGTTCGACAAAATCTGACCATAGGCGACTACTACCTTAAAAAAGCGGATAACATCGCATACCTTGGAACTAACCTGAATAGAAGAGGAGCCAAAAAGGGCGAGATTTGACACCGCATAAACGCCGCAAATAAAGCCAATCACTCCGTACTTCCCATTCTAAGTTCCAGACTTGTGCACATGCAAAATAAGATCCAGATTTACAAAACACTAGTTAAATTTGTGCTGTTATATGGAAGTGAAACATGGATCCTGACCAGTGAATCTAAGAAGGCAGTGGATATATTTGAATGCAAAGTGCTCCAAAAAATCTACGGCTCAGTGAAACAATGAACGGATCGGAGAATACGTTACAACAATGAGTTGTATGAATTGTTTGACAATCCACCTTTTTCCTCTTGCGTAAAGTTACATAAATTGCAATAGGCGGGCTAAGAATGGATGAAGCTCGGCAAACCAAAAGAACATTGAAAGGTACGTAGACGTCCAGTAGGAAGACCAAGGATCCGATGGGAAGACACGATAGAAGCTGACAGCAGATCCTGACGGATAAGTCGCGGAACCATGATGATTGGAGGAGATTAATCCTGGAAGCCAAGGCCCACTTTGGTCTGTGGCGCCATAGATGCTTATAAATAAGAGATCCTCTACAGAGGATTTCACTTTGGCAACAGATCTCGATACGAACCACATTTGTACCAAAAGACATCACGGAATCGTCAAATGCAAGGTAGAGGTGACTTAAGTCTCTTACTAACCGGACTACCGTTGTTATGCATGCTAGACACGGCTGGGAAAGTGCTAGAGAAACTCATCAAGGGAAGACTCACTGACGCTATTCGTGCTGCTGGGGAGCTATCTCTTCAGCAGTACGGCTTTAGAGCAAGACGTTCTACCATTGATGCGATTGCAGAGGTGGTGAACGCGGTCCAAAAGGCAGAGGCATATAGTCGCACCAAGCGACGGATCGTCCTGTTGGTGAAACTCGACGTCAGGAACGCCTTCAACTCCACTAGATGGGTGGATATTCTGAATACGCTAGAAAACTCTTTTCAAGTTCCAGAATATCTAATGCGGCTTTTGAGGAACTACCTAAAGGACCGAAGCCTGCTCTACGACACAACATAGGGCCAACGAAGGATGGAAATTACATCGGGTGTTGCCCGGGGATCTATCCTTGGTCCGGACCTGTAGAACGTGTCTTATGACGGGCTACTGAGGCTCGAGATGCCATATGAGTCGCAGTTGGTCGGCTATGCGGATGATGTTGCGGCTCTGGTCGCTGGAAGCACCGTTGAGCAAGCGCAACTTCGGCTAGATATGCTAATGCGCTGGGTGAGAGACTGGATGACTGCTCGCGGGCTCAGTTTAGCACTGGAGAAAACCGAAGTGGTCATCTTGACAAAGAAGAGAGTCCCTAGAGTAAGAATGATCAGCATTTGCGAGTTACAAATCGAATCAGAGCCAGCGGTGAAGTACCTGGGGCTACTGATCGACTCAAAGATGAGTTTCTCTGGGCAAATCAGAGCAACGCCTGAGAAGGCTTCTTCGGGAATATCGGCTCTGAGTCGACTTATGGCCAACGTAGGGGGACCCAGCCCATAAGAAGGCGCCTCTTGATGAGTGCTGTAGGGTCAGTGCTACTGTACTCAGCAAGGAGGTATACCGAAAACGTTTGGAACAGGTACAGAGAAGAGGAGCACTGAGAATTGCAGCTTCGTATCCAACAATCTCTGACTCGGCGGTGAGAGTTTTGCAGGCGTGATACCTGTCGCCCTGCTTGCTAGAGAGCGCCGCGCTATTTACCTGCGCCGAAACGAGGATGCGAGGGAGATAGTTGTCCGCGAGGAGAGACAGCGCTCGCTCAACGATTGGCAGCAGTCTTGGGTGAATTGCACGAAGGGAAGGTGGACTGCACGCCTCATCCCGGATGTGAGACTGTGGCTAAATCGAAGGCATGGTGAGACTGATTTCTATCCGACCCAGCTTTTGAGCGGGCGTGGGTGTTTTCAGTCATACCTGCACAAGATCGGTAAGTCACGGTCTCCCGAGTGTCAGTTTTGTCGAGGAGAGGAGGACAATGCCTGTCACACATTTTTTGCGTGTACAAAATGGGTCAGGCTGCGAAGAAAACTCTACAGGGAGAGCTCACCCCGGATAATATAGTTGCGGTGATGCTCGAATCGGTTGACAAATGGAACCAGGTGGCACATTATGCTCGGGCAGTCCTAAAAGATAAAAGGGACTCACAGCAGCCGGGGCGCTGGGGCTGGCGAATCGCTTTTCTGGCTCTTCCTCTTCCCCTCTCCCCTCCCGCTAGGAGGGGGACTCCCTAGCTTGAAGGTGCACCACGGCGTAACAAAACGAGACCTGACCCGAAGTAATGTATCAAACGGTTCCAGGCTGGGCTCTCAGGTTGACAGGAGAGATGTTTAGGGGTTAGTCCAGTCGCGCATGGGAGTCCCACACTCTGTGCATAAATGGCATTCACCTCGCTACCACAAAAAAACCCCGGACTACTGTTGGGGATTCAAAGTGCATTATTGGCCATAATAAGGCTAAGCATTACAGAGCAATATAGCAAATTAATTGCTTAAACAAAAATATATAAAAGAGCCGGTTTTCCTTTACCATAGAAAACACGTACTTGTTATGTTATTTCTGTTTCATTACAGTTGGCATGATTCTATAAACTTTATTTCACCCCTTTGATTGCGTTTTGAAGTACACGTCCTTTTTTAGGGTTTTGTAATACAAAACCCGATTGCAATCACGACCTGTGTCCGTCCGTCCGTCTGTATGTCACTGCACTTTTTCTCCAGAACTATAGAGCCTACATCCATGAAACTTTGTAGAAAGGTCAGACGTGGTGACTTCTTGAAAGTTCAAGGGTGAACAAAATTTTCAAAACGGTTTAAGGGGGTCTCCCCATATAGGGGGGGGGGGCCCTCCAAAAAAAATTTCGCCATTGCTAGTCGAGTAGGGTGTCAAGGTCTCAATGAGATCTTTTCCAAAAAAGTCTTAAAATTGCCTTATCGGTACCGAAGGGGGCAGGGGAGGGGGAAATGTACGAACTTATCGCGTACCCCCCTCGCAATTTGACACCTTTCAACGGGAAAATCTGAAAAAAATCATGGATGTAGACCTTTATGTGTACAATAACAACAAATATATGAGAAGTCGAAATTGATTTGAAATACATGAGAAGTCGATATGATTTATCGATTTTACATTTTCTTGAATAAATTCTTAACGGTATCCTTAAATTCAATAAAATTTAGCACACAGATGACTGTTTATAAGGTTGATCATTTCATAAAGATCGAATGGTATTTAACGAAGTTATAGTGATTTGAACTTTCCTGTATTATTATGGAAGAATATGCGCTGTTTTACATGTACTATGGAAACATATGGCTATGGAACAATATGCGCTTTTTACCGACTTAGACACTACAGCTTTGCTAGGATTTGCATGAATATTTCAGGAATGATAGGTGTCATCAATATCTTTGAGAATCGGTTCAGTTAGTGGTATCAGTATCAGTAAGCAGGAGAGAGCTCCTAGCAAAAGGGCTATGTAACCATTCTAGAATTCGAAAAATAGGCCATGAATGATGCTTGAAGGAGATTACAGTACAGGGGAGTAGCCCCTGAAAAAAAATTTCATTGAAGGCAGCCAATATGAGTATCAAATGAAAGTTCTTTATGAAAGCTTTTCAAAACAGTTCTCAAACTGACAGTTTTTGCTTCAGTGGGAGCACAGAGGGGAATACATAAAAAATGAGTTTCCTCCCTCGCAAATGGACACCTGTGATCTCAAAAATCTGAAAAAATTATCAAGGGGGATATTTATGAGTATAACACTAACAAATACCTCAGAAGTCAAAATTCGTTCAACTTTGTGAACAATAGTATGATCCTCGAATTTCACATTTTCTCCAATAAAATCGTCTTTGACATGTTTCTTGATTTTATTCGTTGCTGGTGACTGCATTTCAGCGAAATCGGGTACAAAACCCTTCTGACATGAGCGTAGGTCTGTCTACCCAACTTGTTTATAAAAGCATTTTCTCTTTACTATACCCTTTGATATTGCAGACCCTTTGAAAAGGCCATTACTATCAATTTTCGTATTGAAAACATATATATATATATAGTTCTACATTTACTAAATGCAGTATTGATAAGTTCAATACAGCAGAATATCTTGCAAAAATCAAAAGAATGAGAGATTATTTTATGAGTCAGCAAACTGATTAAGGGTTTTTTATTTCTTATAAAAGGTCCAAATGATCATGAGAAATATCCCTATCATGAAGAATTCGAGAAAGTAGTTCCTTCAAGCATCATACCACCAAATAAAACAGTCTATCCAAATGATTCCATCATCACGTCTTCAATTAAAAATCATCAAACTCAGATGAAGACAAGTAGCACATAATAAATAATAAGTGATGTGTGTAATTCGATACCGAAAATTTTCCCCACAAAATAACGTTCAAGTGTGAAGCGTGTCAAGCAGAGCCATTTAATGACACTTTAGATCAATTCTAAGGAGATTAAAATCCCTACAGTTCCAAATATATCAAAATGAGGATTCTATCGCCGCTGAAATCTGCCCTCCTGCTGCGACCAAACCAACCAATTGGCCAATACTCATCCCGAACGGAGCCTCCGTTTTACATTGCTCAGCGTTCACACCCCAAAGCATCCAACTTTGATAAAGCTGAACCAATGTGTGCGCCCCGTTCCGTTTTCTCATCACCTCCAAAAGTTCAAGATCCATCCGAGCGATAGACAAATGAGTTTGAAATCATCTTGAAACCGCAATTTGCATGAGAAACTCATTTGGTGTTCCTCGAACGATAATTTCGAAAAATATATGCAAAAATTAAGACTCCAACCGGCGATAATTTATGAAAAATTCCATGAAATCTTTCCCCATACAAAGCTACCGAAATTCTTGGCCATGATCGTGAACAGTCATAAAAATTGAAAAAGAAAAGAGTTGAGAATGGAATCGAAGAATTATAGTGCACATGTTAATGTAAATTTTGTCGACACGCGAGAAAAACATACTCAAAAGTCTTCATATCATCGCCAGTACGAGTTGGATTTGGAGATAGGGCTGGACCATGGCACCACAACAAGAACTCGAATAAAGAACGAAAAAAATTATTTAAACTATGGATATATTCAAATGTCATGATAGTATCCAGAAATAGTATTTTCGGGAATAAATGGCTGTAGGCCAAATCTGGTTTCCTCCGTATTGAATTTCTCAAGGCATATATAAAAGCGAATGACGTGTTTGCGACATATCTGCTGAAAGAAGAGGAACAAACCTCAAGATTAATTGGATTTGATGGTATCGCGGCTTCGCAAGATGAATAAAAAATCGAAGACGAGTCGTATTTTATTGGAAGCTTTTGTGGGTTTACCGTGCGCATTTTGTAAATTAAAATTCTCATTGATTTGTATGCATAAAAGACGAATGAGTTATAATCATTGCCGTCTGTCATCTTTCAGGGTTTCGTAAAAAAAAATATTTACAATACCCTAATAAAATTGGTGCATGTCCGTCCGTCTGTCCGTACATCAGTGCGACACAGCAAGTTTTCTCAGGAACTAGAGAAGCTACACTTATCAAATCTTGCGGACAGCTCAGAAGTTTCTACTTAATGAAAGTTTAATAGTGAAAAAAAGATTCAATGGATTTTGAGGTGGTCTCACCTCATAAAGATGTGACCCCTTAAACAGGGTGACCAGATAGAAACGTTCGGACGGAGGACAATTTGCTGTAAAAAGGAGGGCAACATAAAAAATGTGCCCAAATATTTTAGCAACCGCAGTTGCAGACATTATGTTTCTAGCAGAGGGGTGAGTAACCCGGGGTGGCATACTGAGGCCGGCTAGCGGTCAGTCGTGTCGCGGGTATTCCGGGACACGCTCTGCTCGTGCTGAGCCACCCTACATAACAACACTAACATGAAGGGAAAGTCCAAATTAAAACAAATCTTCTCCACACCGAAAAAAATAACTGCCTCCCCTTTTTAAGAAACCAAACGCGAGTGCTTTTCTCCCCGAATTAAAATTTAACCATCGTCAAAAGCAATCCCTCTTATTTTTCCCAAAGTGAAAAACTGACTGCCTTTTCCCAATCCAGAATTTCACTCCCAGAAAATCAATCCCATAATCCATATATTTCAATTACCGCTGCCACAACTGGGTCACGTAATCGAAGTTCATTACGCTTCGATTCCGCTACCCACACATCTTTTCGCATATTGACAACCGCAACAATTTCCTTTTTGCATATATGGCGATTTGCATAACCATGTGTAGTGAATAGGTAATATCCAAAGTCCGTGAAGGACTGCAGCGATGGTCTGCTGCCTCGGCAGAGGAAGGTGGAGATATCCGCCGAGAATACCCTTGTCTGGGGACGCGTGAATACACTGGCAGGCTAGCATTGCGGTGTCGTGGGGCGGGTTCATTCCTCCAGCACAAGAACCCACCACAAAAGAATTTCGCATTCTCGAATTTCTGGGGTCAAAAAAAGAAAGGCGACTGAAGTCGCAAGAATTGTAGGCAACTATACCGAGAGAAAATGACTTGTTCAGAGAACAAGTGAAACAAGTAAAAATGGGCGGACTTAGGGTAACTTCGTCTTTACCCGAAGAGGCTCATGGCCCACAAATAAGAGAGGGGTAACCAGGTGGTGATTGAGCCCCCGCGCACCCGCCCAACCGGATCAAAATCCATAAATGTTGCAGTGGCCAGGTATTTCATTTCTGAGTGGAAAACTCATTCAACTTAACTTTCATGAGTCTTCCCATTAGAGCAGAAGTACCCCGGTGACCAATTTATGCCATAGAACTATGCAATTCGATTACATAACCCTATGCCATAAAGAGGCACCTTGCTCGCGCCACTCAACCCGCGAAGTCACCTGAAACAAAAGGAGGTTACTTGGTGCCCCATGGCTGGCTCATTTCTGGCGTGGAGAGCCTACCATCGTACCGGGTCCTATACCCGGTCAGAGGGGAAGGAAAGGAAAGACCGAAGGGCGTACTCTAACAATTCATTTTATTATGCTGATTAATTAATTCTTGGCAACTAAACAAAATGACCGAACGGTAATTGAACAGATTTGTATGTGAGATTTAAAGGGTAGTTAACATTAATAATAATATCACTTTTAGCTAAAATTGACCATGAAAATTAAATAAATTGTTTGTAGCTTTAATTGCTATTAGCATGTAACCAATATGGAATCAATCAAATTTATAAAAAGAGCATATTTAAAGAAAAGAAATGAACTTAAAAGGGTACTTACCCACATGGTCCTTCGAGCGCTCGAGAACGACGTGGTGGTGGACGACAATCGATTCTGTCAAAAAAAAAATTCATCTGAGATTCATTCTTTTAGACTACTACTTTAATTATTGTTCCTTATTATTTTGCTATTTAATTTTTAATATTTTTTTGTGTTATACTTAAATTATGTTTAAATTAAATCTTTAAATATTGAGCAACAGAGATTTTTTTTATTGTAGTTGATTGGACCAATAGTCGAGACCTTCATATAAACCTTCACCACTTGTTGCGTATGTCATTTGTATATGCGAGTTACGACTTCGTAGCGATTGCAAACCTAGCCTGTCGTTTACTTCTGCTGCATTCATTGCAATTGCCAAATTTTGTTTGTTTGCGAAGACAAGTAAAGCTGCATCTCCCCGTTCATCTTCTGCTAGCATTCGTATCAATTCTTCGCTGGCGACACCAAGATAATTCGTGAGTCCTGTGAGGCTAATTCCATTCACTTCCAATATGACCCCGCCGGGTAGCAGCTGTCCCGTTTACCTTGCAATTCGAGCTTCAACAAAAGCTTCGTTCATAAACAAATTCCTGGTAGTATAGATACAGCAACAAAATTTTACAAACTTCTTGTATAAAGTATGTAGTTTTATTTATTCCATCCACTGCACTGTTCATACTTGTTGGGATTCAAATCACCTTCCTGTATTAGTGAATCACCCACCATACATCGTATGATATCAGTTCAAAATTATGGTTTAATTCTCTTATCATCAATGACAGACAGTTTTGAATCAAACTACGCTAGCATAATTATACTTATATTTTTATTTACAAAATTCCGTCACCAATTGTGACCCTGGTCAGAAAAAAACTTCTATCGGTTGCAGTTCATATGCTTCTCAAGACAAGTTTATGTTCATGTTTTTAACTTTCCAATTGTTCCATTCCAAAATCATCTTTGGCTAAATTGAAAACCGCTTTGAAAATACCAATACACAATCCAGGTGTATGTTTTGTTCCATAGGCTAACATCCAAAACCAAACCATGAATATCTATACATCATTGACAGCCTTGATGAAGTGTACATGCGTTGAAATGTAACTGTGATTCGCTCTTTACTTTATGAAATGTATCTAGAACATTTTCACTGTTCTATGCACTTGTTTTGTCTGTTCTGTCCTCGAAGTATATGGTGACTTCAAGATCTGTGTAGTTCCAACAATCAGCAGTAAAGGTGTTCCGTTAAGTGCTCCTGAATGGGTCGGATCTCGATCAGGGGGAAGCACTAAGGACAAATCTGGACACGGAAAAATGACAAAAACTGACAGCATCAATTGCCGAGCACCGTACACTAATTGAGTTTTATTCTGAAAGTTTCACTTCCAATCCTGCATGCAATGAATATTTTCCTTTCAGCAAAACAAAGCACAATCGCAAAAGATTCAATTTTTTCATGCGAGAACTCTAGGTCATATTACTTTGCGCCGCTTTTGTACTTTTTAAATCTTAGAGTTGAAACATATTCCGGTGTACGAATTAACATTTTTGTGTCGAATTACAGCTGAAAATTTAAAGGTGTCCGGAATAACTACAGAGCGTCTACGCTCGCCACGGCCACCCCCTCTTTCCTCCACTCACGCTTTTCAATTCCCTCTTGATTCGCTTATCCTATCGTGGTGTAAGTGCAAATCAGGTTTTTGGAATTGTTGCTGTGGTTTCATGTTTTGAGCGTACATGGCTTGTGCGACGCGCCTGAATGTAAATGTGCATCCACTGATGGGATGCATGGAATACGAAGTTGCGTTGAGTAGATTGTTCACTGATAAGATTTGTTACTAACAATTCTATGAGTGTAAATGTATATTTTGTATGTCTAGGATTACGATGAGCTGAGTGAGAAAATGTCTGTTTTAAATACTTTCAAGTCAAAGTAGGATTTTCTAGATGGAAATGATTTACTGGTTGTGTAGTGAACTAGTAGATCTGGTCTATAGTATGCATGAATTTTCTTTAACCCTTTGCCCGCGCCGCACTCGAATCGAGCATTGGTATTTATAGCCGCATTTTTGGTTGTTGAAAAATTGAATTTATATTAATGTTTTTATGTCTCACGTATATTAATTAATAGCATTTTAAATTAAGTTTATAATTTTTTTTTTGGAATATCACGTTAATTTGAAACAAAATTGGTATACAAGGTGTTTGTTAGTTATTGATTATTTTAAAGAAGACATTGGATACTTGAAAAAAAAAAATTCTAAACTGCATAATCATTAATGTCTACTTGATTACCATGCTGTAGGGATGAAGGAGATAGAAAAGTTTTAGAGCAGTTTGATAGGGTAACTCCTCTATTACTATACATTATAGCGTTTGGTTGGATGCTAATCATCATATATATACGGAAACAATTGCTTTTGCCAATATCCCAAAAAGAGTGTTTTCCTGCGCTCGGGGAGCTTGAACCCAGGGTTCCAGTGGATTCCCGGACGATAATCTACGACGCGACCAGCGGAGCCAACTTCTGTTGATTTACCATTCATTGTATTAACAAGTTCAACTATGCTTCTTTCTTGATGGGCATGGGAATGAAATTCGGTAGTAGGGAAAGGTGAATGAATTTTTTTTTTATGAAAAATAAAATTTGTTAGTGGGAGCTAATGAATAAAATTAGTTCGTATGAAGGAAGGAATTGGGTTTTGTTAGGGAAAATGTATCGAATGAAATTTTGTTGATGGGAAGTAATGAAGGGAGTGTTGTCAGTGGGAAAATCAGAATTATTATTATATTACTATTTTTTGAAATTGAAAATAAGGGAAAAAGAAAGGATTTAGATGATGTGAAAATAAAAATTATAGAGAAATTGTTAAACGCTAATAAAAATAAATGAATTTACTGAGGAAAAGGTATATGTGCCCAAAAGAAGGTGGAATATTACGGCGGCAATTTGGAGTTGCGAATGGGAGAATTCTGGTACGCCGGAAGTTGCAACAATATGTTTTAAATCATTTTTAGGGTTTTGTACTAAAATACAAAACCCTATTGCAATCACGACCTGTGTCCGTCTGTCCGTCCGTCCGTCCGTCTGTATGTCACAGCACTTTTTCTCCGAAACTATAGAGGCTACAGCCATGAAACTTTGTGGAAACGTCAGCAGTGGTGACCTCTTGAAAGTTCAAGGGTAAAAAAATTTTTCAAAGGGGTTTAAGGGGGGTCTCCCCATAAAGGGAGTTGACCCCTCAAAAAAAATTTTCACCATTGGTAGTCGAATAGGAAGTCATTGGTAAGGTCTCAATGAGATCTTTTCAAAACAAGTCTTAAAATTGCCTTATGAGTACCGAGGGGGGCAGGGGAAGGGGAAATGTACGAACTTTTCGCGTACCCCCCCTCGCGATTGGACACCTTCCATGCGAAAAATCTGAAAAAAATCACGAATGTAGGCCTTAATGAGTACAATAACAACAAATACATGAGAAGTCGAAATTCACTCAACTTTGTTAGTAATAGTATGGTTTATCGATTTTATGTTTTCTTGAATAAAATCTAAATGATACCCTTAAATCCAATAAAATTTAGCAAAAAGATGACTATTTATAAGATTGATCTTTTCTGAAAGTTTCATAAAGATCGAATAGTATTTAACGAAGTTATAGCGATTTGAATTTTCCCGTATTACTATGGAACAATGTGCCCTGTATTACTATGGAAACATATGGCTATGGAGCCATATGCGCTTTTTACCGACTTAGACACTACAGCTTTGCTAGGATTTGCATGAAAATCTCAGGAATGATAGATATCATGAGGATGACTACATACAATTGAAACAAGTCGAAGAGGCAGGAGAGAGCTCCTAGCAAAAGGGCTTTGTAGCCATTCTAGGATTCGAAAAAATAGGCCATGAATCGATGCTTACAGTACAGAGGAGTGGCCCCTTAAAAAAAATTTCATGAAAGATAGCCGATATGAGTATCAAATGAAAGTTCTCTATGAGAGCTTTTCAAAACAGTTCTTAAACTGACAGTTTTTGCTTCAGTGGGGGCACAGAGAGGGGGGAAATACATGAAAAATGTGTTTTCTCCCTCGCGAATGGACACCCGTGATCTAAAAAAATCTGAAAAAATTATCAAGCGAAATATTTATGGGTATAATTTTAACAAATACCTCAGAATTAAAAAATTCTTTCAACTTAGTTAATAATAGTATGATCCTCGAACATGACGTGTTTCTTAATTTTATTCGTTGCTGGTTACGGCATTTTGTAAGTTGAGTACAAAACCCTTCTGACATGAGCATAGGTCTGTCTACCCAACTTGTTAAATATGTTTATTTCATTTTATTAGTAATTTTAATATTTAAGCCATACAGATATTGTACGTAAAGATGTTTAGTTTGTGTATATCGTATCAGAGGTAAGCTTTTCCAATAAATGTTTATTTTTTTTAGAGAATCATAAAATTGCTCATATGACATTCCCTTAAAATTTTACTTTGTGAGAACAATTCCTCTCACTATTTCCACAGCTAGCCTATTTCTTTCATCGCTCCGCTGAACATTAATTAAATAAAATACTCTCTCAACATTACGGTTCTATCTAAGAAGACAGAAAAAAAATCACAAATTTTTAAAAGCTCCGTGAATTGCTCGGTGTCGCTCAGCTGAAAAAATTTAATCCATTTTCGATGTATTACTAGCTGCTTGACCTCAAAATTTTTCGATCGGATATTCAGGAAGCTTTTCAAAGCTTGAAATTTAAATTTCATTTATTTATTTACCAAGCAAGGTATAACATCAAAATTATCTCAAAGCAATACAAGTAAAAAGTTACAAAATACAAGTTAAAAAATATATGTTACGCTTGCAAAAATACAAGTTAAAAATATACGACTAGGAAGGGAGGAACATTGATAGATTGGTTTTAAACTGTAGTCTGGACATGGTTGGGGAAAAGCAATGGCTCAGGCTATTTAATATTTTGCAGCATCTATTAATCGGTTCATTTTCACCGTAGATGGTAAGATGTCGCCTTTCCACCAGCAAACGTGAATGTCTTGTAAATCTTACTGGTTCGTTCAAGCATATCCTGTCAATCAGGTATTGAACTTTAATGGTACTGCGGAGGACATCAAATGCAAAGCAAGAGCATGCCATAATTCTACGGGAGGCAAGTGAAGATAAATTTAGAATGGACAACCTATATTCATATGAAGGCGCAAGCTCTGAAATTACGTGGGTCATATTGAGATCGTAAAGCAAATAGCAAGGACTGTTTTTGAACAGACTCAAATCTTTCTGTATGAACATCAGAAACAGGATGCCAGAGGACATCTGCGTATTCGAGAATAGGCCGGACTAATGATATGTATAATGTCCTTGTTACCCACATATTCTTAAATTCTTTAGCACGCCGTTTGATGAAGCCTAACATTTTATTAGCCTTGCAGGGAACCTCATCATAGTGCAAATTAAAACGGAGTTTCTTATCCAAGAAGACATCGAGGTCTACTATGCTGTCTGTTCGAGAAAGATTAGTATTACTGAGGTGATAATCAGCTAAAAAAATTGAAGTTCTGCGAGAGAAACTAATCACCTAACATTTTTCGAGCCTCAGGTATAGGTGGTTTGAGTAGCACCACTCAAGCAGAGTATTTATCTTGTTCTGTAAGAATATCGAATGACTGTGGGATGGGAACTTCTTTGGGTTTTGGATTATATTTACGCCAATTAACTTAACATACATTGCATACGTCTCGCGTGACTTCAATCTAAATTCATTTGCTAGAGCATTATATTCGTTTTTAATTTCATCACTGACATTGGGTTCTTTTTGTATAATTTTGTGGAGCTTATTCCTTCTGTTTCATAAATTTCGAAGGCTACTGTCCAACTATGGCTCAGACAGTGTATTTTTCTTTTTGATTTTAGGTGTATGACTTCCAACAGCGTCAAATATGGTCTGGTAGAAAGAGTTCACTGCATCATCTACATCTAGCGTCGAAAGCTTACTAGTCTAGTCTACATTAGAAATATAATTCTTAATCCTATCGTAGTCAGCATTACGGAAATCAAATACAATCGAGTTTTTGTACGGAAGGCTGTTTGTGTCATCAGAGATGGAATAATCAACTGAAAGTGCGGAATGGTGAAAGGTATTTTTGAAAAGATTTTCCACATCATTAGTTGGATTAACCACCACCTCGTCATAAGCATTCGTGAAAATGAGATCTAATCAATTGCCAGAGGAATTGGGTGTCGGAGCTACTTGCTGTAAATCATTGCCGTACAATGTAGAAACTAGGTTGAAATCAATATCATCTCGAAGATTCAATAGGATGAGACGATTGTCAAGTTCGTCAACTACAAACTTTAAATTGGGCCTGTTAAAATCTCCAAAGTTAATAATTTTATTTTCTTCTTTGGAGAGTTCAGCAAGTGAAGAGATAACTCCACAAGCCTCAGTATAGATTCTTACTGGGCTCTGGGGGAATATAGAGCACACCAACGTACAAATAAAATTTATTTTTTCAGATTTTCGCTGTAACATGTTGGAAAGTTTTGAAAGTTGCGGTATTGACGATATCACTCGAGTAAGCGTTGTGTATGGCAATTAGGAAACCACCTCCTGGGGTTAGACCAGTGCTTAGATAGTCTCGATTATCTCTTTAAATAACCAATAACTGTCGAGAATCTCTTCGCTACGATGGGAGTCATGCGATCAGGTTACTGTGAATGCAAGGATACTGAAAAGGCATGATTTAGCGTCAAGTACAAGTTTGTTGAGTTTGCCTCTCATGCCACTAGAGTTATGGCAGAAAATTTTGAGCCATTTTGTGGTAGAGCTCTTATTGTGGACGAAAAAATTTGTGATGTGGCTCAAGTGACCTTTGGAGCGAGGATATATAATTTGAACTTACATGAGAAGCGTAAGTTTCAAGATCTTTTTTGGCTTGTTCTGATGTAACATCAAGTTGCTCATGGTATCTAAGATAAAGTTTTTGTAGAGCATCAACATCTATCGGAAGACCTTCTCTGTGGATCATTTCTTTTATATTTGTCTTCGTTTTACCGTCGAGACATGTTGTGTCTGTTGCTTTATGCATGTCAGCTAGGTAGATGATGAAGATCTTTGCTAGAGTTTATTGTCGCTTTTACAATCGAAGGTACGAATTGGTCTAAAAAGGATTGTTTTTCGCACAAAGCGCTATTGAGTGTGCTAGATAATTCAATTACACAATTAGGGGACGAAGTCTGAAACCCACTTCTTACGAAGTTTGGATATTTAGAAGGAGGTTTATAGGGTTAAATTCAGAAATTGAGCTTTATTCGTTTCTGAAGAACCGATATTTTCTTTAGATTGGTCTGTATCAGAAATAGTACTGTCTCCAATCAGCCTGTTATTTGAAGGATCAGGAAGGTTAACAATGTTGTTAGTAATAAATGGTTGGGTGTTGTGAGTAGTATTAATATTCAGGTTTTTGATGTTAGTGGAAATTACTGTTACATTTTTGTTGTTGTTGTATTTGCTTGGCTGATTATTGTTGACAGCAGGTTTCCTTGATTTCCATTTCCTGAAGACCAGTCCACTCCAATAGTTTTTGGATGTGTAATTGGAGAAAAACCAGGCTTATTTGTGCGGTATGTATACTTTCAACGATTTCATTTTCTTACTTCTATGTGAAATTGCCTCCACTCTGCAGCCTTCCAGTAATAGATTTACTTCTAAGAATTTTCGAACTCGGACAGTATAAGTATTCTTTAGTGTTTTCTTAATGAAAAATATTTCGAAATCGTTGTGCTGATGATTCGTTACATTGGCCTTCTCCAACTGCTCAGGTCTTTTTAGGGTTTTGTACTAAAATACAAAACCCTATTGCAATCACGACCTGTGTCCGTCTGTCCGTCCGTCCGTCTGTAGGTCACAGCACTTTTTCTCCGAAACTATAGAGGCTACAGCCATGAAACTTTGTGGAAAGGTGTGGTGACTTCTTGAAAGTTCAAGGGTGGAAAAATTTTTCAAAGGGGCTTAAGGGGGGTCTCCGCATATAGGGAGGTGACCCCCCAAAATTTTTTTTCACCATTGGTAGTCAAGTAGGATGTCATTGGAAAAGTCTCAATGAGATCTTTTCAAAACAAGTCTTGAAATTGCCTTATGAGTACCGAGGGGATTAGGGGAAGGGGAAATGTACGAACTTTTCGCGTACCCCCCCTCGCGATTGGACACCTTCCATCCGAAAAATCTGAAAAAAATCATGAATGTAGGCTTTTATGAGTACAATAACAACAAATACATGTGAAGTCGAAATTCACTCAACTTTGTTAGTAATAGTATGATTTATCGATTTTATGTTTTCTTGAATAAAATCTAAACGGTACCTTTAAACTCAATAAAATTTAGTAAACAGATGACTATTTATAAGATTAATTTTTCCTGAAAGTTTCATAAAGATCCAATAGTATTTAACGAAGTTATAGCGATTTGATTTTTCCTGTATTACTATGGAATAATATGCCCTGTATTACTATGGAAACATATGGCTATGGAGCCATATGCGCTTTTTACCGACTTAGACACTACAGCTTTGCTAGGATTTACATGAAAATTTCAGGAATGGTAGATATCATGAAGATGAGTACATACAACAAGTCAAGTATCAGTATCAGTAAGCAGAAGGGAGCTCCTAGCAAAAGGGCTTTGTAACCATTCTAAAATTCGAAAAAAACAGGCCATGAATCGATGATTACAGTACAGAGGAGTGGCCCCTGAAACAAAATTTCATGAAATGTAGCCGATATGAGTATCAACTGAAAGCTCTCTATGAGAGCTTTTCAAAACATTTCTTAAACTGACAATTTTTTCTTCAGTGGGGGCACAGGGGGGGGGGGAATACATGAAAAATGTGTTTCCTCCCTCGCGAATGGACACCCGTGATCTAAAAAAATCTGAAAAAATTATCAAGGGAGATATTTATGAGTATAACTATAACAAATACCTCAGAAGTCAAAATTCTTTCAACTTTGCTAATAATAGTATGATCCTCGAACATGACATGTTTCTTGATTTGATTCGTTACTGGTTACTGCACTTTGTATGTTGAGTACAAAACCCTTCTGACATAAGCATAGGTCTGTCTACCCAACTTGTTTCCTATTCGTCCTCTGACCAAAAGGTGCTTAATTTATAGATGTGGCTGACGATTTCAGATGTTTGATTTGAAGCAGGTACCGACGCCACTTCATTCAGATTACATGATTTCAGATGGCTGGCATTATTTTGAACTGGAAAAATCTTTTCAATGTTACGCTGCTCCATTATTTTTTCTTCTAAAATATTACACCTTTTATCGATGTTTTCCAATTTTTTGAGAATTTCCGATAGCTGCAACAAGTTATCCCGTTCAGCTAGTTTTTGTGTAATATTGTTAAGCATATCACTGAATGCTTCTTCACGGAAAGGTTCTGTACATGATGGTTGGATGCTGGAGATTTGCTCTTTCATGGAGATTAGTCGATTGTCAAACATCTCAAGGTCTTTGAATATTTTCCTATCGCTCTTTGATAGGTTTAAAGCTAGCTCATTGAAACTGCTAGCCGTCTCCACAAAACTATCCTCATTTGGTTGAGATTAAGATCTTAGTCGAGCGATTGTCTGATTTTTCTCTTCAATGAGGTTTTCGATGTAGTCGGTAATGTTATCATGATCGAAGAAAATATGATCGTGAATTTCCAAGCCACGTTTTTGGATAAAGGAAACACTTGGAAAAATATCATCGGATGTCAATTCAGAAGTACACTCATTGAGGCCCGTTCGTTCAAAATATTGTAATTCGGCTAAAGGAAGAGTCCATCTCCTGATATACTCTACACAAAAAGAGTAGAGTAGCAAGGCCTCGTTCAGAAAGTTTTCGCATTGCTCGGTAAATCCTCTTATCTTGAGAGGCTGCAATAAGCTTTTAACTTTAAATGGAAGAAATTTTTCTTTTGCCCTATTTCCTAAAGAAGTTTCTACTTCATCGATTAAATTTCTCACCTCTATAACAGTAATGCCTTCTTTTTGAATTTTCTAAAACTTTTGATTGAAAAACAGAGATCACTGAGTGCAAAAGATATGCCTCAGAAAGTTCGTCGTTAAAGAAATCGACTTTCTTTTTAGGAGCCTTTTCTTGTTCAAGAAAATATGACTTTGAAGCCGGATACAATTTGAGGATTCTTTCGATGACAGGAAATAAACTTAGCCAGTGAGTCTTGCAATGCCTTAGAAGCTGCTGATGTTGGATTTCAGCAACATCCATTCCTTCAACGCTTCTGTTCTCACCGTATAAATTGAAAAATAATTGTATATTTTCATTACTATTGAATCTATACCCACGCTTAATTGATCACAGCCACGATGAAGAGAATAGTGAAGAATATGTGATGGACATCCGAGAGCAACAAGTTCTGTACATAAGGCACTTCTTTTTAATAAAGTGAATATATTTGATCCTGGATATCTGTTGGTTCCTCCAAACATAACGTTAGTATTGTCACCACTAAATGCCACACATTTTGAGAGGAGGTCGTATTTTTTCAATGTATCTAGAATATACGAAGATATCGTCTCAGCTTTCTCATTTGGAGTGCATTGCAGCTCTAGTATCGTCGTCTGAATTCCTTCCGCTTTCCAATCAAAATATTGAATAAGAATTGGAAATATAGCTTTATATTGTTATGATGACTGCCATCTGTCGATAAACTGAAACATGAAATATTTTTCATGGCTTCCACTACATTGGTTATCGAATGAGGTGTGAGAACTCCTTTTACCATTGCCTCGGTTTTCATGCGAGCACTAGTAAATTTTGCGCAACATTCGAATCCCTGAATATAATCCTGTACAGGGAAGATGAAGAGTCCGTTGATCTAAAACTTATATGATGATTTATCATATGAAAAGCCATAGTTACTTCGGCTGCCCTTATATTTTCATCTATCTTTGATACTGGCTTCACAAAAAACATTGTTCACTTTCGAACAACCCGCTAAAGTTTGACGATTTTTTTTTTGTGTTTTTCCGTTTCCAAATGCTGTACTAAACTTAATTGTCGTTTCTCTTTTACATATATGTACCAGTCACATATGTCACATTTTGCCTCGAAATCATTCCACCCTTTTGAAAAATTGCTGATTTTGGGATCTTTCCGTTGGTTACCAAATGTACACTTTCTTTTGTCACTCATTTAATTTTTCATTCACTTAAAAAAGTTCAGCGCTTATATTTTACTCCTTAATCATTAAATTACTGTTTTGAAATCAGGGTGCTTATTTTGATATATTTATCATAATTTGTAAATTCTCAGAATTTTGGGCATGTAAACTTACACGATTTTCCCAAAGTTCTGAAATGTCACGTATTATGCCACTCACAATTACTAAAACACGCTTAACCCAAATTAGTAACCACCGGTATTTAAATTCTCGTATGTATTATGGCACATACGAATATGTATTCTTTTTAACGTTAATATGATATATGCTTTGTAACAGAGCTAGTCAACTTTGAATTGCTTAGGAGGATTGTTCACATTATATTTTGAAACCATTTGGAAAATGGTGCTCCTTTGGGATGGGGTTTTTACTACTTACCGCTTTGCAATATAATTCTCAAATTAAATTATGAGCTGCAGTTTGAATTGATTGATTTGAAGTTTGAATTATATATTATTATATTCGATGAAAATGTTTTAGCTTTAGTTCAATATTTTCAAAGGTAGAGATTCATTCATTACCAGGCAGACAGACGGACGGGCAGTGCGTGATATTAGTAGCTTTTCACTAAATCCGTTCGATTGAGAAAAATTGAATGAAAATTGAATAAACAAATGCAACAAGAGTGCTTGCGCTTTAATATTTCTCCAAGTTGGTTAGCCAGCACTGCTAACTAGATGCGAAAAATGCATGCAATTTCTTGCTTGCTTGTACTCATGACAGCTTTGTTATGAGGAATCCTTCAAATTTCCAGGCACTCTTTGGAGTCAAGAGAGCTGTGGTTCATCGGTTCTTGCCTATAGTGATGTTAACAGTTTATGGTTCCCAGAATACAACCTATCTATACTTACTTATACTCGTAGCAAATGCAAATATGTTTAACGCAACGATTTATTCCTTAACTTTGAGAAAAAGGAGGACATTTTAGCATATACTAAAAAGGAGGGCGGATAGAGGACATGACCTGTAAATGGAGGACATATCCTCCAAAAGGAGGACGTCTGGTCACCCTGCCCTAAAATTTTTTTTACCGAAGATTGTCGAGTAGGGGTCTTGATGAGATCCTTTAATATCAGTTATTCAAATTGGAATACCAATAACACAGTAGGTAGGGGAGCAGAAGAACGCTAAATAGTGTGTGTTCTCCCTCGCGGTTGAGAAAAATCACGAAGGTAGTTCTCTATGAGTACAACTACGACACATATCTCAGTTGTCAAAATTCACTAAAATTTGTTAGTAACAGTACAGTATTTCTGAATTTCATATTTTCTTGAGCAACGTCGCGAAGCTACCCTTAAATTCAATGAAATGTGGTGTGCAGGTGGCAATCTATACAATATTGATCCACCATGAAAATTGCAAAAAGATGGAATTGTATTGAACTAAGTTATGGTGGTTTGAAATTTCCGTTATGACAATCACAACAATGCATGGCTTACCATCGACTCAGACACCACGGGCGCCTAGGATTTGCTAGAAACCTTCAGGAAAGACTTATATTATGCAGATCTTTGAGAATTCGTTCAATGGGTCACGTCGGTAATCGTGAAACTAAATATCGACTATTGAATAAATATGTGTTAGTTTTCCCCAGCCTTAAGATTTAAAGTTTTGATAAGAGCATGCATTATTAGGTAACGAAATCATGGTCGAAGGTTTTTATGAGTACAACAATAACACATACCTCCCGAGTAGAAATTCAATTTAGGCAGTTATTAGGCACTAATTAGGCATGCCGAACGTAACGCATTACCCCATCGGGGCTTGCCTAAACAGTTCCTAATTTAGGCAATGATGGAGCTTGCCTAAATAGTTCCTAATTTAGGCAGGGATGCGGCTTGCCTAAACACTTCCTAATTTATGTGATGATAGGGTTAGCCTAAACAGTTCCTGAACACAAGCAACTTTCTTGGCAAAATCAGTACAGAAGATACAAATTTGTACATAATACTTACCACTCTCATCACTTCGCAAAATATTTACCAGTTTTCACATTTTTCAAGAAAAGCACATTTTCGATGTCTATGTACCTTATATAACCTCAACAACAAGGCTCTGGTGCAAATTACATGCAGTGAAATATTTTGATTCAATTTGGTCATGCCGCATTAAAGCCCCAATAGGCCCGTACTCGGCATGCCTTACTTGGGAAAAAATGATCAACTCCTCATCACATCTGAACTCAAAAGTGTTTCAAGCAATGCATTCTCATCTTCTACGTATAGTTATAATTTATTACCAAGAAATTTGATTTTGTTTTGGTTATTCTCAATAAGAAATTTTCTGTTTAGGAACTGTTTAGGCAACCCCTATCGCCGCCACGATAAGGAACTGTCTAGGCAAGCTCAATCACCGCTTGAATTAGGAAATTGTTTAGGCAAGCGCCATCACCGCTTTAAATTGAATTTTTTTTATGAAGTGAAGAATATTATAAATATTTAAAGTCTTAGCAAGAATTTAAGGTTGTTTGTCTTTATACTAAAAAATATATGTAGGAACAGCTTAGGTAAGCGCCATTACCGCCTAAATTGGGAACTGTTTGGTCAAGCCCTCCGCAGTCTGAATTGAAGCTTTATTAGTAAAGTAAAGAAAATTTTTGCCTTTTGGACGAATGTCCGTAAAATTATCGTTTTTGACGAATGTTCATGCAACTATCGTTTTTGACGAATGTTCGTAAGACTATCGGTTTTGATAAATGTTCGTTAAATGCTTAGAAATTTTAGTGTTGCTAACATTATTCACAGCTAAGATATTTTTGTTTAAGAATTGTTTAGGGAACCCTATTATGTCCTAATGTGCCTAAGGATATTGTGTTTAGGAATTAACGGGGTAATGCGTTACGTTCGACATTAGGGCCTAAGTGGGCTTTCCTAAACAAATCCTAAACTGAACAAGCTTCTTCTTCTTTGTAGCACTACAGCCCCTCTTGTGCCTTCGCTTAGAGATAGTTAGAGTATCTCATTTTCATGACCGTATTATTTTTTTCGGAAGTTAGTTTGGTCAGTACCATGCTCCCGTGTGCTTGCTCAGGTATGATATGATCTGATTAAATCAGTACATATCACCACTGAGTGAACACTCATAGTCTTTCCGGAAAATTCCCTGAACTAAATCACGTTGCTCCCAACGAGATTTGAACCTGGGACCTTCGGCTTATGCGTTCATGCTCTAACCACTAGACCACACAGACTACCACTGAACTGAACAAGTTTAGGCATGCCTAATTACACTCGCATTAGGCAGGTCTAACTTAGGCATGCCCCATTAGGGCCTCATTAGGTCCACATAAGGTATACCTAAACTGAAAAAAAATGAAAAATCGATCTCACTTTAAATTGCAAAATTTTCATTAGATCATACTTGTCATTCTCCACGTTACACTGAAATGCAAAATTTTCAAAATTGCTTAATTTAGGCATACCTAAATAGACTCGCATTAGACATGCCTAGCTTAGGCATGCCTCATTAGGGCCACATTAGGCATGCCTAAGCTGACAAAATGTGAAAAATTCATAATCTCACTTTCAATTACAAAATTTTCATTTGAATATTCTTTTCACTCTTCAGATTGCAATAAAACGCAGAATTTCCAAAATTGCTTATGTAAGGCATAACTAATTAGGCCATGTCTAACTTAGTTAAGCTCTACTGTTTCCGCATAAGGCCCTAATGCCCGTATAGGCATGCCTAATTGATTTCTACTCGGGCTTTCATCATTTTCTTCTATTCACTCGTCATTTCGTCGATTTTTTAAGGAAATTTAAATCGGTCCTTCAATGACTTCAAGACGTTAAGTTTAGAAACGTGCCAATGAATCATACCCTTAAGGAAACAGTCTGCTCCGTTGGTCACTGCTTATCGGCTAACTAGTTCAAAGAGGAACTTCGTCGCACGTCGGACCTTTGGTAGACCTTTCGCTCGATTGCATTTTTAGGGTTTTGTACTAAAATACAAAACCCTATTGCAATCACGACCTGTGTCCGTCTGTCCGTCTGTCCGTCCGTCCGTCCGTCCGTCCGTCCGTCCGTCCGTCCGTCCGTCTGTATGTCACAGCACTTTTTCTCCGAAACTATAGAGGCTACAGCCATGAAACTTTGTGGAAAGGTCAGAAGTGGTGACCTCTTGAAAGTTCAAGGGTGAAAAAATTTTTCGAAGGGGTTTAAGGGGGGTCTCCCCATATAGGGAGTTGACCCCTCAAAAAAAAAATTTCACCAATGGTAGTCGAGTAGGGTGTCATTGGAAAGGTCTCAATGAGATCTTTTCAAAACAAGTCTTAAAATTGCCTTATGAGTACCGAGGGGGGCAGGGGAAGGGGAAATGTACGAACTTTTCGCGTACCCCCCCCTCGCGATTGGACACCTTCCATCCGAAAAACCTGAAAAAAATCATGGATGTAGGCCTTAATGAGTACAACAACAACAAATACGTGAGAAGTCGAAATTCACTCAACTTTGTTAGTAATAGTATGATTTATCGATTTTATGTTTTCTTGAATAAAATCTAAATGGTACCCTTAAATTCAATAAAATTTAGCAAACAGATGACTATTTATAAGATTGATCTTTTCTGAAAGTTTCATAAAGATCGATTTGTATTTAACGAAGTTATAGCGATTTGAATTTTCCTGTATTACTGTGGAACAATATGCCCTGTATTACTATGGAAACATATGGCTATGGAGACATATGCGCTTTTTACCGACTTAGACACTACAGCTTTGCTAGGATTTGCATGAAAGTTTCAGGAATGATAGATATCATGAGGATGACTACATACAATTGAAACAAGTCAAAGAGGCAGGAGAGAGCTCCTAGCAAAAGGGTTTTGTAGCCATTCTAGGATTCGAAAAAATAGGACATGAATCGATGCTTACAGTACAGAGGAGTGGCCCCTGAAAAAAAATTTCATGAAACGTAGCCGATATGAGTATCAAATGAAAGTTCTCTATGAGAGCTTTTCAACAGTTTTTGCTTCAGTGGGGCACAGAGGGGGGGGGGGAGGGGAATACATGAAAAATGTGTTGTCTCCCTCGCGAATGGACACCCGTGATCTAAAAAAATCTGAAAAAATTATCAAGCGAGATATTTATGGGTATAATTTTAACAAATACCTCAGAATTAAAAAATTCTTCCAACTTAGTTAATAATAGTATGATCCTCGAACATGACATGTTTCTTAATTTTATTCGTTGCTGGTTACGGCATTTTGTAAGTTGAGTACAAAACCCTTCTGACATGAGCATAGGTCTGTCTACCCAACTTGTTTAATTCTGTATAGCTTCATACAGAACATAGAAAAATTCCCGACAGTAGAAAATGATCAATCTCATCGTGTTCTCGACTTTTTGTACCGTTGCATTTTGGCTAATTTACCCTACTGCAACCGAAAAGAACTGCACGAATAAAAGTATACAAACATAGCCAAGACACACCGCAAACTCGACCCAAGCGTGGAAATATCTATCCGCAAATGTCTTGAACCTTGCCGCCTCGGAGTGACACTTACCCATCGCTGGAATCCCTTCTGAAAGAAGCTTTTCTATTAGAAACTTATTTCTAGTAATGCATTGTATTCATTTACATAATCTTGCATACAACACCATTAAATTAAAAAATCAGATTTATAAAATTCGTACTTTGTTATTCTTTTACTTTTGAAAAAAACGAATGGTACAACAAGCCATTGATAACGGTTTTTCGAACAAAATTTTCTTTAGTGATGAGGCTCATTTTTCGCTCAGTGGTTACGTAAATAAACAGAATCGCCGCATATGGGGCTCTCAAAATCCTCAGATGATCGCAGAAAGGCCTTTTCATCCGGAAAAAGTGACCGTTTGGTATGCATTATGGTCTGGTAGTGTTATTGGCCCGTATTTTTTTGAAAACGATCAAGGAAGAGCCATTACAGTCAATCCTGACCGCTATGGATGGATGTTCACTGATTATTTTTGGAGAGAAATTGAAGATTATGATCTGAGGAAAATGTAGTTCCAACAGGACGGAGCCACAAGCCACACAACACAGGCTAATCGAGCACTTTTGCAAGAGAAATTTCCAGAACCCGTAATTTCGAGATTCAGTGATGCCAATTGGCCCGCAAGATCCTGCGACCTAACAATTTTGGATTTCTTTTTATAGGGCTATGCGAAAGATCGTGTTTGTGCGAAAAATCCTCAAAATCTTGAGCAATTGAAAACCAATATTCGTGAAGTTATGGGCAAGATATTGCCAAAAATGTGCCAAAAAGTCATTGAAAATTACCTTAAAAGGATTGAGACCAGTAAGAGGCTCCGTGGAAGATATTTGAATGATGTTGGGTTTCACGTATAATGGCAAGGTTCAATCTTAAGATTGAATAAAAAATGTCGTTTCCATCTGAATATTTTATGTATTTTCTTTAGCTTTAATTCCCCAAGCGTAAAATGGATAACACTATATATTATCGTACGCATGAGGGAACTTCTTTCAATTCATTGGATAAACGACACGGTGGAAGGCAGCGCGTATAAAATATGGACATATTCAAAGTTGTTGGAAATGAATCCTGCAATTTCGAGAATTGGTTATGAAGGTAAGTGTTGTACCAAATCAATCTTTATTTCAGCCTAATTTATAATCTTTGCTTTTCCAGTTTTGATGGTCTTTGAATTATATTAGAAGTGAAAACACGTAAACTTAAAGAAATGTCTGTTAAAAAATTTTGTAATCAAATAATTTTACACTTGCTATAAAAACCTCCAACATCTCGGAGTGATACGCGACAGAGATCTGTCATCTCTACACAATTTGCTAATCAGCTGAAAAGTGTTAGATGACAGATCTCTGCCACCGAACCACCACTTACATCGGTCATGTGGTGAATATCGACTGATTGACTTGTATGGGACGTTATTTCGTGGATTTGAATATCGACTGATTGACTTGTATGGGACGTTATTTCGTGGATTTGACCATACGCTCTACATCGACGGCTGTCAAAATTCACACAATGAACTTTTCATGACTTCGAAAACAGTGTGCTGCAATTAAATTGCACAGGAAATGATATGACCGCATTACTGCGTAGTGTTTAAATTTACTTCTGTTCAGCAGAATAAGGGGGAAAGTCTAGTTTTAATTTCATTGGCTATGATATGTGGAGGGGAATTGATGCGCTGGTGAGCGGTGGAGCTTCAGGGCTTGGATGAGCTAGTGTGGAAGGGCTTGAAAATTAGGCGCACAAGTAGTATTGGATGATTTGCCAACATCTCGATGTGAAGAAGTTTCGCACAATATTGGAGGAAATATTATCTGTAAGTCAGTCAATATAGCATGCTTAATACATTGAAGGAAAATTGGCGGGAAAGTCGACAAAAAACTTTTCGACACTTTGGAGGACAGGAGTGACCAGAGCATGTAGCCAAACTTCGCAAACATTAAGGCATTGACAGCCGGCTGTAATCTTCCCAAATTAAAAATTTGTACTGGGATATATCCCATAAATGGTTTTTTTTTTTTTTATGAACGCCATAGAAGCTATCGAGGGGAGCTCATTCCTTACCTATAAAAGTCGTCAACTTATTTTATTGTGTGGCAGCTGTGCCTTCATCGCAAAGTTAACTAAGTTCAAAATAATTTCGTTTGTTGTGTTTGATTCAAAGAATATTGTTAAAACTGTTGTGTTGATAGTTTCTTAATTTTCCTTTGTTTTCATTTTTAAACACTACCAGTTTTTTTATTCAGGAGCCGTAATGGATTCTTTTGTTACGCCCCAAAAACACCAAGATCATATTATTCTAAGTTAAGCGTAGCATCATGATCTCAAATCGATTGAATGCAATCGCGTAAGCTCGTTATTGACTTTATTTCTTCTGTATATAAGTAATACATAAAATGCAAACAATTTTATTTAGTAGTCAATTACTTTGTTTATTTGATATACGCAGACCATTTCTCTTTTTTCTTGAAAAGTCGCCGGGCCATGCTTTGTTGTGTGAGCAGACGCGTTTTGACTCCTTTGAGTCATCTTCAGTGCCTAAAAGATGTATTGAATGACTTTCTATAGTCGTAGGATAGGTTAAGCAGGAAGTACTAAATTAAGTCAGGTAGTAAATTAGGTCAGGTATTAAATTAGGCCAGGTACTAAGTTCGGACAGGTAGAGGGCTATCAGGTATTTTTTTTATTGTTAAATGTCCGTTTGTTATGTTTCACCTCGTTTCCGTTTACATCGGAGAGTGTGATCTAGTACTGAGAAAATTGCACCAGAATTTGCAATAAATTTTTCTTTGATAATGTCATCATCTGTTTTTCTATGTTTGTATACTTCGGGCCTTTCTAGGATGTCAATTCTCGGTCCTTTGCTTTGTTTCTGTAGCAATATCATAGAGTTTGTCATAGCGTCAGGCTCTTGTGCGTGGTTTTGTAGGCGCGTCGCATAATTGTAGTGTGCCTTGTTGTGTAAGAAAGATCGTAAGTGGTCTTTGTATCTTGTCGTTAGTTTCCGTGTTGTTCTACCTATGTACACCATGTCGTAGTCCTTGCATGTCAGTTTGTACATACATGTCACTGTTCTGTTATATTGATGTATCATTCAGTTTTGGTTTCAGTTTGGTACCGATGTTGTTGTTAGTTTTGAATGCAGTTTGCAATTTGTATTTTTCAAGCAAGTTTGATAGTTTGTATGTCTCTTTGCCTACGTAAAATATGTTTACGAAATCCACTGTTGGTCATTGTTCTGAGTTTCAGTTAGTTGGCGATCCTGTTTTTGATTGTACTGTTTAACAAGTATGCTTTGTCAATGTCACGTTGTTTTAATCCATTATTACTTGCAGTTCTGTGAATGTTGTTTAGTTCGTTGGAGTAGTTAGTAGGAGTCATGGGGATGGAGCAAAGTCTCTGCACCATTGATCTGTGCGCTGCTGACTAATGTTGTGCGGGATGGTTAGATGTTCCGTGTGTGGTATGATCAGTTGTAATTGGCTTTCTGTATATTTTATAATCTAATCGTGTTTGTTCACGTACCACGGTTAGGTCCATATAGTTGAGTTGTCCGTTTGTTTCTTTTTCTACAGTGGAATTGATATTTGGGTGTATTTTATTCATAAAGGTAAGTAGTTCGTCTTGTTTATTTTCTTGTGAATCAATAACAATGAAACAGTCATCCACATATCATCTGTAAAATATTACATTGAATCTTTTGACAATTTTGGGTACTTCTTCCAAAGATTGTAAGAATATTTCTGACATTGTTGACCACATTGGATGTCCCATGCCCAGGCCGTCCTTGGTAATGTATGTGTTGTTGTTGAACTTAAAATATTTCTGCTTGGTTGTAGTCTGTATAAGATTGAGTAGCTGATCTGTGAATCGTCGGCTATAATTGAATGATAGTTTTTCTTTTAGTATAGTCAGTGTCTCATCGACGGGTATAGACGTATAGGAGATGGTAGAGCTCGCTACATCACGGCTGTTCTTGTACTATGCTAATTGGTATGCAGGAGCTGGGCGGCAATTGATGACAGGCCGGATAGAAATGTTGTGTTTGTGGAGCTTAGGTTGTGCTTTCAGAGGTTGGTGTTGATGGAGTTGAGTTTATGTAGCGGTGCTTAGTATTAGGAGTAATAATAAGTGGGTATTGTATAATATCATTACGTAAGTCTACTTGGAACTTATTGGTGGCGTCTTTGTTTACCAGTTTGTATCCGTTGGCATTTATGAGTTATATTGTTTTTTGTACGCAGGCCCTTGTTGTTAGGATCATCGTTGTATGTCTTTTATCAGCTTTTGTCACCATTAGGTTGCCCGTAAGTTTTTTCTGAATTTGTCTAAATATCTTATGGTCTTCGTCTTCTGCGTATTTTTTATAGTATATCTACTACAGTATGTCTTGCATATCTTTGTTGTTCCTGCGGCAGTTTGTTAATAGCTAGTACAGTGTCAATTACTAGTTGTTCTAGGTCTTTGTTGCGGTTTATGTTATATAAGCTGTGTTTCAGTCTCTTATCTAACAGCTCCATTTCTTGTGTGGTGAAATGCATATCTAATACATTTTCATCAATTTGTCAAGTCATTATCTCATATTTAGTTTTGAGCTGAGTATCAATGTTTTGTCTCACGTCATTGTAGAATTGTAAAAAACTTTCAGTTTGAATAATGTTAGTCAATTCTAAGTGTGAATGTAGCAGTTGTCGGTTGATTTCGTCCTTTTTTATGTACAGTGTCTTTATTTCATTTTTAATGTGGAGGGTTTGTGCACTACGGTTTTTGCAAATGCTGATATAATGTTTTTTTTAAACACTGTTTGTTAAATCATGTGTTCGCTATGGTTCGGTGAAGTCTTAGGGCTAGGTTGTAGCATGATCACAATAGTTTTACCTGGCTTTCAGTGTTGTAGTTGTTTATTTTGTTTATTTGATATGAAAAAGCCAATTGTTTTTTCTTTAAAAGCCGTTGGGCCTTGCTTTGTTGTGTGAACAGATGCGTTTCGCCTCTTTTGAGTCATTTTTAGTGTCTAAAGGATGTGTTGACGGGAATGACTTTATAAAGTCGTAGAACGGGGTAAGCAGATAGAAATAATTGTTGGCTATCGACCATAGCCTGATGATGCCTTGATAGGGCGAAACACGTCACGCTCATGTGTAACACAACAGCAAACTCATGCAATGATAAGACATCAAAAAAATTTAACAAGCGCTTTTATTATCGCACCTTTTTCCTGAAACTTATTTGTGTAAACCAATTAGAATAAATAAATTATTCAAGTGTTAACCATTGATAAAACGTCTTTTACTAGAACTCGAGGATGGTGCGAAGCATAAATGGATGAAGAGTTTAGTTAGAGTGACATTTTGATCTCAAAATGTCATCATATTATATCATCTGCCGTAATTTACCATCATTAGCCATCACCCACCATCATTCGCCATTATCGGCCATCTCTCACTCTTGCATGATATCACCAGCAATCAGCCAGCATCAACTGGCATCATTCACTCTGATCCGCGAGCATAAATTATGCCACAGACATCACCCATTAACTGCTCTCGCTAATTGCAATACACCACCATCAGCTAGCTTGATTCATCAGAAACTATTATCCAGCATCATTATGATAACGAGCCATTACCAGCCATTATCAAGGAAAGTTTACCTTCATCTACCATGATCAACTAGTATCAGTCATTATTGCCATCATAAAGTATCATCCACCATCTTTCGTTATTATCTGCCCTTGTACGCCGTTGTTTGTCATCACCCCTCATAATTAGCCATTATCCAGCCTCATCCGCCATTATCGGTAGTCCTTGGCCATAATCCACCATAATTAGCCATATGCTATCGTAACTAATCATACGGCATCGTCCGCTTTTATGCACCATCACCAGCTTCATTTGGCACAACCCGGCTTTATATGCCATTACGAGTCATTATCGGACAGCATCATCCGTCCACACCCGAAATCCTCAGTGATCATCTGTCATCATGTGGTATCATCCGTCATCAACCGCCATCATGCACTATTATCAGCAATCATCCACCCTCACACCCCATGATCCACGATCGTCAGCCATCATTCGGTATCACACAACCTCACCCAAAATCATCAACTTTTTCCGACATCATACGCTATCATGACCCATTATCAGCCATCATCAATCACTCGCATCGACCATCATCAGCTATCATCCCTCATCATGCGGCATTATCCATCATTATCCGTCAGCATCAGGCGTCATCTACGACTATCCTCCAAAACCAGCTATTTTCTGACCTCATATGTCATGATCAGCTACCATCCGGCATCATCCATTGTCATCCCCCTTCATTAGCCATTATCAAACATAATCCGTCCTCGCACGTCAGCATTTACCATCATCAGCACCATGTGGTATCCTCCACTATCACTCCACATCATTCTTCATCATCAGCCATCATCTGGCATCATACAAGCTCATGAGCCACCACCTGATATCATTCGGTTTCTTCCGCCCCCATGAACCATCATCAGGAAAAAATTACTTACTCTAGGGTAAGGATGATTAGTATTGGAAACATACTAATCGAATCGGAGCCAGCGGTGAAGTAACTGTGGCTACTGATCGACTCAAAGATGAGTTTCTCTGAGCCAATCAGGGCAACGCTGAGAAGGCTGCTTCGGGAGTATGGGTCCACCAAGAAGACGTCTCTTGATGAGGCTGTGATGCTCGAATCGGTTGACAAATGGAACCCGGTGACACATTATGCTCGGGCAGTCCTTAAAGATAAAAGAGACTTACAGCAGCCGGGGACATTGGGGCTGAGGGATCTGGCACTTCCTCTCCCCTCCTGCTAGAAGAGTAAGACCTGGCCCGAAGTAATGTGCCAAACGGTTCCGGGCTGGGTTCTCAGGTTGACAAGGGAGGTGTTTAGTGGACAGTTCAGTCGCTTTCTTGCGGCCATGGGAGTCACGCACTCTGTGCGTAAATGGCATTCACCTCCAAGCCACAAAAAAAGTTGGGTAGACAGAGCTACGCTCATGTCAGAAGGGTTTTGTACTCAATTTAGAAAATGCAGTCACCAGCACGAATAAAATCAAGTAACATGCCAAAGAGATTGGTTCGTTCAAAAGAAAATCCATTGTTACTTCATTTTCAAATCAATCAAATCAAAACTCCAGTGTCTGATTCGACGGAAAGTCCATAAAATACCAAAATAGTGTGTTATTGTTGTTGTAATTGGAGACATTTCAAATGGATATAACTTCCGTGGACATGATAGGAATTTGATCAAACTTACAGAGTATTAGGATCTTGTGTAAGGCTACTTAAAGGCATCCATACGATTTTATTGAAGAAAATGTGAAATTTCAAGAGCATTATTAACAAAGTTGAACGATTTTGACTTCTGAGATATTTGTTATTATTATACTCATAAATATCTCCATTGATAACTTTTCCCGATTTTTTAGATCAAAGGTGTCCAATCGCGAGGGGGAAACATATTTTTCCAGTATTTCCTCCCTGTGCCCCCACTGAAGATAAACTGTCAGTATAAGAACTGTTATGAAAAGCTCTCATAAAGAACTTCCATTTTATACTCATATCGGCTACCTTTGATGAAATTTTTTCTGAGGCCACTCCCCTGTACTGTAATCATCGATTCCTGGCATCATAAAATTTCGTTCGAGCCCTAAAATGGTTACAAAGCCCTTTTGTTAGGAGCTCTCTCCTGCCTCCTCGACTTGTTTGACCTATGAGTATTAATTTTAGGTACTCATCTTCAGTAATTCATTAAATTGAATCAAGTGTTAAAAGCATGCACATTAAACGTTGGAGTTGCTGAAAAATAACTCAAAATTATTCAATCTTTGCATTTAAAATAGCCACCATTTTGTTTTACGATTACTGATACCAATTCTCAAAGATAATCACACTAGCTATCATTTCTGAAGCTTTCATGCAAATCCTAGCAAAGCTGTAGTGTCTGAGTCGATAAAAAGCGCATATTGTTCCATAGCCATATGTTTCCATAGTAATACAGCGCATATTGCTCCATAGTAATACAAGAAAATTCAAACCACTTTAACCCTTTACGGCGCAAGAACGTGTTTTTGTTTTTTTAATTGGTAATATGTTAAGATGAGCTATATAATAACGGTAAAAATAGTGAAAAAATCATATGTAAGAAAAGGTATTCATTTTTGAAAAAAAAAACAATGAGATGCAGATGTGCATCATGGTGTAAAAACATATTAATATTCACGAACTGTGGAAAGAACGGAAACAGTTATTGTTTTTATTAAAACATAAGGCTACGTCACACTTTTCACATTCTGTTTGGGCTGTTCCAGTACATCCTGGATATTTACACCGAAGCCTTTTGCCGGTCCAAACAGGCCAGTGGCCTAACTGATCCAATCTGATATCTTTTGGTGGGATGTGCTGACAAGGCCCTTTTTTCTTTTTGTCCTGGATGAGTGCTTCTACATGGCTAGTACGCTTCAGCCGGTTCGTACTTTTATATTTGGCTAAAGTTTCAGCAACTTCTAGTCGGAAATCAGCAGAATTTAGCACCTTGACATTATTTTCCGTGTCAGCATGAATTCTTCTATACAATACCTAAGAATTAGTCATAGTCATGTCCAGGAAATGGTAAAAGAGCCTTATAAACCAACGTTTGCTCTGAAGTCTAATTTTATAATGACTCATTACGGAGTCCATGAGGTCTACACCTCCCATGTGACGATTACATTCTGCCACAATAAAGGGTCGTTCAACATTAATTTGTTTCTTTTGCGACCTGTCGAATCTACTTACGATAGATGTGGGATTTTTGCCAGCAAAGTTGGATGCTAGGTTCACAATTTTATTATCTTTCCAGGCCACCACCGATATGTCAATACCATTATAGCTTGCAACCTGTTCTATCGATGTGCCTCTAGGCTGTTTTTTCTACTGTTTTTCTTCTGGGAGTTTACAGTTCGGGATCCGGTTTCTCCGAACGGTGCCCAAAGCTTATATACCACGCTGTGACAAGAATTCAATCAAGGGTAGCGATGTATAATAGTTATCAAAAAACAGTCTATAGTTTTGGTTGGCAGGAATCTCTCTGGCAAGTTGGACCACTACATTAGATGAGGCACCTGATTGAGGCTTGTCATCTGCGCATATATTCTCTTGGCCACTGCAAACTTCAAATTTGTAGCCATATCCACTTGCACCACAAATAACGAACAGTTTGAAGCCCCACTTGTGGGGTTTGTCTGGTAAATATTGCTTTAGAGCACTTCGTGCTTTGGTTGAACACATTTGTTCATCAACAGACAAATGTTGTTCTAGAGGCACTTTTCTAAAGTTATGATTCAGCTTTTCAATTATTGGCCTGATTTTATAAAGTCGATCTGAATTTGGCTGACTATACGGTAACATTTTAGAGTTATCATTGAAGTGTAGTACTTGCCTCAGAAACTTGAACCGTTTTAGTGTCATTATCTCACGTATGTTAGTATAGCCATATTTCTGTGACCAGTACATTCGAACATTGGGTAGGGCAATTATGGACATGTAGTAAATAATTCCAATAAACTGTCTTATTTCCTGGCTTGTAACATTTATAGGTTTACCGGCATCTTTTTGCACGCTGTACAGGTTTGTTTCGTCTCTTATGAGATCCACAATGTCGTCAGTAAATAAGTAAGAAAATACCTGGTAAGGCGTTTGTAATTCCAGTATTTCATTTGATAACTTGGAACATCCCCAAAACCTCATCTGGTCTTCATTTAGTTCTAAGTTTTTATTTTTAGGGTTTTGTACTAAAATACAAAACCCTATTGCAATCACGACCTGTGTCCGTCTGTCCGTCTGTCCGTCCGTCCGTCCGTCCGTCTGTCCGTCCGTCCGTCCGTCCGTCCGTCCTTCCGTCCGTCCGTCCGTCCGTCTGTATGTCACAGCACTTTTTCTCCGAAACTATAGAGGCTACAGCCATGAAACTTTGTGAAAAGGTCAGAAGTGGTGACCTCTTGAAAGTTCAAGGGTGAAAAAATTTTTCGAAGGGGTTTAAGGGGGGTCTCCCCATATAGGGAGTTGACCCCTCAAAAAAAAAATTTCACCAATGGTAGTCGAGTAGGGTGTCATTAGAAAGGTCTCAATGAGATCTTTTCAAAACAAGTCTTAAAATTGCCTTATGAGTACCGAGGGGGGCAGGGGAAGGGGAAATGTACGAACTTTTCGCGTACCCCCCCCTCGCGATTGGACACCTTCCATCCGAAAAACCTGAAAAAAATCACGAATGTAGGCCTTAATGAGTACAACAACAACAAATACGTGAGAAGTCGAAATTCACTCAACTTTGTTAGTAATAGTATGATTTATCGATTTTATGTTTTCTTGAATAAAATCTAAATGGTACCCTTAAATTCAATAAAATTTAGCAAACAGATGACTATTTATAAGATTGATCTTTTCTGAAAGTTTCATAAAGATCGATTTGTATTTAACGAAGTTATAGCGATTTGAATTTTCCTGTATTACTATGGAACAATATGCCCTGTATTACTATGGAAACATATGGCTATGGAGACATATGCGCTTTTTACCGACTTAGACACTACAGCTTTGCTAGGATTTGCATGAAAGTTTCAGGAATGATAGATATCATGAGGATGACTACATACAATTGAAACAAGTCAAAGAGGCAGGAGAGAGCTCCTAGCAAAAGGGTTTTGTAGCCATTCTAGGATTCGAAAAAATAGGACATGAATCGATGCTTACAGTACAGAGGAGTGGCCCCTGAAAAAAAATTTCATGAAACGTAGCCGATATGAGTATCAAATGAAAGTTCTCTATGAGAGCTTTTCAACAGTTTTTGCTTCAGTGGGGCACAGAGGGGGGGGGGGAGGGGAATACATGAAAAATGTGTTGTCTCCCTCGCGAATGGACATCCGTGATCTAAAAAAATCTGAAAAAATTATCAAGCGAGATATTTATGGGTATAATTTTAACAAATACCTCAGAATTAAAAAATTCTTCCAACTTAGTTAATAATAGTATGATCCTCGAACATGACATGTTTCTTAATTTTATTCGTTGCTGGTTACGGCATTTTGTAAGTTGAGTACAAAACCCTTCTGACATGAGCATAGGTCTGTCTACCCAACTTGTTCCATATGATATTCGTTTTGAGATCGCATGCGCTTCGTGAAGTTGTGTTGACTTAGGAGCTGGTACTGGGTACTGAAACAGCAGGCGGTATCTCACATAGTTGAACTGGAGTGCTTGTACTGGTCTCAGAGCTCGGTAGCAAGGTGTTATCTTCCTGTTCTTCTAGGAAGGGTATTTCTGGTTCCTCATCCGAATCTTGGCGTAAATTTCAATTTTCCAACATGTACGATGGATCGGTCGTCGTCTGAAAAGTCTAAGCCATCCTAACTATCTTGCCATTGGCTTAGAATAGTTTCTAATTCGACAGTTGACAAAGGCCTAGAGCCTGAACGAGGAAACCTCAAACTGTGTTAAACAAAAATAATTGAGCCTGAAAAGAGAAAATATTCCTCTCACGGAAAAAGAAATAAAATGTAACAGTTTAGCGCAGTGTTGCATTACTGCATCAAAACAAAACTTGAGAGTATCTCTCTAAAAACAATCTAAATATTTGAATGGCATGTTCTTAGCAAAAACCAATAAGTATTCTTTACTGTGCAGTAATTTCACGTCAATATTTCCGATATAACAACTCAAAAAAAAAAGAACGAAAATTATACGCGAACAACACAAACCGTTTCTAAGGGATCCGTCACTTCAAGTGGCCAAAAATTACAAATAACACCATCTAGCACAAACGTGGGGAACTAATTCAATCGAATGCTTTGCTGCAGATATGCATTGCTGCGTTGAAAGGTATTTTATTCGTTGCTTTCAACGACTTTGCTAGTTTGAAGAGTATGATGCAGATCTGCTACTCAGCGCCGTAAAGGGTTAACTTCGTTAAATACCAATCGATCTTTATGAAACTTTCATAACAGGTTGATCTTATAAATAGTCCTCTGAGTATTGAAATTCATTGAATTAAAGAGTACCATTAAGATTTTATTCAAGAAAACATAAAATCGATAAATCATACTTTTACTAACACAGTTCAGTGAATTTGTTGTACCCATAAAGGCCTACTTTCATAATTTTTTTCAGATTTTTCGGATTTGAGGTGTCCAATCGTAAGGAGGGTATGCGAAAAGCTCATACATTCCCCTTCCCCTGCTCCACATGATACTGATATGGCAATTTTAAGATTTGGTTTGAAACGGTCTTATGAAGACCTTTTCAACGACAACCTACTCGTCTACCAATGGTGAAAATTTTTTTTTGAAGGGTCACCTCCCTATATGGGGAGAACCCCTTTAAACGCCTTTGAAAAAATTTTCCACCCCACAACTTTCAAGAAGTCACCATTTCCGACCTTTCCACAAAGTTTCATAGCTGTAGCCTCTATAGTTTCGGAGAAAAAGTGCTGTGACATGCAGACGGACGGACGGACAGATGGACACAGGTTGTGATTGGAAAGGGTTTTTTATTTCAGTACAAAACCCTAATTACTAACCCAACTAATATACAAACTTCAACTCATTTTACTTTCGAGTATCACAATTGATTACTTTGATTAATATTGAACTTCGTCTGGCTATCATGACCATCTAATTGATTGTAGTTGTTAAATTCAAAAAGGCTTCTTATTGATTGATGCGCCACTGGTGGTGGGCATGTACTCATAGATGCTACTACCCTAATCTGTTGCAACTCACCAGTTTGTGAGCATATATTTACCACAATACTCCCCTTTTAGCGAAATTGTTGGGGAAATAATGTTGCGAGTGCGAGTGCTGTTATCCTTGTCTATCGCAAAGTTCACCATCGACATAGGTTGTGACGATGTTTTTATTATTTTTTTTTTTTTTGTCGGCTGCAGGTTTTGTTTGGAAATGTCCAAACTCGAGGAATATCCCATGGATCTAGTTTGGTGTCTTTATTTTCTGTGACTGATGAATGCAACTGCACATTGCTTTCGTTCATTTCAGGTTCACTGACGTTATTTGTATGCGTTGTTTTTGTCTTCATTCGAATGCGTATGTTTGGGCGGTACACCGGCTGGCCGTTGATTTTATTCTTCGATTTTGAAGAATTCTTACAGCTGATATGCGTTCGAAAAGGAATGCTCAAGTTTGATGTTGGTTGATCGTGAACGCCTGCTGTTGATTTTGTCGAACTATAGTAAGTTGCCATTACTCGTTCTGGTCCGCAGTTGTCTACAATATTGGGAAATTCGTATACTGGGGCATTAATGCTGGCTGAGAGTATAGCGCGTATATTTACTGGTAAACGTCCTAGCCATATTGTTTTCACAAAACCTTCAAGTAGGCCATCAGATGCAAGTGCCTGCATTTCCCTCAGGAGCTGTAATGGGCGTTTGTCCTCCAAATCGATTCCGCCGAGAAAAGGCCAAATTGTATCTTTTTTGAAAAGGCTGAATCTTTTTATATGCCTGTTTATTGTCTTTTTTACTAAACGAACTAATATATAAACTTGAGCTTATTTTACTTTGAATGTATTACAATTGTTTAATACTAAACTTCGTCTGGCTGTCATGATCATCTGATTGATTGTAGTTGTGAAATTCAAAAAGGCTTCTCGTTGGTTGATGCGCCATTGGGGGTGGTCATGTGAATGCTACAAACCCAACCTGCTGTGACGGATCTGTTGGTGAGCATGTAGTTTCCACAGTACCATGCACCTTTATCTAGCATCATCAGCCATCCACCATCAAAAAAAATAATAATCACCCAGCATTGTGGGCCGTTATCAGTCTTTACCCGGCATAATACAGCATCATCTACCCTCACCTTTCATCATTTGTCATCCTTAACCATCACCAACTGTCGTTAGCCCTCATCAGCCATTATTTTTCATCATCCGACAGAATATGGCATCATCCACCTCATCCGCCGTTATACACCATTATTCGCCGTTATCTGGGTTCATACGGCATCATCCATTGTCATCATCCCACCAACATCCATCATTATCCGCCAGCATCCACTACCATCAGTTATCATCCATCATCAGCAATCCGGCATCATCTTCCAAATGCTATCTACCATCCGCATTCCCTAAACAATTCTGCTTTCTCGTTACTTGACGCGAACTCATATTATTTTACAAATCCAAACATAATTTAACTTGTTAATTTGGAAGTTTTCACTATTTGCTACTGATTGTTGCGCGACCATCGTTTCGCTGTCTGCCTGCTCCCTAACCGGTATCGCATTTTTGTAACGTGAATTCATAGATTTTATCCTATCCAGAAATTTTACGAGTACTTACTATGTATAGGGCAACCGTGCCTATAGAAGTTTCCAATTCAAAAAATCATTATCTCTTGAGCATGAATCCAGGTTGATATTCTATTAGAGGTTAATATTGCCACCAAAAATAAAAACAATTTCAGGAAAAAAAAACAGGATTTAAAATCCCATTAAAAGAATGAAGCAATTTTTTTTTTTTTTTGGAATCGATGCCAAATCAGTTTCCCCGTTTTGAAAAAGTACGAGGGTCATTCAACAAGTACTTAGTCTACAGAAGAAAAACGAAAATTTTGGAAAGGTGGTAATTTATTTTTCCACATAATCTCCTTCAAGCTCGATACACTTAGCCCAGCGATGCTCTAACTTTTTCAACCCGTCCAAAAAATACATTTTCTTGAGGGCTGCAAAATAGGCTTCCGTGGCAGTGATGACCTCCTCATTCGACCCAAATCTATTCTCGGCGAGTAATTTTTTCAGATTTGGAAACAAAAAGTAGTCACAGGGGGCCAAATATGGAGAGTACGATGGATCGGGCTGTAATTCGTAGCGCAATTCGACCAATTTGGTCATGGTGACGGCGCAGATGTGAGCCGGCGCGTTGTCGTGGCGGAACAGCCCTTTTTTCTTCGCCAAGCGGAGCCGCTTTTTCTTCAATTCGACGTCAAATCGTCTCAATAAGTCTGCATAGTAGTGCCCCGTGATTGTTTTACCCTTCTCGAGGTAGTCAATGTGGGTAACACCTTGTGAATCCCAGAAAACGGTGGCCATCACCTTTCCGGCCGATCGAACAGTCTTCGCCTTCTTTGGAGCACGTTCGCCAGGTGAAGTCCACTGTTTCGACTGTTCCTTGGTCTCCAGTGTGTACCATTGAATCCATGTTTCACTGACGGTCACGAAACGACGCAAGAACTCCACCAGTTTGCGCTGAAACAGCGCCAAACACGTCGCTGATGTGGTCTCATGGTTGCGCTTGTTTTCCGGTGTGAGCAAACGCGACACCCGTCGCGCCGACAACTTTCTCATGCCCAGTTGTTCGTGTATAATATGATGCACCGTTCCTTCTGCGATGCCCACAGTCTCAGCTATCTCGCGAACTTTCAATCGACGGTCTGCCAACACGAGATCGTGGATTTTTTTAACGTTTTCCTCCGTAGCAGCCGTTTTCGGGGCACCTGGTCGTGGCTCATCAAAAACCGACGTGGGGCAACGAACAAACCCGTTGAACCAATTCTCGACGGTCGCCATCGAAGGAGAAGAGTTACCATACACAGCATTCAAGCGATCTTTGATTTCGCTGCGCGTTTTCCCTTCCAAAAACAAGAATCTAACCACTGAACGATATTGTTCTTTTTCCATTTTCGTACAACCGACCGACACGCTCGCTTTCAAAGGCTATCAAAACAAAACTAATGAAGGGAATTGACTGAAACTTTGACAGTAGGCACTAAAGAATGTACTGCACAATGGTAAAACTCTTTTGTAATCGCAGCGCAATCGGGCGGTGAGGCTAAGTACTTGTTGGATGACCCTCGCAAGTGGGAATTACTTATTAATTAATTGTTACTAAAACGGGCAAAAACTGATTTGGCGCCGAGTTCAAAAAAATTATTTTATCCTTTTTAGGTTGTATTAAAGTCGGGTTCCTTTGTTTTCCTAATAGCTTTTTCCAGAATGACAATTGCTTGAGTTAATTGAAATTTGCGAAGAAACTGGTGAGCAGCATAAATTTAGAAAATAACAAAAATTCCTGATCTTAATCATCAGTTAACTTGAATTCTTCTTAAAGCTCTCATAGTAGATGAATCATTGCTATCAATACTAATAACATAAGCAGAAACGATTTTATAAAGCATAAACCAAAATACCAAAATTTACAAAAGGAATATTTCCTGGCCACACCGGAATCAAATTCTGTGAACTGATTTATACTCACTCGTTTTTAAGCGGTCTTAAAAATCACGGTTGTAGAAAAAAATTTAAGCGTTTTTTCGTTGTTTACTCTTTATCAAATCATTTTTCCACTTCATTGAACCATTAATGACTACATGGAATTTGTTACTTAATACTAAACTCACAAAAACTGCATCAACAGTTCCGACTTAAGCGTGAATTCTGACCTCCAGGACGAACACAAAACCGCAATCAGGTTTACACTTGCCTTTTACTGGACAGCAAGGAAAGCAAGTAAATCTGTCGAACTTGAGCCTAAAATGAAATTCGATACTTTTCCTCGTCACGCCATCATCCCGATGAATGATTTTTCGTTAACATGCCATCAAAAGCAGTCCCGAATTTTAATATGCACTATTTGTATGAGCGAGTTTTCCAAATGAATGGACACCTATCGAATGTTAAATAAAAGCCACAACAAGAGGTGAAAATCCATTCGGTAATCATCCGGAAACCAGCCCACCCTGTCTATTTGATGCGTACTCGTTAGGAATGCATGTTTTTAGGATTGTACTCATCAATTTTAAATGATTGGCTAATAGGCAACGAATTTTAATTTTAGGATCAGCTCAAAACTAGGACAAAATGGATGTTATTGTACATCAGGGTTGTGATAATTGAAAGTATTAAATAATTAATACGAACGACTCAATCACTTGCAGTAAGTGAATAATTAACTCAATTTTTCCAACTTCATTACCAGCACTATTTCCTCCTGTCTATACAATATAACGCATCACGCAAATCATTCAATTTATTCTCTTCATTCGACTTTAATGAACACTGAAAACATTTTATTTTATAATTATCAATTCGTACAACGGTTTTGTTGGCCGTAGGATAATTATTTTAATTGACATATCATCGCAGTTCAGAATCAACTGTTGATGAATTGACATCCTTTTTTCTTGTTTTGACGAACAAACTTGTTGCAGAAATTACTAACAAGCAATTAAAAAATTCAGAATGATCGTCGAAATTTCAAAACTTAATCGTAAAAGATACTCCGCCTTTAGAGGAACTATCAACTGAAAAGAAAATAAAAGAAAAGAACTTCCCTTTAACTTCTTTGCATAAGAACTTCTTCCGTACTACAAAATTTACCTTGCATAAGTCCTAATTTACTCCCTAATGACTTTCAAGACCTTTTCAATTTCTGAAACAATAGTTGATTGTTTCTAAATTCATCCATTCTTCGAAGCACTACATCCCCTCTCGGGCCTTCGGCTCCTGCAACAAGCGCCTCCAACAATTTCGGTCCATTGACCACGTCCTTTAATTCCGCAATCGGGGCAGTGATGAACTGTCTTCGTCGACACCGAGACAGACCACCGTTTGCTTGGTTTCCCCACTGGTCTCTACCCTTCAGTTTTCCCAACGAATACCCTTTTGGGTATCTGTTATTCATCCATACGATTCATGTGGCCAGCCCATTGTAGCTTCCGCAATCTTATAATCGTTGAGACTTCCGGTTCATCAAAAATTTTAGACAGCTCGTGGTTGTATCGAACTCACCAATAGGTCCCCGTCTAGCTTCGCTCCGATTATTTGCCTCAGGACCCGTCGCTCAAAGGCGTTCAATATGCTTGCGGATGCTTGGGTAAGGGTCCTTGTTTTATGCCCATAGTATAGCGCGAATCTTATCGCAGATTTGAAAACTTTTAGCTTTATTTTCTTATGTATGCAGCTGGTCTTCTAGGTCGTCAAAAATAAGTCAAATGTTTTATCTGCAAACTGTATTCTTCGACGTATTTCGTATCTTTCAATAGCCACATGCAAATTCGCCCACATGTTCGATACTGTATTCACCAAGTGTGATAATATACGTCTAGCACTGCAAGCAAACGTGTTTTCAATTGCTCCTGTCAATAATTTTTTACAAAAGTCAGTTATAATTAATTTTTTAATTGAAAATTATCATCGTCGAATTATTCGATCGATTATTGAATATTTGAAGTTTCACTTCTGAAGAAGTCTCAAAAAGCGAAAAGACATTCAAGGGCAGTCCCGGCTTATGAACATTCCATCTAATCTCGCGGCAAAAGCAACGAGATAGAGAAGCCCGATGGCTTCAACCATCAAACAGACCGATCATGTCCATCGCCAAGAATAACGGGCGAGAAAAGGTTAAAGAGAAGATTGGAGAGCAATGAAGAAAAAGACAAACTGAAAATTTTATCAGTCGTCGAAATCGAACAGCTAGTCAAAGCTAATAATAAAGTGGAGAAATATGAGAAAGAAAACGAGAAACCCAGACTTAGGATCCAGTCGCTAGAAGAGCTAGTTGGCAAATCAACCTAAAACAAAGAAAAACCACGAAGAAAGAAAAAAAGGAAAGTCAAAAGCAAACGAAGACAAGTAACCACAACAGAAAGTTAATGAAGATGTCGTCAGCACAGGTGGAACAAACATCAGTTATTATGCAGCGCTAGTTAGGCTAAACGAGTCAATGAACATTGACGAGGACAAAGGTGACAAAAATTCTGAAAATTGTCCTGAATACGGTCATCAAATATTTAAAAATTAAAAATAGGGAGAATATACCAAAAGTTGTGTCTACCAGTCCTTCTGTCAATATTAATCAAAAGAAAGAGAAATTCCCACCAATCAATGTATTTGGGCAAACTGGCAAAGATATGGTTCAGCTTTTGACAGCCGAAAATAAATTAAATGATTTTGAAATCAAAAGAGTGAATGCGGACAAACTGACGATTGGAACTAAGTTACTGGTTGGGTTTCAGATAACAAAAAGTGCGTTGAATTCTGAAGAAGTAACGCACTTTACGAACACTCCCAAGAGCGAGAAAACCCACAACTTTTTGTTGAAGGGTCTAGACTATGAAGAAGACACAGTCGATCTCCTTTATGTGCTTCAACAAGTTCCACCAGAAATAGAATTTATTGCTGTTAAAGTCTTTGCAGGAAGGAAATCTATTGTTGAACGTTTACGAATGTTTACATAATCCAAATTTTGAGCAAAAGCAGTCCAAGTGACCTTAAAAAAATAAGATACTTGAACTTCCGAGTAGTGAGGCGGGAACGCCTCCAGAAAAGCAAGGCCAACCAGTGCTACAGGTGCCAAATAATTTACTTATTTGGCTGCCAATTGTGCCATAAAATATAGATGCGTAAAGCGCAAAGATGTCCATGCCCCCCGCGAGTGCAAATAGGCTCAGTAGAGCCAAAAAAGAAAACTGTATTGTGTAAACTGCGATGTCTTTGGTCATTCAGCATCATATCGAGTATGCCCCCGGTATCAAGATGCAAAGGTAAAATTTACTCCAAAACAATGTCAAGTACACTGCAGTGTGGTACCTACTTCGTCAAGCCCACGGTGTCATTTGCACTTGCTACTAGAGGACAACAATGTAAATAATGTGAAGACAACAATGTAAATAATGTGAATAATTTAAGTGGCAAAGCTTCTTAAAATTTACCAGCAACTAAATTCTTTATAGGAGAGAATCGATAAACAGGATTCAAAAATTAACTTTGTTTTTCAGCGTTTAGGGCTTTCAAAGGCCTCAAACACAACTTGTCATCCAGCCACATCTCCATGGTTAGGCGTCACCTCACTTCGATCAACGTAAACTTCATTGTTACTATAGACCAACGTGACTATCTCCTTGGATTCCTTGTCAAGCAAAAGCCTGACATCATGCTTCTCACTGAAACCTACATCAATTCATGGAACTCCATGGCGTTCAAGGATTTTGAATTCGTTAGAAACGATAGGGTAAATGGTGATAGAGGAAAGTGGCCCCAAGATATTATTTGGAAGACCTTATTGTTCCCAAACTATTGAAAAAGTAGAATTCAAAAGCTTTGAAGTGTCCGTTATCAAAATTTCATTGCCAGGTGGGTATAATCTCTTCATTATCTCTGCCTAAGCAACTGGTCGAAATGTTCTCAATACTCGAACTGACCAGGCTGTATAATTATTCTATACTCGCCGGTGACCTGAATGCCAAGCATATATCATAGCTGAACGCCACCAATAATCCCAGAGGTGTATTCTTAAAATAGTGGATAACAGAGAACCAAATTGAATACAGGCGCAACCTATATGGTTTGGAGCTTTAATAGTCCTCAACGGAAACTGCAGGTGCTTCCTTACGATAGCGACCATAACACAATCGTGATGGAAATCAATCATCGAAGGGATGATGTCTTCCTCATTCCAGTTCAACATGAACATTATTGGTTGAATTTAAAAAAAACAGGTTTGGGAAAGTTTGAAAACAAGTTTAATTAGAATTACCAGAAGCAATGTCCTCTTGCTGATGATGACAATACTTACTCAATGGTTCCTAATGACAGGAATTTAACTAACGATGAAATAGATCACTATTTGTCGAAGTTAGAGAAGTTGACATTGGAAACGATTGAGAAAGTAGTTCCCAAGATTAAACATCGAGACAATATGGAAGAATGAGAAACACCAACCATCACAAGGTTAAAAAGATTGAAAACCCTTCTTTTCATACGCGTCAACAACATTTATCGGCGATTTTTGGATTACACCCAACCCTCGTTGGCTTTGTTGAAATTACATCGGAAAATGTCTGCGACTTAATCCGTTCATATTTCAGGAGTGAGGTCAGCAATCAATGGGCAGAAAAACTGAGGGGTATTAGCCCATTGGACATACATGATGTTTTCACGAAAGTGAATAGTTTATCCCGCAAAAAGTCTCGAGTGAAGGTATCGACTCTTGAAATTGCTAGTGATAAGATAAATCTTCTCGATAGGGCTGGTATCGAAATTGATAGTACGACTCCGGACAGGAATGGAAACAGGACTATATGTTATGGATTGCAGAAGCTTCCCCAAAATGGAACTCATTTTGAATTGGGTCATCTATCAAACGCTGAGAGAGGGAATCAAATACTTTCAAATGTTGTTGAAGCAAAAGTTTCTGAATCAAGCCTAAACGGTGAATCAATTCTTCCTTTCAATCAAACACTAACATCTGACCTCATGCCGAGCTTTAATCTTATTGATTATTTTGTCAGCTATGAAGATTTGTATTTCATATTTGGTAGGATAAACAACCAGAAATCATGTGGTATGTTTCAAATATAGTTCTCCGCCATTTGCCTGAGCTTGTTATTAGGAAATATTGCATATTGTTCAACAACATGTTGAGCAATTCATACTTCCCAAAAGAGTGCAAAAATGCCAAGGTATTTCCAATCTTGAATAAAGGAACAGATTCTTCGAGCGCTAAAAGCTATCGCCAAATCAGCTTGCTGCCTGGCATCAGTAAGGTGCTTTAAGTGATACTGAATAAAGCACTAAACGCCCACATTGAGAAATATAAGTTGATGCTGAATTACCCACAGGTATTTTGTTTTCGTGCCAGGCATTCGACCATACACGCGATAACGAAAGCAACTTCAGACACCGATTGGAAATTAAATGATATAGAATGTATTGTGTCTCATTGATATAAAGAGTGCCTCCGACGGGGTGTGGTTAGATGGACTTGTTTTTAAACTCCTTCAGGACGGGTTCCCCAGACACCTTGTCGCCATGATGTGGAATATGTTAAACGGAGAATCATTTGCTGTAATTGATGGAAATCTGACGAAAATGCGCGACTTCAAATTCTTGAATGGTCTTTAGCAGGGAAAAGTTTCTGTGCCTCTGCTTTTCTCAATATTAATTCGTAAGCTATTGTATTCGTAAGCTATTGATTTTGACGTCTCGCCAACGTGATCATTGTCAGCGTTTGCTGATGATCTGATCATCTATATGGCAGATCGAAAAGTCACAATAGTTCAGAGCAATCTTCTAAAAATTTTTAATGAATTGCAGCTGTACACAGATAATTGATGAATGAATATCAATGCGCCAAAGTGCGAAAAATCTTGTTTCAAACAGCACTGCAGAGGGCCAGTCAAAACCTGAGACGTAATGGAAGGATTTCCACATAATGGCTGGTGAGGGGAATTCAGAACGGGTTCCACATAAATCCGGTGTTTGATACCTGGGTGTTCATCTCGACCAGTGTCTGTACTATACTGAGCATGTCAAAATCATGCTCAGTAAAGCACAAAAAGTGGTTCCTTCGACGACTCTTTCATTCCAGATACATTGATCAAAAGGTGTAAGTTATCTGTTACAAAACCCTGGTTAGACCATTTTTAGCATTTAATGTCCAGATCTGGTACAACCAGAGTGCTGGTACTATGAAAATATTAAGAGTTTTTGAAGGGAAGTGTCTCAATGCATGTATAAGGTGGGCCAAATACAAGTTTCTTTTTGAAAATGCAATTAAATGAACAAAAATTAATTTTTTTCCTTATATTTTGACTTTATACGCAAGAACAAATCTATCCGTTAGTTGTGAAATAAGGTTTCATTCATGAACTCCACGGCTGGTGTGACAGTAGGCCATCCTCTCAGTCTCTATCTGAGCAATGGTTTGTTGTTTGCCCTTTATTTATTTTTCACGCATTCTGTTGCCATAATCCATCCTATCCATGATCACCAAAGCATTTGCTTTCTCCGCTTGCATGTAGTAGACCGGCAGACTTTTGGGCTTGTTGATAACATTTTTCATCTTGTTTCTGACTCCTCTAGTTCCTTTTCTCAGTACATCTGCCACTTTGGTTCTAGTTCTTTCCTTTTCTTCCATCATCAATCCGTTCATCTCAGTGCGTTTGTTGATCCCTGCTTCGATTTTGATGCTTATGTCTTCCACTTTGGCCTCTGTGTTGATAGATTATTTCATTTCCATTTTCTGGAGATTCGTTTGAGCTTAAGTGAATTTCTGTGACAGTTGGTTAGTGACTAACAGTACACATCTTGTAACTTCGGATAGCTATCAATTGTTCACCACGTAACTGTAGAAACCTTTTTTCCAATATCCGTTTCTATCGCTCAATTTCGCAATCTTCAGCTACGTTCACTTTCATTATTCGCACTACAAAACTGTAGGAAACGGAGCGGGAACTTTTTAGTCAGAGTTATGGGAGTTTCATATGCCTCGATGATGATCCTTTCCAATTTCAAGCACAGTCTTTCTATATTCTCGTTCACCAACTTCATTTCAAGAAACTTAGCCATGGGAATTTTTTGGATCGTTATGTTGTTTGCTTCGTATTTTTTTACAACCCTGAGTCTCTTCTTAGAGATGCAATCGATTCCCGTAAGCTAATAAACCTATTTATTGCAGCGGTGGGCTTGGATGGCCTTTAGGCAAACTTTCAACTACCTGTACCAAACGTTCGTTGACTTTAAGCAGGCATATAACAGCATTGATCCTAACGTACTATTCCAAATAATGCTTTGCTTTGGCATCCCAGCCAAATGAGTCCGTCTTATTAAAATGACAATGATGTCGACAACCTCGCAAGGACACATCAATAACCAACTCACCGTCACCTTTGACACAAATATCAGACCAAAGCAGGGACGTAGACTGGCCCCATTCCTATTGAATTTGGCTCTAGAATTTGTCATGGGAAAGCTACCTATCGAGGCAAAAACATATAAATAAATGGGCGAGTAACGAGAATCTGTGTACTCGTCCATGTGGGAAGCAAATTTAAAACAGAGATAAGTTATAAATAACGATCGCTCTCAAACTTATATGATTCCCTCTGCTACTCCTTCCCCTTTGTTTCCAGACAGGTTTTTCTTTCCTCTCTTCAGAAGAATCACTTCCTCCCACTGACATCCGCACACACCGACAAAATTTCATTTCACGTGCACACGATCGCGCCTTCTTTATCATTCGTAGAACAGTTTGAGTACAACAAACGACTCTCCAAGAAAACTCGAACGTCAAAGCAAAAGAAATTCGTAGAGGCAAGAAAGCACATGTGTCAAAGCCGATGGAAAATTCGTAGGTTTTTAATAAAAACAGAGAACTAAGGCGCTGATTTTGTAAATCCTTCCAATTACGTTTCAGGTCAGGTTCCTCTGCAGCGTTGCCCAGAACAAGATTGTTTTGCACTTCTGCGCATTGATTTTCATTCACCAATTGTCAGTGTAGAGCTGCACATCGTTAAACATTTTTTGAACATAGCTCTGAACTGTTGGAGTTTCTTGGTCTGCCGTATTGATGATCAGATCATCAACAAACGCTACCAATGATCTCGTTGGTGAAACGTTCAAATCAAAGCCGTTCAAAAACTTACGAATGAATATTGAGAAAAGTAGAGGTGCTGTAGACCATTCAAGACCTTGAAGTCGCGCATTTTCGTCAGATTTCCATCAATTACAACAAATGATTTCCCGTGGAACGTATTGCACATCATGGCGACAAGGTGTCGGGGGAACCTGTCCTGTAGGAATTTAAAAACTTGTCCATCTAACTACACCGTATCGAATGTTTTCTCCATATCAATGAGACACGCTCCAACACATTCTTTGTTGTTTAGTTTTAGCATGTTTGGTTGAATGCCTGGCATGAAAACCAAATTGGCTATTCGGCATCAGCTCATACTTCTCAATGTGGATGCTTTGTTCAGTTTTACTTCAAACACCTTCCTGGTGTTAGGCAGCAAGCTGGTTGATACCTTCACTCGAGACTTGTTAGGAAATATGTTATTCACCTTCATAAAAACGCCATCTAGGTCCTATGGGATAATACTCCTCAGATTTTCCGCCCATTGATTTCTGACCTCAATCTTGAAGTATGAACGAATTAAGTTCCGGACATTCTTCAGTTGTAATTTCAACAAAGCAAACAAGGAATGGTTGTAGTCCAAAAATCTTCGACAAATATTGTTGACGCGTGTTGGAATTCGACATTTATCGTAAACCTACTAACTCTCAAACAACTATTCCGGCATCCTCGTGGCACACGCAACCCCAAAATCAGCGGCGTATGGTCCATCGATTGCTGACCATCGGTCCATTGACGGCAGAGAGATGCGCAAGGGAAAAGGACGACATCGTCAACACAGTGAAATTGAATGGATATGAATACATAACTATAGCAATATATGATAAACAAGAAGAAGAAACAAATAAGAAGAAACAGCATGACAACACTATTTCAAACTAATAAATTGATGGACTCTGTATGCAAGCGTAGAATGGTCATACCATATTCCACAATGTATGGACGACTGGCGGGTGTATTACAAAAACATCAGCTCGAACCAATAGGCAGCAGCAGGAATAGCCAGCTTAAAGCACTATTGGGCAGCGAGAAAGATCGGAAACTCAAGGACGAAAAAAGCGGGATTTACAGAACTACGTGTCCGGTTTGTAAAAAAGTATATGTGGGTCAAATTAAACGATTAGTACCAACAAAGTTTAAAGAATATGTTAAAGAAGCCGCCCGCATAAAGAACAAAAAGAAAATTCGTGCGAAATCATCAGTTGCTGAGCATATCGTAAGCGAAAGACATGCGATAACCATAGAAAATCTCAGGATCATTAAAGAGGGACTAAGGAGCAATAAACTTGATACATGTGAAAGTATTCAAATTAGGAAAGTACCTGCGAACCGGAAATTGAATGGAGATGTCGGAAATAGTGATGTAAAGTGATTAGGGTTAAGTTTATGATTGTTGTAGAAAAAGTAAGTTTTATAAATACTAGATCAATGGGGAAAATTAGTTAGTGTACTGAAAAAGACCTGAAGATCCGTTTCGTAATATGTATTTACAGTAAAAATAAATAAGTATAGTTGTAAAGGAAACAAGGTTGTTTTTATTTTAAAATTACTAGTACTTTGAAGCATGTTAACCCAAACGTTGAAAAATGAAATTCCTATTTTGATTTTGCTTATTAATTCTTTCTGAAAGAGATTCAAGCTGTTGATATTACAGGTGTACATTGAGATTCCATAGTGTTGCTCACCCCAAACACTACCATACGGGATTTCGCAAGAGTTAAACCTACGCAATGCCGAGCCACAATTTATTAACTTTTTTGATAACCTGATAATGTAGCCAACAGCAAGAAGTTTAAATTTTCATTCATAAAATGACTACTTGTTAGATTACGGAAAGTAAGCCACATAATATTTGTTGCCTTTTAACGTAATGTAATTAAACTTAAGTAGCTAAATCGCTTCCGATTGACACGTCACATTATGGACAATGCAAGCAGTAACTAGCGCTGAAAGCATCAAGAACCAACCCAAGCTCGAAACGAAACGCAAATTCCCGATACTACGGCTAGGTCACACGGTAGCGGAAACTTTGGTCATCCAATCAACATATGCGGCAGCATAAAGCATATAACCCCTCGCAGCAATCGGAATTGCGTCACAAACAAAATAACATGCAACGCTAGGAGAAAATCCAAATTTGAATCGTTGCTCCCCTCATGCGACAAGAGGTGTTTGTGATATGCGCGATAATCTGCGGGCATTTACATCATTTCCTCAAATCAAGGTTTCATACTGCCTGTGTTTTCATTGATTCTACTTTTCGACATAGAGTCCCAATGAATTTTGAGGCAGTATATAATTCGACTAATTCAAATTCGAGCCTGAGTGCTGTCGAAATTTACAAGGAAACGATTTTGAGTGTGGATCTAAACATAAGGCTGTCGTCAAACCCGACATTCCTATCAGATGTGCAGCCACTGAGCTTCCGGCCAAGATGCAAACTTAACGATCCCACCGCAAACATCTTCACACTCACGCAGATCAAGCAGAGATGCATACGAGGGTCATTCAACAAGTACTTAGCATCACCCCCGATGGCGCTGCCATTATAAGAAACGAATGTATGGAATGCTCTCAAATCTTTTGCCTGATTTGTTGAAAGTTGGACAAGCCTTATGCACGGATAGTATCAGTGAGATGGAAACGAATACACCTGATCCTGGTGGTAAGGTTGAAGAAGAATTCACTGCGGCTCGACTATATAGTAGTAAAATTAAATCGAGCTTAAAATATGGCACTAGATGTCAGAATCTGCAGGCATTATAAACAGATCCAAATAAAATGTTTCTGAATATGGAAAGGACTTAGGCGAATGCCGTTTGTTGAGCTCACAACATGAAACCAGAATAAAGTCATTGTAGGAATCAATACGAGAGTCCGAGAATAAGAAGCGAACTCTTGAAGAACAAATCGATGGTCTTCAAGAAGAATGTGCGAAACTGGAAACAGCTGAGCATGTTTCAACAATTAATGCTGAAGCGTTATGCGCAATGTTTGGTACTAAATAACTGAACTACGTGACGTCTAGACAAAACAATCGACAGAGCTTCGTGATGAGTTTTTAGCCAAACAAGAGGCGATGATATCAACCAAAAACTCACTTAGGCACACCAAAAAATGACCGCCGGTTACGTCAAGCGAAAGATACGAAAGAAACACGGGTACAACTGTTGAATTTCTCATCTCCTCCCAACTGGCTATCGACATCGTGCTGTAGCGTACTATTCACTTATTTGCACCAATTTCACTATATTCCACCACGGAAATCTAAATGAAGAAAATCGCGATATTCGCGAGGAGAGATTTGACGGCCAAAATTAGTTAAAACTGGTGGATAAATATACACACACGAGACTGCACTCGTTGGCATGGCGATTAAACTATCGGCGGGGATAAGAAAAACTAGGAAATATTAGCGCCCGCTCAAGGGCAAAAGGCAAAAGCGAGGATTATTGTCGATACCCTCATCTCGCGTTGTCACGTAAATAAACATTGCTGACAGTTCAAACTGTCAGTCAAATGCATTCGGCGCGTAATACACTAAATTCCCACTAGGGTCGCCACCGATTGGTACTTGTTATGAGTGAAATCAGGCAAGGGGAATTACTCGAACGAACGGAAAAAATCACTCCAAAACATGATTTTCCCGGTGGACGGGAGGAAAAAAACATTAACCCGGAGGTTATTCAAGCCCGGGAAAATTGGCGCGCTTTCTTTTTTCTTTTGGTAGTTTTTTTCGAGCAACCGGCGGAGGTATAACAGAACGTTTATCAATGACAACATTTTTGACGAAGAATTGGAGACGCACCCCAGATTCTGGAACATTAAATTGGAGACAAATCTTGGATACCGAAACATTAAATTGGGAAGAGACAACTGTGCGGTGGTGAAAATCACACAACGGAAGAAAGGGACCCCTTACTAGAGTAGGGAATAAATGGAAGTGGCTTTAATTTTATTTTATATTGGTCGAATTTTTTAATAAAGTATAGAGTATTACTCAAGTCGAATAAAGATAATTGTAGATTTTTCTTTCCTCGCTACCATTCGCCATAACAACTTTCCTTTTCAGCTGTGGCTCGGAAATTCTTTTTCACACATAATGATTAACTAGAAAACGTTCGGATAAAATTATTCAACAAATAAAACTAAATCAAGTAAATTTTGGTCTACCGGGAAGTTGACCAGGCTGAAAGACCTGCAGGGGTTAAGTGAGATGGTAGTGTTCGGTGGGCGCATTGAAATTAGTGACGTTCTAGGTAATTTCGGTTGCTTTGTTGTGGGAAACTACGAGTTTTGTGTGGCGGTGAAACATTTTAACTCGTTCTGCGGGGCAGAGTGTCTTTTGAAGGTGATCTTCGCGGCTAAGTGGTGGCGAGCTCCAAAACTCCTATAAGTGCTAATTTCGCTCCTGCCGGTCGTCTTCTCGTTCGGACAACCCCTTGAGAGGCTCAGAAAATCGAACAAGTGGCACCCACGCCTGTCTTCGGGTGAGTTATTTTGGGTCGGTGGAGCCTCCGCCAGAGTAGCCCCAATATAATGGTGGGGCAGCTAGAGAATTGATGATAACACTTTGATGCACTTGAGTTTGTTTTTGGGGGGAAAATTTAATTTTTGCATCTTAATATCGAGGGTTCCTCGATATGATACTAGATGACCAAATGAACTATAATCCTCTTCAGGGCATTACACTATAGACACACATGGAGGATGCCGACGACTCTTAGGGGAGGCAGAATCATTTAAATTTACTTTTCTTATGCAAACTTAATATGTTTTTGCAACTATGAATTATATTCAGGTTGAAATTCTCCTGTAAGTCCATTGAATCCGCAAATTTTTTTTTTTTTTTTTTGACCGCTAAACTCTTTTTATATAAACTTAATATCAACATAATGACGGCTGCTTGAATTGAAATAAAACAGGTTTTTCTGTAATCATTTAATATTCATATTTTTGGACTGTTTTTTTTTTTTTTGAATTTTTTCATTAGTTCCGTAGCAAAATATGTCTGCATATCATCCATTTGACAAGATTATAGTTCTACCAACTGGATTTGTTTAAGATTTGACAGTGATATTTAATTTGCAACAATAAGGAATTGTTGAAACATAAAAGCTGCTTCTGCATCTAAATATGAAATCTCGGAAATTGCGAAATCACTGAAACTTAAACAAATTTCTGTGTATACAATCATCAAAAAATTTGAAAACATAAGTCCATTGAAATAAGCCGCGAACTGGCCAGCCGATAAAGTTGTCGCGCAGAGACATTAGTTTTATTCTAAAAGAAGTGAACAGTAACCCAAAAATAAGTGTTCAGATTTTGTGAAACAAGTGGCTACGGAAAGAAAAAAGGATGTTCATGCAAGAACCATCACGAAAACATTAAATATTCATGGGTTTCACAGTAGAACTCCACGTAAAAAGCCATTAATATCCGCCAAAGACCGACTTCTGCGTCTACAGTTTGCCAAGGCCCATATTGACATGGACAATGACTTTTGAAATCGCGCCCTTTTCACAGATAAGTCCGAATTCAACATATTCCGAAGTGATGGTCTCAGTAAAGTATGGAGGAAAAAGAACACGGCTTTAGAGACCAACAATTTGATTCCTACTGTCAAGCACGGTGGAGGTAATGTGATGGTTTAGGGAGCCATCGCTGCATCTGTGGTTGGTAGATTGGCTTTTGTTGAAACTATGATGGACCGTTATGTTTACAAGAACCTGTAAGAACAACATTTGAAGCCATCAGTGGAGAAGTTGGGTTTTGGAGAGAGATGGATTTTCCAACAAGACAATGATCCAAAACATACAGCACTTTTCTTCAAGAACTGGTTGTTGTACTACGCACCCAGGCAACTTAATACGCCTGCGCAAAGTCCAGATTTAAACCCAGTAGAGCATGTATGGGAGCTTTTGGAACGGAAAATTCAAAAATCTCACATTAAAAATAAAAACTTGTTGAAGGAAGCGCTTGTTACAGAATGGGTGAAAATCACATCTGTAAAAACTGCTAATTTAGTTGCCTCTATGCCCCGAAGACTGCAAGCAGTAATTGATGCGGAAGGGGGTCCAACCAAATATTAACAGATTCCCTGTCCCCATACAACGGTGACTTTGAGATGTCACACGTCCTGCGGATTTTTTCTTGATTTGATTTTCATTAGTGTTTTTAGAGGGAGTGAATATATTTTCAAGGTACTTGTACTAATTTAGGCCACGCCAAATGGTTAAAAAAATGTATCAGGTATGATACACGAGCGCAGCGTTACACATTTTAGCTCTATACGCCCTTTGTATCATATATGATATGTATCATTTGTGATTCATTTGACGTGCGCAGATTAAATTCAACTCACAGCGTCCATGTTCACAAATGATTTCTTTTTTTATTTAGAAGAAAAAAGGAATAATTATAGACAGTTACAGTCCATAATTATAATTGTTAGTTGCAAGACCGGGTTCCTTTGGAGAAGTATAGTTGTTAGTTGAACTCCGCGTTAGCGAAAAAATGTGTTCTCGGAAAAAGTTAACGGATGAAGAGATACGGCGAGCACTTGAGGAAAGTGAAGAGGAAAGTGATTTCAGTGATGGCAGTGATGAAATGTATCAACCTGATGAGGAGTCTGAAACTGAAGAAGAGGATCAAGAAGAGGCGATAAGAGATGTCGAACGAGAAGTGTCGAGTCTAACAACGCGTGGGTGTCGAGAACAATCACAGGTAAAAACTCATCGCAATCTTTATTTGACATTAATTCTGTGATCATTCAGAGGTCCGGGGCGGAGCGTCGTAGGCCGAGTGTATCTAAAGGCGAGTTCGAGTATGATCCACAAGAATTTGGTGATACAGAACATGAGCAATGGGTGGAAGACATTCTTCCGATTGGAAGACAAGCTTTTATAGGTAATTCCGGAATTCAAAATATACAGGCTATTTCAAATGAAGAAGGTGCTGTCACCATTGCAAAGATAGTCGAGTACTTCAAAGATGACGATATCATTCACAATATGGTAGAAAAAACAAATGCATACGCTGAGCAGTTGAAGCAGATACGCACAAAACGATTCTCGAGAGTATCACGTTGGGTTGACGTTGACCAAGAACAAATGAAGAAATTTTTTGCAGTAATACTTTATATGGGAATAGATAAGAAACCTTCTATTGAACATTAATGGAAAATGGATCCTTTGTATTATATTCCTTTCATCCACAAAATATCTCTTTCCTACAATAGATTTAGTATTATACTGCGTTGCTGGCATTTTGTAGATGTGCAGCCTGATAATGATGATGTTTTGTACCGAATTCAACCACTAGTAGACCAACTGATCAGCAAGTTTCGTGAATTATATGTGCCAGATGATACAATTGTCGTTGACGGATCGCAAATCAATCACCAAGGTCGACTGCGAATTAAGAGCTATAATCCATCAAAAACCCACAAATATGGGATAAAAATATATAAAATGTGTTCTGACAATTGCTACACATGGTCTTACGTTATACATGCGGGATCAGGAACTATTATAGAAGGTCTTGACAAACCTGGATCTATTGTGGTGAAACTATGTTTGCCACTTCTAAATGAAGGCAGACTGATTGTAGCAGACAATTACTACACTGGGATTGGTCTTGCGAAATATTTAAAAGATAAAAACACGGATTTATGCGGAACTTTGCGAAAAAACAAGAAAAATCTTGCTGAAGCAGTCACAAAGAAAAAGCTCAAACGTGGCGATGTCGTGGCAAGACAGATGGATTGTTTTGTGACTGTTTTGAAGTGGCATGACAAGCGAGACGTCTTGACGATATCGACGTGCCACGACAACGGAATGACAAACGTTTCCTCTTGGAGAGGGGAATCATTATAGATTACAACGAAGCAAAAAAAAGGGATTGATGTCGCCGATCAGCTGAGTAGCTACTACTCACCACTGAGAAAAAGTCTGTCGTGGTATAAGAAAATTGCAGTTGATTTACTCTTCCAAGCAGCGCTTGTCAATACCCGAGTAATTTTTCATGAGGCAAATGGATCTTCCGTAAGTATTTTGGAAATTCAAGAGGCTATGATTCGTCATTGGCTTGGCGAAGTAGTTGAGAAAAAACAACAAGCAAGACCATCAAACTTGCCAAAAGCTCCTCCAGGACGACATCACCTTTCCGAAATACCACGGCGAGATGGTAAAGTCATACGGCGGCGTTGTGTTCACTGTTACGCCAAGAAAAAACAGGAAGGAAATCCTTTAAAAGCCAAACAGGTAAACACAGAATGCCTGGAATGTGGCAAAGGCTATTGTTTGCAATGTTACAATGAGGTCCATAATAAGCTTTGGAAAAAAATTGTTTGATTTCTGCTTTATTTTTTGTGTAACTGTGTATCTAATGTGCTAAATAAATGAATAAGTGCTATATTTTTGTTTTGCTTAAAAACTTTAGCAAGAAAATATTAATGCATCTAAAAAAAACTCAGACATAAATCACCATGAATTTTTATTTTTTTCTAGAGTAGACAATGTACCCTATGTGTCCTTAAAACAAAAATTAAATTTGTACTGCTACGCCCATTGAAAACAATTATTTGAAATAATCTATAATTTTGCTCACGTATGATACATGGACTTGGTATACTTGGTACAAAAAATGCGTCATGTATCATATGTGATACATTGGACAGGGAACCTGTTAAGCTAGCAATACGTTTAGTTGAACATATTTTGTGTACCTCCTTCTCCTTCTCCTTAAGTTTGTTATGAAATGTTTTTGCCTTTGTTTTTTGATAAATATATTTACGTTACTGAAAAACGCACATCAATGAATTTTTGTTTAAAGCTTCCAAACAACCAGATCTCAATATAAGGAGTTGTCGTAGACTTTTGTCCGTCACTGTATGTGCTTTATGAACTTTTTGATAATAAAAAGTTTCAGTGATATCAATGACTTAGTAATTCAAAATGAACATCTTTCAGCATCGACTATTCAACTCATCTTATCGATTGTTTTTTCCGCTATTATCTTCCTTTATTTTAATACCTCTGTCACAATTCGGTCTTCTCACAACCAGTAGTGAAAGTAAAATTTAATTAGTTCAGAAAACAATAATTTCATGGGAAAGAAACAATTCTTGGGAACAAAAATTCATTTTATCATTATCGTTTTCAAACCCGGCTTTCTTGAGCACAAAACGTCGTTAGCCGATTCTGGAAGTCCAACGAAAATGCCTCTCTCACGTCCTAAATTTCGTCTTTTATTTTATTTCGACAAAGCTTAGCGGCCCATGCGTCATTCTCTAGTTCGACAATAAAATTAATTTTATGTGAATTAAAAATTCAATCGGACTTAATGGTTTTCCATTCAGTTAAACATCTGCGCTGCTGAGATCATTCTAAACGGGCCATAATTTATATTATTAAAGTATAAAAGTGTTATTGTGACAAACATTAGCCTTTATCATTTGATTGTTTTCCGTTCCGCTTTTCATTGGTTGCTAGTCTTTTATTGGTAAAATGTTTTATAAGTTAATATTTAATTTTTTTGTATCGATTCACTTCATAGTTGGACATTTCAACAATTTTTTTTTTTCTATTCCGTTGTTTAAATTTGCAAATGAAATGTTTGATATTAAAGTTAAATTTTTGAGAATTCTCGAGATTCAAGGTATATCATTTAGAAATTTAATCCACATCACCATCTATGGCCACGTGTAGTTTGAGGATTGAATTTCATTATTCAACAAATGCTTTCCTGTTCTTTTAAATTCTAGGAATCCATTTCGATTTTCCTTTCTGTGAGTAAAACATCCATGATAGTATTACTGTATCAATCCGCAAAATCCAATTTCAACTCAATTTAATCTTGGATGGAATTTTCATTTGATTTTTCGCTTTAGATTGAAATCAAATCATCCCAAATCTGAAAGTTGTCACTATAATGCAGACGCGGTCGATGGACCGAGAAAGTTGGACAGGGGCTTTAGTGCTACGAAAAAGAAGAAAAATACATCCTACAACGGATTTGTTCGAAAAACAATGAAATAACTTTCCATATCAAACAAAGAACAATTATTTCAGTTACGTGAAATGCAGATGGAAGATCCATTTCTTAAGAGATCATCATGAAAACGAGCTAATGAATAAATTTCTGATCCACTAAAAGATCAAGAGGTGAAAAAAGGTATCGCATAAATGCATTATTATTTGCAACCTCGATTTCCCTGTCAGAACACCCAGCTCAGCAGAAAATGCAAAAGAATCAGCCTTCACTCGCATTCAATCCTTTCGCTAACCTTCCATTAACTTATCACTTTTATCAAGACAATTAGTGGCAAATTATTCATTACAGTGCGATTCTCGCGCACTTGCAAATTTACTTATCTCATTTCCCGATTATGCTACGTTATCCGATGATTCGGACGCGGCGCGCACATTTAATTAAAAGGACGAACGAATACTGGAACCGTCCGTTTTTGTATGGTATCCATTTGTATTGTACATTCGTTACAGGCTTCTGGCAATGTGGGAATGTGGACCATTCAGCATCTTTTCCTTGTAGGTGACAGCCGACAGTACCAACGTTTCCACTTAAGGATGCAACTCAGGAATTTTGATTAGAACGAAATTGAAAGTGTAGAATAACCAAGAAGGGGAGCAGGAACATAACGAACCTTTTTCAAGCTATTTCAGTGACCAATGAATGGTGGAGATGAAAAAGAAACAATTTTCCAATACACAATCGTGAACCCAATTAAGAAGTTTTGTTAACGTGAACGCATGGTTCAGTGACGCATTGTTGCATGATAAATGAAATTTTATAGGCCAGTGGTTTCCCCGTGCAAAATTTCATCGAGCAGGATTTTGTTTCTGAAAGCAAACAGAATTATGTTTGAAATTCATTATGTCTATGTAATTGATTTAGTATTTTAAGCAAAACACTTGGATGGAATTTTAAATTGATGACGTTTACTAAGTGAAAGATAGGAGCGTTTAAATTAAGAGAGAATGGTTGAAAATGATATTTTGATTTCGATAAAGAATAAGTTCCTATTTAGCTTATAAAGTAATTATAGCTCATATTGTGTGCACTCAAAATGCTGAGGGTGCTAAATTAAGCCATTTTACCATGTTCTTATGAAGTGTTGCCGGACGATGCATGGATGTTCAATCAACTTAATAATTCCAATTGCTTTCACTGTATACAGACAAAAAAAAGTTGTTAGAATTAATAAAAACGCGATTCAAATTCATGTTTTTGCGTTTAAAATGGCGCAAGCAGCGTCAAGTGTTGATTTGAAAATATTAACGAATTCAATATGAACATGTTACTCGTCAAACGGAAAATATTCAAAAGCAAAATGTTCGCGGTTGTTACAATCACATCTTCGTTGTCAACTACATTATTTTTTCTGTTATTCTAAAGGCGGTGCAATTGAACCAAACGTTCATATGAATAAATTCTTAAACATAAATGTCTTTTGTTCAAACAACTTACCCTTAGCACCAAAATACAGGGTGGGCCATATCAGTGTTGGTTAACAGACTTTTTGGTGCCAGCTTTGCAAGAACTTCAAGGCAATACCTCGAGGATGTGGTTTCAACAGGATGGGGCCACATGTCATACGGCTAGGGTATCCATAGAGCTGCTGAAAAATGTTTTTCCCGGAAAACTCATCTCGAAAAGGGGGGATATTGAATGGCCCCCACGTAGCCCCGATCTCTCTCCATGCGATTATTTTCTATGGGGCTACCTCAAATCGGTAGTTTACGAGAATAATCCGACCAATTTAGAGCAGCTGAAGAGGAATATTATTCAGGAAAGTAACAAAATACCGAGAACAACTTTTCAACGAGTTTTCCAAAATTTGCGACTTCGGTTCCAAGAGTGCCAAGCAGCCGAGGGAAGCCATTTGGACAACATTATTTTTAAGTCTTGAAAATTCCTATGCTTCTACTTTTTAACAATACAAATATATTTGTGTTATGTTTCGTAGTTTTTTTTTAAATCGAATATTTAAACCGCCAACACCCTTATGGCCCACCCTGTATTTACATTAGCAATGAATCATTCGACGCCGCTGGCGACCACTACTAACGCACCTTGCTGCTGGCTTTCCATCTCGTGTCCGTCGTGTCGGCTTCCCATCCCACGTCGGTTTTGTCGCGGGATGTCAAAATCGAGTGGACACAGCCACATGGCGGGTGTGTGTCAAAAAAATAGTGAAGTTTTCTATTTTGTTTTGTGATATAATTGAGTCTGATTTTCCATCTTATGTCATACCGATATTAATGTTGCAATTATAATAAAAAGGCAATAGCCAAAATTGAAAGACTCGGTGGTAAACATTTATTGTAAACACCATTAAAAGGCACCAAGGATGGAAAAATGAATATGCCTTCAGAAAATACTTAATTGTATAAATGCCAATAACCCTTCGTTGTTGAAACCATTAAAACGTGATCTCAAGGCTATCGGTGCGAAATCAAAAACCATCCTGGAATATGGGTCTGGGCAAATATTTGAACACTTGTTTTCGCCATTCAACATCTTCGAAAGCAAAGAAGGATGATCTCGGATCAACTCAGTAGTCCTCTCCTACGGCGTAGGATATTATCAACAAGCTGTTGATCACCCTTTCATATGCATCATTTTTATGAAAAATTTAATCCTTTTAAGCGGTCCCTGGAGTTGACAATTCACCAATTTTCATACACCTAATCGTCGAAAAACAGTCTTTGTGTTAGCTAAGGCTGAAAACTGGATAGAAACCTTTAAATTAACATCATGACGGGTTCGTTTTTATTAGTGCAAAGTTTTTCTTTTGTTTGATCACTAGACTAGGCGAAATGAATTTGAACGATAGACATTAAACTTAAATTCACTCATTGTTTGTGCCATACAGATAAATAATGAAATGATATTTCACTGAAATTAACAACAAAAAAAAATAAAAGGAGAATATTATGTTAAAAAAAACCCGAGGCATTAGTAAATAACTAAGAATGAACATAATTGATTTATTTACTTATAATATGAATGGGAAAAAGTCGACTTTTTATACATTCTATTTATTTATTTACATCAATATCAACAGAGTACACGGACATCCAGTTACTGATAAGATGCGACAGAAAAAGAAGGAAAGCAAATAAAAAATAGTATTATTATATAATTAGAAGTAAGTTAAATTCCGTAATTCACAATAAAATCAAAATTCAAGTTAAGTCGCTATTCAAGATAAACTAATTATTAGGTAATTCAAGTACATCTCTTTATATAAAATCAAAAATGACTGTGGCAAAGGACCAAGATGCAATTCATTATGAACACGTGGTAGGCGTACAAGCGGTGAGAAATAGTAAGCATTCGTACGTGCGACGGAAACATTAAAAACAAGTTGGAGACGATTTGTGCGAACCGGATTAATGGGAGATATTAGATTGCAGAGATCGTCAGGAGGAAGTTTGTTGTGGAGCTTAAAAAGAAGACACTCATCAAGAAAGGACCTAGGTTTCTCTAAAGATGAAAGATTTAGGATTCTAAGGCGTTCACTGTATGGGCTATAGACCATAGAGAATTTGTAGTATAATATTCGGGTGAATCTTCGTTGGACAGATTCAACAGCATCAATCAAATATTTGTTATGTCGATTCCATACTTGGGAGCAGTATTCAAGTATACTTCGAACTTGGGAAACAAAGAGTTTGACCGAGGTCGAAAGGATCTGCAATGATAGTGTTGAAGTTAGTGAATATAACTTATAATAGTTGCGAATAAAAAAAAAGTAAATATAGAGTACCCTAAAGGATACTAGTGAAGCAATACGTAAACGTGTTTCTAATAAGCATGTTAGCGAATCAATATATAATAAAGAACAAGTTGGGTAGACAGACCTATGCTCATCTCAGAAGGGTTTTGTACTCTAATTAAAAAATGCAGTAACCAGTAATGAATAAAATCAAGAAACATGTCATGTTCGAGGATCATACTATTATTAACAAAATTGAAAGAATTTTGACTTATGAGGTATTTGTTATAGTAATACCCATAAATATCTCTCTTGATAATTTATTCCGATTTTTTAGATCACGGGTGTCCATTTGCGAGGGAGGAAAGACATTTTTCATGTATTTGAAAAGTTCTCATTGAGATCTTTCCAATGGCACCCTTCTCGACTACCAATGGTGAACATTTTTTTTTGAGTGGTCACCTCCTTATATGGGGAGACCCCCCTTAAACCCCTTTGAAAAATTTTTCTACCCTTGAACTTTCAAGAAGTCACCACTTCTGACCTTTCCACAAAGTTTCATGGCTGTAGCCTCTATAGCTTCGGAGAAAAAGTGCTGTGACATACAGACGGACGGACAGACGGACACAGGTCGTGATTGCAATAGAGTTTTGTTTTTTAGTACAAAACCCTAAAAATTGTATAATTGTAAAAAAAAAGTAAAGGGAATTTAGGAAAAATTATTCGAAAATTTTTGTGATTCAGTAGTACAAGCAGCTCTTTTTATAATGTATAGAATAAATTTTTGGAAATTTAAAGATACTACCCATTGGAGTAGCAACTCATAAAAATTATGCAATCGTACATTTCAAAAGGAAATATCGGCTGATTTGACGAGCAATTAAATTACGAGTTTATTATTTAGTCATTTTACTATTTCAACTATTAAGTCTCGTCTTTGGCGGTGGAATTATTTCTAAGGAACATAAAATGCAACAAGAAAATGCCCAATTATTTAACAAAACTTTTAATGTATTTTAATTGATTTCTCTTCATTGCATTTATGAACATGTGAAAATTATTATTAGTCTTACATTTACGTTCAAATGATATTTAATTACCTAAATACAAATATGCAATGTCGAGAATAATAACATGAATTGCTAAATTATCCACGACTTTCCTTTCCAGTAGCCCTTCTTTTTCAGAGGCAGTGGGAGTACATAGTAAGTATGCTGGGAAGAGGGTAGGGGTTTGAAAAATCCGCGGAGGCCGGTTTAGCGTCGCGTGCGGTACGCGGTACCTTGGCCTTGTCGTTTTTCCTTAGCGTAGCATTCTTCGGGTTCGGTACCGTGTCCGTGAAATGCGAGAGTACGAAATAGAATGTAGTTTTTTTAATTGACTGGAATAATGAAGAAATACGTAATAAAGTAGAGTAGGTTCCTCTTCGGTATGTTTGTGTTTTCGACACGTTTGAAACGGGCATTTAACGGTGGCTGAAATATGTAATTGAGCGTAATCCATTCAAGACCTGCGACCGAAATCCTCTCCGATCTAGCTGGCCGACAAGCAGCCACCGCGAAATGGATTACGGTGCACGGACTGGTTGACCGGTTGGTACCGTTCGTTGACACGACTCAGACTTCACGTTTAGAACCGATTAGAGGTCAGTTCCGACTCGTTCGTACGGATTTAAGACGGAAAATCATTACACATTGTTATGCTAAATGCTGAACCCTTCATAATGAATATTAGAATCGTTTAACGTAAATCCATCATCATTTACCAAGCCAGTAGAATATTTAATTTAAACACTTATTTTGAAACGCAAAAGCGTTTGATTCAAAATTGTTGTCCAATACAATGTATTACAATACAGGTATCTTTCCTACAACACAGTATCTTGCAACACAGTTTCGCTCTTACTCGAAATGAAAATTGATACTTTCCTCGTATAACACGGTACTTCTACAACACGATAAGCGGATATCACTTTAGAGAATTGCATAATGGATTATGAAAAAAATTTCAAAATTGAATTACAAATTTGCACTTTTTCAGATTAAAAGTAAAAACCGACAAAAATAACAGTCCTAGAAGCAATTTTTGTTTGAAACTCCGTGGATAAAGTGTTAAGAGTCATGTTCAGCGACAAATATCAGCAAATATATATTATTGTTTGTTTGCCTTGAAAAGAAAATTTTTCAATCAACTTAGAGTGCGATTGTTTACATTATTTTTGGACAACGTGCATGGAAAAAAGTGGCAAAGTGACAAGAATCTTCTTATGAAAACCAAACGGTGGAATCCATGTCCTCAACAGCAGGTAGCAGCAATTTTCTTTAAAGTTAGTGTTAGGGAGCGTGCAGGAAAACAAAGCAGGCATGTGCATATTGGGAGGTAATAGAAAACTACCTTACCCTTTGCTTTTCCTATTGAACTTGAGTTCATTTTGCGTTTTGTTCGGTAGAAGTTTACTTAGTTCCTCGAAAACGTTTTTCAAAGAATTCAAGTGTCAAAAGATCGAGTCACATGTCTTTTATGCAGCAATGCGTCAGGAGACTTTGTCACAAAACCCATGCTAATTTATAAATTACAAAACGCCCGAGCACTTAAAGGAGTTAACATAAACACGCTACCATTATATTGAAAATCAAATTCAAAAGCTTGGGTAACTGGAGATTTATTTCGAGATTGGTTTCTAAATATTTTTGTACCAGAGGTTGAAAATTATTTGAAGCAAAAATATTTGGTGTGCAAGGCGCTTTTATTTATCGATAATGCACCAGGTCACCCACTAGATGTACATCATAGAGTAGAGTTTCTACCTCCAAACACAACTGCATTGCTATAGGGCTATCCATCTTACGCTTGGGAAAGTAAAGCTTAAGAAAACACATAAAATATTCAGATAGAAACTCAATGTAAAGATTGAACCTTGCCATTATATGTGAAACACAACACCATTCAAATGTCCTCCATGGGACCTCTTACAGGTTTCAATCCTTTTCAAGTAATTTTCAATGACTCTTCGGCACATTTCCGGCAATATCTCGGCCATAACTTCACAAATATTGGTTTTCAATTGCTCAAGATTTTGAAGATTGTTCACGTATACACGATCTTTTGCGTAGCCCTATAAAAAGAAATCCAAAGGTGTAGGTCGCAGGATCTTGCGGGCCAATTGGCATCACTCAATCTCGAAATTACGCGTCCTGGAAATTCCTCTTGCAAAAGTGGTCGATTAGCCTGTGTTGTCTGGCTTGTTGCTCCGTCCTGTTGGAACCACATGTTCTCCAGATCATAATCTTCAATTTCTCTCCAAAAATAATCGGTTAACATCCATCCATAGCGGTCAGAATTGACTGTAATGGCTCTTCCTTGGTCGTTTTCAAAAAAATACGGGCCAATAACACCACCAGACCATAATGCACACCAAACGGTCACTTTTTCCGGATGCAAAGGCCTTTCTGTGATCACCTGAGGATTTTGAGAGCCCCGTATGCGGCCATTCTGTTTATTTACGTAACCACTGTGCGAAAAATGAGCCTCATCACTAAAGAAAATTCTGTTGGAAAAATCGTTATCAATGGCTTGTTGTTCAATCACCCAATTCGCATACATTCTGCGTTGTGTATGGTCTTGAGGCTTAAGTTCTTGAGTGAGTTGGATTTTGTATGGACGGAGATGCAAGTCCAAATGCAAAATCCGCCACAGTGAGCCGTAAGACAAGCCCAAATGTTGAGCACGTCGAGGAATCGACAAACTCGGGTCTTCCTCCACACTTTGAGCAACGACAGCGATATTTTCAGCAGAACGAATGTTGCGATGATGCACAGGCCTTGCAATATCAATAACTGATCCAGTTTCTTTAAATTTTCTCACTGTGTTCGAAATTGTTTGCTGTGTAGGTCGATTATGTCGACCGTAATCGGCTCGTAAAGTCCTAAATGATGATACAACAGAATCACCATTTTTATAATAAAATTTAATAATTTTAACGCATTTTTCGACTATTAAATGATCCATATTTCTGAATGGCAAACCTTGAACTAAAAAAAAAAACATGCTTTGGATGACATTTAATTCTGACAGATGTCAAATGGCAGGTTTATACTTCCTAGCACGAAATGGATAACCCTACATATCATTTCGATTTCTCAGCCAGTAGCTAAATGGAATCGTGGCATCATATTGAATGCCATCAAATGTTGTGTATATCCCGGAGCGGTGCATCGCGAAGCTAAGCAAAAGATACGGGGAAAAATTGCCAGATCGGAAGCAAAACATTTCTTAATACTATTTCGTGATGCTGGTGGTCAAGTTCAGGCATTGTATAGTTATTGGCCTGTAAATGGAACGGCTCTTGAGCTGTATGCAGCGGGACCTAGTCAAGTAGATGAATTACCGTTCGATGGGTTTTTCAAATACAACTCAGTAGCAAAATGTTTCTCACAAGTTCATACTAAACATTTAACACGTTCTTTGATGTATGAATTTTTTCGCCTTCAGCAAATCTACGAATAAACAACTTTGAAATCTCAATTTTTTATTTGATTAAATTACAAACTCTGACTTTAGCTTAATTTTTTTTGTTGGAACATTCAGTCGAATTAACCATTTACTTACCTACATCGGATTTGGTTCCACTATTTCTAAGTCAAAAAATATTAAATCTATTATACTTATTGGAGAGAAAAGAATATCTTTAGATCTATTTAGATCAGATAATTGCACTTTGTCTAAGCATTATTTAAGCGCCATAAATTTAAAGTAAAAAGTATACACATTTAAGATGTTACTAATACTCGTTTGAATCTAATTTAACTGTAGTAGCAGTAGTAATTGGGTTAATATTTAGAAGCATATATTTAAAATGTAATAATTTGGTGGATTTCGTTTTATAAAGTGCAATAGTGAAAATTCAATTAATAAGCCGAAGTATATTGTAGTGATATCATTTACGAGTATGTTGATCTAGAACGTGTACACTACAAAAAGGCGCTTTATCTGATGACCCATTCAAATGAGAATCTTTGAAATTTTATAATGTATTTCTTGAATAATTTATCATCGAAAATGAAATTGAGAAAAGAAAAATTTGTGATCAGATATGACGTAAAGCCAATATGGGGATAAATTATCCCGCAGGCTGTAGTAATCGAGCAGTTAAAGGGTTAAAGAAAAACTCAAACATAAAATGTCCCAGATCAATTGAAACGATCGAACCGGTACGATTGCAGATTGAATTGGAACAATTTCCGATTGAACTAGAACAATTTGCGATCGAACTGGTACGATTTGAGATTGATCTGGTACGATGAAATACTTTTGACAGGACAGTTGTTGTTGAGTGAAGGAGACTTGAGAGGTAACCCACGTTTGGGAATTAGTGCCGGTGCTGGTGATATTTCAGGTAATGATTTCCATAATTTAAATTACACTAACGCTCACATCTACTGTAACACCCAGCACAGGAACATAGTTGCCCATAATCGGAGCAGTTCGGACCCAAATCCATGGGATTTTACAATAAACTCACGGCAGAGTCAGGCGAATCAATCGGACGACACGAGTGGAAGCGGTTCTTTGAACGGGATTAAAATCAGTTTGACCAACATTCATCGCCGTAAAACGGAGTTTAATCGCCAATTGAGTGCCCCGATTGGCTCGACTACATCTCCGCAGCAACGCCCCAACAGCAATAGTCCCACAAGTACACTGCATCACCAAAATTGCTCGTAGTCAAAACAATCCGCCTCGTCGTCGTGTTGCTTCTCATATAATAATAGGAAACGGCACCAGTTAGCGTTTGGACAGAAAGGGTTTGGTGACATGTAATTTCAAAGAAAAAGAGTGCATCCGTGAATCTTACAACATTCTAAATGGACAATTGGCGGAAGCATGTCAACCAGCTACAGTACCTATGATATCTGAAATGGACATTACCGACTGCCTGAGACGAGAGATAGACCTAGAGCTATTGAAAAAGCATAGCATTACAAACTTTCAGGCTGCGGATACAGGAGTGACAAATTGTATATTTATCTAAACCGCATTTGAAGATCCGATTGAGATTGGAGTTGAGCTTATTAAAAGGATTTATCAAGAAAATTCTCCTGCCACTAGATACGTACTCAGGTTTATACAGTACCAATCGTTTGCGGCGCTAACGTTGTGGACATAGTTTTTGCTTGCAGTTCTTTAATCGATAAATATTTTGTTTCTAGTGCTGGAAGCTTTTCAATTGTTATCAACAAGCGATTCAACAATAAAGTTGATCGAGATTTGTTAATAGGAAAAATAGCTGAGTTAGTTACTGCTAAAAATTCTGCCTATAAGGTAGATTTGAAAAATCCGGATTTGTGTATTCTAGTAGAAGTGATAAAAGGAATTTGTTGCCTCAGTGTTTTACCAGACTACTACAAGTATAAGAAGTACAATTTGATGGAAGTAATAGCTTCTAAAATAGATGTTACAGAATCGAAATTACAGGACCATCTGCATCGTCGTCGAGCGCTCGGAGGACCATGCGGGTGAGTACCTTTTTATTGTGTTATCAATATATATATTTTTTGCATGTTTTTTCCATTTAAAAAAAAAATGAAATTCATATAAATAAATAGAAAGAAGTAAATTACATATTTTAACTATTTTTACAATTTAAAAATAAGTATATATTCGTTTTTCAATCAAAATTTGAGTTAATTCCAAAGCAATTATTTTGTTTTCTCCTCCATTACATCTTTAATTTCTTTTTGTTAAATTATAAAACAGTAGAATCTAAGTAAAGCCTTTTATTGTTGAACTAATTGTAGCAAAAATGTTCTCTGTTTGCTTATGAAAAGTCATCACTTTTCTTGAAAGCTGTGGATGTTTATATGTTACAAAAAATTTAAAAATATTCAACTAATCAAGTTGAGAGCATAATTAAAATTTTAATGCATGTCAAAAAAACTAATTTAAATTTCCAGTTTAGTAGAAAAGCAATTTTATGAGCGTTCAAAGTTGTAATCAATGGTTTATTTGATTATTCTTTTGGTTGAATTCATTTTTTATGATTAGTAATTCCAACTTGAAACTCGGCGACCATTCTTGGTTTATCATTGAAAATTAATGAAAGGAATATTTCGCGAGTTTTGTCACACGTCCACACATGATTACATGCTCTACGTATTGCACCTAGTCTATTCAAAATTATATATAATTAATTTGTTGGAAATATTTCAAAGCTAAATACAATATATATATATATATATATATATATATATATATATATATATATATATATATATATATATATATATATATATATATATATATATATATATATATATATATATATATATATATATATATATATTACATTTACGACTTGCACATCTATCTACATTCGTAAACCGGGAAAGTATTATAAATGAAAATGTTCATAGTTGTATGGGAATAAAATGCTTAATATAATGAAGTGCTAATTTTCCCACAAAATCGGTTTTTCATTTCGTCCGACTCTAACTGGGTATAGGACCCGGTACGGTGGCAGGCTTCCACCTCAAAACATGAGCCAGCCGCCGGGTACTTAAACAATACTTCTCGTTTCAGGTGACGTCGCGGGTTGAGTGGCCCAAGCAGAGTGCCTCTTTATGGCATAGAGTTATGCAATCAAATTGTATAATTCTATGGCATAAACTGGTCACCAGGGAACTCCCCTTCTGATGGGAAAGTTCATGCAATTCAAGTTGTATGAGTTTTCCACTCAGAAGAGGAATACCTGGCCACTGCAACAAAATATATATGGATTTATTCCGGTTGGGTGGGTGCGAAGGGGCTCCATCACCACCCGGTTGCCCCGCTTTCATTTGTGGGCCGTGAACTTCGTCGGGTAATGACGAGGTTACCCCAAGTCCGCCTTTCTTTTCAGGTTCCACTTGTTCTCGTAACAAGTTCTATCTCCCTCGGTGTAGTTATCTACAATTTTTGCGACTTCGGTCGCCTCTTGATCTGCAACCAAATTCGTGAGTGCGAAATTTTTTGTAGTGGGTCCTCGTGCTGGGGAAATGAACCCGCCCCACGACACCGCAATGCTAGCCTGCCAGCGCATTCACGCGTCTCCGGACGAGGGCATTCTCGGCAGATACCGACACCTTCTTCTGCAGAGGCAGCAGACCACCGCTGCAGTCCTTTACGGACTTATTGAACTATTTAATTCACTACAAGGCAACAGTTATATTATTCGTCATATGAGTTATTTAGTGTAGTCACCATATTATGGTGAGCTCTTGAATTATTTGAAACAAAAAATTGGGGAGTAGGTAGTGATTTGCTGCAACTTAAAAATACCTAGTGTTACACTAATTCAGGTCCTAGTGAAAGGCAAAGCTTGTCAAATGTTAAGACCTCATTTACACGCTTGAATTCTTTGATTGATTAGACGAAAATAATGAAAAGGGAATCCTTTTTATTGAAAAGATTTTCATTTTCACTATTTGCTTTTGCATTGTAGTGCGGCAGCTATCCAAGAACCTATCAGAACGATTTAGTTAAAAAAAATAAAACAAGGAATAATATACAAATAGAAAAAATATCGTTAATTTTGTTGTAAATTTTTTTAACAATGGATTTAAATTCTGTCTTATTAAATACAATCTGTAATACAAAATTATTCTTGACGAAACTACTGACACGAATAATAACATGCATTTGGCTGTTTTCAATGAAGTTAATGAAAAATGTAAATCATGAATCTCTCAATTTGATTTTTCTACGCAAATTAATATCTTGACTAATCCATTCTATCTCACACAAACTCTCATAAATATCGTGCTGACCTAAACATAATGCAAATTTACTAAATTCAATTCATGCATAGAAAATTTAAACAAAAAAAATTAAGACCACTAAATATAAATGGAAGGAAATTTCGTTAATGAAAAATGTAACTACTTGTACAATCTCGCAGTTTCGTACGAGGTGACCTATATACTCCTCAGGAGCTGCCACATCAGTCACCTCGGGGCAGCTCGACTGCGAGGTTCCAGATGACCACGAACCCATATATATATATATATATATATATATATATATATATATATATATATATATATATATATATATATATATATATATATGTTGCAGCATGGCAGTGCTGCAAGCTCTATCGAGCAGTAATTTCCACATTTACGCAGTGGTGGCGAACTTATAAGAAAATTTTGTTTGAGGATTGCTGGTTGTCCTAAGTGAAAGAACTACATTGTTCTTTCACCCGAGCATTTTAGCTATCAACATAATAGCATTATTCGCTCGATGGACTTCAGCTGGTTCCAGCATATAGGCTGGTTCCATTAAAAATCTCGCAGTTTCGTACGAGGTGACCGATATACTCCTCAGGAGCTGCCACATCAGTCACCTCGGGGCAGCTCGACTGCGGGGTTCCAGATGACCCCGAACTCATATATATATATATGTTGCAGCATGGCAGTGCTGCAAGCTCTATCGAGCAGTAATTTCTACATTTACGCAGTGGTGGCGAACTTATAAGAAAATTTTGTTTGAGGATTGCTGGTTGTCCTAAGTGAAAGAACTACATTGTTCTTTCACCCGAGCATTTTAGCCATCAACATAATAGCATTATTCGCTCGATGGACTTCAGCTGGTTCCAGCATATAGGCTGGTTCCATTAAAAATCTCGCAGTTTCGTACGAGGTGACGTATATGGGTTCGTGGTCATCTGGAACCCCGCAGTCGAGCTGCCCCGAGGTGACTGATGTGGCAGCTCCTGAAGAGTATATCGGTCACCTCGTACGAAACTGCGAGATTTTTAATGGAACCAGCCTATATGCTGGAACCAGCTGAAGTCCATCGAGCGAATAATGCTATTATGTTGATAGCTAAAATGCTCGGGTGAAAGAACAATGTAGTTCTTTCACTTAGGACAACCAGCAATCCTCAAACTAAATTTTCTTACTTGTACAAGCTAAGCATAATTTATATATTTTTAAAGTCCTTTAATATATTTTTTTCTAAATAGCTTTTTTCTTTTGTAAAAGTTTAGATGTAAAACATTATGATCAACTATAAGATAAATACAGAAGAAATGTATAGGTAATGAAATATAAAGAAAATGAAATGATTACGTTTTAAGGAAGGTAAAAACATTGGTGTCGCAATGTATTAAATGATCAAAAACAGCAATGTTATCGTGGAATGAATTTAATAATAATAACGGAATGTTGAATAAAACATAAAAAAACTCGGTCTTTCCTTTTCTCTCTACCTGACCGGACATAGAACCCGCATCGATGGCAAACTTCTCAGCTCATATGGGCTAGCCATCGGGCGCGCTCCACCGTTTTTTGTCACTTAACAGGGGTTCTTGCCAGATAGGGTGACCTTCCGCTCGCATACCCTTTTATGATAAAGGGCTATGTGATTTCATTGCATAACTCTATAGCATAAATTGGTTACGTTTGTGCTTCTCATTTGAGGGAAAGAGTCATACAAAGTGCTTTTGTGTGAGTTTTTCACTCAAATAGGAAACAGATGGCCACGTCTACGTTTGGATCTTGATCCAGTTGGGAAGGTGTGAGAGGGCAGCGCCTCCATATGGATGTCCCACTCTTATTTGTGGGCAATAAGAACCATCGGGTAACGAGGAAATCCCCTTAAGTCCGTCTGTTTTCCCCAGGTTCAGTTTGTCCTTTTTCGTCTACAATCTCCAACCCTTAGTTGATTAACTCCTTTTTTTTACTTCGGTTGATTCTTTTGTGACCCAGGACTTCGTGAATGCGAAATCCTTTTTGTAGTGGGTCCTTGTGCTGGGAGAAAGAACCCACCACACGACACCGCAACGCTAGCCTGCCAGCGCATTCACACGTCCCCAGACATGGCCAATCTCGACGGGTCTTACCATCCTCTTCCGATGAGGCAGCAGACTATCGCTGCAGTCCTCCACGGACATATAACAATATCTAAGTTCACTACATTATCGATAGTTATTGATTATGAAGAGACTTTAATAATGGTCAAAAAGGGTTTGAAGGGGAGAAGTCTATGAAGTAATACTAATGGTCGGCTACTTGACCTTGTTCTCTCTAACATTCCGCTTTACTCTCTGTCTGTTTCCCTAACATTGAATCGTCTTGTGCACATTAATAGTCATCATCCGCCATTATCGCTCGATCTCTCAATTGCACTTTTGACACTTCGTACTTTTGGTCCTTCTCCAAAATTTAACTTCTTCAAAGCAAACTATGAAGCTCTGGCCTCTGAACTGAACTTGATTGACTGGCTGGAGTTTTTTGATAACTTGGAGTATGAGGAAGCTCTGAGTAGCTTCTTTTACAATTACCTCTATGAGTTGATCAAACGTTTCATACCTTTGCAAGCTCTTCGCAAAGTAAAGCAGAAACCATGGCTAACTAAGTAAGTACTTTATGCCTTGAACGCCAAAAGTAAGGAACACCGCCGTTTCAAGCGTTGTGGTGCTGAAGAATCCAGAATCCTTTTTTGAGATCTGCGTTATTATAGCAAAAAAAGAAAGAAAGATTGCAATGATAAACTACTTCAGTAGTTGGGAGAGGTCACTTATGGTGAGTAATGTGAAACCGTTCTGGTCTTACATTAGATCCTTCAAGTCCTCCTCTTCAGTCCCTCCTTCTGCCCACTAGCATAATATCGTAGCTCTCCTACCCAGGATATTTCCAACTTGTCCTCTCAGTTTTTGTCGTCTACTTTTACTCCTTCTTCACATTTTAGTACACCTGTACTTTGCTCCATTGAAATTTCTTCACTTTTTATTGACTATATTGTTGAATCCCTCATTAATACACTTAATGCAAATATTTCACCTGGTCTAGATGGTTTACTGAAATTTTTCATTAAATCATTAGTGTCTCCACTTTGTATCCCTCTGGCTTTTCTCTTCAACCTCAGTCTAAGGACTGGTACTTTTCTTACTTGTTGGAAAACAGCAAACGTTGTTCCTATTCTTAAATGTGGTGATCCGTCTTGTGGGTCCAATTATCGTCCTATTTCCTTAATCTCTTGTTTTTCGGCATTCAGTTCATTAACCCCTTTCTTGTCGAAGTAACAACATGGGTTTCTTAAATGTCGCTCAACGACTTCAAATTTAATTGAAGTCACCAATTGCATTCATTGTGAAGGCCCTGGATAATTGATTGCAGGTTGATGTCATTTTCACTGACTTCTCAAAGGCGTTTGACACGATCAACCATCAACAACTCTGTCACAAACTGTAAGCTTTCAGAGTTGTTGGCTCTCTTTTATCATGGATGGACTCCTACCTGTCTTCTCGTATATGTTGTGTTAGTTACTGTGGAACTACCTCTGTTACATTTTATCCATCCACTGGTGTTCCTCAAGGTTCCATTTTAGGTCCCCTCCTATTCCTATTATTTATAAATGATCTTCCATTGGGTATTGGCTCCAATTGCCTACCGTATGCTAATGATTTCAAAGTATTTTGAGCTATCCGGTCTGTACAAGATAGTCAATATCTTCAGAAGGATCTGATTGAACTAAATAACTGGTGTTCATCTAACTTGTTCTTTGTAGCACTACAGCCTCTCTTGGGCCTTCGCTTAGAGATAGTTAGAGTTTCTCATTTTCATGACCGTATTGATTTCTTCGGAAGTTGGTTTGGTCAGTACCATGCTCCCGTGTGCCTGCTCAGCTATGATATGATCTGATTAAATCAGTACATATCACCACTGAGTGAAGTCCGAAAAATCCCCTGAACTAAATCACGTTGCTTCCAACGAGATTTGAACCTGGGCCATTCGGCTTATGCGTTCACCTAACTACCACTGTCTTAATGTTGCCAAATGACTTTTAATCTAAATCACTCTCCGCTAGCTTTATCTATATGTTAAATGGAGTCCCACTCGCTGCTGTGAGCTCTGCTGAAGGTCTCGATGTTACTTTGATCCTAAGCTCAATTTTGATGCACACATTCCAAACGTGACTACTAGGGCCTCAAACATATTAGAACTCATTTTCAGGCATACTATAAGCTTATTAATATATCCACCCCGTCCGCTTGTTTATCTGTCTTGTCCGTCCTTTCCTTGAATATTATTCTGTAGTTCGGTCTCCCCGACACTCTTACCTCATTAACTCGTTAGAGAATGTCCAGCGAAAATTTACTCAAGCTTTATTTTACAAATTCTAAATCCATATCAACCGTATGGGCTTTTTCACATGCAGCGTGAATAATAAGCGCGAAACAGGTTATAAGGACAAAAAGAGAGAGAGGCATCGAGGAAACTTGATGGTAAAAACACTCCCAAATTTTCTAGGGTGAACGAGTGTAATGCACATGCACAAACGCATTTTGTTGATCATTTGGTCGGGGAAATTTTATACAAACGCTAGTGATCATTCCGTATTGAACATTCGGTTAAGAAGGTAGTCGTCATAAAACGATTACCTTTCTTTAATTTGCGTGCGAAAATGGAGGGGCGGACAAGAGAAGCTACACGTTGTTTAATAAATTTATAAAAACAGAGGCCATGCTCAATTTCAGGAAACAACACAACGAATATCACGATTTCAATAAAGTTATATTAAATATTGTAAGTCCATAGAAAATTAACAGTACGCCTAACCTACATAGAATCGCAATATAATATGCAAGTTTGCAATACATTAAGAAAAATATGCGACTAAAAAGGATATTCAAGTTCAGAATATATTTTTCAGAAAGCGGAAAAACACGGAGGATTCAAATAAATCTAATAAAAGCCCTGTGAATGTCGTTTACCCGTACAAATTTATCTTTTCATTCTCCCATCATACGAATGGGAAGAAAACATGATAAGCTTGAGCTTGGTCCATTTTCCGACTCATATCTTATTTTCGAATGGAGATTAAAAAGTCTGGTCTTTACAACTCAATTGGATTGAATATTTGACATGATTGTGGTTTAACCTAATTTTACATATATTTTTCTCAACTTAGTACTTAATGATTATTGTTAATATTATTGAATTTCTTTTTATTTTAACTTTTTTACTTAATTCTTATTTTCATTAATTTTCTTTTCTGTTTGTTTAGTCCCATTTTGTAAATTGAATTGTGTTTAATCTATTAAACGGAGTTTAAAAAGGCCCGATGGCTAGCTCAAAAGAGGAATGTTCAGCCACCGTGGCGGATCCCATACAAAAGTTAGGTTAAATAAAGGCAACATTCAATAGTAAAGTAAAGTCAACATTTAAAAAGATGATTTAATTCGCAAAGTTTAAAAATTATCTCAATCGATATGTATATTTTTGGATCTCTCCAATATTCTCAATACAATGCATAGATCTTTTTTTACTATCAATTTTATAATTACTTGCCCTGCTCTAGGCAAGCGCTAGATTTTCTTAGTTATCGTTAAGAAAGATGAAAATATGTCAAATACCGTACAGCAGTGCTTTGTAGGAATAACAATACCAACTGGTGATTCTATAACATAATACTCAAAATTCAAAAATTATCTAAATGCTACAAAAAGTTGCATTGAAATTTAAAGCTTTCATGTCCAATTTAGAACAACAATAATATCAAATCAACGAATTTGTATAAATTGATATTTCTAATGCATCATGAAAAATTTAGTCTAAAGTTCAACAGATTTTAATTAAGTTTAGGATGTTTAGAAAGGATTAGAAAAAACTGCACTTTTATTTCATTCATGAGGCACCTCTTATCGTTTTGGGCTTTTAAAAATATTTTGGTGAGTTCCGCCCCCACGTACCAGAGGAAATCACCGCAGCGGGATTGCCGGTCAACAGGAGTGCTCTTGGAGACTAGCATTCTTTGGGGGGCGCCCCACGGACCCCATATCCACACTTAGGACAACGAACTGAAATTGATGCTTGGTGCTTGCGGAGATGATGGTTTGGACCTAGTTGATTTGCACGGTAGTACCAAGGTGACACTCGTGCTTGAGCTGCTCCGGTTAAAAGATCGCACCATTGGGTTAGTGGTGTAAGCTCAGTTGAGACGGACTCCCGATTAGCACTGGTCTGACTCGAGCGGAAGTAGCGGCTCCGAGCGGGGACCCAATAAAACTGGAACAATCAAAAACCATTAAAAGGAAAAACAAAAATAAAAAGCAAAAATAACAACAACAACGACGCAACCAGCGGCTGCAGCTATGATGTTAACAGCAGATCGGGAGCGGTACTAAAGGTGACAAAAACGACGATTTATACAATGATAGGGAAGACGGACAAAAAACGGAGATTAACAGTAAGTCTTGTCCAGACTGAGAATTCCTGTGGCATTTGGGTGCATCAAAAAATGATGCGAATGCCAGAGCGTCCTATAAAGGAAAAGCGGGAAACTCTGCAGGACGCGTAAGATGTTCGAGCAGTCGAGGAAAATACGAGTATAAAGAGCATCAAGAATTCGATGGTCATTGCTGCGAACGCTGCCGAAGTAACTGAGGCAAGGATTATAAATCCCGATATAACAACAAACTATCCTGAAGTCCACAAAGAGATTACGGCAGGAACGGACAAGATTGACTAGACAAATAAAGCGACGTTGTTTGATTTCATCGCCATCGTCGAAAATGTGGCGGAAGTACTGAATTCGGAAACTCAAGTCAATAATCTCTTACGCCAAGCCACATAAAGAACAAAGGCTATTCTGAAAAGCGGGAGAATATCTGAAAAGAACGCAATCTGTATACGACAAAGTCGAAGATGTGACGGAAGTACTGGAAATCGGGACAAAAGAAGGGAGGAAGAGTGGAACGCCTGATGAGGGATTCCAGATAGTGCTTACAAAAGGAGCGAAGAAAACAGCAAAGAAACTCCTTCAAAAAGTGCCAGAAAACAAAGCTCACATGGACGCCCGACAAGAAAAAAGACCTGATGCAAAACGGGCGAGAAAGAAGCCCCGACGAAGATCCCGGCCGCTATCACTGTTCGCAACACCCCAAGATGGTCGATCCTACGCGGAGATGCTGCGGAATATCAGGAGAATCGTGAGGCACGAAAACACCAACACAGCCAATAAATCAGTATGACCAACGTGATCGGGCCACATACTGGTCGACTTCGGAGCAGAGGCAGACAATAGGGAAACGTTCTGCGATGCAATAAAGAAAGTCCTCGGCAAAAGCGCAACTAAAGCCTCACTTGAGCCGATGGCAACAATCGAAATAAGAGCAATGACTGTGTGATGGATCTGCCCGAGGTAGAAGAGGCCATCGAAAGGGAGCTCCCTAGCGTGTCCAGAATCAAGTTCCCTATGTTACAAATGCGATGAAACGGGACCTAAAAGGAAAGAGTGTACGAACGCTGTATTCTTTGCAAGGCTGCTGATTCAAGACCTAATTTTGGGACACGTCTTCGGATCAGGGAAATGCTGGGTTTTCCAGGACACCCTAGCCAAGGCCAAATTATAACTTTGAAGAACAGTATCCTGTAATTAAAACTACACCGCAGTTCCACTGCCCAAAATCTGCTTGAGCAGTTTGCGAGGGACGGTATGAGATCAGCATAATGGTGTCCTGATAAAACTGCTACTACCGCCATCTGGGTTCGAAATAGTGATTTTTAGGCGGAGAGCTGTAGATGTGAGGATGGTTTTGTGTAGATTCGGTGCTCAGGGACCACCTTCTTTAGTATGTACCTAACTTAATTATGGAATTCTTTGTAGCTACATGAATGAGTAGCATATTTTTTTAATAGTTTTTCCTGAAAAATTATTAGAGACGAAAAATGTTAGAAGAAGGTGGACTCAACGTGTGTACTAATTCTCTTCAGGCCATCACTCTTAGATACACACCGGTGGTGGCAACCACCATGCTTAGACGTGAGAGAGTTATTTTTAATTTTCCTACTTATGTGAACTCAATATGTTTTTGTAACTACAAATTATGTTCAAATTAAACCTAACGCCGAACGAATCGATATCATCTTTCCAAGCCAAGCTTAATGCTTCGGAGGGCACTGTCTCGAACGCAGACGGCAACGTGCTCATTGAGGGAGACTTCAACACTAAAGCAATCGAATGGGGCATGCCTCAAACAGATCCGCCTGGAGGGCGGATGCGAGAAATGGTGTCCTGGATGGCACTCGTCGTACTAAACACCGGAAATATGCCGGTTTTTTGCCATCTTGGCTGTGAAGGAACCATACCGGACGTAAAACTCGCCTCGGAGTCCTTAGTACGGAGGATTGGAGAGTATAACAGGGCTACTCAGCCAGTGATCATCAGTGCACTCTGCTTGAAATAAGCGATGTTGCCTCCCAACGTCCATTCTCTCGGTTTTCTGCAATTGGATGGGACATAGGAAGGATGGACGTCGAGAGGTTTGTCGAGATGCTCACAGCAGGTACCCCGCTGCGGGGGGATTCGCAGGAGATGGAAGAACTAGCAGCTCAAGATGTGGTGAAGTCAACTATGAGCATCATTATAAGCGCCTGCATTGCTTCTATGCTCTGCGGAAAACCCTGGCACGGCAATTCCCCAGTGTACTGGATGTGAACTGGAGTCGCTGAAAAGCGAAGGGAGTGTCACAAGCTTCAGCGTGGGCATGGAACCGTAACGAGGCATGCAACCAGGTAGCAGCATATAAGTTGGCCAAGAAATGCCTTAGCAAATCGATCAACAACAGCAAGGCTTACTGCTGGCAAGATCTAGTGGACAATGTGAACAAGCATCAGTGGGGCCTTGGCTACAAGCAAGTTCTGCGGAAGCTTGTGGCCCTAAGGAAACCATGCGTACATGATGCGGAAAAGGCGGACGAGATAGTGCGGCCACTCTTCCCCGCCCATCCCGTCCATTTTGACACTGCCCATGGTGAAAATGTAGTCGAGTGTCCACTCTTCACACAACTGGAACTGGAAGAGGTAGCCCTTTCGCTGAAAGCGAGGAAGGCTCCAGGTCCAGATCGTGTTCCAGCTGAGGTGTTGCAGCTTGTCTATCAAAATTGTCCTGACTTGCTGCTCAGCACATTCAACGCTTACCTGCGAGATGGGGCCTTCCCAGTACGATGGAAGGTGGCGAGGCACACTGACGCAATTCGTAGTGCTTGAGACCTATCTCCTTGACAGTACGGCTTTAGTGCAGGACATTCTACCATTAATGTGGTTGCAGAGGTGGTGGATGTGGTCCAAAAAGGTAGAGGCACATAGTCGCATCAAGCGACGGATCGTCCTGATTGTGACACTCGATATCAGGAATGCCTTCAACTCCGCTAGATGGGTGGATATTTTGGATACGCTGGAAAACCCATTTCAAGTTCCAGAATATCTAATGCGGCTTTTGAGAGACTACTTGAAGGACCAAGGCCTGCGCTATGACACGACACAGGGCCAACGAAGGATACAAGCTATATCGAGTGTTTCCCAGGGATGTATCATTGGTCCGGACCTGTGGAATGTACCTTTCGATGGGCTACTGTGACTGAAGATGCCAGATGAGCCACGTTTGATCAGATATGTGGACGATGTTGTGGCTCTGGTGGCTAGATGCACCGTTGAACAGCGTAACTTTGCCTAGGTATGCTAATACGCCGAGTGAGGGACTGGATGACTGTTCGTGGGTTCAGTTTACTGGAGAATAATAAAGTGGTCGTCTTGTCTAGAAAATCCCCAGAGTCAAGATGAACAATATTGAAGACATATTAATCGAATCGAAACCATCGGTAAAGTATCTGGGGCTACTGACAGGCTCAAAGACGAGTTCTCTGAGCAAATCAAGGCAACGGCTGAGAAAGCTGCTTCGGGAGTATCGGTTCTAAGTCCCACAGGGGGGCCAAACCCATCAAGAAGATGCCTCTTGATGAGTTCTGTAGGCTCAAGTCTATCGAAAACGTCTGGCACAGGAACGGAGAAGAGGAGCACTGAGAATTTCATCTTCGTACCCGACAGCATCTGATTCGGTGGTGAGAGTTATTGCAAGCGTGATACCTGTTTCCCTCCTTGCTAGACAGCATCACGCTATCTACCTGCGTCGAAACGAGGATGCGAGAGAGATGGTTGTCTGCGAGGAAAGACAGCACTCACTCAACGATTGGCAGCAGTCTTGGGTGAATTGCACGAAGGGAAGGTGGACTACGCGCCTCATCCCGGATGTGAGACCGTGGCTAAATCGAAGGCATTGTGAGACTGACTTCTATCTGACGCAGCTTTTGAGCAGGTATGGGTGTTTTCAGTCTTACCTGCAGAGATTGGTAAGTCACGATTCCCCAATTTTCGGTTTTGCCCAGCAGAGGAAGACAATGCCTGCCACATATTTTTTGCGAGCACAAAATGGGACAGGCTGCCAAGGGAATCCTTCAGGGAGACGGGAGAGCTCACCCCGGATAATATAGTTGCGGTGATGCTCGAATCGGTTGACAAATGAAAGCAGGTGGCACATTATGCTCGGGCAGTGCTAAAAGGGTAAAAGGGACTCACAGCAGCCGGGGGCGTTGGGACTGGAGGATCGCTTGTCTAGCACTGCCCTTTCCCGCAGCTTGAAGGTGTAGCGTGGCGTAACAAAACGAGACCTTGCCCGAAGTCATGTATCAAACGGTCCCAGGCTAGACGCTCAGGTTGACAGGGGAGGTGTTTAGTGGGTAGTCCAGTCACCTTCTTGCGAGCATGGAATTCCCATATTCTGTGCGTAAATGGCATTCAAATCCTAACCGCAAAAAAAAAACAAAGTGAAACTATTTATAGGTGTAGTTCGAATGCTAGAGATGTTGGATCGATTGAACACTGAATTATAAATATTTCGTTATGAATTTTCAGCTGATTAACCGTTATTTCAGCAAGAAATAAATTTATATTTTCATACTCTAAGGACGAATTTTTTTTTGTTCTTGGCAATTTTTAATTCAATTTTACGCAAGTATGCGTATGCCTTGCAAGTATTTCTTTTAAGAGTTATATTCTTTCTTTATAGAACCTTCACTGGTACTCCAAGGAACTAGAGTTCAATAATTTAGTATAAAAACGAAACATGAATTTACCTTCTGCCTTTATTTCGTATAAGGTTTATAATCAGATCAGATTTGCTTCAAATATTTTTCAGTTTTATATTTTATTTTATTTTTTTATTTTTTTTTTCAGTTTTATATTTTTTTTCTTATTTATATAATCCAAATAGAAATCACTATTTATTATTACTATTTAGTCAGCTATTGTTCTTCTTTATCTGGATTATGAAAGGGTAATGGCCAAGACAATTATTCAAACAACTACAGCTGTGAATAAACATATGGCTATAATTATTTTTTTCTTTCTAGACTTGGATTGAGACTCTTGTGCTTTCTCGAGTTTTGTTTGACCACTTGTAATGTAGCCCACACTTTCGGCCATATGATGTTCTATACGATCCAATAAATCTCGTCCATTCATATACAGGCCCAACTAGGAGTCCATGTGTACGCCATTTTAATTGCGGAAAAAATTGTGTAACGCTAATTATTGTGTACATATCATAAATTTATTCAGATTTGATCATGACTTGGATCGAACCGAATACCACACTTTGCAATCACGCTCACACTACCCTGGCAGCACGGGGTGAGTGTCAATTACACATGAGTGTGGAAAGTGTCGCTAAACCTGATACTATCAAGGCTTCGTTAGGTCCATTTGTATAAATATTTCCCATTCTTGATCGCAAAAAGCTAACAACTTAATTGGCGTATCATATCATTATGTTGACGAAACGAGTCTATTTAATTAGCTATTTTCGTCTAAAATAAAACGGATCTAATGTCGTTTAGCACAAGTCGAAATGACTAGAACTCCGGGATATCATTTATCTGGGATCACTATTACAATTTATGCTTGCCGACGTATTTGCTATTGCCAATTAACATAAGTGTAGTTCCCTGGCTAGTGCGTTTAGGACCAGCAGCCTTGATTGGTAGCTTGGAAGATTTGTTCGGGACGGAGGAAATGATGTACTTTGTTCATACGCTAACAAATAAGAAGACTAGTCGTTGACAATTGCATTTGTTTCTAATTTGTGTAATAATCTGTGCGGCGCAAGGAGCACTCTTTATATCGTACCTAACCTATACGAACCGACTCACTCTTTCGTCCCTCGTGGGTCTATCCCATATCCACAAAAGTTCGAATGGAGCCTCCATGGCATTTACTTGATAAAAAAGCATAGCCTCCCGACCGCATTGATGCACCGGCATCGTGGCCTGTGCATCCTAGTGCCATGGATGTTCATCCAAACTTGCCTGCTCGCAAACCTTTAGAAAATTTGACGGCATATTAAACCATCCGAACAAATAGAAAAAAATATTAGCTACAGCAGGACACTATCTTCTAAAATATTCTTCCCTAAAACCCTGACGTTTACTATTTATTCGCACGAGCGGATATTAAATTGTTGACTTTAGGACAGAATATCTTCAAGAAAATCTCCGACTATTATCTTTTTCCCTTTTTGACACTTCTCACAGACACCAACACACAACATGTCATATCGCATACGGTCAACGTCAAGAGGTGGTTAAGAAGCAGATATCTGTCATTCCAACACTTGCCAGCTGATCAAAATGGTGTAGGGATGACCGATATCTGCCAGGTATCGCTACGCATGTTATGACGAAAGTTTATAGCATAATATTGTCGGCCAATCAGCATACGCGTTGCGGATGAATTTTTTGTGTGTATTGGCTGATTTATCGTGTAATTCGCTGGGCACCCTGCTCGATTAATACATATTCATTAAGTAATGATTCACCCAACCTCCTTATTGGCGCCTCCTCAGGTCAACGCGTATAATAAATTTATTTAATTTATTCCGCATGGATATCAACATTTGGTTGGAGGTTCATTTTGCTACTAAATATCATGAAATAAAAGATTCTTTGAAAAAAACGAAAACAGACTTCATAAAGAACTAGAAATGATAATAAATTCGGTGAAGATGGAATCGCCAACAATCTCTTGGGAGGACACGAAGGAATTTTGGGATTGTGGGTTAAATTACAAATATCAAATTAATCAATCAATAGAACTGAAGAAATTATTTTTTTTTGGCATAGAGAACATAAGAAAAATTTGAGTAGCTTTAAAAACCCGTCTGTTAAAACTTGTTGTCCCCTTTTTTGTGAACACCGGAACATTGACTTTATTTCTAAATGTTAAGTATGTATCTAATTATATAATGGGAATCTCGATGAATATTTCTGCATTTCATTCAAATTTGTATCGGATGTCTATTTAACGAACCACTGCATCATCCATTGTAAATCAAATTAAAAATCGCGGCTGCGAAATCAATAGTAACCGCTAACCAAGAATGAACCTCAGATCGCTGGAACGAGCGAAATACGATGCTGAACTAGATGGACTACGCTTTGTCGTCGACGTACTGTGACCCTTCGGATACTAATCACTAACCGTTTTCCAATGACCGTCAATGGACCCATCCAATGTTCATGTTACTTCCACTTTGATTAATTTATGCAATGTTTGTTCAGGTTCAGATTCTTGCATTCTCCGCTTTGAGGTGAGCCTGAGCTGAACCCTTATCCGATGACTGGTCGAATGATGTTTAGCGAAGTCGTCTCTAATTAAAATGGACAACCGAGCACTAATAAGAACAACATTTCGACAGTTCCATGCAATTTATGGCACTTTTGTGGTTCCTTACGACGACGGTGGATGGTGATGCGATGATTTGATGATGTCCTTGATATGCGAATCGGTTCCTCATTAGAGCGGAGTTTTTAAAATAAAATAAAGTCCTATTAGTGAAAGGCCGTAGATACAGACAGGCAGGCATTTCTTATTTATGCGCATATTAAATACTAAAAAATTTCCATTTTACTCGTTAATTTTGTTAACGCTTTTTCGATGACTTTATCTGCATAATAATGTCGGTGGCTAGTTCTAATCTTGTATCAAATACCTTAACATTCTTTTATAAATGTTGATGACTATCCGGTTTTTGTTTCTGAAGGCAATACGGATCGTCGTCAATCTTAAGTTTTAGTAATGATAGAAAAAAGTTATTGCCTCTCGATTCAAATTCATTGTCGAGCGTTTGTTAAATAAAACACCCACAACTCTCACTCGCCATGACGCCATTGTCTTTGATATGGTGACACCAAGGTGGCACCCATCATTCCATTATCAGCCACTATTCCGAGATAATCATATGGACCACTGCCCAAAAACAATAACTGGAATAATGTCCACTAACGACTAGAAATGATAGCGAAGGTCCATTATGTCATCGCGCTGGAGTAAACTTCTAAGATTAATAATTCATTAAGATGTTTCATAATGAGAGCCATTAAAACTGAAGAAAAATATTCATGGAAGTAATCGGACAGCAATCAGGCGGACTGTATCGAACATTGCCCATAAATTTAACAAATTTAAATCTTTAAGTTTTTCCAAAGCACTAAGATTTCCTTTAACTTAACATTTTTATCGATACTAGAAGCTAATTAATTCCGAAAAAAACGATCGACTGTGGGGGCGTTGTATTAGCATGATTCTATTTTTTTCTTATTCTTAATTAGAAGTTGTCGTTTTCAACTGAATTTAGTTTATTTAGAGTAGTGTCTTAATAAAAAAAAGATGATTTCTAGGCGTTGTTTCTTTAAGTTATGAAAATTTGAAAGAAGTGTAAAAATTTGTTTTAAATCAGAGTCACAACATTTTAAATTAAATGACCTGTCCAACAACTTATGGGGAAATTTATTAGCATGTTGTTCGAATATTTTAGTAGATTGATTAGAATAAAGTATTGGATATTGCAAATTTATCAAGACGTAAATGATACAAAATTTTATGCATTAGTAAAAAACAGCCACGTGCCTTACCAATCCATATTCAGCTGGTAACATAGTCTCGCAAATACTTTGATCCAATTTTTTGGGCAATTTAAGTAAATTTCTCGTGAGAAATTTACCTATCGCGGAGAGTATTATACAATATATATATATATATATATATATATATATATATATATATATATATATATATATATATATATATATATATATATATATATACAAGAGTATACACATATCACAATTTTGATTCCATTTGTATGAAACTTAACATTAAAGTAGATAGTGATTAGATCTAATGATTTTGTTATTTTGGTGATTATCCATGTACAATTCTCAAAGTGGCAGTGGTTCAAATATGTTATTTTTCAGATTCTCGTGACCCTCGTGCATCCAATTTATGAAAATTGGATTGTAAATACGAAAGTCAAAACTTTTACAACAATAATTTTGGCTGCCATTTTCAATAAAAATCGAATGTTTTTGTTCTGTCCAGATTAAAACTCTGATTCGAAAGAAATATGGCACAGCTCTTGATGAAACTCTCAGACAGATATGTTTTAAAATATTCCAAAACCAAGCGAGTAAATTTAAAATGGCGACCTCAAAAGCCAGAAGGTAAGTGAAATTCATTATTTTAGTAGGAACAGAACCAAGGCAGCCGCCAATGTGGAGTTAGCGGATCAGAACCAACCCCCCCGAAATTTTTACAAAATTAATTATAAGGTAACTCAGTGAAGTGTTATTTATTTTATGTAAAAATTAATATGTGTTCCAAATGGGCCATAAAATCTAGACTCCCCTATTCTAGAATAGAATACAAAGGACAAATCATAGAAAAATTCATTGATAAAGAAAATGTAACGTTAACTATTCTTCTCGTTCTATTTTTTTCCGTTCACCCCTGGCTGGACTGAAAAGTTTCCCCTCATAGTTTGTTTTTTTCAGTTTTGGTATTCGTGGTATTCAATTAACGATTCAGGAGTTAAAGTGCTACAAAATTGTGTTTGTGTAAGAAGTGTAAAATTTTAAATAATACAGTGTAACCCGCTTATAGTGGAATCATGCAGATTTCGTATTAAGTTCACTATAGCCATGAGCTATATGTAATATAAATATGTCGTAATCGAGCAGTCGCCTAAGCAAACTGCTCGAAAACCTTCATAACTCATCCAAAATTTTAATTGGAGGTTTGGGAAAGTTAATTATTTCGATTTATAGTTATAATTCACAAAATATTTTTTTTATTTTATTAAATATAAATTGTAGATCTTTTTTTTTCTAGATTAAATTTAAACTTTCATTTATAATTATATTCTTTATGATATTTATCTTTTTCTATTATTATTTAAATTTTTCCACATTATTTTTCATTTATTTAATAATTCAAATATGCAATTGAAATGCGGACATGACAACACCTTTTCCCGCTGCACATGCAACGTTTTGCATTGGCGACGGCAAGTGTGCAGCGGAATTAATGAGAGGCTCCTCGAGTCCTGTTGCAACATCTAGCAAGTGGACGATTGACAACCAAAAGGGGGAGTTTTTAATCGCCACGCATTGAGCACGTCAGAAGAATCGCGCCGGCAACGAACTAACGGATTGCGATTTTTGCGGTCGGAAGTTTATGAGGAGGTAAAGCGATGATTGTGGGCTCCCGCGAAATTTGCGTGAAAATTCGAACGGGCGCTGAAGCACACTTTCCACCAACCAACATCATTTTCGTAGAAAATGCGTGTCTTACGGCACGTTTGTGCAAGTTGTAAGGTTACGACTAACTAATGGAATTTCGAATTACATAACATTTGTGCGCTTAGTGCTCGAGGTGAATCTATAAAGTCCCCTGAATTCCACCTTCGAGAAAAAACCGCATAAACTTCAATTCTTTAGGGCATTTGTCCAGTGAATGTACGACGACGGTGATAAAAAGAAACGATAGCGCTTTTCACGGATCTATTGTCAATGGTACGATATCTGGCTTAGCTGTAATAATATAGATATAGAAATAGTGTATTGCATTAAAGAAGTGAAGTGCCGCGCACTAAACCCGTTTTCTGTGCAACAAGCGACAATTGTCATGTTTACTTGGAACTAACTGAATTGTCTATCAGCATCATATCTTCCACGTGAAATTTAAATATTGATATTTTGTTTACACGCTTAGTGTTATTCGAATACGGTTCGATTGGCAGTTCTCTTTTATTTGGATTAATTTGGGAGAACAGCATCAAAAGCTAATAGTAAACATCATATCTAGTTTCTTAGATTAGGAGTTACCTTTTGTAGAAATTTGAACCATTTCATCATCTTATAACTCCGAGGATGATAAAACGACTGCAATAAAACTCGATCATAGCGTTACCTATTCATCACCAAAAAGTTGTAAAATACTATCGATGGAAAAATGTCGATGAGAGAGTGGATTTATCCAGTGCAACCAGTATAACTATACGTTATACCCATGGTATCAATGTGTTATTTTATAATCCAATCGAGCAGTTAGTTAAATTTACTATTTTTTTTCTTCTCTTTTCTTCTTTTCTTTCTTCCTTTTTTCTCTTTAAATTATTGGATAAATTCACATAGAATTCAAGCTTTATTTATGTCAATTTATAGATTTTTTTCTCTTACTTTATTTTTTTTAATTTTTTTTTCCGCACAACTAAAACTGCTCGATAATTCGGCGCCGGCAAAGGGTTAAAGAAAATTCAGGCATAATATGTCCCAGATCAACTAATCAAACGAAAAACCAGCTGCTTTGTGCAAATTGTATGGGACATCAATTTCCCTCCAATTTGATCACAACGAACGCAGCCCTTTAAGATTAATCTGGGACGATTCGAGATTTTGACAGGGCGCGCATGTGGGGGTATCCGCGTAGAATGGATTTGGCCGGTTGGAAAGGAGAACCGTAACATTTTTTTTAAAAAAGAATGAAAGGTGAATCAAGAGCATGGTGAGAACGAGATCTTTCGAGCCTAGTCGTCGTACACGCGAGCAGTTTAATTTCAGAATCTAGATTTGACAAGTCGTGCCCGATATTCGATTGGCAGTTTTATTTCTTGCCTGTGTTTAATTTGTTTATCGTATGTCCATCCAGAATTTGCAAAAATTCGACCCCTTTGCTGATGCAATCAAGGGTGCTGATGATACTGTACAGAACGGACTTGTGCACATAAGAATTCAGCAGAGAAATGGCCGAAAAACACTAACTACGGTGCAGGGCCTTTCCTCGGAATATAACCTGAAGAAAATCGTGCAAGCATGTTAAAAGGAATTTGCGTGCAATGGCACAGTAATAGAGCATCCCGAATACGGTGAAGTATTACAGCTTCAAGGTGATCAGCGAGAGAACATTTGCCAGTGGCTAACGAAATCTGGACTTGCGAAGCTAGATCAACTCAAGGTGCACGGTTTTTAAGCGAGACGAAGGCGCGTATGATCGAACAAAATTTTTGGACATACTGTAAAGAGAATTTATTCATCATTATCTTCATCCATCCCAAAGATAAATTCCCTGAAGCAACCATTGATTGCAGGAATGAAAGAAATAAATCATTTCATAATGATCCAATAGTATCCGACTTTGTTGGATCTGAAGATTGTTTGTTCCTTAACGTATATACTCCAAAATTGAAATCAGATAAGCCACTCTTTCCTATCTTTCTATGCGGTGAATATCTTAGTCGGAGTTTTGAATATCACAGTCAACGAAAAAAAGAAAAACAAAGGAATTGTTTAGGTGAATCTGATTTTCATTCCGTGTCCATGAAGCGATCGGTTTATGGTTCGCGTAGTGCAGCGATAGCACAGGGTTCGCCTTCAGTCAACGAAAAAAACAAAGGAATTGTTTAGCCGAATCTGATTGTTATTCCGTGTCCATGAAGTTTATGTTTTATGGTTCGTGTAGTTCAGCGATAGCACAGGGTTTGCCTTCAGGTGATAAGTCGTATTTGCCTTTGGTGCAGATTGACGATTGGAATTGAGTGGAACTATTTTCTGCGACGCAAAAACAGTCGACTGATTGTCTGCAACAATAGTGTTGGGCCCTTATGTAAATACTATTGTTAACATTTTGGAAGCCTTGATATGCAATGGATTTCCTACTCTAATACTTACTTTAAACAACTTGTCAAAATAATCGAGACGATTAATTTCTACAAACTACTCGCTTAAATAATCGATAGAATAACATTTACCGTACAGCAAGAGCGCCAGGAAGTTATTAAGACGGATCAACTCGTAAAACCTGCAAAATAGGTAGCTGTTTTTCGAAAATAAGATTGAACAGCAGCGTCGGCCTGGACGCGAATAGGGTTAATCAGCTGTTTTTTTCTTGCATTCATTCAATGTTGTAAATGCCTGCTTTAGGACGCAGCCGACGGGCTTGCTATCTGTGTAGTCGAAAAGTAGCTATAACGGAAGTGAACAAATTGTGTATAATCATTCGTAACAACTTTAAAAGGAAAAAATTTGAATTTCAGGACCACCCACATCATCAGCGGGCGCCCGACGAGGATGTTTGGGTGAGTACCCTTTTATTTTGTTGTATATATATTTTTTTGCATATTTTGATACATAGATATTTTTTTTGCACACTTTGTTATACATATATTTTTTTTTGCACACTTTGTTATACATATATATTTTTTTTGCACACTTTGTTATATCTATATATTTTTTTGCACATTTTGTTAGATACCTATATTTTTGCGTATTTGGTTATATATATCTATATTTTTGCATATTTGGTTATATATACATATATATATATATATATATATATATATATATATATATATATATATATATATATATAGTGTTACATGTACAAATAATTACATGTACAAATAATTCTTCGAGCTGCTGTCGCAATTGTTTTCATAATCATTAAGACTGTCAACAAATGAATTTACTCGAACCCACGAGAACCCAACAAGCATGATCAACATCTGCAAGTGACGTCACTCCATTCATTAATTTGCTCGAATCTACCAGGTACCTCTCGGTAGAACATTCGCCAACGTACGAGAAATGGGTGAATAGGTAGAGACCCTATATAAAGGCGAGCTGAATGAATGGGGGGAATCATTCATTTCGACCGCGATATGAACTGCGAAAGTGTGTGGGAAGCGATATCGTTCGAGTAATAGAAAAGTGATTTTCGTAATAGTGAAGTGATTTAGAAGACAATTTATTGCGATAAGAAATTTATGGACAAGTGTTAGATTTTTCATAGTGAAAATTAAAATTAGTGAAAAGTGTTAAATGGATTATTGTGCATTTTTGTGATTAATTGAATAAACTCTTTTAAGTTAATTTAAAAGACATTGCGTTTTCACTTCCCCGGAACATTAAAATTATTGGCCGCGGACCGAAAGCACGCGACAATGGTGTCAGAAGTGGGATAGAAAATTTTTGGAAGTGAAAACGTTTAAACAGTTTTAAAGTGCACAATTGTGAAAATTAACGTGGAAAAATAGCCGAAACAATAAAAATGCCAGGAAATTTACATCTCAAAATTAATCAATTGAGCATATCAGAGCTCAAAGAGGAGTTGGAACAACGAAATCTGGCTACACAAGGCACAAAGGCCATACTGATTGCACGCTTGCATGACGCGATCGAGTCGGAAGGCGGGAATCTGGATTCGGGTGAGTTTTGAGATGCGGAAAAAGGCGCAGAAGGTGGAGAAGTAGAAACACCAAAATCAAAGGAGCCAGAAAATGCGCTAATGCAAATGTTAATGCTGATGTCATCGAGTCTGACTGTGAAGCTTAACGAACAATCAACGAAGCTAAATGAACAATCAGCGCAGCTAAATGAACAGACATCCAGTTTAGCTGCGAAGTTAAATGAACAATCAGCGCAGCTAAATGAACAGACATCCAGCTAAGCTGCGAAGCCAAATGAACAATCAGCGAAGCTAGACCAACAAGCGATCGAAATCAAGGCAGATTTTCAAAAACAGTCCACCGAAATAAAAGCGGAGCTCGGCAGCCTGAACAAACAAATTACCAGGCCGAGGAAAAGGTCAGCCAGGTCGAAGAGAGAATGAATCATGAGATGGAAAAAGTGAAAAAAGAATTGGAAGCAGCGAAGGCAGTAGTAACTACTTCACCAGCCCCGCTTATAACCGCAACGCAAAGCTCATCTAGGAATGTGCAAGCACCAATATTCGATGGGCAAACGGTCTGGACTATTTACAAAATCCAGTTTGAAGCAGCCGCTAGGATAAATCACTGGAATGAGCAGGAACGAGCAACTGCGTTAATTCTTGCTCTAAGAGGCCCAGCTGCCGAGCTTTTGCAGACGATCCCCGTTGAGCTGCATTCAAACCCGGCTGCTATAATGAATGCGCTGAACATGCGTTATGGAGACGATCATCTGAAGCAGATTTACCGGGCACAGCTACGGCATCGGATGCAGAAGTCTGGCGAAACCTTGCAGCAGCTAGCACAAGACATTGAGCGACTGGCACTCTTGGCTTACCCAGCGTACGACCCAGAACATCGAGATGACGTAGCAGCAGAAGCATTCATCAGCGCCTTAAAGGACAAGGAATTGCAACAAGCCGTGCGGTTAGCTCAAAAGCAAACAGTCAAGGATGCATTGGTTTATAGTTTAAATTTTGAGGCAGCCAAAAATGTGACCCGTACCATTGCCCGGGTTCGCGAGGTAGTGGCAGATAATTGCAGGTGTGAGCGCGTGGGAATTGAGCGAGAGCTGCAGGTGAATGGTGCGCCTAGATGCTGGAATTGCGGGGAAAAAGCGCACCTGCAAAGAGACTGCAAGAAGGGAAGAAGACCAAGCTATTGTCCAGGGTGGTGGAGATCCAGACCGTGTCAGGAGCCTAGAATGGAGGCCCATCAAACTGCAGGGGCCAACTTCGTGGGGCGAACGTTGGCTAGGAGTATCGACATCCCCAGCACCGTGCCAAGGCAACATCGTGGAGAAGCAGACAGATGCCTTCCTGGTCAAGTTGATGAAGAACAATGCACCCTAACAAACGACACTGGTTCAACCCGATCGACGATCCGACCAGACCTAGTGAGGCCCCAACTGCTTCACAAGGGCAGAGTTCATGGAATTGCTGACGCCCTATCTCGTCATCCATGTCCAGCTAACTGCAAACATTGCCAACGGATTGAGGAAAAGGAGCCGCCCGTTGATCTGCGAGTGATAATGGCCGCATTCGATGAAGGTTTGTCATCGGAGGAGATTCGAAATGCCCAGTTAGCCGATGAAGACATCGGACCATTGCTCGTATGGAAGGAGACGACTGGGCGACCTGAGTGGAAAGACGTTTCAATGCATGGCGCAACCCTGAAAAGCTATTGGGCACAATGGAACTCCCTTCAGGTGGAGGGTGGCGTACTCAAGCGGAAATGGGAAACGGCGGATGGTAGCTCCTATAGGATGCAAACTATACTTCCCAAAAGCCAAATCCACGATGTGGTTAAGGAAATGCATGAAGGATCCTCGGGTGGCCTCCTTGGTGTTAACAAGACCTTAGCGAAATTGCGGGAACGGTTCTACTGGCTCCACACTCGAGAAGACGTAGAAGACTGGTGTCGGAGATGCACAATTTGCGCTTCCGTCAAAGGCGCAAAGCGACGACTGAGAGGACAAATGCAAACCTATAACGTAGGCGTGCCATTCGAAAGGATTGCTGTTGACATCGCAGGACCCTTTCCTGAATCCGATTGGGGAAATCGATATACGCTGGTTGTAGCCGATTATTTCAGCAAGTGGCCCGAGGTCTACCCCATTCCCAACCAGGAAGCAACTACCGTAGCTGAACAGCTAGTGTTAAATTGGGTCAGTAGGTACGGCGTACCTTGCGGATTACATTCAGATCAAGGCCGAAACTTTGAGTCACTAGTTTTTGGCGAAATGTGTGAACTACTGGGAATACGGAAAACGAGGACAACACCGCTGCATCCCCAATCCGATGGAATGGTCGAACGGTTCAACGGCACGCTCAATAAACATCTGGCCAAGATGGTTGACGAGAACCAAAGGGACTGGGACCGACATACCCCACTATTTTTGATGGCGTACAGAGCTGCCGAACATGCATCGATGGGCCAAGCCCCAGCCAAAGTCATTTTTGGAAAGACTATTCGTTTGCCAGCCGATATAAAGTTCGGAACAACCCCTGAGAAACCCCAAACGGTCTCGGAGTACGCAAGTGATCTAAGACAACGGTTGAATCAGATACATCGGACAGTGCGAAAACACGTCGGATCGGCTACTGACCGCATGAAGACCAGGTATGATCTAAAGGCTAATTCTACTGGCTTCCAGCAAGATGACTTGGTGTGGCTATATAACCCGCAACGGCGAAAGGGTAGGTCTCCAAAGTTGCAACATAATTGGGAGGGACCATACCGAGTTACAAAGCGAATCAACGACTTCGTATACCGAATACAGGAACATCGTAGGCCGAGAGATAAAATGAAAATCGTGCATCTGGACCGTCTTGCCCCATATTACACCCAGGGAGAATTGACTACAAATAGCGACACATCTTTTCGGGGCGAAATGAACTGAGGTGGGGGCAGTGTTACATGTACAAATAATTACATGTACAAATAATTCTGCGAGCTGCTGTCGCAATTGTTTTCATAATCATTAAGAACGTCAACAAATGAATTTACTCGAACCCACGAGAACCCAACAAGCATGATCAACATCTGCAAGTGACGTCACTCCATTCATTAATTTGCTCGAATCTACCAGGTACCTCTCGGTAGAACATTCGCCAACGTACGAGAAATGGGTGAATAGGTAGAGACCCTATATAAAGGCGAGCTGAATGAATGGGGGGAATCATTCATTTCGACCGCGATATGAACTGCGAAAGTGTGTGGGAAGCGATATCGTTCGAGTAATAGAAAAGTGATTTTCGTAATAGTGAAGTGATTTAGAAGACAATTGCGATAAGAAATTTATGGACAAGTGTTAGATTTTTCATAGTGAAAATTAAAATTAGTGAAAAGTGTTAAATGGATTATTGTGCATTTTTGTGATTAATTGAATAAACTCTTTTAAGTTAATTTAAAAGACATTGCGTTTTCACTTCCCCGGAACATTAAAATTATTGGCCGCGGACCGAAAACACGCGACAATATATATATATATATATATATATATATATATATATATATATATATATATATATATATATATATATATTTTGCGATCAGTTTTATACATATATCTTTGCGTTAAATTACACAAACGTTATTTGAAGTGTAACCAGTTAATTTGTGTTGGAAGAATATTATTTAATTTTCTTATCGGAATATTGACCACAGATTATATCTAAAAGAAGAAATAATTGTGAAGAAACATAAGCAAAAACGAAGTGCTAATTTTTTTAAAAAAATCGGTCTTTCCATTTATTTTCCTTTTGCTCGGGTACAGGACCCGGTACGGCGGCAGGCTGCCCCCTAAAAACATGAGCCAGCCGCCGGGTACATAACTAATTCTTCTTTGTTTCAGGTGATATCGCGGGTTGAGTGGCCCAAGCAGAGTGCCTCTTTATGGCATAGCAATTGAACTGTATAGTTCTGTGGCGTAAATTGGTCACCGGGGTACTCCCCTTCTGATGGGAAAGTTTATACAAGTCAAGTTGTATAAGTTTTCCACTCAGAAGAGGAATACCTGGCCACTGCAACAAAATATGGATTTATTCCGGTTGGGTGGGTGCGAAGGGGCTCCATCACCACCCGGTTGCCCTTCTTTCATTTGTGGGCCATGAGCTTCGTGGGGTAATGACGAGGTTACCCCAAGTCTGCTTTTCTTTTCAGGTTCCACTTGTTCTCGGAACAAGTTCTATCTCCCTCGGTGTAGTTATCTACACTTTTTGCGACTTCGGTCGCCTCTTGATCAATTGACCACCAAATTCGTGAGTGCGAAATTTTTTGTAGTGGGGCCTCGTGCTGGGGAAATGAACCCGCCCCACGACACCACAATGCTAGCCTGCCAGCGCATTCACGCGTCCCCAGACGAGGGCATTCTCGGCAGATACCTCCATCTTCTTCTGCCGAGGCAGCAGACCATCGCTGCAGTCCTTTACGGACCTTTTGAACATTCTAATTTCACTACATAAGTCTAATAAATTTTACTGGCTCATTTGAAATTGAAGTAAAGAATAAATGGGTGACAAACAATAATTAAAAATAGAAACAAATTACGTGAATTTAAAGAATGAAAAGCGAATCTTATTAAAAAAATTTCATGGCGAAAGGAGTCGACTGAAATTTTCTAAATATATTACCATTTCCACAATAAATACATGGCGATGAATCAAAACGGGATACATATGTATTTTTAGTTGTTGCTAAACAATTAAAAGTCCGAATTCGATAACTTTTTTGGGAAATTAAGTTATTGATATGCATTTTGATAAACATTGGATTACAAGAAAATAAAAACAATGATGAATTAAAATCCAAACTCGGTCTTTCCCTTTATCTAGAACTTGACCGGGTACGGGACCCGCCACATTGGCTGGCCCCTCCACTTTAATGAGCTAGCCATCGGGCGAGCTCACCCCTTTCTATGTAATCGCGGGTCCTCTTCCCAGGGTAGAGTGGCCTTCCACTTGCGCGCCCGCATTAGAGCGTTTCAATTCGTGAATTACAAATTTTTTTGAGTTTTTTTTAGATATGTGGCATTGGTTGATCATTGAATCAATAATTGTATGAGTGACAATTTGGTTTCAAAACGTTTCGCTACACAGAATGTGGTCTGCCAACGGGGCAACGGTCTAGCATAGACAGCACCGGGACCACCGAATCGGCGGCCAATTCGGCAGAAAACAAAGTAAAGTATGTGATCTTTGTGGCATAGATTATGCCCGAACGGCAACGGTTCCTTTAGTCAATTGATTATGAGCACCATCAAATAAGGATTGAGTTTAGAACATCGGTATGAAACGCCCTTATTATGGCTGAATTTTTTCAAATCGATTGGCTATCTATTGTAGTTCCTCAAGATTGCGCTGACTACCGTCTAAATGTCGGGGTATTCCAAACAAATACAAATGCTGAATATTATTTAAAATTTGTCACTAAAGGGATCAATCTTCCACTAGATCTAGTGGAAAATTGAGTGAAAATCGAATAACTGCTGACATATCGTCGATTTTCTGTTACTTACGTTCGTTGGAACTACCACTTTTATTATTTATATGATTAAAGAGTGCTTAATATGGTATGGTGATCAATGAACTTTCAGCGGATTTATGGTTACTTAAATTTTTTGATCCTCACAACAACAACAGTAATTTTTACTTAAATACATCTTTTTTCATCTTCGCTTTAACTTGAAATAAAATTATCGCAAATATTCAAACATTATTGGGCAAATACCGATAATATTATGAATTTATCAATCGAAAGTCAAAAAGGAACTTGTTTTTGTATTTTTGCTTACAAAACAGTTGCTCAGTACGCCCACTCAGCTTCTTATGTTTTTACTTTATTTTATCATTACGGCGCCTCATGACGTAATAAAATGAGACCTGGCCCGAAGTAATGTGTCAAATGGTTTTAGTTAGGCTTTCGGGTTGATAGGCGTTGTGTGTAGTGGGTAATCCAATCACTAGCAAGCATGGGGGCTCCATATAACGTACGTAAGTGACATTCGCATCCAACCCACAAAAAAAACCTGACGAACTCATCGACCAAATTTATTCAAACATTGTACACAACTATACCATTTCATTGTGCAATTTTGGCAAATAAATATACATAATTCGTCAATAATACAGCTTAAATATTCAATACAATTTTCATGTGAAGAGAGAATATACAAATCGATGGTAAACGTTGAAGAAAGTGTCGATTTCCCCAAAATATCTAAACTCTCTGTAAGAACCAGGAGTGCCATTAAACTTCCTTTGACTGAAAATTGGATCGAAGATCATACCGCTCACAAATTTCAACACACCAAAATTATGTAATGGAACAAGAATTATCTTCAAACAGCGCTGTGGATATCACACGATACAATACAAGCGTCGTCATCGTATATAACTTGATTTAACTTAATGACTAACAATAATCACGTATTGGCATGTACACGGTGGGAATTGTGTGTTGCTTGCATCGAATGGCGTCATCAGACTGACTGTTGCTTCTCAACTCCTGCGTTGTTGTCTAATTCTCGTTTTAGCGTTGCATCAGGTGAGTCCATAACATCGAAACCTTGTAGCGGCGAGCTGTTGCGTCCCCACAGCACTCCCTCCTGAGTCATGTCATTCACGATATGTTGTTTAGCTGGTGGATATGTGCGTGTGATGCTTGGTGGCATGGTGGACCGGAATTCACAGTTCGGATGCTGCGATGTGGTCGCTGCAACACTGGGTTCACTAATTTCAGGGTAGCTGTTCGCTTCGGGCTTCAATCGCTCGATGGAGACATTTATTGAGCGCCCGTTTACTTCAATTTTGCATAGTACTTCTGATAATCGATTGAGTACTTTATGAGGGCCGGTAAATGGTTGCGATAGAGCCCTGCGTACGGCATCGACTAGAGCGAAGACGTGTGAGCAATTGCTTAAGTTTTTGTGGTGGAAAGTAAGTGAATTGATGTGTTTGGATGTCGGCGTGGGTAGAAGTTCTTGCATCGTTTGACGGAGGTAATTTAAAAATGTGTGAGGACTTACTGTTTCGTTGCTGGGTATGAAAAGTTCACCTGGAGGCGTAAGAGTTGTCCCGTATACAATTTCTGCCGAGAATGTACCAATGTCTTCTTTCACTGTGTTTCTTAGGGCCAACAACACTATCGGGAGTACGTCAACCCAGGCTAAGTTCTTTTCATGGAACATGATAGCTTGTTTCAAGGATCGATGCCATCGTTCAATCGCCCCATTAGCGAGGGGTGGTGTGATGATGTTCTGGTGCGTTCGCAGCCGATGACTTTAGCTAAAGCTGTGAATAATGATGATGACTCAAACTGTTTGCTTTGGTCCATAGTTACGGTCTGTGGGGCTCCAAACCGTGCCACCCAATTGTTGAAAAACGCTCTGGCGACTGCTTCGGCTGTTTGATCGCTAAGCGGAACTGCCTCGGGCCAACGTGAAAATCGATCCATAATAGTGAGGATGTATTTGAATCCCTGGCAAGCTGTAAGTGGTCCTACTATGTCAAGGTGGACATGCTGAAACCTTTCAGCTGAAGCTGCAAAATGCTGGGGTGAATTCCTTTGATGTCGGCCTACTTTGGAGCGCTGGCATGGGATGCAGTTTTGTGCCCATTGGCGTTATCTTTTCACATCCATGACGAGACGAAATAGCTTTGTATGTGGCACGGCCGCTAGGGTGTGATGGCTGATGGAACGCATTGAATATTTTTTTTCGCAGGGAAACTGGCACGAAAGGGCAAGTTCTTCCTATCGATGTATCGCAGCATAGCTCAGATCCACCATTGAAGGTGATGAGTTTTAATTGAAGAGATGACGTGATGTTCCTTAATGCAGCTTAGAGGTCTTCGTATGAGTTTTGATGATGTATTAAATTGTGGACTCCAACGGACCCGGCCATTGATATGGTCTCGAAGCGTGACAAGGTGTCTGCATCACAATTTTTACTACCAGCGTTGGGAACTGAGATATGAAGCTTAAATGGCGGATCTGTCGAGGTGATGCCTTGCCGGGTTTTGTGAGAACGCATAGACGAGCGATTTGGGATCCATGTATATTATGATGTCGGTGCCTTCTAGTGCGTGGCGAAAATCACAAATACTGCTGTGAATGGCTTACAGTTTGTGGTCATACGCGCTGTATCTCTTTTCTGGGGGTGATAATTTTCTTTGATAGAAACCCAATGGGAGCCATTGGTCATTTTGGCGTTGTTCCAGGTTGGTCCCAATAGCGTTGTCAGAGGCGCCTGATACCAGCCTCGTAGGTTTTCCTTGATGATAGTGTATGAGTAAAACTACATCTGCCAAATAGTTCTTGCAGTCCACGAATGCTTCGTCGGTTTCTGGGGTCCATGGAATTGGTCGCTTATCATTGTTTTTAGTCTGCAACAAAATTTTATGTAGAGGAGCTTGAATTTGCGCTGCGTTTTTTAACGAGACGCCAATAGAAGTTTAATGTTCCCAAAAACCTTCGAAGTTGCAGTACGTTTACGGGTTCCGGGTATGTGCGGATTGTGGTTATTCGCGACGAGGGTGGTGAAATTCCTTTCTCGTTTATTATATGTTCTAGATACTCGATGCTTGGTACGTCAAAAACACACTTTTCAGGATTTAAAACGATTCCGTACTTGCTTAGTCTTTCGAAAATTATGCGAAGATGTTGTAAGTGTTGCTCTTGTGAGTCAGACGCGACCAGAATGTCATCTATATAGCACGTGAAAAACTCGAGATTTCTTAAAACTTCTTCCATAAGTCTTTGGAAAGACTATGTCGCGTTCTTCAACCCGAACACCGTTGCTGTAAATTCATATAATCCAAATGGCATTGTTACGGCAGTTTTCGGGATGTCTTCTTCGGCGATGGGGATTTGGTGAAACGCTTTCAATAAATCCACTTTTGAGAACATTACCTTGTTAGCTGCGATAGCAGTGATATCTTTAATGTTCCGCATTGGGTACCGATCGGGTTGTTTTAGGGTTCAACCGGCGAAAATCACCACATAAGCGTCACGTGCCATCCTTCTTTTGTGCTAAGTGGAGTGGACTAGCCCATGGGCTACTGGAAGGGCGACAAAATCCGTTTCTGATTAAGTAGTCGAATTCAGACTTTGCTATTTTTAACTTTTCGGGACGCTCAGCTACGGATGGTCAAGTTGTGACTATGCGGCGCTGAACTTTATGAGTTGTGATTTTGCGCGTTTTGCATGAGTACGTGATTTCCGGGAACTCTGTTAATAAGGCGTGGAATACCGAATTTTTGTTCATGGTGAACACGGTGAACAGCTTGATTGGCTTATTAGTCCCTTTGTTAATCATCCAGCGGGATCGAGGAGTTTTTTGTTTTTAAGGTCTACAATTATCCCAAAATGCTTTAGAAAATTGGCGCCTAGTATTGGCCGGGACACGGCAGCTACGTAAAATTTCGAAGTCAGTGGTTTAGGTAGTCCCAGTGAAAGCGTTATGTTCTTCGTGCCGTATGTGCTTATTGCACTGCCATTTGCTGCGAATAATTTGCAGCTTGAAGCGTATATTGATCTGCCGCGTGAAATTTCGGAATGACTGAAACGTCAGCCCCCGGTGTCGACTAAAAATGTTAATCCGCTATTTATATCGAGCACTAGTAGGTGGTTTGTCACTGCGTTGCTGATGCCCACCTAATTCACCGTGCAATAGTTCACGCGTACTCTGCGATCCCAACATTCCGTAACACGACAGCAGTGGTGTTTTAAGGTCGTCATATTTATGACTTTCTGGTGGTGAATCGATGATATTGGCGATTTGCGCGAGCACGGAAATGGCAAGTTCCGCTATCACCCTGTCGAAGCGAGTAGCATCCTCTTTAATTTTGTTTGCGCGAAATTGTGCTTCGACGTGTACGAACCATAAAGCCGGTTGGCTTTGCCAAAAAGGAGGTAATTTTACGGCTGCTATACTATGCAGCTTCGTCAGTGTGTGGGTCGCTGGTACACTTTGCTGTTCGCTATGAACATTGTGAAATTGGTCTGTTGGCATTGCTGCGTCCCCACAGCACTATCGAATAACATTATCGAAGCCAACTTTCTGACTGGAACGCACAAAAGACACACAGTATTTATCCCCAGAATATCACAAATCTGTACTGAACTGCTATTCCAATTTAAAAGACTGCAATTTCCAAGCAAAGCAACGTACATATAGCTTTACAAATAACAAAGCACAAGGAAAAACTTGAAAATATGACGGCATCAAACTCAAAGACTCTTGCGCCCTCAAGGTCAACTATACGTAGCTTGCTCTTGAACAGGAAATTCGAAAAATTTGTACATACGTATTGTAAATTCCCCTTATAACAAAATGAAAAATGTTGTTTACAACCAAATATTCTAAAAAGTTAGAATATGCTTTCAATCGAATTTATTTCAACTATCACACAGTCTCATAATCCCCGGGTACCCCAAGTAGTATTTAGATAAAGATGAAATTCTTTTTAATTATTTTGTTTGTTACGCAAACTATTAAAATCCAAATTTGGACTTTAATCAAATATTCTTTGAGAATTAGGACTAAAATTCACAATTTTTTTGCGGACTCTCAAAAGAATTCATTCAGTCTTCTTTGAAACCTATATATGTGAAATGTTACAAAATTTCCAAAAGTGCCGAAAGTTTCCCCTCAATTTCCTGCCGAATATATTTTTGTTTTCTTGAGTTTTCGCAAAGAATTCTTTAACTAGTTCTTATGAATTGGCGCAAAACTTATTGTGAATTCTTTAGGAATTCTTTCGAAATTCGTGCTATGTTGATAAATATTTATTTCAAATTTCTTTCAAAGCTCAGTGAAAACATTTTGAGAATGATGAGAGAACTACTTTAGAATTCCATTCAAAAAAGTATGGTATATTCTCAATATCTTTCCACTTTTCTCTGCATCCTCACAATTGAGTAGAATCTTTTGTATTGCCCTTGATTCATTAAACATAATTTAATGAACAATCGTCCATTAAATTACGTTCGCTGGATCTACGACACAGGTTATGTGCTCCGATTCAGAGAAATGTGGAAAATGTGAAAAAATATCGTAAAACTATAGCATTTGAGTCCTGAATGACTTAAAACGCATGATTCAACGTACGAAACTTCATTATATTATAACTAACTGTAAAAACAAAATAAATTTAAAAAATAATTTCAATTCACAATTTCAATACTAATACATATAAATAAACCTTAAACTGCAATTCGTTTTTGGCTTTTAGTGAACCTTCCTTTGGTGTTGTAAAAAACTTTTTTCAAGAAAGTTTCAATCTCATCAGGCTTCACTTGAGGGAATCTGGCCACTGCTGCTTCTGAAAATAAAAAAAAATGCATTCCCTGGGAATAGAAAGATAATTCAACAAAGCTTTGAAAACAGAAACAATCAATAAATTTTTAATTTTAATATTTTTTCCAAGGCCCTTCCACGCGAAGTTCGAAGCAAATTCATCGTTCATGATGGCTTTAAAGCATCTCTTTGAGAACGATGCTATATCTGGGCCAGCAATTGTTCCGAAAAAGCCTCTCTAGAATGTTTTAAAGAAAAAAATAATGAGTAAAATTATATGTAGTAGACTCAAATCTTGGCAAAAATACTTTGAATCTATCGATAGGGCCGGTAGCAATCCATTCCATAAGAACACGGTATTTTTAACAAAATCAAACCGGGGAAAACGGTCATAACCTTAGTCGGCCGAGTTGTTGTGATGCGTTCCACAAGAACACGGTTCTCCTGAAATAAAATCGGGAAACAGTTTTACACATCCATAGCCGACCGAGTTGCAATCATCCGTTCAGTAAAAACGAATACGGGCTGTACTTGCTGGGGAGTGAAGTTTAATCATTGGAGACTGGTATCAGGCTGATTTCAGAACATTTTCGGCCAGTGGGGGCCGAAACCTCCGTACGAATAAAAAAGGACACAACGCTGGGTGACACGACATCGTACTGCAGTAGGCACCTCTTAAATCGAACGATTGGCGTCAAAAACGAATCATACGAGGTGTCCGAGTGGCGAAACATGAGAACGGTAACAGGATCAATTATTTTTATGTAAGTCTTAACCTGCCAAGAAATTACATTATTTTTTTAAAATCAAATCGTAAATAATTGACCACATTCCATTTGAAATATTTGAAACTATAAAATATTTGCATATAAAAGTGTTATAAATATAATATTTGAAACTATAAAATATTCGCATATAAAAGTGCTATAATAATTTAAAACAAGTGAATTGTGAAGATTTATGTAAGTTAACTTGGCGCATTTTTTTTTTTTTTTTATGGTAGGGAGGTGAAGGCATTTATGCCCGCCGAGTCTGGCAGTGTGGGACTCCCATGGAGGATACCTTTGGACTACCCACTAAACACCTCCCCTGTCAATCTGAGAACCTAGCCTGGAACCGTTTGACACATTACTTCGGGCTAGGTCTCGTTTTGTTACGCCGTGGGGTGCCTTCAAGCTGGGGAGTCCCTTTCCTAGCGGGAGGGGAGGGGGGAAGAGGAATTGCCAGAAGAGCGATCCCCCAGCCACAGTGCCTCCGGCTGCTGTGAGTCCCTTTTATATTTTAGGACTGCCCGAGCATAATGTGCCACTTGGTTCCATTTGTCAACCGATTCGAGCATCACCTCAACTATATTATCCGGGGTGAGCTCTCTCGTCTCCCTGTAGAGTTCCCTTCGCAGCCTGGCCCATTTGGTACACGCAAAAAATGTGTGACAGGCATTGTCCTCCTCTCCTGGGCAAAACCGACAATCGGGAGACCGTGACTTGCCGATCTTGTGCAGGTAAGACTGAAAACACCCGTGCCCGCTTAAAAGCTGGGTCAGATAGAAGTCAGTCTCACCATGCCTTCGATTTAGCCACGGTCTCACATCCGGGATGAAGCGCGCAGTCCACCTTCCCTTCGTGCAATTCCTCCAAGACTGCTGCCAATCGTTGAGCGAGCGTTGCCTCTCCTCGCGGACAACCATCTCCCTCGCATCCTCGTTTCGGCGCAGGTAAATAGCGCGGCGCTCTCTAGCAAGGAGGGCGACAGGTATTACGCCTGCAATCACTCTCACCACCGAGTCGGAGACTGTTGGATACGAAGATGCAATTCTCAGTGCTCCTCTTCTCTGTACCAATCGTTTTCGGTATACCTCCTTGCTGAGAGCGTCGCCCCATACCTCTGCTCCGTACAGTAGCACTGACCCTACAGCACTCATCAAGAGGCGTCTTCTTGATGGGCTGGGTCCCCCTACGTTGGCCATAAGTCGACTCAGGGCCGATATTCCCGAAGACGCCTTCTCAGCCGTTGCCCTGATTTGCTCAGATAAACTCATCTTCGAGTCGATCAGTAGCCCCAGGTACTTCACCGCTGGCTTCGATTCGATCTGTATATCTCCAATACTGATCATCCTTACTCTAGGGATTCTCTTTTTTGTCAAGATGACCACTTCGGTTTTCTCCAGTGCTAAACTGAGCCCGCGAGCAGTCATCCAGTCCCTCACTCGGCGCATTAGCGTACCTAGCCTAAGTTGCGCTTGTTCAACGGTGCGTCCGGCGACCAGAGCCGCAACATCATCCGCATAGCCGACTTGGCGCATTGGACATTTGGGACAGGTTTAGTTAATGGTATATGTAATTCAATTCTTCAAACAAAAAATAGTTGCCAAAGCATCTGAAAGCACCGATCCCGAACAAATACTCTGTTCGAAACGAAGAAAATCCTCTTTCGATACGCATGGAAGGCTCAATAGTAAATGTGACATTCTCAATGGTGCGCATTGGTTTTTTCGGAGTTCCTATATTTCCGCTTTTAACGAAAAAATTTACTTCCTAATTTTTCCACTGCATTTTTCATGTCTTTTTGTTTTTTAAGCTACCATTGTCAATAACTCAAATAGTTTTCCTGAGTTCGCTATATCAGTAGAATTCAAGATATTAGTTCAGAAATGGATGCAATATATTATGTACCTTCCCTTGAACTAATTTGTGTAATGTAATGTGAATGATTCCCATTTACGTGACAAGGTTCTAGAGAAAATATTGAGGACTTTATAAATACAACCACATACCTATCACGGGATTTTGAGTTCTGCTAAACTCTTCCTCAGAAAATTGCTCCTGTGTGACGTCTGTAACTGTGTTAATTTCTCGAGGCTCTAAATGCTACAGCCCGTTAAAATTTTCTTTCGGTATGGGAGGTATTCTAGTTCTTCTCTATGCCGGATAGTTCGCAGTTGAAGAAACAGGAACTTTTTCATCTATTATAGTCATAATTATACTATCAAAATTTTACTTGCAATCATAATTAAATTACCTGGCAGGATTTCAGCAAATGCATGAAATCCCTCACTGTCATTCACATCATTTTGTATGACCGTTTTCAGGATGATTTGATGCACGTATTTGTGCATTTATAAATAAAACTTATACTATGTATAATTTCTTGTATATACTTATATAGCAGTTTGAACGTGAACAAATAAACTTAAACTATTCACTAATTAGTGTGGATTATTCTATTTTTTTTTATTTAATACTAATTCATTGGCTTATATTGGTATCATACAGTTAAGATCTTAATTTAGGAGCTCATCATTTAGTTGTATTTCTAATCTGATGTACTATACATACTTAAATAAAGCTTCCACAGATTTGAAAAAATTAGGCCTTCACATATTAATATATGCGACATACTCGTATATATATATATATATATATATATATATATATATATATATATATATATATATATATATACAGTCCTGCCATAAGTTCTGTCACATAATTTCTCACATTGGCAACACATTTATTTTATGAGTGACATTTCAATATCAGCCCGTTTTATAAACGTCATAATGTTGTTGACAGTTGATGGTCATTTAAAGTTTGTTCGTTAACGTGTGAAGATGGGATGGGGTGTAAATGAAAACCGAATTGCAGTGATTGCACTACATAAGTGTGGAAAATCCGCGAGTGAAACTTTCAAGTTGTTGTGCCCGTTAAAAATAACGCATAGATTTGTGTATCGTGCGATCCAGAGATATAACGAGATCCAGACTATTGAAGATCGACCTCGTTCTGGAGGCCCGCGGGACGTACATTCTTCTGCTGCCATCAAAGCGGTCGAGAGTCGAATTCGTTAAAATCCGCTTCGTAAACAACAAATCATGGCTCGAGAGATGAACATCTCCACCCGAAGTATGTCTCGCATCATAAAATCGGACCTCGGGATGAGTGCCTTTCAACGAAGAACGGGACATTTGCTGACTGAGCAGTTGAAGCAAATTAGGAGCACCAGATCGAAAGAGCTCCTTCGGCCGTACGGCAACAACAAACATCGAGAAATTTTATTTACCGATGAAAAAATGTTTACGGTGGAAGAACATTTAAACCGCCAAAATGATAAGGTGTATGCCCACAGCTCCAGAGAAGCCCGAGAAGTTGCCACTAGGGTACAGCGAGGACATCATCCAGCATCAGTCATGGTTTGGTGGGGTGTCAGCTACGAAGGGGACACCGAGATTCATTTTTGCGGAAAAAGCGTAAAAACTGCAGCGAAAAATTATCAAACAGACATTCTCGAGGGATGCGTGAAGATGCTGAGCTCTACGCTATTCAACAACTGACGTTGGGTTTTCCAGCAAGATTCTGCGCCAGCCCACAAAGCTCGAACCACACAAGCGTGGTTGGAAACCAATATTCCAGAGTTTATAAGGGCTACGGAATGGCCTTCTGGGAGCCCAGATTTGAATCCCCTGGACTACAAACTGTGGGCGGAGTTAGAGTCCATGGTCTGCACGAGATGACACCCAAATATCGAGAGCCTTAAGCGATCTTTGACAGAAGCAGTAGCTAATTTTCCGCTAGAAACAGTGCGTACTGCTATCGATGACTGGCCCAACAGATTAAAGAGCTGTGTAAAGGCTAAAGGCGGCCACTTTGAATAATTTGTTGCTTATTTTACTTCCATTAGTATGCAAAAATAAAATATATTTTCCTTTGTCAAAAACTCTTTTTCATTTATACAAAAATTGCCCATATACGTGTGACAGAATTATGGCACGACTAAGTATATATATATGCATGTATATATATGTATATATATATATATATATATATATATATATATATATATATATATATATATATATATATATATATATATATATATATATATATAATCGACTTATGATGTATCAGAGTTATGAAAACATATTTCTCATTATTCAAAACTAAATTTGAACATTTTGTTAAATCGTCACAAATAATATGAGTTTCAGTTTCTTCTGACAGAGTAATGTTGTGCGAACTGTAAATATTTAGAAATTCAGAGTGAAGAGGATACTGGAAAAAACTTTCCAAATACAGAACTTTTCTTCCACTGATTATAAAAATTTCTCGTTTCTGGCTATTTTCCTGTCGAAAGTTTTACTATTAGGTCTTTGTAAAAAATTTTTATACAAAGACCTACTAGTTTCGCGACCTGTCTGTCCGTCCGTCCGTCTGTTCGTGCATCACAGCTCATTTCCTCAGAAACTATAGAAGCTAGAAGGCTCAAACTTTGTGAAAAAGTCAAAAGTGATGGTCTCTCAAAAGTTAAGGCCTTTGCAAAAATTTAAAAAAATTTTAAGGGGGGTCCCCCCTACTAACGAATTGGCTATTAAAAATTTTTTTAAATCAAAGGTAGTCGAGTGGGGTATCAAATGAAAGGCCTTAATTAGAACTTTTAGAATCTGGAATAAAAAAATCATTTTATGAATTAGGGGGTCCAGGGGAAGGCAAAATGTACCCGAAATGGATATGGTCTTGTACGACACGCTTACAAGACCATATCCTCTTCATGAAATTTTCCATTACCAAATCTCAAAGTGACTGCCCTATGTCCTCGATAGCCTCACGAGTTTCATCTTTGAGATCTTGAATCGACGCTGGGCTATTGAGGTAGGCCTCCTCTATCACGTGGCTCCAAGGGAAGAAGTCGAAAGGTGTGAAATCACAAAATCTATTCAAAATAACACCTCTTGTTGGAAAACCCTATATATATTTAAAATTGACTTAGGCACTTTTATTTTCTTTCAATTTTCATGAAAATTTAAGAAATAGTGTTTAACTTGAACATGTTCATTCCGAAAAATCATTCAAATCATTTAAAATGGCGGCTGCACTGTCCTTGTGAATGAAACGGTTATTAATTGTACACCCTTTTACTGTGCATTTGTTGCAAGAATAAAATCCTGATTGCCCTTTAATGTGAAGTAAGAACGCCTTGGCTGGTCTATCACAAATAAAACAATGTATTTTTATAGTATATAAAATACCATTAAAAAAGAAACCATCATTTAAAATTTCTTAAACATCGTCCACAAAATTTTTCAAAAAGTTGTAGCTACTAGATGGCTTTGTGGATCCTAAGAAGCACATTCAATAAAAACATTTGGAGATCCCAATATATTTAAATGAATTGGCCAAGCTTGACTCTTTTTTACTATTTTTATGTAATGGAAGGCCATCTGTTGCAAATTGGAGAGAAAGTGGCTGTGATTGAGAAATGTTTGGGTTTGAATGAAAAAAGTCTGTCAAACAATTTGTAAATCTATAGTGAATATATTTCCCTTTATCCATTTCTCTCACATACGATTTCCGCAGAGTCTCTCTTAATGTTCTTATGTCTAAAGGTAGAGTTTTATGATATTTATTCAAAATTTTCAGTAGGTCATTCGCAGCACGACTCTTAATGTTACACTGAACACATTAACATTAGAATTCTCAGGAAAAGTAAAATGAGCATTAGAAGATGAGGATTTTTCACTTTCTAAATGATTTGATTGAGACACTTCATCAGAAAACTTTACAACTAGCACGGATCCTATCTGGGAAGTTAATTTGCTGTTTTTGCTTGTGAAAGGTGCCACATCAAAAAGAGCTTCAACCGCGTGCTTGACGTCACGATTTTTTTTTGCCTGGACATACTCAGCTGTTTATACTGCTTTTTTCACTACAATTCAGTAAATACTTGAAAATAATCAACGCTTATTTACTAACTGATTTAAACACTCTGCAAGTCAATCAACAACTAAATGAATATTCAATACACAAATTCATGCTAATCTTTGTGCTTCGGAATAGTTTGAGTATTTTGAAGTTTTTCCGAAAAAATTCCGAAAGGGTTTTGTTTGTTTTCTGTATGATGAAAAATATTTTCTAGAGAAATTCTAAATGATTTCCATCAGTTTTCCTGGCAAAATTTCTAAGAATTCCCATTGTTTTCCAAAAAAATACTGAATGCTGATATTCAACGTGAATATTTCGCAGAATCCTTGAAAATTATTTTTTTTCAGACCAGTTCTAAAAGAATTCCGAATCTGGCACACTGGGTATGGACGTTATATTCTAAGAAACGATTCAGAAATATAGCTTGTGGTTGTAGAACTACAGCCCCTATTATGCCTTCACTTATATGTTATATTGATCGTATGTATTGGCACTCGAGATGGTGATATGGTCAGTTCCACGCTTTGGCCATGTGTGCATCTACCCAGCCGGCGATACATTCTGACCTTGAACCTGTTAGAAAAAAGGTTTATTAGCGACGAAAGATAAAAGAATTAATTAAAACTTATATAATTATGAATTCATCAAAACATATATGTACATACATATAAAACATTACATCAATAATATGAAATAATAATAATAATAATGGCGTTGAGATTATATTGTTAGGATACCTCATTTCATGAGCGTAACGGAATTCGAGGTGATATGGTCAATATCACGCTCAACCATTTGATTATTACCTAATTTCTCAATTAGTACCCATCATAGCTGTGTGGGCTGATAATTCGACAACAGCATCAGAAGCTCAAACTCGATGCCGCGACCAAGTTTAATAATATGAAATACTCAATACTTTAACGACATACACGTATATTCCCTAACAAAATAAGTACGCATCATAACTAAACGGGTTTAAAGTCCGTCCGAAGAATCACTCGAAATAAATTGATAGATTCAGAAACATAACATATCCATGTACTCGTATAAATGTGCAGTGCCATTTTTAGGGTTTTGTAAAATAATTTTACAAAACCCTTCTAACATCGCGTCCTGTCTGTCCATCTGTCTGTCCGTCCGTCCGTCCGTGCGTGTGTCACAGCAGTTTTTCTCGGAAACTACTAAAGCTAGAAGCATCAAATTTTGTATGTAGGTGTAAAGTGGTGATCTCTTCAAAGTTCAACTACAAAAAAATTTTATTAAGTTTTTAAGGGGGGTCTCTCCATATAGGAGAGTGACCCCCCGACAAAAAAATTTCATTGAAGGAAGCCAATATGGGTATCAAATGTAAGGTCTTGATGAGAACTTTTCAAAACAGGTCCTAATTTTGCAAAATCTGCTTCGGGGGGGCGCACAGGGAGGGGAAATACACGACAAATTTGTGTACCCCCCCCCCCCCGCGATTGGACACCTGTGATCCGAAAAATCTGAAAAAAATCAAGAATGTAGGCCTTGATGAGCACAACAACAACAAATACGTGAGAAGTCGCAATTCTCAACTTTGTTAGTAATAGTATGATTGATCGATTTTATGTTTTCTTGAATAAAATTTTAACGGTACCCTTAAATTCAATAAAATTCAGTACACAGATGACTATTTATAAGATTTATTAACTCTGCAAGTTGCATAAAGATTGAATCATATTTAGCGAAGTTATAGCGGTTTGAATTTTCCTGTATTACTATGGAACAATATGCGCTGCATGTATTACTATGGCACCATATGGCTATGGAACAACATGCGCTTTTCACCGACTCCGACACTACAGTTTTGCTAGGATTTGCATGAAAATTTCAGGAATGATAGATGTCATGTATATCTTTGAGAATCGGCTCAGCTAGTGGTATCAGTAATCGTAAAACAAAACAAGTTGGGTAAACAGACCTACGCTCATGTCAGAAGGATTTTGTATTCAATTTTCAAAATGCAGTCACCAGATTGAATAAAGTCAAAAAGCATGTCAATGACGATTTTATTGGAGAAAATGTGAAATTGGAAGATCATACTTTTATTAACAAAGTTGAATGAATTTAGACTTCTGAGGTTTTTGTTATTGTTATACTCATAAATATCTCCATTGATAATTATTTCAGATGTCCATTCGTGAGGGAGGAAACCACATTTTTCATATATTTCCCCCCTGTGCCCCACTGAAGCAAAAACTGACAGTTTAAGAACTGTTTTGAAAAGCTCCCATGAAAACTTTCATTTCATACTCATATCGGCTACGTTTGATGAATTTTTTTTTCAGGGGCCACTCTCCTGTACTGTTATCATCGATTGATGCCCAATTTTTTCGAATCCTAGAGTTGTTACAAAGCCCTTTTGCTAGGAGCTCCCTCCCACCTCCTTGACTTGTTTCACTTATGAGTTTTAATTGTAGGTACTCATCTTCAGTCATTCATTAAATTGAATCAAGTGTTCAAAGCATGTACCTTAAACGTTGAAGTTGGGAAAAAATAACTCAAAATTATTCAATCCTCGCATTTAAAACAGCCACTATTTTGTTTTACGATTACTGATACCACTAGCTGAACCGATTCTCAAAGATATACATGACATCTATCATTCCTGAAATTTTCATGCAAATCCTAGCAAAACTGTAGTGTCTGAGTCGGTGAAAAGCGCATGTTGTTCCATAGCCATATGGTGCCATAGTAATACATGCAGCGCATATTGTTCCATAGTAATACAGGAAAATTCAAACCGCTATAACTTCGCTAAATATAATTCAATCTTTATGAAACTTTCAGGATAGATTAATCTTATAAATAGACATCTACATACTGAATTTCATTGAATTTAAGGGTACCGTTAAGATTTTATTCAAGAAAACATAAAATCGATAAATCATACTATTACTAACAAAGTTGAGTGAATTGCGACTTCTCACGTGTTTGTTGTTGTTGTGCTCATCAAGGCCTACATTTTTGATTTTTTACAGATTTTTTGGATCACAGGTGTCCAATCGCGAGGGGGGGACATAAATTTGTCGTGTATTTCCCCTCCCTGTGCGCCCCCCGAAGCAAATTTTGCAAAATTAAGACCTGTTTTGAAAAGTTCTCATCAAGACCTTACATTTGATACCCATATTGGCTTCCTTCAATGAAATTTTTTTGTCGGGGGGTCACTCTCCTATATGGAGAGACCCCCCTTAAATACTTGATAAAATTTTTTTGTAAGTGAACTTTGAAGAAAGCACCACTTTACACCTACATACAAAATTTGATGCTTCTAGCTTTAGTAGTTTCCGAGAAAAACTGCTGTGACACACGGACGGACGGACGGACGGACGGACGGACGGACGGACGGACGGACAGACAGACGGACAAACAGGACGCGATTTTAGAAGGGTTTTGTAAAATTATTTTACAAAACCCTAATAGTGGCTGTTTTAAATACGAAGATTGAATAATTTTGAGTTATTTTTTCCCAACTTCAACGTTTAAGGTACATGCTTTGAACACTTGATTCAATTTAATGAATGACTGAAGATGAGTACCTACAATTAATACTCATAAGTGAAACAAGTCAAGGAGGCGGGAGGGAGCTCCTAGCAAAAGGGCTATGTAACAACTCTAGGATTCGAAAAAATTGGGCATCAATCGATGATAACAGTACAGGAGAGTGGCCCGTGAAAAAAAAATTCATCAAACGTAGCCGATATGAGTATGAAATGAAAGTTTTCATGGGAGCTTTTAAAAACAGTTCTTAAACTGTCAGTTTTTGCTTCAGTGGGGCACAGGGGGGAAATATATGAAAAATGTGGTTTCCTCCCTCACGAATGGACATCTGAAATAATTATCATTGGAGATATTTATGAGTATAACAATAACAAAAACCTCAGAAGTCTAAATTCATTCAACTTTGTTAATAAAAGTATGCTCTTCGAATTTCATATTTTCTCCAATAAAATCGTCATTGACATGCTTTTTGACTTTATTCAATCTGGTGAATGCATTTTGAAAATTGAATACAAAACCCTTCTGACATGAGCGTAGGTCTGTTTACCCAACTTGTTTGTTCAAAGTTTATAAAATCAGCTTTTGAAGTCAACTTAAATTTCTTATCTTTGAAGCTACAAGCAATTTCATATTCTCTATATTGTAGTTTTTCATAAAATATCAAAGAACATTCAGAGCAGAATAGTTATTATTCATCAAAATTAATAAAACATTTAGATTTTCCCATAACTTACATAAATGATTCTAGTTTGAAACTATTTTAAACATTTGTCTTCTGCATGAGCATCAGCTCATTTTAATCTTAATCCACTTTAGAGGATTACGAGAGTGAATTTTCTTAGAATCTATGATTCACAAAGGGATGAATTATTATTTCAGACAACTAGTAGACATTGTCGTCACCAAAGAATGTACACCAACAGTAGAGCACTTCATTGCGACATCTTTTCACCAAGCATAGAAATAAATCGTTCAAGAGTTTCATTTTGGAAATAGATTTAAGATTAATCTTATGTGCTTTACTTCAAGCTGAAATGGATTATTTATCAGATGTATTTTGAATAATGAAGGAATAATAAAATGTATAAGTAAAATGATTTCTTAGTGTGATCGCATTTTTTTTTTATTTTTTTTTTTGATTAAATTTGGTTTAATATATCTTATACCTAGAAATTTCAAATACACATACTCAAAAAAGGCTGCGTACACTTGCTGGTCGTAGCAAATATATCAATATAAAAACCTTTGCCATTTGTTTATAACTTAAAATATTTTCTTTATTATATTCATAAAACTATATATGGTACATAAAAATGTAACTGATCACTCGTTCGCTGTTTAGAATAACCAAAATAAAAAAGTTTCTTCCAAAAAGTCATGAAAATCCATCCAAAAAAGTCTGCGTACACCTGAATAAATTTATTCATTTTATTTGAAAACCACTATATTAACACACAACGTAGCGCACAGATGCTCCGCATTAAAAACGAAATAAGAACACTGTACATAAAAAAGGACGAAATCAACCGACAACTACTACACTCACACTTACAATTAACTAACACTATACAAACTGAAAACTTTCTACAGTTTTATAATGACGTGAGGCAAAACATTGATATTCAGCTCAAAACTAAATATGAGACCATGACGAAAAAACTTGACAAATTGATGAAAAAACAAAACAAAATGACCACACCAGCGAACAGAACTTTCTATCCACGGACTGTAAACCTATCAGATACGCCTTTTACGACACAAGAAATGGAGCTGTTAAATAAGGGACTGAAACACAACTTACATAATACAAACCGCAACAAAGACCTAGAACAACTAGTAATCGACACTGAACTAGCCATTAACAAACTGCCGCAAGAACAACAGACACATGCAAGGCATACTGCAGTAGACATACTACAAAAAATACGCACTAGCATAAACAAAACGGATTTCCACGAAGACCATAAGATATTAAGACACATTCAGACAAAGCTAACGGATAACCTACTAACAGTGACGAAGGCTGACAAAGGACATACAACGGTGATCCTAAAAACAACGCACTATGTACAAAAAACAATAGACTTCATTAACGCCAACGGCTACAAACTGGTAAACAAAGACCCCACCAATAGGTTCCAAGCGGACTTACGTACTGCCATTATACAATCCCCACTAATTATTCCTCCTAATACTAAGCAACGCTACATAAACCCAAATCCATGCACACCACCCCTTAAAGCACAACCTAAGCTCCACAAACCCAATATTCCTATCCATCCTGTTGTCAACTACCGTCCAGCTCCTGCATACCAATTAGCACGGTACTTGGCAACGATAATGGCTGATGTCGTGCACCTTGACGACAAATACGCATTAAAGAACAGCCGCGAGCTAGCAAATTCTACCACTTCTTTAAAATTGACTGAAAATTGTCAACTTTTATCATTAGACATCACCAACCTCTATACGTCTATCCCTGTCGATGAAACACTGGCCATACTAAAAGAAAAACTTTCATCCAACAACAGCCGACGATTCACAGATCAAATACTCAATCTCATAAAGACCACAATCAAACAGAACTATTTTAAGTTCAATAGCAACACATACATTGCCAAAGACGGTCTGGGTATGGGACATCCAATGTCCTCAATAATGTCAGAAATATTCTTACAATCTTTGGAAGAAGTCTTTATACCCAAAGTTGTCAAAAGATTCAATGTAATATTTTACAGACGATATGTGGATGACTGTTTCATTGTTATTGACTCACAAGAAAATAAACAAGACGAACTACTTGCCTATATGAATGAAATTCACCCGAATATAAAGTTCACTATGGAAAAAGAAACAAACGGACAACTCAACTATATGGACCTAACTGTGACACGTGAACAAACACGATTGGACTACAAAATATACAGAAAACCAACCACAACTGATCATACCATACATGACACATCTAACCACCCCGCACAACATAAGCTAGCAGCGTACAGATCAATGGTGCAGGGGATTCACTCCATCCCCATGACTCCTACTAACTATTCCAACGAACTAAACAACATTTACAGAATAGCTAATAATAACGGATACAAACAATGCGACATTGACAAACTAGTCACACAGTACAAACAAAAACAGGAACGCCAACCGACGGAAACTCATAAGAACGACCAACAGTGCGTATCGTTAACATACGTAGGCAAAGAGACATAGAAACTATCAAACTTCCTTAGGAAATACAAATTGCAAACTGCATTCAAAACGAACAACAACATTGGAAACAAACTGAAGCCAAAACTGAATGACACATCGATATACGAAGGCAGCGGCATATACAAACTGACATGCAAGGACTGCGACATGGTATATATAGGAAGGACAACACGAAAACTAACGACAAGATACAAAGAGCACCTACGATCTTTCTTATACAACAAGGCAGACTCCAATTATGCGACGCACCTACAAAACCACGCACATGAGCCTGATGCTATGACAAACTCTATGAAATTGCTACACAAACAAAACAAAGGACCGAGACTTGACATCCTAGAAAGGCTTGAAATTTATAAACATAGAAAGACAGACGGTGACATTATCAACGAACAACTTGTTACCAATTCCGACGCAATTTTCTCAGTCCTAGACCACACTCTTAGACGAAAACGGAAACGAGATGAAACAGAACAAACGGACAGCCAACAAGCAAAAAAACAAAAACATAATATCCCCCTACCTGGTATAATTGAGTAATTTACTTCCTGACCTCATTACCCATCCACTAATTACCCATCCGCTAATTACCCATCCGCTAATTACCCATCCGCTAATTACCTATTCGCTAATGACCCATCCTACAACTATATAAAGTCGCTCCCTTCAACACATCCTTTAGACACTGAAGATGACTCAAAGTAGTCGAAACGCGTCTGCTCACACAACTAAGCAAGGCCCGACGGCTTTTAAAGAAAAAAGAGGATTGGCCTGCGGATATCAAATAAACAAAGTTATTGACTACCACTATATTAGCTTTCAGATTTTGAACCTTAATATCTAGTAGCATAGCCTTTCCTATAAATGACTTCCTTTAGCCTATTTTGCATGGATTGAACAAGTTTTGATGTTTCTTCGGCCGTTATTTTGTTCCACTCGTTCAAAATAACATTTTTTAATGACTCTTTGCTAGTTATGTCATGCTCTCGAATTTTTCTTTCAAGTAAATCCCACAAATGCTCAATTGGGTTTAAATCTGGTGATTGAGGAGGTGTACCTAAGAGTTTTGGGACGTTGTAGGCCACCCAAAGCCTATTTATTTCAGCTGTATGTTTGGGGTCATTATCGTGCTGAAAGAAAAATGCGTTCCCCAGCCGCAATTTCTCGGCACTTTGCTTAATATTATTTTTTTAAATATTAAGGTACCCGTATTTATCCATTTTAGATTCTATGAAAACGAGTTGCCCCACTCCACTGGCTGCCATACACCCCCAAACCATCACACCGCCGCCACCATGCTTTACAGTGGGAATCAAATTTTCTTTATTGAATTCTGTCGAGCGTTTTCTCCATACTAATTTGCGTCCTTTTATCCCAAATATACAAAACTTACTTTCGCCCGAAAAAAGAACGCTTTCCCAAAATTCTTTTTGCATATTTACATAATTTTTGGCGAATTCCACTCTCTTTCGGCGATTCCGTTCCAATATGAACGGCTTTTTACGTGCGACTCGACCATGGTAACCGCCTTTTCTGAGGATTATGCGCACTGTTTCATCGCTCATTATTTTATTGTTTTTCTTTCTTATATCCTGCGCAATTTGGAACGCGGTTAATCGGGGATTTTGTTTCACAGCATGCGGTCTCCAAATTGTAGAAGCGAACATCAATTTTGAATAAATGAAAGAGAAGTATAGCACTCTGAAAGTATTAATCGTTTTGAATTTGATGGAAAACCTTTTTATGAAATAAATTTGTCTGCGAACTTTAATATCTAAATTATCAATATGTGCTTTGAAGGTCATTTTAGAATCGAAGATGACTCCCAAATCACGAATATGATCAACATTTTCGAATGGCTCTTCAGCAAGCAAGTAAATATTGTTTGGCAGTCTGTCCAAATCTTATAGAAAAGCATTTTTTAGAATTACATTTCAAGCCATTTAATTTGCACCAATCTACGAATGCGTCAATATCATTTTGAAGTAAGTGAACGTCATTTGAGGTTTCTATGGCTTTAAATATCTTCGTATCGTCAGCAAATAACAAAATTTGACTATAGCGTATATGGTTTAAAACATCATTGATATAGATTAAAAATAAAAGTGGTCCAAGGTGAGTACCTTGGCCCACGCCTGATAAAACATCGATTGGCTCGGATGTAAACTGTTTAATTTTAACTATTTGTTTACGGCCACTGAGGTATGATTTAAGCCAAGCCAAAAGTGGGGCAACCACTCCATAAGCATGAAGTTTCCTAGCAAGGACATCAAAATTAACCAGATCAAAAGCACGCATGAGATCTGTATATATTGATTCAACTATGAATCCATTATTTAGGTGAGAAATAATAAACTGAGAATAAACAGTTAAATTGGTAACAGTGGAGCGCCCATCAAGAAAACCGTGCTGATTTGGAATAATAAATTTCTTAATATATGGAAGTACTTTAAGGTTTACTAAAAACTCAAACATTTTAGCAAAAATCTTATATTTATTAATAGGCCGATAGTTAGCAACATCAATAGCGTCACCTCCTTTGAGTAGTGGCGACAAATACGATAATTTCCACACCTATGGAAAAATTCCAAGTCTAAGAGAGAGATTAAATAAGTCCAGAAGCCAATGTTTAATAGACTCACAGCAATTAATGATAATTATTGGATGAACTCTATCCGGACCAGGGCTTAGCGCAACATTCAAATGACTTATGGCTTCCTCAATATCGTCCATAGAAAAAATAATATTATTAAAACTATCATTGAAATTAAATCAAATTGGAGTATTTTGTAACATGGTATCTTCATATACACTACCAAACTTTTGAGCAAACAAATTTACCATATCAATACCATTTTCAGCATATATGTTATCAAGATGGATCGAGGAGGGTATAGAATTGAAACTGCTCAAAGAATTAACATACTTGAAAAAGTTTTTTGAATTAATACCAACAGATTCCTCCATCCCTTCCAAGTAAAGTTTTTCATCTCTGATCAATAGTAACTTGCAATAAGCTCTTTCTTTCTTAAACTGAGTATAATAATATTGAGATTTAAATCGTTTAAAAAGCTTATGAAGTTTCTTTTAATTAATCACTGCTGCTTTAAGCTCATTGGAGTACCACTTCATAAACGATCTATTTTTTAGTCTAACTGCAGGAACAAATTCATCGATTAAATGTTTAATTTCGGTTTCAATTTTATCAACAACATTATTTAATTCATCGGAGTTGGAAATATTAGCAGGAATCACGACCTTACTAAAATTTAAAGACATTTCATTGAAATTAGCATGCTTATAATCAAGAATAACTTCTTCGAAATTGATATAATTGATCTTATCAATTAAAAGAGAAACTAATAACGGTTCGTGAGATTCATCACATTTGATCAAAAATTCATCGCTTAATTCAGAACATGAATTATATAAATTTGTAAATGCTAAGTCTAAAATATTACCAGCATAAAGTAAGTAAGTAAACTTTATTGAGTCTTTTTACAACTTGACATTACAGAGTATGCTTAATGACTATGTGACATTTGACAGTATATGGATGTCAAATAAACTTTGACGGTTAGAAAATTTGTATACTTATTTTACATCAGTGTTTTTAAGATATATAGACTTTGCCATTTGCTCATATGGCTTACGACATGAGTAGTTTGACAAATAAATACGTTAAAACTTAATCTAAATCTAACCCTAATATAACTTAAATCTAATCCTACATCTAACCTAAAACTATAAGCTGCTTAGTACAGCACTCGAATTTATTTACATTTATGTATATTTATCTTGTGGTTTTATTTTATTACACTTATGTTCTAACTAAATTTGCAAGTATTTTGTTTAACCACGGTATGTGTTCGGTTCAGATGAAACGTAAAACGCCGGTTTATTGGTAGTTACGGAATCAATGGGATCGTGGTGGTATTGGTCAAGGATTTTAAAGGGACATAGGTAGCAGGGATTATTATTTGCGGTGGTAGGCTCGAAAAGTGCGCGAATACATTGAAGGGGGTGCTCCCGCCACTTCTCTAGGCGTTTTTTAGACATTGCCAACATGTAATGGAGAATCGGTTCTATCTCCGTATCTTCGTAAAGGATAGAATTCCTGTAGTACTTCTTATAAGGCCGTCTGTATTTGGATAGGCATTTCCGAAGGATCTTCCTCTCGAAGATTTGGATTTCTTCGGCCGCAGTAGGCGAGATTGTTAGCCATGCCGGAAACGCGTAGGTAATGATCGGCCTAATAAGAGTTTTGTACATTAACACCTCAACTTTTGGGCAGACTGATTTCGAAGAAAGGAGAGACGAAATAATTGCGGACGCTGCTTTCGCTTTATTGAGAATTTTCCTTGCGTGTCTATTCACCTTAAGTCGATTGTTAAAATGGACTCCAAGGTATTTGATATTTTCCTTGAGAGGGATGATTTCACCAGCAATATGTGCTTGCACATTCCTACTTTGAGACACGGCAAGACGGTGCCCTCTCCCGCTGGCATTTCTGAAGCAGACCAGTTCCGATTTGCTGGCATTTATTTCGAGCCCCCAGTACTTCAGATATTGAAAGATGTTGAGGACAGAGCGCTGCAGCTTTATTTGGGCCATCTCTGGGAGGCTATGGGTGACCGTGAGGAGGATATCGTCTGCATACATTGCTATATCGATAGTCGAGCAGTTTGGACGTGGGATATCATGAAGGAAAAAGTTGAAGAGGGCGGGACCGAGGATAGAGCCTTGTGGGACTCCCGAGTTGATAGGGATAGGATTTGAAATGAGGTTCCCCAGTTTAATTTGGGATGTTCTATCCGAAAGGAAGCTGTATAGGATTCTGAGGATTGCAACCGGACAGGATGCCATTTTCAATTTGTATTTGAGCCCGTTAATCCAAACTGAGTCGAACGCTTTTTTCAGGTCTAGAGCACAGGCCACTGTGCACTCTTTCCGCCAAAGATTGCGGGTGACTCTATTGTGCAATAGCATTATTGCATACTCCGTGGATCGTTCACGTTCAAACCCAAACTGAAAATCGGGGATCAGGGGACTAGTAAATTCGTTCAAGTTTCGCAGAATAACTTTTTCAAGGGGTTTACCCATGTTAGGCAAAAGGGAAATTGGCCGGAAATTGTTAATGGTACCTTCGCAGCCTGGTTTTGGTATTGGTATTAGTTTGCTAACTTTCCAAGGTTTTAGAAAGTATCCATTATTAATACAATAATTGTACAATATCGTCAAGAAGGAGGAGATGGTCTTTCTGCACTTCTTGAGTATTCTGCTCGGGATACCATCAAGGCCATGAGATAGCTTGCTATTTAAAGCATTTAGGAGGTCTTCTACTTCCGTTTTCGAGGTGAAAAATCCGGCGAAGATTGGATGTTGTGGAGAGGATGCTTTATTATAACTAGAGAATATAGTTAAATAAGATCCCTCGTACCCTTCCGTCGTTAGTAGAACCTCTGCTTTAACGTTGTTGTTCAAAGCTATGTTGGATGACTCACGGCGACAATATAGTAGTTTGAAGTATTCCTCACATGCAACGATCTTTTCAGATTGTGCAGTGAAGACTTCGTTCCCTCGCTTTATAGGGTCTTTCTCAATGTTGAATTTGGAACTTTTACGGCCCGTGAATTGATTTATCGTTTTAAAAACATCTGAAGATGGTCGCAGTGACATCAGTCTGCTTTTATAGAAGTTGTTGACTTCTGATCTGATGCGTTTTTGGATTTCACGGGAAATGCTCGTTATTTGCGTTTTAAGTTCCAAATACTCCTCATTGTACCGGTTAAAGCTTCGATGGTAAATACGCTTAAGCCGTTGGAGCATATGCTTCCGAATTTTTATTAATTGAAGAGTCACCTGAGTTAGACATCTATAAAGCGGGCTGCGTGGTTTCTGGAAAGGGGCATGCTGGTGTAGACACTCTATAATGGCAGATGTTAGTGCTGATACATGCGAGTCTATTTCTGCATTCGAGAGAATGATATTTTCCGGTGGGAGGTTCGGAAGGAGGTCTTTGGGGACTTTTCTGAAGTTTGGCCAGTCTATGGAATTAAACGGTCTATAGTGAGGTGGGCAAGTAGGAACAGGTATGTGTGATCTAAGGGTTATATTGAGATGGAGGCCATGATGGTCCAATAATGAGGTAAATGTGGAGCAAGTGAAGGGAATTGTGGGATCGTTGAGGTCAGAGGATATTATGAAGTTGTCTAAAAATGAGTTCCCTCTGGGAAATGTTGGGACCTCAGCATTTGCTATGGATGCTGAGAGGAGGGCGTCCGCATGGAGCCATTCAAATAGATAGTTCCCGTTGGTATTTATTGTGGAGTCCCCCCAGTGTTGGTGTCTGGCATTAAGGTCTCCTCCTAGAATAAATGAGTCGTGGGATGAGGCTGTTGCGAGGATTTGGTTAAGTGTAAATGGGATCTGGGGACCTAGATTGCACGGGAGGTATAGGGAGCCAATAAGGATTTTGGCTGGGTTTCCATTGGGTCGCCTGGTGTTGAGCGTTGCTAACGTACATGAGGAATTAATTTGTTCAAAAGGGATTTGATGGATATCTAAATCATCCCGAAACAGTATCGCGGTACCTCTGCCACTGTCATTTCGAAGCACATGGTAGTTCTCCAAGCGGACTTTGTGGTGATGGTTAAGAACTGTTTCGTTCAGAAGAAGGATGTCGGGTTGGGAGGATTTGACCAAATCAGCAATGTAAAGCCTCTTATCATGTGAGATTAGGGAGTTTATATTAAGGGATATAATGGTTAGTCTTTTTGCAACCATAAAGGTTGAAATAGAAATTGAGGAGCGCCATTGGCTTCTCTTGGTCAGGAGTGGTGTCAAAGTATGGGAGGAAAGCCCTGACCTTGGACAGGAGTTCACTGGGAGAGACTCCCAGCCACTCCACGGTTATTTGTTGTAAGCGTTCGACGGGATTAGGAGTTGGTGAAATAAAATTATGGGTCGGAGTTCCACTCCTTAGAACCTCTGAATATGAGGTCCGATTGGAGGGAGGGGCAAAGTGGTGTGGGGTTGTAGGGGTTTGTGTAGTATTTGGGTAGCTGGGGAGCGGTGAGAATCTTTTCTGAGGTGCCATCCGTTTGGCTTTATTTTCGATTGCCCTGTCCAACAATCTTTTCCGTTCGGGACAGCCGGAAAAATTGGCTGGATGCCCATAGGTCTTGCACATGGTGCAGAATGGCGCGGTTTCCGGCTTGTCCATATTTTTTCTGGGGCAGCTTTCAGAATTATGCTCCTCCCCACATGCTACACATCTCATGTGGAATCCACAATTGGTGGATACGTGCCCGAATCTTTGACACCGATAGCATTGCACCAGATCACTCCTTTTGGTAATCTACACGGGTACCATCTCTAAGGGCGTATCTGTCCATGATACCTTTAAGTACCGTTGCCTTTAAATTTTCAGTGAATATTGGTGGGCACCATACCTTCTTTACTCGACTGTTAGCCGCGTTTGAGTTATTATTATCGTTTGCCAGTGCGCTGAAAGGGTTAGTATTAGGTGTGGGTGGGATTGGTATAGGAACCGGGGTTTTACGTTTGGTAACTAATTTACCCTTTGCTACTATAAATTCATTTACCTTACAGTTAATGAGGTTAATATCTTCGTCGAAACTTGAATTCTTTGCTGTTGTATCGTCCGCATCCATCATGTCCGAAGGCATTTCCTTGCGGGCGGCTTTGGTCTTTGGTTGCTCTGCCATCGTGTTCGCTTGCTCCGCTGTCGTGTTGGCTTGATTCGCCATCGTGTTTGCTTGTTGACAATAGCTACTCCATTTTGCCGCCTTGGTAATACTAGCCACGGTGTATTTTATGGGCGCTCGCCCAAGATGAAGTTTCTGCTTTCTTTCGGTCTTCAACCTTCAAACTTTATGTATATGATCTTGTGTGATGAAATATACTTATAAATGTTCGTTTTCTAATAGGTTTTTTTATAATTTCGATATTGACCAATTCACACGCGTGTTGACCGTTTCAACTTCCAAACGTCAATCCATATTACCAGCATTATTTTTAATATTATTCAATTGCTTAAGTTTATACAGTTTTGCCCAATCACTAATAATACGTGCAGCTTCTTTATACTGTAAATTACTATGATTTCAAATTGCTGTCGAGTAATTTTCATCTAATACCCACTCATACCCAGGTATATTTAAATCACCGACTAGACATAAATTACAATCGTTTTCTGAATTTATACTACATACAGTATTTTGCACATAATTGATAAATTCTAAGTAATATTCAGACTTTAAATTAGGTTGTATGTAGCAAACGCCAAGAACAAAGTAATTATCATCAGTGATAACTTTAATGAACGCAAGTTCAAAAGAGTTATCAGTTACTATTATTCTATTGAACTTAAATTTCTTATTAATGGCAATCAAAACTCCACCACCATCACTTTTCATACTGGAAAAAATTGATCGATCACAACGTATAATATTGTAGCTATGTAATCTAATTCAGAATCATTAATTTCGTCGATAAGCCAGGTTTCAGTTAGAATAATAAAATCATAATTAGGGATAGTATTGTAGCGTGTTTTGGTTCGCGTGTCTTTTAATTTAAGTTAAAAGAGTTTATTTAATTACAAAAATGCACAATAATCAGTTTAACACTTTCACTAATTTTGATTTTCACTATTAAAAAAAAATCTTACACTTGTCCATAAATTTCTTATCGCAATTGTCTTCTAAATCACTTCACTATTACGAAACACACTTTTCTACTACTCGAATAATATCGCTTTTCACACACAATCGCAGTTCTTATCGCGGTCGAATGAATGATCCCCCCATTCATTCAGCTCGCCTTTATATAGGGTCTCTACCTATTCACCCATTTCTCGTACATTGGCGAATGTTCTACCGAGAGGTACCTGGTAGATTCGAGTAAATTAATGAATGGAGTGACGTCACTTGCAGATGTTGATCATGCTTGTTGGGTTCTCGTGGGTTCGATTAAATTCATTTGTTGACGTTCTTAATGATTATGAAAACAATTGCGACAGTAGCTCGCAGAATTATTTGTACATGTAATTATTTGTACATGTAACAGTATTTATATTAGACCTCACTAAATTTAGCCTACCTCGAATGCTATGTACATTCTGATAAAGAATACTTAATTCGATGGGGGCTCACATTATCCTATGCTTCGGATGAAGTGCTAGCTAACAAAGTGTTCGCAGATGATGTATCAGCATTCTTCGTATTTGGTTTTACTTTAGAAATAGTCGGCACATTTCTAATATATTTTATAAAAATGTCTTTTTCTCCACTATCTTTAAGTTGTTTAAATTCGTTCACTACTTTGGCACGATATTCCCTTTGTTTGCGAGTTAGGTCACCAGAAATTGTTGTTGGGTCTTTGCAAATGCTTTTCTTCCGATGATATATCCAGTGAACATGCTCCGTAAATGGCAGGGCGATTTTAAGTGGGCGCGAAGTATCTCTATTCAAAGTCAAAGTCAAAGGCGCTTTATTTAATACCAATCGTTATAAATTTTTAAAAGAACATAAAGCAAATTCCAAACAATAAAACTATAAAAAACTTAATGGCCCGAATGGCTCTCTGAATTTATACGTTATCAGTTAAACACATTTTATGAAAAAAATACACTTGCAAATTTAAATTAATTAAGATTATTAGATATTTTTTGATTCAATTGGAAAAAGGAGAAAAAAACCAACCAGCATTATTCAAAAATTACTTATACTACTAACACAAAAAAGATCTTATATCCTATACCTAATATGTTACACCCTAATTCTAAATAAATTCAATCAAAAATAAAAAAAAAAAAAACCTTACATTATATTGAAACCTATACCTAATTTATAATACAAATAAACAACAATACGATGTAGCAATAATGAGATGGATCTAAAAAACTAAGTAACGAGAAAAAGCACAAAAACAGAAAATAAACACGAATAATTTAGACATTGTCATTCAGCCACCAATACCTAGATTGTTCCATCTCAGCTCGACCAGCCTCAACGAATCTAGCAAATGAGTATCTCCATTGGAATTGTTGGTCTCGTGAACTCAGATTCGGAGGATATTTTATCTTCTTATCGGTGGCCCGTCGGTATATGTGATATATGATTGGGACGCCGTCAGAATCAAAAACATATCGATTCATGTCCAAATACACGAATGCTTCTGGAGGAACGAAGCCAGTAGCGAGGCAAGTCACAATATACCCGTCTGTAGGGTGAAACGGCTGTGAAATCCAAGGGTTTTCACTCACAGTTACAGATCTTGCGATATGATTCCGAAGAAGTTTCAATATGAAGATATCGACTCTTGTCACTTGAGCGGTTTGATAAATTTTTCTATTCGATATATAGTGCTTCCAATCCGTCTCAGGCTTTCTGTACAAATCAGTACATGCACGAAGACATTTCCTTTCGAAAACTCTTAATCTTTCCATTGTACTAGCACTCTGGTTGTACCAGATCTGGCATCCGTATGTCAAAACTGGCCTAACCAGGGTCTTGTAACAAATAACTTTGACTTTTTGATCAATGTATCTGGAATGAAAGAGTCGCCGAAGGGCCATGACTACTTTTAATGCTTTACTGAGCATGATTTTGACATGTTCAGTATAGTACAGATACTGATCGAGATGAACACCGAGGTATCGAACACAGGATTTGTGTGGAACCCGTTCTGAACTACGCTCACCAGCCATAATGTGGAAATCCTTCTAATTACGTTTCAGGTCTTGACTGGCCCCCTGCAGCGTTGTCCGAAACAAAATTGTTTCGCACTTCTGCGCATTGATTTTCATTCGACAATTGTCGGTGTGGAGCTGCACATCATTAAACATTTTTTGAAGATTGCTCTGAACTATTGTAGCTTTTCGGTCTGCCGTATAGATGATCAGATCATCAGCAAACGCTACCAATGATCGCGTTGGCGAGACATTAAAATCAAAGCTGTTCAATAGCTTGCGAATGAATATTGAGAAAAGCAGGGGCGCAGTAACTTTTCCCTGCTGTAGACCATTCAAGACCTTGAATTCGCGTATTGTTGTCAGATTTCCATCAGTTACGACAAATGATTTCCCGTATAACATATTACACATCATGGCGACTAGGTGTCTGGGGAACCTGTCCTGTAAAAGTTTGGAAACTAGTCCATCTAACCACACCGTATCGAAGGCTTTCTCCATATCAAAGAGACATGCTCCAACACATTCTTTGTTGTTTAGTTTCCAACAGATGTCTGAGGTTACTTTCGTTATTGCATGTATGGTGCCTGGCACGAAAACCAAATTGGCAATTCGGCATCAACTCATATTTCTCAATGTGGGCGTTTAATGCTCTGTTGAGTATCACTTCAAACACCTTGCTGATGTTAGGCAGCAAGCTGATTGGGCGATAGCTTTTGGGGCATGAAGATTCTTTTCCTTTCTTCAAGATCGGAAATACCTTAGCCTTTTTCCACTCATTTGGGAAATATGAATTGTTCAACATGTTGTTGAACAATATGCAATAATTCCTAATAGCAACCTCAGGCAAATGTCGGAGAACTATGTTTGGAATACCGTCAGTACCACATGATTTCTTGTTGTTTATTCTGCGAAATATGAAACACAAGTCTTCATAGCTGACAAAATAATCAATAAGATTCAAGCTCGGTATGAGGTCAGATGTTAATGTTTCATCGAAATGAAGGATTGATTGGCCGTTCAGGCTTGATTTGAAGTCGGAAACTTTTGCTTCAATGACCTCCGAAAATATTTCATTCCTTCTCTCTGGGTTTGGCAGATGAACCAATTCAAAATGTGTTCCAATCAGGGCAAGTTTCTGCAATCCTTCACATATAATCCTGTTTCCATTTCTATCCGGAGTCGTACTAGCAATTTCGATACCAGTCCTATCGAGAAGATTTATCTTATCACTAGCGACTTCAAGATTCGATACCTTCACTCGAGACTTCTTGCGGAATAAGCTATTCACTTTCGCGAAAACGCCATCTGGGTCCTGTGGGCTAATACCCCTCAGTTTTTCCGCCCATTGATTGCTGACCTCACTCCTGAAGTATGAACGGATTAAGTTCCGGACATTCTTCAGGTGTAATTTCAACAAAGCCAACGAGGGATGGTTGTAGTCCAAAAATCGTCGATAAATATTGTTGACGCGGGTGAGAAGAAGGCTTTTCAATCTTTTCAACCTTGCGATGGTTGGTGTTTCATATCCTTCCATATTGTTTCGATGTTTAATCTTGGGAACTACTTTCTCAATCGTTTCCAACGTCAGCTTCTCTAACTTCGACAAATAGAGATCTATTTCATCGTCAGTTAGATTTCTGTTATTAGGAACCATTGAGCAAGCATTGCCATCATCAGAAGGATGACATTGCTTCTGGTACTCCCGATTAAACTTCTTTTGAAACTTTCCCCAGTCTGTTTTTTATTAAATTCAACCGATGGTTTTCATGTTAACCTGGAATGAGGAAGAAATCATCCCTTTGATGATTGATTTCCATTACGATTACGTTATGGTCGCTATCGTAAGGAAGCACCTGCAGTTTCCGTTGAGGACTATTAAAGCTGAATTCAAGTCTTGCGTCAGCAATGCAGAGGTCCAAATATGAATTTGTCCTAGGGTATGTTGGGAACTCCGACCCATATAAGTTGCACCTGTATTCAATTTGGTTCTCTGTTATCCATGATTTCAGGAATACACCTCTTGGATTATTGGTGGCGTTTAGCCATGATGTATGCTTGGCATTCAGGTCACCGGCAAAAATATAATAATTATGCAGCCTGTTCAATTCGAGTATTTCAAATAAGGAATTGAGCTCCTCCTTGAACTTGAGAACATTTTGACCAGTTGCATAGGCAGAGATAACGAAGAGGTTATCCCCACCTGGCAGTGAAATTTTGATGACGGACACTTCAAGAAATTCAAAGTTTTTGAATTCGACTTTTTCAATATTTTGGAAACAGTAGGGTCTTCTAACCAATATCCCGGTGCCACCTCCCCCATCACCTATTTTCCTATCGTTTCTTACGAATGCAAAATCTTTGAATTCCATGGAATGCCATGAATTGCTGGTCCTCTAGCGGCGAGTGGCTTGACGAAGTTGGAAGGTATGATATTACGGTGTACTTGTGTTTGCTTTGGAGCAAATTTAACTTTTGCATCTTGATATCGGGAGCATCCTCGATATGATGCTGAGTGACCAAAAACACCGCAGTTAACGCAGTATAATTTTTCTTTAGGCTCCGTCTGAGCCAATTTGCACTCACCGGGAGCATGAACGTCTTTGCATTTAACGCAACGATAGTGCATGGCACAATTGGCAGCCGAATGTCCAAATCTTTGACACCGGTAACACTGGTTGACTTCTCTTTTTTGGAGGCGTTCCCACCTCACCACTCTGAAATTCAAGTACCTTATTTGTTGAAGGGCACTTGGACTGCTCTTATTCGCAATTTGTACCAGGTAAAGTGTTAAACTCCTCCTTTCTATGGTCGACCTTCTTGTCGCAAAGGCTTTGACTGAAATAAAATCAATATCTGGTGCAGCCTCTTTGAGCACCTGAAGAAGATCGACCGTATCCTCTCCGCTGTCCAAACCCTTCAACAAAAAGTTCTGATTCTTTTCACTTTTTGGGGTATAGGTGAAGTGTGGAACCTCCCCAGAAATCAGCGCATCTTTGGCTGACTTGAAATCAACCAGTGATTTCGTCCTTATAGTTAATTTTTCGGCATTAACTCTTTTGATTTCGAAATTTGCCAGTTTATTTTCGGCTGCCAATAGCCAAACCATATCTTTCCCGGTCTGCCCGAACACGTTGATTGGCGGAACTTTTTCTGTCTTGTTGGAAGCTTTTTCAGAGGAACCAGCAGAACTGCGGGCTGGTTTTTTCTCCTTATTTTTGTTCTTTGAATATTGAATAAAATTAACGTCATTATCTTGATTAAAATTACCTCCGATGTTTTCTTCGATTCCCATATCATTTGTTGATTATCCGCTATTATTTGCAGCTTGCACCCTCCATCTACGGAGTTTTCTTCGTTATGTTTTCGTTTGGTGATTGTCGCCAGTTTCGTATTCGTCGTTTCCCCAGGTTGCCTCAACGGTGGGAAGCCGTTGGGCTCCTCCATACGAGCGGCGAAATTTTCTTTGTGAATTTGTTTTTCGTTACCAATCGAAGTAAAAATATTCGATAGAAATTTCCTGAGTCGATTACTTCGACAATATAAGATTTTTTCCGATAAAAATTAACTTCGGACTAACGTTTTTAAAAAATTAATTTAATTTTTGAAAACTTTTGACAGGAGCGATTTAAAAGACGTCTATACGCCAAAGTATCTCTATTGAATTTATTTTCAAGCCGCGACATTCTTATGTCAGTAAGATTGATTGGAGGAACATCGGAGCAACCTTTAAGCATTTCACCAAAATTGTTTTTATCGGTAGAATTGGCATTGACAGAGTCAGGCATGTTGTAAACAATAATATTGCTTTCACGGGACTTTCTATCCATTAATTCAGAAATAATATCTTCTGTTGTTAAAATTATAATCAAGGTCGATATGCTGTAATTTTTTTATTATCTAGTACGTTGCTTTGGCAGCTTTTTGGTTCTTCACAGCTGTTTTAAAAGAGGTCTGTCTATATGCAGTAAGTATATTTGCTTTACTGTGTACTGCACTGCACGATAAAGAACTGATTACAAAGCAGTTTTGCGCTTTTAAAATATTTATACATATTCCTTTTCTTAATTGATAAAACATACACAATTTAGATAGGGGTCCCAATTTTTTGCAACAGGGCCCTTGGTTACCTAGCTACGCCACTGGTCACACCACTTTATGGGAAGATCCCCTTTAAACGCCTCATCCAATTTTGTTTCTTTTTTTTTGAAGATAACACCACTTTTGACCTTCTCACAAAATTTTATGTTTCTAGCTTACATGGCTTGCAAGAAAACTAGCTGTGACCACAGGCGGACAGACAGTTCGCGATTTAGTAGTATTTTGTAAATTATTTTACAAAAGTCTAAAAAGGAGATACTAATGGCATTCTTCAAATCCAATCAGACACCCATATTTCAAATAGGAGTTATCTCACTGTAGACCATTGCAAAAGTATCTTACGATCATTATGCTGCAAAGCTAAGAAATCATTTAGATTGTCGTTGAGAATTTGCATCCAAGTGCAGTTTGCACTGTGCGAATGCTTGAATCAGCGTTCCGCTTTAACACTCTTAGTCTTTTATATTGCAGAGATGGAGTTCCTTTCAAGGCTGTTCTGACTCTAGAAAAGTGGCAAATGCTAATTGTCAATGTGATTAATTTTATTGATAGGTGTGGCGGATCGGAAAAGCCACTAATTAAAATTTACATGTTTAGATCGTGAGCCAGGTCGGCAGTTGCATTAACAATTCATATGAACTAATGTCGTTTATGTGGAGAATAATTTATAATAAATGGATTAGTGATAGTTTTAACATTGTATCTACGAGATCAAGTCATGAACTAGTTGTAAATTATAATCTGAAATCGTTAGTATTACTCATTTACTTTATGGGAAGCGGAAAATTAATGTAGAGAATGTAATTAAAAGTATAAATTGTGCTAATAAACGAATTACCATGATGATAAATTAAAATTTATTGTTCATAAACCAGTGGATCTAATTTATCACATGTTCAACGAAAACTACCTAAAATCATTTGAGCCATCGGTTCAATCCCCGAAAGTAATTTGTAGCATCCATGCAACTTTGTTTTAAAGTTTTGGAGTTCGTCTTATCCACTTCTGCAATTTCTTGTTCAGCAAAAAGCTGCTCGGGGCACGGCTACCCAACTTCTCTGCATGTTATTTCATTGGCCGTAGGGATAATAAAATTAGGGCTGTTATTTAATGCGAAAACCATCATCGTCATTTATTTTTCGTTTAATTATGAAATTGTCTAAAGTGGAATGAATATTTCTTGATTGCTTTCAAATCAAAATCGAAACGATGAAGTCGAAAGTGGAATTAACGATTTTCACGCCATCATCAAATCAATTTCAAATTGATTGGATTTGATGTGGGTTCTACCGACGACGAACATAAGTATAATGCATGTAAATTATATTTTGATTAGTTTCGTGTTTGACCTGATTTTGATCTAGAGGTAAATTAAATTGTTTTGAAAATTTCTTATTCACGCAAACGATTGAAATGCCTTGGGATATGCAGACTTTGGAGTTAAAAATAATTTATCTACAATTTTAGACACGAAATCAGAGTCCTAATTAAAAGGCTTAGTTATGCTGGTTTGTGAAATTTGGTCCAATCAGATCTAAATAAAGCAAATTCGTTGTGAAGATGGAGTCGTAAATTATATTCAAATGTATATCATTACATCAAATCATACAAAAGATTTTTCCACACCAAAGTCAAAGCTTAAAAAGCACATTATTCTCCGACTTGTATCGAAAATTATTTTAGAGTTTATCACCCCATTGAGCGGTAGAGTACATTACAACTCACATGACCCAACCTTTTCTTTTGCTAACATAAATCATCCTAAATTGGCATCTACATCCAGCTACGTTCCATTAAAATGTCTAAATTGTAAATCCAATAAACAATAAGCATTTGCCAACAATTGTAACAAAATATTTTTCATCCTTGACTTTGAAATACCATTTTTGTGAAATTGAACCAACATAATCTTTTATTTCCTGTTGTAACGTTCTGGAAAAGGTCAAGAATTATTTTCCTGGAAATCTATTAGGAACGATATAGTGAAAGGATAGTGGACATTCTAAAGAATCAGGGAGAAAAGAAGCAGTTGAACAGGAAGTATAGCACAAAAGTCGATAGGGGAGCAATTCAGTCCTTCAATTCTTCCATTGGACAAGAGGCAACCGAATGCTTTTTATCGAATCGAATTATGGCTATCCTGGAAATTTACGAGTAAATCAAAATGAAGTTGTATCCAACTTCAGTGTAAGTCAATGTATCCTGGGTATTATGTGTGAGTACAATAGTTGGTACGACTTCCAGGAAAGTTGGTAAATTTTAGAATAATTGGGAGGAAGAATGAGATTGTTGTGAATTTACGTCATTGGTTCCTATCTGTATAGATCTTAAAGTTCCTTTTTAAAATCGAAAGGGACAAGAAACTGTCAATCAATTGTTTAAATCATGATCTGATGTATACTTGAAATTAGACTAAAATACACATAGAATTAATGTTATCAAGAAGTAAATTAAACATTATCATATACAATACTGTAGTGAATAAGGAGTTTTCATATGTCCGTAAAGGACTGCAGCGATGGTCTGCTGCCTCGGCAGAAGAAGGTGTCGGTATCTGCCGAGAATGCCCTCGTCTGGAGACGCGTGAATGCGCTGGCAGGCTAGCATTGCGGTGTCGTGGGGCGGGTTCATTTCCCCAGCACGAGGACCCACTACAAAAAAAATTTCGCATTCACGAATTGGACTGCTGGAGATCAAGAGGCGACCGAAGTCGCAAAAAGTGTAGATAACTACACCGAGGGAATTAGAGCTTGTTGCGAGAACACGTGGAACCTGAAAAGAAAGGCAGACTTGGGGTAGCCTCGTCATTACCCGACGAAGTTCGTGGCCCACAAATGAAAGAGGGGCAAACGGGTGATGGTGGAGCCCCTTCGCACCCACCCAACCGGAATAAATCCATATATATTCTGTTGCAGTGGCCAGGTATTCCTCTTCTGAGTGAAAAACTCATACGACTTGATTTGCATGAACTTTCCCATCAGAAGGGGAGTACCCCGGTGACCAATTTATGCCACAGAATTATACAATTTGATTGCATAACTCTATGCCATAAAGAGGCACTCTGCTTGGGCCACTCAACCCGCGTTGTGAACGAGAATCAACAATGAATCCTTCTTAGCACGTACACTTGACACTCATACGAGTATATGCACAATAGATAGAGCGTGAAACACTTTCATTTTACCGCTTAGCCAATTTCCCGAACGATTGCATCTGTTGCATTTGTTGCATTTGCTGTGCCTGAAGCGTTTGTTGTTGCTCTACTGTTTGCAATTGTTTCTGTTGTGTGTCTTGTAACAGTTGTGTTGGCTGTGCCTGTTCTTGTGGTTGCTGCGCTGGTTTTTTGAGCCATAACTCCTCGATTACTACAGGGCAGCTAATTTTCTCGCGATCCCAAGGCGATGCGGATTGCGAAAAAGGAGCTGAAGGATCTTTCTGTGTACCATGGGTTGTCTTCGGCGTCGGGACTAGAAATGACGAACAATAAAAGAAAAAACACAATTGACCGACGGACGGACTGACTTATGTCTATGTTTGGCCGGAAGTATACAACCTTGCGCGTTTTTGAAAATATATGCGGACGGACAAACAGACGTGACTAATTATCTTTCGGCGCAGGCCTTTCGCGTGGTATATCCCCACTTCTTTTCCCGATGGGTCCGTTATCAGGTAACGGTTAGGTCCTATTACCTTCTTTATGCGGCTCTTCAAGAATCGCCTGTCCAGCTTGGCGTTATAATGCCCCGCGGCGTCACTTTGGCTTCATCTCCTTCTTTGAAATTAGCAGCTCGTGACCTGAGATTGTACTGCGCCTCATTTGCACTTCCTGCGGCCTTAATCTTCCGTCCGATTTGTTGGCGGAGGTCTCACACTTCAATTGCCGTAACAGCCGGTATGATTTACCGTGGCAAATCATGTGCTGTCCAAAGGCGGCAAAGTAAGGGGCGACACCAGTGACGGAATGATACGAGGATCGCAGGGCGCATGTGATGGCAGACAATCGCCGGTCCCAATCTTTTTGGGATGGGAGGACGTAGGAACGGATCGCGGCCAATAGGGTGCGGTTCAACCGTTCGGAGGCGTTAGACTGAGGAGAGTATATGGGCGTCATTTGGTGTTCAACGCCATACCGCTCGAGTAGGCCCTTAAACTGCCGAGACCGGAACTGTACTCCGTTGTCTGAGTAGACACTCTATGGAACCCCGAACACATGTAATACCCGGTTCTCTAAGAATTTCACGATCGATGGAGTTGTGAATTTACGGATAGGTTCCACCAGTGGGAACTTTGAAAGCTGGTCTAGAACGACTATAGCTCCGATGTGTCCCGTGGAAGACCGAGAATATGGACCGAGTAGATCGATGTATAGACGTTGCAATACGCGTTCCGGGACGTTGAGTTGACCCATAGGAGGTCGAAGAGGCTGGTTGGGCGCTTTGGTGCCTTTACAGGTCTCACAGGCGCTCACGTAGTCTTTGACCTGCGATGCCATTTTAGGCCAAAAGAAGTATTTCTTGAGTCGCCGTAACGTCCGACCGTAACTCGGGGGAAAACATCCGTGAGAGAGTGTCAGGTCCGATGTTCTGGGTCCCTTTCCGGTGTTTTATGGAAAACTTGAACCCTTGCAGTTTAAGAGCCCATCTGGCTAGGCGTCCATGTAAATCTGCCTGGTTCATCAACCATTGTAGTGAAGCGTGGTCCGTGATGATCTCGAATGGGTGGCCCTCGATATAAGCTCGGAATTTCTTCACAGCCATTACCGCTGCCAAACATTCCCGCTCGGACACAGTATAGTTTCTTTGGGCCGAATTCAGCTTATTGGACATGAAGGCGATGGGAGCTTCCTCTCCTTCATCAGTCAATTGCACCAGCACGGCTCCTACTCCATGTTGACTTGCGTCACAATGAATGGAGAAGGGCTTCGTGAAGTCGGGGCTGTGCAAGACAGGAGCTGATGTGAGGGCTTAATTTAGCTCTTCAAATGCCTTTCGGCTGAGTTCGGTCCAAATAAACTTCCCTTTCCGCAGCATGTCTGACAGGGGCGCTGAAACTGTTGCGTAATTCCGAACAAACCTTCGGTACCAACCGCACACACCAAGGAAACGTCGTAGCTGCTTCACTGTTTTTGGTAAGGGGAACTCATCAATCGCACGCGTTTTGTCTGGATCCGTTTTGATAGTGCCATGTCCTATGACATGTCCTAGGTATCGGACTTCTTTCATGACAAACTTACTTTTCTGTACGTTGATGGTGAGTCCCGCCTTACTGATGTGCAGGGCTACTTCTTGTAGGAGTAGGAGGTGTTGATCGAACGTTTCCGTTATGAGTAACAGATCATCAAGGTACACAAACACTTGGTGTTTCAGGTGAGGTGGGATGACCTTGTCCATCAGCCGAGTCATCGTTTGCGGCGCGTTACATAGGCCAAAGGGCATTGTGACGAACTGATATAATGGTCGTCCATGCACTGTGAAGGTGGTCTTATCCCTCGACCCCTCATCGAGTGGAATTTGCCAAAAGGCGTCTTTTAGGTCAAGACTGGTGATATAATTGGCTTTCGGCAGTCTCCCTTGTATTCCATCGATGAGTGGAAGAGGGTACGCGTCCTTAATAGTAACCGCGTTTACCTTACGGGCATCAAGACAGAGGCGGACTTTACCTGGCTTCACCACCAAGGTTACCGGTGATGACCAGGCACTTTGTGACTCCTCTATGACCCCCAGCTCGAGCATCCTATCCAGCTCCGCATACACCAATTTCTCCATGGCCGGTGAGATGGCGTAGTGTCTCTGCTTAATCGGTTTACTATCGCCAACGTCGATGGCGTGTGAGACTAGGGTGGTGCGGCCAAGGCCTTGGGTAGCGTAAGATGGGAAAGCAGCGATGGATGCTTCCAGGCGTTGCCGTTGGTTAGGCGTCAGGTCATGCCTATCGGGAATAGAAGTGATTTCGTTGACATATCTGGTATTTAAAGACAAATCGGTGAATAAATCGGAGGTCAGTCCAAAGCGAAGGACGAAATCGACGCCAAGGTACACATTCTGAGTCAAAGACGGGATAATGTAGAAAGTAATATCCTTCGTCTGACCCCTGAACGTCACGGGTGTGGTTAGTTTACCTCTTATAGGGTGTTTGGTGCCATCAGCTGTACTGATTTCAGTGCGCCAGGATTTAATCAAGGTCGGATATTCTTGGAGCACCTTCGAGCCAAAGCTCGAAGCAAGACAACTGATGCTGGCACCCGTGTCGATCAATGCAAACACTGTTTCGTCCAACACTTTAATTGGATGATAAGGTCTGATCTCATTCTCAGCAACCTCCGAGATGTTACAAGAGTTTAAGGTTTGACGGCAGGTGCGCACTCTCTTGCGGAAATTCCGCCAACGACGGGTTGACCATTTTGTCGTGCGCGGGCGGGAAGTGACTACTTCGGAAGCCAATATTCACTCTGAGCCACCCGAGATTCCTGCAGTCGAACATGATAAGGTTTTAAAGTGCGTATTTGAGGCTGCCGGGGTTCTTCTGGCAGTGACTGTGGTGGTCGCTTCATTATTGTCGTTGGCGAGGTCTCCGGAAGAGAGTGAACATCCGCAGTCATAGTGGTCATGGCTGGTGGGTTAACGTCAGGGTTATTGGGGTGAGCAGCTGGCTGAGGAGCTACTGCGGGGGCTTCGAGTACCGCTGAGGTGGTCGGGTACTCCTTCGGCCGTTTTTTTGCGCGGCACATTCAGGGCAGTCCGGGAAGTATGTGTCCGGCTTGCCGCAACCGTAGCAAAAAACCTTACGCTCTGCTCGGCATGAAATGAACCGGTGTCCGGTTTGATGGCAATTCCAGCAGGTCGTAAGACTTCCCACTACTGCTACAGCAAGCTGGTCCTGGTCCAAATCTTCCTCCAGATCCATGGTGGTATAATCTGGGGCCAATTCCGCGATTCCTCGTCGAGGACCCGTCCTAGCTAGTAAGTAGGGCCGGTCCCGGAGGTCTTCCTCAAACCTTTCTAAGTGACGCACCGTTCTCAACAGTGCCTCCATACTCTGTGGATCGAAGTTCACGATATGGCGACGGAGCTCCGGTCTTAGATTGCGCTTTAGCAACCGCAGCAAATGGGTAGAAGATATCGGCTCTGACAACTGGTCATTCAGCCGAAGGATATCGGCTCGATATTGATGGAAAGACTCGTCTGGATGCTGCCATCTAGCATGAATCTTGTCCAGTACTAATTTGTCCATGTCTACCGTAGGGTATTCCATGCGGAGTACCTCCTTCAACCGTGACCAGCGTATTGATGGTGGGGCCGAATGTATTCGCCAATATGACTCAAGTGCTACTCCCCTAAGCAGCATTGGCAAATATCCTGCGAGCGCCGTGTGATCTCCTGCTAGCATTTGCTCAATCAGTGACTCCACCCGACTAATGAAAACTTCTACAGTTATAGTGTTGGGTTCCCCGCTGAAATGCAGATTCCAGCCCTGGATGATGCTGGGGATCTGCGTCGGCTTCAGCCGATACGTAGCGTGTGGATGGATGTGTTGGTCCGGCGGAATCACTGGAGCCTGAGTTGGTGGCGGTGCTTGGCTCAGTCGGGGCCGGTACACTGGAGCCAACGGATTCATTGCCGCACCGGGCCGGATTCGTTCGTGATCGCGCCGCGAGTCTATCGGAAAATCCCACGGATTTGGGTCCGAATCCTACATCGGAAGCGTTCTTGGCCGAGGTGGTACTGGATTCTCCTTCTGGCTTTCCAGCGAGGCTACCCGGGTGGTCAGGTCCTGCATGAGCGCCATTAAGTCTTGTAGGACTGTCGCCCCCACAGCCACAGTGGGTCTCGGCTCTTCCGCAGGCGGCACTGCTTCGGCTCGGCCCATTAAGTCAGGCTCATCAGCCGCTGTTGGAACCTGCTCCCGCCGGTCCTTTGGTTTGGGCACCGCCCCTTGAGCAGCTGGAAGCTCTAGGTGGCTGGAAGGTCGATCCGCCGAGGTGGCTGGTTGTCGGCATAAAGGGTAAGTACGGCTAACTAATAAATGCTGGGTCACGCAGGCTTCATGGAACTCATGACCGCACGCCAACGTTTGTACGGACGTTCCATCATTTCGTGCTGGCTGACAGATGACACACAATGCCGTGGGTCCTGCTTCCGAACGCAACCTGCGCTTGTCTGGCGTGCGTTTGGTCGACATTCTAAACAAAATTTATTTTTTTTCAAATAAAATTTAAACTATAAATATCTATAATTATCGGAAAAATGTGAAGAAATATAATGTAGAATATGTAACTTTCAAGTGGTTGTCAGTGGCGAACTATAAAAGAACCTCACAAAAAAAAACAAAAGGTATGAAAAAGTTTTCCAATTTACGTTATCAAAAAAAAATACTCGGTCTTTCCATTCCGTCCTTCTTCCCAAGTATGGACACCAATGGCACATTCCTTCTGTAGCGTTTCAGGGACTACTCTCTTGCGGCACCATGAGAATCAGGGTTCAGAAGTGATCCCTCATCCGCAAGTTTTGCAAGCTACCACTTGTCAGCCCAGGGTTGAATTCTAATCCACAAGCAGCGCGTGTCTTGTCATGGATAGTCATGGATTAGCTAATCAGCCAATCACATGAAATCAAAATCCATGTAATTTAAGACACCCAGGCACCGCTGGTTTGGGGAGCGGATCAGAATCCTCCGCAAAATGGATGTTGAGATAATAGCTTCCGAACACAAATAGGGACTCTAATATCATTTGACCTGACTAGTTATACAATGGTGGTAAACCACCAAAGTGTAAATCAAAAGCAGGACCAAACGATATTGATGTCCAAAGACAACACACGTCCGGCAGTTATTATTTGCTGGGGCACGATCAGTGCAATTACCCTCGGAAGTTAGCTACCCGCCAATAATCCTAACACCTTGTGGGGACACCTAGAGACGATGGACTGTCTCGTGCTCACGACTGATAATACAGCCGGGCTTTTCGGGGCCCCACGTTGGGCGCCATTTGTAGTGAATAAGGAGTTTTCATATGCCCGTAAAGGACTGCAGCGATGGTCTGCTGCCTCGGCAGAAGAAGGTGTCGGTATCTGCCGAGAATGCCCTCGTCTGGAGACACGTGAATGCGCTGGCAGGCTAGCATTGCGGTGTCGTGGGGCGGGTTCATTTCCCCAGCACGAGGACCCACTGCAAAAAAATTTCGCATTCACGAATTGGACTGCTGGAGATCAAGAGGCGACCGAAGTCGCAAAAAGTGTAGATAACTACACCGAGGGAATTAGAGCTTGTTACGAGAACACGTGGAACCTGAAAAGAAAGGCGGACTTGGGGTAGCCTCGTCATTACCTGACGAAGTTCATGGCCTACAAATGAAAGAGGGGCAAACGGGCGATGGTGGAGCCCCTTCGCACCCACCCAACCGGAATAAATCCATATATATTCTGTTGCAGTGGCCAGGTATTCCTCTTCTGAGTGGAAAACTCATACGACTTGAATTGCATGAACTTTCCCATCAGAAGGGGAGTACCCCGGTGACCAATTTATGCCACAGAATTATACAATTTGATTGCATAATTCTATGCCATAAAGAGGCACTCTGCTTGGGCCACTCAACCCGCGTTGTGAACGAGAATCAACAATGAATACTTCTTAGCACGTACACTTGACACTCATACGAGTATATGCACAATAGATAGAGCGTGAAACACTTTCATTTTACCGCTTAGCCAATTTCCCGAACGATTGCATCTGTTGCATTTGTTGCATTTGCTGTGCCTGAAGCATTTGTTGTTGCTCTACTGTTTGCAATTGTTTCTGTTGTGTGTCTTGTAACAGTTGTGTTGGCTGTGCCTGTTCTTGTGGTTGCTGCGCTGGTTTTTTGAGCCATAACTCCTCGATTACTACAATACAAAGATGTCATACAGATAATTAATAATGAATTTGTTGTTAGCAAAAACTTAAAAAAGTCTCGTTGGCTCCACCCGCCGGAGAGACGAATTTTCGGTAGGTACCCTTTTTTCTAAAAGTAAATAATAATTTTATCAGCCGCCACTTTGTAAGTCAAGTCTGAGCTTTGGGGCTGCTATTTTGAAATTTTGTATCTGATTTTGAATTACTTTGAAATATATCTGTCTTTGAGTCTCATCAATCACTGTACTGAATCTCACTGAATTCGAAGTTTTGCTCTATACAAGGCAAAAAATATTAAACTTTTAGGGAAAAAGGCAGCCAAAAATATTACGTTCTAAATTTTTGGCGTGTTGATTTTTCATATGAGTTAGATAATTAAAAGTTTTGGTCACCCCAACACTTAGTAAATTTAGCACGATTTTCGACTTTTGAGCGGCCGCGATTTTGTTTCAGACCGTTGGACTATTTTTTCCTGATGAAATTCATCCTATATTTTCAAAATGGGTTACTCGATTGATTGAAATGAAATGTGGTATTCGAAACTTAAAGTATTTTCTCTTTGTGGCTAATCGAAATGATCGATCAATTGATAAATCAATCAAATAAATCGAATTAATTACGAATGAACTAATTATTACTGTTGAGATTATCGAAGGAACAGAGGGACGATAGGTTTGAACAGAAAGATAACTTTGAATATATATGAGTACGCTTTAGTTGTTTCACATAAAGGAACTTCTTATTGCACACGTCTCGTGGGCAACAGTCACAGACCAACTAACGAAAAATTACTGGTAACGCAAGTAGTGCGCTTCGGCGCCTTAATACTGGGTTTCGCCCACGCATGCGCGGTGAGCCTATTGATGTACGATAACTTTACTTCTCAACACTCCCGCCGTTTGAGTGCGTCGAGGACCCTATGCTTAAACCGTTGCATAGATGCTGAAACTGTCTCTTTGGTAAATATATCAGCTAGCTGCTGATCCATACGAACATATTCTACCGATATTTCCCCACTCTCCACAGTTTCGCGAACATAGTGATACTTAATGTCTATATGCTTGATTCGCTTGTGGAACTCCGGATTTTTGATTAATCGGATTGCACTTTGATTGTCTACTCGCAGAACTGTTGCAGTTACCGGTAGACACCCGAAATCGTTTAACAATTTTCTCAGCCAAATGGCCTCTTTCGCAGCCGTGACGTAATCAACTTTCGTTGTGCTGAGTGTGACCAACTTTTATCGTCAGGACGACCATGTCACAATCCCGTTCGATAGACAAAACGCATACCCCGTAGTAGATCCGCTTGCTGAATCCGAGTCTGAAAACCCCTGTTACTCCGAGTTACTCCCGCCGCTTTTGTACATTATCCCGACTTTCGTTGTTCCGACCAAGTACCGATAGATTCGTTTCATCGCTTGCCAGTAGGTTTCGTGGTGATTTTACCAACTAAATTCACCGAAAATGCGATATTTGGCCCCGTCACAACAGCAAGAAACATTAACCAGCCCACTACTTCTCGAAACGGTACCATACTTGAGTTTTCATCATCGCGACCATTTGAAACCAGTCGCGCGTGCGGATCGGCAGGCACCCTTGCCGTTTTTGCATCGATCATCTTTTACTTATTGAAAATTTTCTTCACATACGCTTCTTGATGCAATAACATGGTTTTCTTTACTCGATTTCGTTCTATTTGTACCCCGACAAATAACTTTCCATCTCCGATCGTAATTTCGAACGCTTTACCCAATGATTAGATTACCGACTCGAGGGCTTTACTTGTTTTTGCTGCGATGAGTCCATCATCTACAAAAAGCGCAAAAAACACAACTACACCGTCTACCCGTCCTTGAAAGATACGCTTTTCGGCATCCGTTTCCCGAAACTAATATTTCTCTAAGAATTCACGAAACTCTTCGTTCCAGCACCTGGGTGCTTGTTTCAAACCGTACAAGGACTTGTTCAGTTTACACACGAAACCACGTTTTTCTTCTTTCTTGACATTGAGTCCTTCCGGAATTTCCATGTAGATCTCTTCCTTCAGCTCGCCGTGAAGTAAGGCTGTTCTCACGTCAGACTGTGTGAGGTCCAAGTACTGTTCAGCCAGCCTCGTCAATGGAACTCTCAGCGAGTCGTATCTCACGACTGGCGAGAAGGTCTCCGTGTAGTCGAGTCCCTCTTTTTGTTGAAATCTTCGTGCACAAAGTCTCGCTTTGTACCGGTATACGTCACCTGACGTGTCTCGTATAACCTTGAACACCCATTTCGAATCTATGGGCTTTCGATCCGTTTTCTTTGGTACGATTGGCCAAGTCTCGTTCTGCTCGTGCGCGTCAAACTCTTCCTGAATCGCCTCGGCTCAATTTTCTGCCTCGGCATTGTTCATCGCCTCCTGAAATGTATTTTGCGGATTATATTCAGCAAAGTCAACCTCATACCTTATGGATCGTTGGATATTTGCACGATCTTGCAGTTGTCTGTCACTATCCGGTTGATTTTGATCTTCTTCTCGAGGATCTTCTGGTTGTTCGTTTCTTTCAGGTTCTTCCTGAGCTTCCTGGCTTTCTACTTCCTGTTGCTGCTCGATGGGTTCTGCCACATCTTCGTTTTCGTTTGCTTGACGAAAACCCCAAGTTACGACTCCTCCTTGAATGTGACGTGTCTCGATGCAGATATTTTCTTGTTCTGTGGATTGTACAAACGGTAATTCATCGAGTCGTTCTGATATCCAACTAAGATCAACTTTGTAGCCTTTGGATCTAACTTCTTGCGAAATTATTTGTCGATATGCATGTACCCATCCGATCCAAACAGTCGAAAATGGGACACATCTGGTGTTTTTCCAAACCAGATCTTGTATCGCATTTTCTCTTTACCGGTAGCCAGAACTCGGTTGAACACGGTTGTTGTACCGACTGCTTCCGCCCATAGCGACAGAGGAAGATTCTTTGCCGTTACCATCATGCGCACCCTCTCGATGATCGTTTTGTTGTCACGCTCGGCTTTCCCGTTCTGCTGAGGAGTGTGAGGTGCCGTGTTTACCAGCTCAATACCACGAGCCTCGAGATATTGCTTCATTTCATGGTTCCAATACTCTTGTCCATTGCCCATACGTAACACCTTCATCGGCTTGCCGGATTGGTTGTCGATCAACCTTTCGTATTTCTCGAAAATATCGAAAACATCAAACTTGTGTTTCATGAAGTAAACATACCGAAATCCTGATGCGTTATCCTTGAAGATTATGCAGAATCTTGGACCACCGATGGACTCTGTTGAGAATGGTCCGCATACCTCCGAATGTATGTATTCTCCCGATTTTGTGTTCCTTTTTGTCTCGTTCTTTTTGAACGATAGCCAGTGTGCTTTTCCGAAAACACACGATTCACAGAAGAAATTGTCAATGTCCGCTAATTTCACAACTCGAATTAGCCCTTTTTGCGTCATTTCGCGTAAAACTTTGTTGTTTACGTGTCCCATTCGTTCGTACCAGACACGCAAGTTGACAGTTGACACATTTGCTTCTCTCGCAACTCTTGGTTTTCTCACTTTAAAGAGCATTCGGTAAATCTGATTGTCTTGTTGCACACCGACACCAAAAACTTCACCGTCACCGTTAATTGTTACTAGCTTTCCTCTAAACAAAACATCGAAACTTTTTTCAATGGATACGTCAACTGAAAACAAGTTCTTTCGAATCTTTGGAACGTAGAGCACGTTTTCGATTCGAGCTTCACACCATTTACCGTTCACTAGTCTATCGATGAGCACAGTGCCACTACCGGTAACGTCGCACACGTCATTGTCCCCGAGTGATATCGAATCCGCACTGCTTGTTTTGAACTCACTGTACCAGTCCCGTGGCTAAGTGATATGCCTGGGCGCACCGCTGTCGGTAATCCAGACATCGCTTGTCTCGACTACCATGAGTCGTTCTACGACCTCGCTACTCAGCACTGTCTCCGATTTCACTTGTCGCTGTTTTTGTTCACTTGTCGAAGTGACGAATGCATACTCGCGAGGGTTTTCACTGGCATTGTCCTTGTCCCTTTTCTTTTTCCGGCAATCGCGAGCTAGATGCCCCTTCCTTTTACAATAGAAACTCGGCACTCGTATTTCTACTTTCGCGGTTTTTCTCACAGTTATTGTTTTGATTCGCGGCGAGCTTTTTCTTCTTGTTCCCGCCAAGATTAACAGCGGCTAATGCTCGAGAGACGTCATCGTCACCTTCAAGTCTTCTTTCTTCCTTCAATAATCGCTCCAGTAGATTATCAAGGGTTTGACTCTCTTCGGGTACACTGTCCCATGCTGTCTGGAGAGCATTATACTTTACCGGTAGGCTACCAAGTGGCTTCGCCATTATGGCCGTGTCTGAAACCACTTTTCCCATATCCTTCAGTTGAGACGCCATGTTTTGTACCCGGGAAACGTGTTGTACAACCGACTCGTTTGGATCCATGCGATGTCCGTGGAACTTCTGTAGCAAGAGCATCTTGTTCGACGCTAATTTTTGCTCGAGAATTCTCACCAATTTGTCCCACATTTGCTTCGCTGTAGTGCAGTTGAGCATACAGTCGAGCTGAGAATCCTCTATCAACGAGGAAACTATGCACATGGCCGTCGCGTTGTCTTTCGCCCATATTTTGCCATGGGCCGAGTTTGCGTCTGTCGGCATCACTCGCGCACCCGTAACGACGCCTTGTAACGCATTCGCGATAAGCATCGAGTTGATTCGAAATTTCCACGCTTGAAAATTCAACCCATAAAACTTCTTGATGTTCTTTGTCTGAGTTGATACCGCCATTTTCGTTTATCGGCACACTACAATGGCGACCACGTGTCGACCACCCAGGAAGAAAAAATCGAGATAACCGTTTTCTCTTTATCGTTCTCTGACTTCGGTACTCGGTTGTTACGCTGGCTGCTTGTCTGGGCCCATAACCTGTTGAGATTATCGAAGGAACAGAGGAACGATAGGTTTGAAGAGAAAGATAACTTTGAATATATATGAGTACGCATTATTTGTTTCACATAAAGAAACTTCTTATTGCACACGTCTCGTGGGCAACAGTCACTGACCAACTAACGAAAAATTACTGGTGATGCAAGTAGTACGCTCCGGCGCCTTAATACTGGGTTCCGCTCACGCATGCGCGGTGAGCCTATCGACGTACGATAACTTTACTTCTCAACAATTACAGCGCTAATTAACCTTAAATAACTATATACGTTGATGTTGCCGGAGTAGGCCATGATGGGCGCTCAGGGGTGTCAGGACCTCAACATCCACCCTCCGTTGAACGGTCCATTCAACCTCTTCCAAGTTGTGCGGTAGGCTGTAACGTCTAGGTAACGCCACTGGTGGTTGGACATGAAGGTTGCATTGTTATTTGCAGAAACACTAGTGGGGGTAGATCACCAGTATGACTAATCCGAGAATGTCCAGGTAGCCGATGGTGTACTGGTGGATGTCGTGGTCGGTCACTTGATCGCTTCCGTGCTTAGATCGCTGAAAAGCTCCAGATGGGCGGCCTTAATAGCGAAGCAGGAAATTTTGGCTAGGTATCCTTTTTACGGTCGGGTACCTCTACCTCGGTAATGGATCATCATAAGCACACAGAAATCCACGCCGGAGCTGATGAACGGACAAACTGGCTGAATACGTGCGCTCAGCAGATTTCCCATGACTTGTGAAAACAGCTTAAGCTTGACTCGGATGCACCACACGCACCGTTGAACGATCAATCTCATGAGTTGCTTTCCTCAGATTGGCCAGAACCGCAGTCTGGTGAACGGATGTTTGAACGGTAATAAAATGGGATGTTTGGCGTTGAACGGGATCTTGGCAGCCTCCAGTCTTCCACCGACACGGAATATGCCCTCTAGATCTAGGAATGGTGCCAGTCTCACCAACACCCTGTACTTGGAGACTTGCCTCCCCGACATGATGTCCAAAAGTTTGCAGCTAAAAGTTTGTGATTGTACATACCTCACGATGATCTCCAGGGCTGTAGATAATTCATCACTCGTGGGCGCCTGATTTGTCAGTTAAGATTGCTTCACTGATGGCTTGAGACCACAGATAAACCGCATCATGTAGGCCACTTTGCGCTGCAGCCTCTTGAAAGAGTTGCTGTGTTGGACCGGATGAATAAAGTGTGTTTCAAGAGTATCTACTGCTATCAGAGCGGTCTTGGTCCATTTCGTCTCCAAGTCACAAGGGCCTCCACTTTAATACTCGGAAGGCCAAACTAATTCTGCCCTGGATAAAAATGGTGGCCCTTGCAACCACATACTAGAGTGGCTCAATTCAGCCGGTGCCATCCCACGTGACAGGATGTCAGCTGGGTTGTCTTCAGACGCTTCGTGTCGCCATCGGTCCGGCCTTGAGAGGGTTTATATGGCCGAGACCCTGTTCGCCTCAAAGGTATTGTACGATGATACAGTAGAGTTAATCCAAGCCAAGACAATCTCGGCATCGATTCAGAATACCTGGAAAAACTCCTGCAGATTGAGCGCTGTCTTAACTCGTCTTGTGAGCTTAGCGCCTAGTTTCGCCGCACACAACTCCAGGCGCGGAACAGTAAGTTTCTTGATCGGAGCCACTCTTGACTTGGCGCACAGCAACCTGGCGATGACTTGACCGCTCCTCAGGGTTGAGCGCACATATATTGCTGCGCCATATGCCTTCTTGGAAGCATCACAAAAGGTGTGCATCTGTACTTGCACGGGTTTCTCACCTGTATTGATGTGGCGGGAAAATCGGCTTGCGGTTTCGAGTCTTGTATCATCTTGGTCTGTTTGGGGTTGTTGTCTTCAGGCAGATGTAACCGGGTCTTGTGGTTCTTGGAACACTTCTTGCAACTTCTGGCTGCACAGCTGGAAGCCTGATGTTGAAGGCAATTCACGCACAGCTTCTTAGCGCGCACGAAACTTGGTCTCTTCGCAGCTGTGATCCTGAGAAAATCCGGGCGGTAGTAAAGTGGGTGATCCTGCTTCCACATTAAGCACCGAGAAGCAGTCGTGGTGGTCACGGTCGACTTTATGGCTTTGTTACGGTTGATCTCCAGTTCCTTTGTTTTATGGCCGAGAGTCTCGAGAGCCTGGAAACGCGTTTTCATGAAGTCCAACAAACTCTTCAAGAGTAATAGCTCGCGCGGGTTGGATAACGATTGTTCGTATGATGTGTGAGTCGCTGAATCCAATTTTTGGATAAGCGCATGTAGCAGTAACGGATCTCAGTCCCTTGCGGATACTTACAGGCTTTCCAGGCCTCTGAAGCACGCTTGTGTAGTATCATGTAGATCCTTTATTGCTGCCACTGATGGCCTTTCATTAGCTTGAGATATCTGACTCATCAATTTGTTGATGAGCGTCACTACTAATAGTCGCCGGTTGTGGTACCTTCCCTTCAAGGTTGTCCAAGCCGCGTCGTGGTTGTCATTCGATAATGTAAAGTTTCGAATCAAACATGCCGCTTCTCTGGTGAGACCGGCCTTGAGGTACCATAGCTTCTGGCACTTGGACATCGGTTGGCTACGCACCATGTGCAGGAACAAGTCGTGGAATTGTTGCCAATGTAAATAGTTCCCATCGAAGGTGGGGAGTCTTATTTTCGGCAGAGGCATGGTACAGGCAGAGTCGTTGAGGTAAGTGTGGCGCTGAGTTCATTCATTTTCGATTCCGGGCGTATGACCCAATCTTGGGTAAGCTCTTCCAAATGAGTGTGCTGTTGCGCGTTAAAACCTTACGCTTCAGGATCGTCATGGAGCTTGACGATCTGCAGGTGATATTCATCCAGCTATTGCCAACGTCGTTGGAGGGTCATGAGTTTACACTTGCACCAGATCCAAGTGACCTTCTTCCGGTCCAAATGGTCGATGATCCTCCTCAACGAGACGGCCATGACTTTGTAGCAACGCAGCATGCTGACCACACTAGCATCTCTTAGTGCTGAGGCTTCTGCAGTGTTGTCCTTGTCCTCGCTTTCCTGAATTTTGAGCCCTTTTGGTGATAGCTCCCCGGTTGGCGTCTCCACGTGTGTTTTGGCATGCATTTTATCACGGAAGTGCTGCTGGTAACGAGGTAGTTGCCCTTGGTAGTGTCGTATATATGTTGGGTAAAATACTCATACGACGAAGTTCGCCTAGTTCAAAATCCTCCCATGCGGCCTCAAGTTGCCGCAGTCGCTCCGCATAATACCCGGCTTCCTGCTTCCTTGAGGGCGAATCCTTCCTGTCGTTTGAAATGACGCCTTCAACGATTCGAGCCAATCCTTTTAGGTCCTCGATCAGGTTATCCACATTCGCCATCATCTAGAAAGTCGGAAAGTGGCCAGAAACAGAAAGCGCGGATACACCACGACACTACACAAAATACCACACAGCACTTCACGAACTGTTCACCGGGGAAAAACAATTATTTGGTACGGCAAAATAAATACCAAGTGCATCCCACCGGGGCCTCCAAATATTTGCGTTTCGTCCCGAACTTTGATTTTATTATTTATAGACTTTAAACATTTCCTGTACAATTAATTTTAAAAATCGAATCAAAACGGAAATAACTCAATTACATTTCCCTATTTCCCATTAAACTTCTTCTACGTAGATCAATGAATAAACTTTTGTTTCAAAGTTTTGACAAATTAAAAAATTAATCATAAATGGGTTACTCGGGATCCTTCTTATATACTAAGTCCTTAATCACATTGAGGGATATTGTCATCCCTAACCATTAGGGTGCTTCGGCAACGGGGGCCCTGCGGTTCCGACTTTGCTCGCCGCAGACGGGCGTGGGCGCCAACTCTCTATTTTGGCCTAGGCCCCACACTTGACCGCCCAGCGAGTAAGGTGGTTTGCCGAAGCTCGTTCCATGAACACACCTTCCACTAAGAAACGCACAAAACATCACTACTCGGGGTGGAGCCTATCTCCTCCAACCAACGCTTCGCCACTCAAACACCACCGAAGAATCCTGAAAAAAAACAAATTCAGTATTTTCGAAGTGAATTTACAAAAAAATAATACCAGGGAGGGGATTTAATTGAAACTTGTGGAAATCGTAAGCAAGAAAATTTTCTATACAATTTAAGAAATAAAGTTTATCAACAAAAAAAAACAAATCTTAACAATTTCTTCAACTAACCTCTTTCACCTAACGTTACTAATAAGGAGACCTCCTAGTAGAACTCCCGTCATCGACGGCACGATGAAAAGGATCCTGCACTGACTCCACGCACTCTTCCCGGGATGCACTCGTGTAGTGACCAATTGATGGTAGTTATCTTTCTCCCGGTGGTGATTGGCGTCGACAACAATTTCCTTAATTCTCTTTTCATTTCCTTTTTCCTCACTTTTTTCGTATTTCTTTTAGAACTCCGCACGTTTTATTATCAATTACTTTTTTTCCTATTCCTTTTGGAACTACGCACCCCATTATTATCGAATACTTTTTTCTGCCTTCGCCACTATACGTTCGAATCACCAAAAAGGTTTTTTTCTTTGTCCCTTGCCCTTTTATTAACTAGTTCCCTACGGAGCACCGCTGATTCTGGACTGAACCTTATAGTTCTCCTCTTCTTGCAAAAACTGTAACCCGGTTCGTGCAATCAGGCAATCCCATCGCAATTTTCACCAGACTTCAACTAGTGTTTCCGAAATTCGGAGTCGTAGATACAAGTATAGTCGTAATGTTATTTGTTTATGTTTGGGGCAAGTTGAGTGATGGCGTTTATCAGGATTTTGAGTGGCTGGACTTCACTGAGGATTATCAGATAAGTAGTGCTTTTATGTTTTATCCCTTGGGCAAGACACTTTGTGTGCATTTTTTTTTCTTCTTTTCTAATATATGTATCCAGTCGCTCTTTCAGGCAAGAATTGCTATTCTGCTGCCTATTCCCGGCCATAAGGAGTTTTCGAAGGACACACGATGTGGAGCACAACCTGGTGTAAGTTAAAACAAATGCTTGCAGTGCAATTGCTATTTCTGTTGATTCTTCAGATGATAGTGCAGCAAAATTCGGTCGGACGCAATATTTTCTAGGACTAGTCGTCTTGATTTTGTATAAAACTGTATGTTCTGTTGGATTTGAAAGTTTCATATGGATTGTTACGGGCTTAATAAATGGACTTTCAATTGCAGATTTTCACGTCACAATGCACTTTCATCCATTCTTAACTGCTTGACTTCTTCTAATGATAATCATCGCTTTCCTTGATAGGCTTATCATCACCACTTCCAGAATTCATTGAATCGGTATAACGACATTCCTGACATTTCATCCGTAGGAGTTTTGGCTGGAGTTTCAAATATGCATTTGAGTTTGAATCCATTAACTCTACTGGTACGACTTCCTTCCGCAATTTATGGAAGTTTGTAACACCCTCAGCAAAAACAAGACTTTGTACCATAAATTGTGTTTATTGTTTTGGGAATCATGTTTACCACCGGTTCTTCCACCAGCACTTCCACCGCTGCCGTGAAAGTTACGATTCATCTTGCCACCAGGACTTTTAGGTTTATTTGCATGATCAAAGTATTCTCTTGTTGCCTGCGATGAATTTCCTCATCTTGTCGGTTCCTACGATGATTTCTTCTACACGCATCCTTTTGACTCGTTCTTTCCGTGGTTGTGGATCACAGATGATGTTGTTGTGGAGCAACCGTGCACATATGGGAGTGGTATTGTGAACTTCGTCGAGCCTAACTAATCTAAGTTGAACTGCATTAATCTAACTTGAGGAAATTAGACTCTACTCTACTGTAGCCATTAACATTAGAATTTATTCTTATTTCTAACTTTTTACTCCTGTATGCTGATGATTTCAAGGTATTCCGGATAATTAGATCCCTTGAAGATTGTCAGCAACTCCAATCGATCTTTTTAACCTCTATAACTGGTGTAATGTAAACTCCCTTCGCATCAATGTTTCCAAAATGACTTTTACTTTGAAAATTGTCCCTTTAACTTTTAATTACACCCTATGTGATGTTGTTCTCTCCTCTGCAGACTCATGGAAATATCTTGGTGTAATATTTGACTCAAAGCTTAAATTTGATGTCCACATTTTTAGCATAATTACCAAGGCATCAAAAGTTTCGGGTTTTCTTATGCGTTATTTGCATTAGTTTGCAAATATTGCAACCGCTGTTCGCTTGTTCACATGTCTTGTCCGCCCACTTCTTGAGTACTGCTCAGTAGTGTGGTCTCCTTGTGAACTCACTAGAAGCTGTTCAACGTAAGTTTACCCGTATTGTGTTCTTCAAATTCAACTTACCTTATAAGTTTTATGAGCGTCATCTATCCATACTTCGTCTCCCTTCTCTGTCGTCCCGTAGAACCTTCTTAGATCATCTTTATAAGTTGTACCACCAACAAATTGTTTCCACCCTAAGCGCAGACTTGCACTACAGACTGTATGCACGTCCTAGTCGATCTAATCACATTCTCGATGTTCCGTACGCCCGGACGGATTTATATTTTCACTCAATTATGGCGCGAATCATCAGAATGCAGAACAGCCTCGAGCTTGCTTCTCTATCCACGACCTACTCTGTTTTTAAAATTAAACTAAAGACGTTACTTTTTGTGAATAGTGATTTATGTTCCTTATCACTCAATTTTTTCAAACTTTGATCTGGACTCTAACTTCATTTCTTACATGTTTCAATTAACTTTTTTCTGCTTGATTTTTGTTATATTAATTTGTCTTACTCTAAACTATATTTAACTATATTTGATTGTCCAAGTCTATTTTGTAATTGAATTTCTGCCTGTTAAATAGATTTAAATAAATAAGTAAATATATAAATTTACTAGAACTATGAACAATATATAGTAAAGTTTCCTATCCAAGTTTACCATGTTTCCCGGTGGTAGTGTTTAAGTGATGTTCAAGTCGGTTACCTTCTCAAATTACCTTAAAGAGGGTAATTAAAATTTACTTTATTCAAATTCCTTTTGTTACATTTGAAAATTACTTAGCTAATTAGCTTGAAGAGCCAGGATTTACAATTACCTGCGACGTTGTCCATCAGCATGGCTTTTTCTCTCGAAATGGCGAGACACTTCATTGCATCCAGTTCTCTCGCATCTCTTGCTTCTCGTATTGGTGTTGTATCATCCACTGTGATTTCGTGTCCTTGAGTTATAATAATCTCCGCTGCTGCTGATCTAAAGTTATTCTTCTTTCCTTTTCCTCGTTGCACTTGCTTCACTTAAATTTTCTTGCACACTGGTGTTGAATAATCTTCTTGTTTGTCTCATGTAAACTTCGTGATAGTAGGGGCATTCGATCCGGTAGATGCCTGATTTCTCGTGTGGTTGCCGTTTATCCTTAGTTGACCCGAAGATGTTTTTCAGCTGATTTTTGCTACTTGATTCGATTATTCCCATGGACTCATGATGTTTTAGCCTCCTTTTTTATTGATCTGTGATACCTTCGTAGTAGGTAACTGCCTTCAAGTACACCTTTTCAGAATCCGGGCTGCGGAGTGTTAGCCGTTCTTTCTTTCACCGAGTTTTTCTGATTTTGTCCACGATTCTCTTGATCGTTGAGGGCTTGAATCCATTCAACTTGGCAGTGTCGAGAGTATACTGCATTTCTTTTTCCCTGGCTGCCGTATTGAGTGTTAGATCATACATCCTGTGAATCACGGCTCGAAAAGCTGAAACTTCCTCTTGATGTATGTAGTTCGATGTATTCGGAATCGTCCGTTGTGTATGTTTTGCCTTCCTGTAGATTTGGAAACTGATGTCGCCGCTCGTTCTTGATACCAATGTGTCTAAGAAAGCTAATTTTCCATCCTTTTCTTCCTCTGCCATGCAATTGATATTTTTGTGCGCATTGTTCATTTCCATCAATATTTGTTGCAGGTCTCCTTTCTTGACGTAAGCGAAATATCATCCACATACCTGATCCAGCATCTCAGTAATTGGTTCTTCGTTTTGAGTCCAACCTCCAGTCACGTCATAAACATTTCACTAAAAATCGGTGATATTGGGTTGCGCATAGCTGCTCCTCCTTTAGTTTTGTAGAATTTACAATTATGTTAACAGCTTTTCCGTGAATTCCTTGGTGTTTTTGACGGAGTTGCTCTCAATCGATTGCATATTTTTGAATTCCTCCACTAGCCATCTTGCTAATTTTTGCGTTGGAGCATTCACAGCTGATATTATTTCTCGCATCTCATCTCTTCCTTGTGAATCTTGGGCAAGCATTTGATCCTCGGTAGAGTTGGGTTCATTACTCTCACTTTTGTCAGGTCACCGATTAGTGACTCGCAGCTTTTGATTGTCCTCTCAACTCGTTTGATTGATTCCTCCAGAGGGTTTCAACGAAGTTCGAAAAGGTGCCACTGTTTAGTTTGATGGTAACCACTTCCTCGTATTTTACTTTATCCGTGAAGACAACTCTGTTTCCTTTGTCCGCTTTTATGATATGGACTGTTTTTTTTTTCAATTCGAGGGCGACGGCTGCTTTTGGGTTTGTCGTTGACCTTTGGGCTCCCACTATTGCTTTTACTATCTCCTTCCTCACTGACATTTTGTATGCTTCCGGCAATTTGCTAATGGCTGCTTCCATATCCACGATTATTTCTACCTTCGGGACCTTTGTTGGCCTTATCGCATAGTTGAGAACCATGTTCAGTAGCCGCATTTCTTCTTCTTCTTCTTCTTTTCCTTCTTCCTCTTAGCACTACAGCCCCTCTCGGGCCTTCGCTTCCTGCAAATAACGCCTCCAACTGTCTCAGTCCATTGACCGCGTCCTCCAATTTCAAAATCCGAGCAGCGATGAACTGTCTTCGTCGACCGAGTAAGACCAGCGTTTTCTCAGTTCCCCCATTGGTCTCCGGCCTTCAGTTCTCCCAACGAATACCTTTTTGGGTATCCGTTGTTCGTTCTTACGATTCATGTGGCCAGCACATTGCAGCTTCCGCGGTCTTATAATCGTTGAGACCTCCGAGTCATCAAAAATTTCATACAGCTCACGGTTGTATCGGATTCTCCATTGGTCCCCGTCTAGCTTCACTCCGATTATTCGCCTCAGGACCCGTCGCTCAAAGGCGTTTAATATATTTGTGGATGCTTGATTTAGGGTCCATGTTTCACACCCATAGCATAACACAGGTCTTATCACAGATTTGTATACTTGGAGCTTTGTTTTCCAGTGTATGCAGCTGGTTTTCAAGATCGTCAACACTGAATAAAATATTTTATTTGCGAGCTGTATTCTTCGGCGTATTTCGTCTCTTTCATTGCCCGTTTTCGTTCTTTTGGCGCCTAAATACACAAATCCGCTAACATTTTTGATACTATATTCGCCAAGTATGATGTTTTGTGTACTTGGGGTATTTTTCCCCAACTGCGTCTTGTGCTTTGTTTTATTTTCATTGATTTGTAGCCTTACTAGTTTTACTTCGCCATCGAGTTTCAGGAAGAGTTCTTTGGCAGTTGTTAGTGACCGTGACAAAATGTTTATGTCGTCCGCATAGGCTACCACTTGGCTCGACTTGAATAGTAATGTACCTCACGTATCGACAGGTAGCTTCCGTATGACGTACTCTAGAGCCAAATTGAATGGCAATACAGCCAGCCCATTTCCCTGCTTTAGTCCGATATTTGTGTCGAAGGCATCGATCAGTTGGTTATTGATGCGGACTTCGGAGGTTGTCGACGTCATTGTTATTTTGGCAAGACGGACCAATTTGGCTGGGATGCCAAATCAAAGCATTATTTGGTACAGTACGTTCCGATCAATACTGTCGTATGCTTGATTGAAGTCAACGAAAAGTTGGTCTATGTTGAACTCCCAGCATTTTTCAAGTACCTGCTTGACTGTGAACAGTTGGTCTCTTGTTGATCTACCTGCCCTAAAACTACCTTGATACTCTCCAATAATACTGTTGGTATATGATCCGGTTTTATTTTCTAAGATTTTAGAAAATATTTTGTACGCCGTACAAAGTAATGATATGCCTCTATAATTTTCGCAGTGTAGCTTGTCGCCTTTTTTGTGGATAGGGAATATAATTGATTGGCTCCACTCTTTTGGTATATGTTCTTGTCGCCAAATATACTGGATGACTTTGTGAATAGCTTGATGAATACTACTGCCACCATATTTGATGAGCTCCACTGGAATGTCATCAACGCCCGGCGCTTTATTATTCTTTTGGGCTTTGATGATGGAGCAAACTTCATCCAGAATTGGTGGGGCCAATGGAAGCTCTCCGCAGACATCTATAGGCCCCGATGTTCTGGAGCTGTGAGGAGGATTAAGGAGGTGCTTGAATTATGTTGCCCATCTTTCCTTGGTCTTGATTTCATCAGTGATTATATTGCCGCTGTCATCACGACAGAGCGAATCACGTGTCTGATGGCCGAGATTGCCAAAAAAAAAAAAAATGTAGCAAACACTTAAATAAAAACACTTTGGTTACAATACACAAATATTACTTTTATTAAAAAACACATTAAAACTTCGAACAATAATTTTACAATTCAGATATTCAGTCGACCAGAGTTTTGACTTACGCGTCGCGGTACTGGGGGCGAAGCCAAGTATCCCAATGATTTGTATGCAGGTAATCTGCTGATGCAGCGTGAGAATGAACTTTGTAGTTTTTAGGTAAATCTGTTGATTCAAGTGCATGTGGCGAGCAATTTCCGTTTTCGCGTGAGAAATTTGGGGAAATTGTCTGCACGTTCCCGCTTAGGTTTGCGGTTTTTTCTTTTGAGAGATAACTGAACGGATACGTAACTTCTCCCCCCTTACAATGAGGATTCTCCTGAATTCTTCTTGCAACATTTACTTTAACATTATTTTGTCCTTTTTTGCAAAAAATTTGTATGAAAATGATCATTAAGAGTATCAAACTTAGATTACACGTATAGGAAACTTTTTTGTGAAATTCCAGTTCTTTAATTTTTTCAATATTTTTGATATTTTTCAGAGCAACTTCTTCTAAAGTAAGTTTTTCAGTAAAATTTTTAAATACTTCATTTGAAGGGTAGAAAACTCGTTCTAAAAATGTTTCCTTTACATTAGAAAAATAGTGGTCCAAAATTTTTATCTCACAGTTGTTAAAATGTATCAAAACATTATTTTTTAGCGTTAATTTTCTTTCATCACAATTTTGAGTAATATTAATTCTATCTGCATTTTTTATAAGTAATGTCTCATCGTCAACTTCAATAATTTCTGTATTTAAATTTGTAACTAATTTACAATTTTGACTATAAACACAATTTTTACTTGTAAGTGCTTCGTTCAAAGATTTCGATTTATCAAAGGTATATACGATATCATTGTACTTAAAAATAGTTTCTGAGGGAGAATCGATTTCTTTATGCTCTGAATTGGGCATTGGTATAATTTGTCTTAAATTTATCTGAATGAATTGACTTGGAATTTTTATGGCAAGTTATGTATTGCATTTTTGTTAAGTCAATTTTAAATCGTTGGATTTCTTCGTCTGTTAAAATGTTAGGATTCAAAAGGCCATGTCTTGCGGAAGCTACGTTGTCCAAGATATGTTCCAGTTTTCTTTATAGGATTTGAATTTTAAAAAGTTGGTCGTAGTACATGTTGTCGTTAATTGTCTGTTTTGATATCGTATTAAGTCTCGAAATTATTGTTTTGCGGTCTGCTTCGATAAAGTGTTTCAGTTGAAAAATTATCTGGTTAAATGCACTGTTGATTGCAATTTGTTGGTTAAGTGTTGTTATTGCGTTATGTGAATTTGTTTCCATCGTCTTGAAATGGTCTTCTATTGTCTGTCTGTCTTGTTCGTCCATTGTCCCGAATAACCATTTTTGCGTTGTTCCTACCAAATTAATTAGACCTCTTTTTCTTCTGTTTGTTTTAGGAATGATAGTGTTCATTTTATTTTTCAAATGAGTTAATTCTGTTAAAAGCAATACTCTATGTTTGTAGAGAAATCGTTTAGGATTTGTAAAATTTCCGTTGTATTTATTATATGGATAACTATGTTGTATTTGCTAACTATTTCCGTTTTGTCAAGTTGAAGTTCGATGAATCCCGTCTGTTCAGATATTTCTTGTAGGCTTAGTCGTCCTGTCACTGGTGTAGTCAATATTAGTAGAAGCGTCAATGTAACCATTAAAACCTGAAAAGTTAAGAGAATATTTTCCCTTGTAGGATTTCTAGGATCATTTTCTTTCGGAAGTAGGGTATATTTTCTTGTGAAAACGTTACTTCAGAGTTACTTGTTATGTGTTCAGCAATCATACAGCTGAACACTCCGCAATCATTGTTATTTGTTTGCTGCGGTGTATCGGCTAAACTTTCTTTTGCAAACTCAGAAACCTCAATTGTTACTTTTCTTTTATCCATGGACTCTTTCTCTAAGTAGTCTTTTAAGTTTTGATGATTTGCGGGTTTGGGTAACCCATGGAATCGTAATATTTGATACTTTTATCCCTAAAATCGATAATACTCATGCACCAATGTACATTATTTATATTGATTGGAATTAGTAAAATATCGTATGAAAAGATATCAAGTCCTCTGGTCCATCTACGGACAGAACCATAACCTCCTTGCAAAAGGCGAGGTAAAAAGAAAGTATTCATTGTGTAGACACTGGGCAGATTTCTTGCTGTTTCCTGTTGTGTCCGTTCCACTATTAAATTCATGTAAAAGTTAATAATGTTATCATTCAACCAGTTTCCTTCCCGTAGTGTATTTATATCATGTCTTGTTATGTTAAGTTTAAATTTTGAAACTAGAATGTCATTTTGGTGTCCGTTATTTAAAGCTTTTTCTAAAGTCAATTCCTGTTCTTGTGTAATTATATTCTCGGTATGACAATCAATGTTTGTAAATTTTCTTGGCTTCTTAATGTTAGATGGGTGTACGTTTTCTAGTTTTGCTTTCCTGAATCTGGGTAAGTTTTTTTGTCTTTCGGCTCTATAGTTTTTAATGAACCCTGTGGACCTATTTTCAATATAGTCTTCTCTTTTTTCGTTCGATTTTTCTAGCCATTTTTCTTTGGTTTCTTTTAAGTTTTTCTTGATTTTTTCAAGATCGACTTTGTGGTGTTGGACTTCAATAGGGGTAGCTTTAATTGTTGAGTGAAGCCTTTCATTATAATTTCTAACTGCTTTCTGGATCAAGGTTCTTGGGGACTGTCCTTTCTTTTGTTGGTGTAATATACGAAATTTTTCAACAAGTGTAGAGTGGAAACGTTCAATGCCTGCTAGGCCCGTATGACTGTGGGCTTTTGTAAGATGTAACTCTACATTTTCTTTATTGAGAAAATCCTTTATAGTCCCACCATTAAATTCATTGCCTGCCATTATCTTATTAGGTTTCCCCATTTTAGCAAATTGCTCTTCTAGTACATCAATTATAGTTAAGTGATTTTTATCCGGCAAGTAATAGACGGTTCCAAACTTTGAAAATTTGTCAATAATCGTTAAAAAATTTTGATTAAGTATTATGTAAATGTCAATATAAAGTATCTGATTAATATCTGTTGGTGTCTCAGTCTCTTGAAATTTCGGCTTGATGGGTTTTCGATCGTATTTAGTCCCCTGACATATTTCGCACTGATTTATGACTATATTTATGAGTTCCATTAGTTTAGGATAATAAATTCTGTTTTTGATAGCATTGAAAGTTTCTAGAATTCCTGAATGAAGACTTTCTTTGACGTGATATAATGAAATTTGTCTTACTGCTTCCACTTCCACTTTGTTTTAGTCACTAATTTTTCTGCTTCGCTCAGATTTTCTTCCGACTGATTAAGTCTACTGAGAAAATCTGCGACATGATTATCTTTACCCTTAAGGTATTCTATCTCAAACTGATATTCACCTAACTTAAGCAGCCATCGCTGATGTCGGGGAGAGATATCCTTTCCTCTATATTTGGAATGCAAATATTTTATTGGTAAGTGGTCCGTCAATATTGTAAATTTATTACCGTACAAGTAGGGTCTAAAATAGTTGACCGCCCACATGATTGCAAGAAATTCTTTGTCAGTTGTGCAATAGTTTCGCTCATGGCAATTTAACGTTCTAGATGCGAAACATACGGGGTGTCCGTCCTGAGAAAGGACAGCACCCAAAGCATAATTGGAAGCATCCGTAGTTAGTTGAAATTTTTTTGTAAAGTTTCGGAATTTTAGAATAGGTGGAGAGCTTATGAGAGTCTTAAGTTTTTCAAAGGCCGCTATATAGTTCAGATCTTTAATATTAATTTTGCTGTCTTTTCGGAGAAACTTTGTCATTGGCTGTGCTACTTTAGCGTAGTCGCAAATAAATTTACGGTAGTATCCCGTCAGACCTAAGAAACTTTTAATTTGTTTTTCCGTCTTGGGAAGTCTTATGTTCTGTATAACTGTTATTTTTTCAGGGTTCGGTTTTAATCCCTCTTTTGTTATATCGTGACCTAGAAAATTTGTTTCCTTTTGCATGAAGGAACATTTGTCAATTTGTACTTTTAATTTATGAGATCTCAAAACGTTAAAAATATCAGTCAAATTTTTAATATGTTCTTTTAGAGATGCGCTAAAAATCAAAACATCATCTAAGTAAACCACACAAGTCTTGTTTATGAAATCACGAAGAATGTCATTCATAAGCCTCTGGAATGTTGCAGGAGCGTTTTTAAGACCAAATGGCATTCTTATAAATTCATACAATCCGTGTGGAGTTACGAATGCAGTTTTATGCATATCTTCTTTTTTTATAAGAATCTGGTGATATCCTTTAGCCAGATCTATTGTAGAGAAATATTGTGCTCTACCCAACTTGTCGAGGATAGAGTCAATATTGGGTAACGGAAACTTATCGTCTATCGTTACCTCATTAAGCCTCCCATAATCAATTACAATCCTGTACTTTTTTTTGCCTGAGTTATCAGATTTTTTTGGTACTACGATCAAAGGGCTTGAACATTTCGAGTTGCTTTTCCGAATTATCCCTTGGGATTCCATTTCAAATATTTGGCGTCTTACCTCTTCTTCATGTTTTGGTGGGTACCGATATAGTTTCGAATTTATTTGTTGATCTGTTGTAGTTTTAATCTCATGCTCTATTGAGGTTGTACTTGTCAGTCTATCTCCTTTTTTGAAAAAAACTTCTTCATATTGTCGAATTGGTTGTCCGTTAAGAGTAATTATCTTATTTTCTATGTCTATTATTGTTCCAAGAGCGTCGAGTAAATCCATCCCTATAATAAAACTATACTTTCTACTTTTCAGGCTTCGAACCTTCCATCGAATATGACCCCCTAACTGCGGTTTAATTTCAATGGGAGCCGGGGTATGCACTTTGAAATTAATGACATCTTTTCCCGTAATTGTTGTAAAGTAAAGAGGTTCAATTGGAACTTTACGGAATTGATGGAGATTTTCATCAATAATGCTAAAAGAAGAGCCAGTATCGATAAGCGCTAGAAATTTTGTTTGGTAGATCGTAATTTCAATCAAAGGCAATTCGTCCGCGGCTAGTTGTAAAAAAACTTAGATCTTTCGGATGAATTACATTCTGTGCCCAAATAATCATTTGATCTCATTCGACTCTCAGTATACGAGTACGTATTTGGGTTTGAACTAAAATTACTTTCATCTCATGCAACGAAATTTCCATCTGGTTGGGGACAAACATTATTTTCATCAGATCTCATTCCCTGTAAGTTATCCACTTCCATGGGCTCACCCGGTTGATGTCTCCTGGTGCCTGAATATCTTCGAGAATGTCCTTGAGAATTATTTGGTCTATATTGACCAGAAGTGTTTTGATTAGGATCAGAGCTAAAATTTTGTCGAATTTGTTGGCTTTGGCTTCTATAAACATGATTTTCTGGTCTAAGTTCATTGTCTGTTTGGTTTTTTGTATGTTGTTTGTCGTTTTGTCTGTAATTATCTAAAAGGACACCCTGTGTCATCTCTTTAACACTATTGACAAGAAGTGAATCGATATTGCTTAAATCAATATATGGGTTATCTTTATAATAGATAATTATTTCATCTGACTTAAATTTAATTGATTGTATTTCTGTGGCAAGTTCACTCACCGAATTCGCTCGTATAGTCGTTATTTTCCTATAAATGTCTGCTGGTTCCATTTCCGGCTTGTACCTGAGCTTTAGGTTTGTTTTGATGAGCTCCCAATTGTCCGGCTCCGGTATGTTGATAATAGCGCTCTTTGCCTCTCCTTGGATTTTTTCATAATAAATCGTTCTGGTTGCCAGCTTCTTGTATTCCGGGTCGACCACATGGTTTAAATAATATTCCGTACTTGCGATGAAGGCGTTTATAGAAATGTCTCCCGTTCCCGAGAAGGTATTCATGTACCGCACTTCTCTGAGTATTTTTTCGGAATTTTCTTTCGCCGTATTTTGGATGGTCATCCTATGCAAGGCAACTCGAAGTTGTTCAATTTGTGCGTCACGTTCCTGAAACGCCTGGTGAAGTGCTTGCATTTGTTCTTCCATTTCTATATTTTTGATGTCACACCGTCCAGAATTAAAAACTTTGCATCTTTTGGATTTTCTATTGTCCGTAGACATGCAAAACTTCACTTCACTTCACTTTTTTTTTGTGTTGGATTTTACAATGATTTAAAATTGCACATATTACTTTTTATTTATCACTTATTATAAGGTACCTTGTTCGGAGCACCTTTGACGAGTAGATTAGGTCAATGAGATTTTATTATCACTGATTCTTCTCGAATCTTAGTAGCACTAGTTCTTATCGAACTTTAATTCACTTTATTTTTATTTAGTTTTTTAAAGCACTAATTCTTTTCGAATTTGATGTCACTTTTTTTTTATTATTCCCGTAATTGAGGTTCTTAAGCAAACACTTTCAATTTTTTTGGTTGGCCGACTGTGCCAATTACGTGTCTGATGGCCGAGATTGCCAAAAAAAAAAAATAAATGTAGCAAACACTTAAATAAAAACACTTTGGTTACAATACACAAATATTACTTTTATTAAAAAACACATTAAAACTTCGAACAATAATTTTACAATTCAGATATTCAGTCGACCAGAGTTTCGACTTACGCGTCGCGGTACTGGGGGCGAAGCCAAGTATCCCAATGATTTTTATGCAGGTAAGCTGCTGATGCAGCGTGAGAATGAACTTTGTAGTTTTAAGGTAAATCTGCTGATTCAAGTGCATGTGGCGAGCAATTTCCGTTTTCGCGTGAGAAATTTGAGGAAATTGTCTGCACGTTCCCGCTTAGGTTTTCGGTTTTTTCTTTTGAGGGAAAACTGAACGGATACGTAACTAGCGTGGATTTGGGCTGATAACAATGTTTCAGGCTTTTCGCTACTTCGTATGCTTGTCTTGTATTATTGCTCGCTAAACTTACATCTATACTTCTCAATTGTTCGTCATAGTATTTTCTTTTCTTAATCCTCATTATCTTATTCGCTACTCTTCTGAGATTTTCCTAGTGTTCTCTCTTCGTCCTGGTTTTCCTACCTACGTATTCTTTATTCGCCTGATTCTTTTTATCTAACGCATTCTGGCACTCATCATCGAACCAATCATTCCTCTTGCGCCGGGCTTGATGTCCGATCGTCTGTTCTGCCACGGTTCTGAAAGCCGCTTTCACTTCCACCCAGAGCTCGTTGCTCGTCTTTAACGATGCGTCTGATAAGATGGAAGGCAGCTGGTTGTCGAGGGTCTCCGTGAAATTTTCGGCCACAGATGCCGTTTGGAGCATTTTGATGTTAAAATTTACTTCATTCAAATTCCTTTTGTTACATTTGAAAATTACTTAGCTAATTAGCTTGAAGAGTCAGGATTAACAGTTACCTGCGTCGTTGTTCGTTAGCACGGCTTTTTCTCTCGAAATGGCGAGACTTTCATTGCATCCAATTTTCTCGTATCTCTTACTTCTCTTATTGGCATTGCGTCATTCACTGTGATTTCGTGTCCGTGAGTTAAAATATTCTTCGCTGCTGCTGATCCAAAGTTATTCTTCTTTCATTTTGTCCTCGCTGCACTTGCTTCGCTTAAATGTTCTCGCACACTGGTGTTGATTAATCTTCTTGTTTGTCCAATGTAAACTTCGTGATAGTCGGGGCATTCGATCCGGTAGATGCCTGATTTCTCGTGTGGGTGCCGTTTATCCTTAGTTGACCCGAAGATGTTTTTCAGCTGATTTTTGTTACTTGATTCGATTATTCGTATGGGCTCATGATGTTTTAGCCTCCTTCTTAATTGATCTGTGACACCTTTGTACCTTCGTTAGAAAACATCCTTCAATGTAATTAAGGACTTAGTATATAAGTAGGATCTTTAGGTTAAGTGAAACAATCGTTGAAGATGTTCAAACGATAACGGTCGAAAAGCGATTACGAAAATAAAATCAAACACGCAAAATTAAAAGGAACGTTTTATTCTTTTTTATTTTTCAATAAAATAATTTTTTTTCGAAAAACAACTTTAGTTTTTTCGAGTTATACATTTTGGCTGGCAAACCAAAATAAAGTGCTTGGTAATCCTTCATCAATTTAAGTAATCAGAAGGTTATACGCAATTTCACATAAAATACAATGGTTCGCTGGTGGCACCTCATTTGAAGTGGGACAATGTACCACCTTATATAATATTTTAAAATGTATACCTCATACAAACTCCTTACAAATGCTGTCCTATATAATCCTAATTTACTATAATTGATGTGAAGGTTCATTATCCTGTAACGATTTTCATCCATTCCCATGGCAATTTACGTCAGTACGTTGAATTCTATTAGAACTCGGATCATCAATGCAAGCCTACGGCGAAATTCAATCGTTTTGACAAATGTAACAATCAAAACCATATTTAAGAGAAGAAATATTGATCCTTACTAAATGTTGACTACATAACATCAGCACATTTTAAATGGTATGCTAAGCTATCTCATATGTATTTAATGCAATAACTAAAACACATCATTACATTTGTTCACCTAATTGGATTGAATATTTTCACTTCGCTGGAATAATTCACGATCTTAAAATGGTATATTGTGATACTAACTAGCATTCCATCTATGGTCAATTGCATTCACAGTATGAATCCGTCATGTGCCAATCAAGTTCAATTATTCTAGAATCGTTTGTTACTGCACAAAGTGCGTGCAAAATACGTACATGGTGCTTGACGTGGCGATGAATGGAATTGGAAAATTATGTTGTGATGCTAGCGACCTAGAAATGGCTGTTTCATGCTGTTTTGTTTACCCAAATTGAAACGCGCTCTAATAGCGAAACTGGGATGATATGGCAAATAATCCGTTGTTGGAAACTGAGTGCGAGCTCGAGCTTAATTGCAGTATCCAAATGCAATTGCTGCATGAAGGGCTGCAAATGCGAGAATAATAAAGTATGGAATGAATTTGGTAAATACGCTATAAGTCAACTTAATACGATACCAATGACATAATTTTTGGCCCGAGAACAATCTATTTACTGCATTCGCTTGCATTTATGGTAATTTTGTGCAGTTCGAAATTCAGATTTAAGGTATCCAGTGAAGCTGCAGTTCGGCTTCGGATAACAATAGCCCAAATTTGAAATTCACTCAAATCACAATTTGCTACGCTTTAGTCAACCAGTCTGAGCGCTATAAATCCGTGGTTGCCATTACATTCTCATATGTTTGGATACGCTCCATAAATTTAAATCGCATTATGCAAATTGCTACTCCCATAAGTGCATAATGTATTCATGCCTGTTGAACGCAATCCTGAAATCCACGAACATGGATAATTGCGACTTTAATTGCATTTATTTGGAACATTAAATGAATATATTCAAGCTGATTGAGGTGATGAAGAGTAAACTAAAGTAAATATATTATAAATGGGCAATTATGGAAAATAGTTTTTTTGAAAAATAGTTGGTCGTACTACTTTGTTGCTGCCATTCCGAATCGCACATGCCAAATAATTTTTATTAAAGGTTTCATTGGACGAAGTTTTGATCAATACGTACCTAAAAATATTTGACATAATGGCTATGATAAAGTCAGTTCTATCCTCTTTTTGAGGCTATTTAAAAAAATGTTTACAATACCCTACTAAAATTTCGTCCTGCCTGACCGTGCGTCACAGTAACTTTTGTCGCAGGTGTGCGGCCGCCAGGGGTGCAAGCTTTGGGGCGTATTTCCACAACACGAAACTGCGCAGAAGGGCAGCTGAAATAAACATGCAGATTATAAACGCGCCCTTAACTTACACAAACCATTTTTGTCGAATCCTAAAAAACTGGTTTTACATACAAACTAATATGTATTTCATATAAGAAGGCACGGGTAGCCCAGCTGACTACCCTATGTGCGCAATTTATTGTTTTTCATTCTATGTGCATAAAATTATCGATTTTTTAAGGAAAACAAAGAAATATATTGCATTGTTTAACACTCCAATACACGCGCGTCATCTCACAGATGACCAGTTCTGTTTTTTCGTCATAAGTTTGATGGAGGGAGGGAAGCCTGGTCCCCCGCCCTAGTATTCCTCAAGCTCGCCTAGCTCGACAGTTCAGTTGCCGGTGTGCGTGCATCCAGTGCAGTTTGCGCGTGTTCTGGCCGAGAGAATCTCACAGATGACACGCGTGTAAAAATGTAAATTTTTCATAATGCCCGATTTCGGATTTCTACCTTTCATATTTTTTTGTTACAATTTTTTGATACCTTGTGATAACAATATTTTTTGGAAATGTGTTTTTTCTACCTGATAGCCGCATGGTCATCTCGCAGATGACACGTGTGTATTCATGCTATTCACAATGAGAACATTTTTTTTTCATCAACCATTTTCGTTCAGATCAATGTTCTGGACTATTTTATTTTGTTTTTGGTATGTTTGTTGACTGAAACTGTGTTTTCTTCTTCATAGATTCAATATGGCGACGAAAAAACTCTTTGATCTGAATAACCCTGATGACATCTTCCAAATTCATCAACTTCTTGATGGCTGCGACCTGAGTGATGATGAACACTTTCAAGAAGATGACCCTGGATCTCCAGCTTCAGGGCCCTCAAACCTTGTTGTTGAAGTTCCTGAAGAGGAATTTGACACTGATGCAGAAGAAGAGATTGAAGAACGGGAAGAGAACTCAGATACAAGTCAAAATGATTCGGAAGCATCGACTGACTGTGATGACACTGAGCCTGTTTTTGTTTGTCACCATAAGAAGGTAAACAAGTTGAGTAAGCAGGAGAGTGCTCCTACCAGAAGGTCTTTGTAAACAACCTAGGGTTAGAAGCAAGTTTTCTAATGGCGTGAATCGATAACTTGAATTATTCATCCAATACTTAGATATGAAATCGTTCAAATTTATACAAAAGATGCACAGTTTCTTTCATAAGCACAGTGCAGCCGCCATTTTAATCTAGCTTAAATGATTTTTCTGAATGCTCGGCCGATTGAACATGTTCAAGTTAAACACTATTCCTTAAATTTTCATGAAAATTGAAAGAAAATAAAAGTACCTAAGTCAATTTTAAATATATATAGGGTTTACCAACAAGAGGTGTTATTTTGAATAGATCTTGTGATTTAACACCTTGCGACTTCTTCCTTTGGAGCCACGTGATAGAGAAGGTCTATGCCAATAGCCCAGCGTTGATTCAAGATCTCAAAGATGAAATTTGTGAGGCTATCGAGGACATAGGGCAGCCACTTTGCGATTTGGTTATGGAAAATTTCATGAAGAGGATATGGTCCTGTAAGCGTGTCGTAGTGGTTATTTGCCCAACGTTAGTTATTGCTATTAACGGCATATCTTCTTCTTTATAATGAAGTAAACATACGATCATTTGTATTAAAAAATGGCATTTTTCTTTTAATATCAAAATAACACCTCTTATTGGAAAACCCTATATGAACCATAAACACGTGTTATCGTTGTTGTAATTCCATATAATTGAAATGGCTATAACTCACTTGATTATGATTCGATCTCAATTAAATTTCGTAAACATATATATCTTATGTCAGTCCATATAATTGCAAAATTTCAAGAAGTTTGAAGGTACCGTTTTGATTTTATGGGCAAAAATGTAAAATCTACAAATCATACTATTATTAACAAAGTTGAGCGAATTACGATTTCTAAGGTACTTGTTGCCCTTGTACTCATAAAGGTCCACATTCGTGATAATTTTCAGGTTTTTCGGCTGAAAGGTGTCCAATCGCGAGGGGGGGGGGGGACAAAAATTTTGGGTACATTTTGCCTTCCCTCGGACCCCCTAATTCATCAAATGATTTTTTTATTTCAGATTCTAAAAGTTCTAATCAAGACCTTTCATTTGATACCCCACTCGACTACCTTTGATTAAAAAAAATTTTTAAAGGCCGATTCGTTATTAGGGGGGACCCCCCTTAAACATTTTTTAAATTTTTGTCAAGGCCTTAACTTTTGAGAGACCATCACTTCTGACTTTTTCACAAAGTTTGAGCATTCTAGCTTCTATAGTTTCTGAGAAAATCAGCTGTGACGCACGGACAGACGGACAGACAGGTCGCGAAACTAGTAGGTCTTTGTAAAAATTTTTTTACAAAGACCTAAAAAGGGAATTGATTCAATGACATGGCAAAAAACTCCCTTTCCCAATAAAAAGAGAGGGACCCACAACTTACTGAAAAGACTCCCTGGCCCGATCGGCCAAGGAAAGGACACAGAAATATTTTTCAAATCATGGGCTTGCTTATTTGACGACAGTATGCTGGAAATTATTGTATCTTTCACAAACCAATATATCGAGGTCATCCAACACAATTATTCACGACCTAGAGACGCAAAGAAGACAAACAAAACAGAGATCAAATCGTTTATTGGCCTACTCTACAAAGCTGGGATACATAAATCCGGGAAGCTGAAACTGGCAGACTTATGGGCTAATAATGGCTTTGGAATTGAGATATTCCGCCTAACCATGGGTATCAATCGATTCCGTTTCCTACTTATGGAAGTAAGATTCTATGACAGGCAAACCAGAGCAGAGCGAAAAGCACAAGATCGAGTCGCCCCAATCAGAGACATCTTTGAAAAATTTGTCAAGAACTGTCAGGTGAGTTATCACGTGGGAGAAGATGTCACCATTGACGAGAAACTGGAGGGCTTTAGGGGTAGATGCAACTTCGTTCAATACATTCCCGCTAAGCCTGCAAAATATGGCATCAAAATTTTTGCAGCCGTAGATCCTGGCGTTTTTTACACGTGTAACATGGAGATCTACGCAGGCAAGCAGCCTGAGGGCCCTTTCCAAGTCAGTAATAAACCTGTGGATGTCGTTCAACGCATGGTTACCCCCCTCCGTTACTCAGGCCGTAATATCACTGCTGACAATTGGTTCAGCGACACTACTCTCCTTCACACTCTGTCAAGAAATTATGGGCTATCGTACGTGGGGACTCTCAAAAAAAAACAAATGGCAAATCCCAAAAGAGATGAAAGATTTGAAAAATAGGGAAGCATACTCAAGTATTTTTGCATTCAGTAAAAATGGAACTATGGTCTCATATATTCCTTAAAATAAGAAAAAGAATGTGCTTTTGATATCTAGCATGCATACGGATGGAGCAATCGACGAAGAAAGTGGAGAGAAAAGAAAACCTAAGGTGATTACGTATTATGATCACCATAAAATTGGTGTGGACATGGTGGATAAATGTCTGGTGCCTACAATGTCCAAAGAGGTACAAAAAGGTGGCCAATGGTTGCATTTTACGCAATTTTAAATGTGGCTGGTATCAACAGCCAAGTCATCAGTCTAGGGAACGGACAAAACGTGCCAACTTGCTGACTTTTCCTTCGTGAATTGGGGAATGAAATCATCAGAGATCAGTTGATTATGTGAGTGCAGCTCAGCAATTTGCCACATACCATGACCTCACATCTTCGAGAACTCCTTCCCAATGATCAAATACCACCACGAGCTTCAAGCAACTCAGCAGCTACTGATGCTGGTGGACGCCAGCGCTGCGGACTTCGTTTGGAAAATAAAACAAAACGATACACCAAATATTCTTGCAAGGAATGTGGCCAATATTTATGTCTGCAACACTATGCCTTTTCTTGTCCTGATGGATGTTACGTGGGTGTGGGTAATGAAAGTGATTCAGAGTGAAATTTAAGTTTGATTTTTTAAAAGCAAAGGGTTCTTGGATTTTTTAGTATTTTTTTTTTTATTGGTAATTTCCGTTTGTTTGAGTAACTTTCCAAGTTGTAGAAATGAGACTCAATTGTCAATGTGTTCATACATTTAACATTGTTATTATGTTCTCTCAAACTATCTTACAAGACTGATAAGAGTTGTGTTCCTAGGTTTACTAGTTGACTTACCTTTTGCAAGCCAGTAATAAGGAATAAAATTGAAACTAAGCTGCCGTCGCAGCTGTGTTACAAAAATTTAACATTTTTGAAGATTTATATACAGATAATTTTTTTTCAATACAAATTTATGAACATTTATGAACTTTTTCATTTATCTTTGCACCATTATTCCTGCGAAATTGCGAAAACCCTTATACTATTCACTTTTGACAAATAAGTGAACAGTCATCTGAGAGATGACACGCGTGTATTTATGTCTCACTGGGGGGCGCGTGTATTGGAGTGTTAATATTCGAAATGATCATTTAGTGTAATGTCACTAGAAAGTCATGTGGACAACTAGGTTGAAATAATAAACATAAATAATGACTTACAGAAAACAGAAAATTTTGAAATAGCGTTTCTTTATCATTTCTGCGAGATTGTTCTAGTCACAATCATAAAACTGCATTTCGTTTGCATCCGGGGTGCATCGGAACCATATCGGAACACATGATGTGCTCTTGAAACTGGTTTGGAAAATCAAAAGTAACTGTTTGGCACCCGGAAACCTGAAAGTCGTCTACATATTCGGCCAGTACCTCAACGGGACATAACATGAATGCCACCATCAGTGTTGCATGCGCTTGTTATCTTTGAATAGAATGACAATCATTCTTATCGAACAACCAAGTCACTCTACGTAACAAACCCGCCTCGGCATCGTTGTTAACAGTGACTCGGTTTTTCCATGAAAAAGTTCGAGCCATCATTCATCAATCAGTGGAGAAGACAATAAATACCTTTTGTTATACAGTGCAATAAAGATAGGCTATATTTCAGTTGAATACTTTATTATTAAGTTATTTGTGAAGTGAACACAAAACGTCATTCTTAAGTATTACAATTCTAGTCAAGGTATTTTAGCTGTTGTGATTGCCTATTTAGAATGCCACCACCGAAAAAGCTTTCTGTATCCCAATTTCGAAAGATCAGATGTGCACGCAAAGTAGAACACAATAAATTAGCCCACACATTAAGCAAGTGGATATCGCCGAATCCTGAACAATGGGGGATGACAATTACATCGCTGTCGGAAAACACAACTTCGACAGAAAATATTGATGAGCCACTTAATAAAGACGAAAAAAAGGATAACACTGATAATGAAACAGCTTCAGATAAAAACGACAGCCACAATATGCGTTGATATATTTTATTGTTGCTGATATTTAGTATTAGTTTAGATAGGTGCTTCAAAAAAGATCTTATTTCATACTGTCGTGCTGTTTCAAATCACATTCACAGTGTTCATAGTTAATCCAAACAAGAAATGTGTGGGGCTCGATTATATCGATCGATTATGCGAGCGAGAAAAGGTGCCTAGTTGTTTTAATGGTCTCATTTATGACAACCACTGGGCGTAGGTTTGACACACTCTTTACTCTGCCTACATATATTTTACTTGTTTTAATCAAATGTAGTTTTTTTTATCAATTTATATTTTGTTTCGTATAAGTGTTATTGAATAGTTTATTCGCCGTTGCTGCGAGGCTTCATTGTCACCAGAATTTTCGAATTGATAAAATATACATATTGAGTGTACCTTCAACTCCCTAGAAGTGACAAATAGCTCGTCTCGCTTTATGAGTAATTTTTTGTTTATTTAATAAAATCTAGCCTATTGATAAGGTTGACTGGCAAACATTAGCGCAGATGTTGCTTTGCAATCAATCTCGTTAAGTAAAATATCTTCACGAGGATACGTAGCTCATTATGACGGTCTTACAATTGCTTTTTTTTAGATGATGTAACAACATTAAATACTTTGGATTCGGAAGATGCTTACTTTGAAAATCCTAAGCGCATAAATTATAATGACCCCAGGCCAAGGCCCAAAATAGATGACAAGGTTAGATGTTGTCTCATTGAACGTGGACCAGAGTAGGGAAAAGGCTACGATTTAAAGTTTTCAATGACTGATGATGGCAGAACTTTTTCAGCCGATTGGTTTCAGTGGACCTTGTTAAATAATGAAAAAATAGAGAGGAAGTGGCTCATTTACAGTGCTAATGCTAATTCTTTTTTTTCATGTTTATCATTCAGTATGAAAGAAACGATTTTTGCAAAAGGTTTTCGTGATTGGAAACATTTGAATCTAAGAATAGAAGAACACGAAAGAACTGCAGAACAGCGTAGTTGTTATGTAACATGGAAAGAAATGGAAATGCGATTAATGACAGGTAAAACTTTAGACAAAAAACTAAATTCTGGTACTGAGAGGAGAGGTCGGACAAATTGGACATCGTAAATCTGGTATATTTTTGAGTATTGTGGAACGCCTGGCCAAACACAATCCGAAAATGAAGGAACACGTGTCCTTTATTACCAAAAGAAGCCTTTCGTACTTCTCACCAATTATACAAAATGAAATAATTTCAGCACTAGGAACAGAAGGCAAAAATCAAATTGTGGCGAAAATTCTGCAAGCAAAATATTACATTATCTCATTTGATTGTACCCTGGATATCAGCCACCAAGTACAAATGTCGGAAATTGTACGCTATGTAGATAGAAATAATGGAAAGTGTACAGTTGAAGAAAGTTTTTCAGCTTCTTTAAAAACTGATGGAAAAACCAGCGGTGGACTTACTGACAAAATCGTAAATAAACTAAGCCAAGATGGTCTGATTTCAACAGACTGCAGGAGACAGTCATATGACAATGACGCTAATATGGCGGGTAAATATCAAGGAGTTCAAGCACGAATCTTGCAACTGAACCAGCATGCCAGATTTTTACCATGTAGTGCTCACTCACTTAATTTACTTGGAGCACATGCGTCGTCTATTACACCAGAATCAAATGCATTTTTCGGGATAGTGTAAAATATTTTCAATTATTTTTCTGGATCAATTGAACGTTGGCAAGCTTTATCAAATTTGAAATGGACTCTGAAGGACCATTCTGATACAAGATTGTCATCAAAATATAATTCAATTCACGCATTGCTTACTCAACTACCGCAGGTAATGAAACCATTAAATACCATTGCGGATGGTACTGATGAAAACACGACATATACAGCTGACGCTGTATCCTCAGCAAAAACCATTTTGAAAATGATTAATTTCGAAATTATCTATTTATTGGTCGTATGAGATCATCTTCTTAGGAGTATAGATAAAGTTAATTGCATTGTTCAGGAGAAACCCGTTTCCATTGAGGTTGCATCAAAAGATTTGCAGGGGATTGTTGGTTTTTTCAATGATTTCAGTAATAATCAGGTAGAGCCGTGTAATATTTCCGCAAAAAAATAGCAAATGAGTTTTTGATAGAACCAGAATTTTCTGAAAAACGTAAACAAAAGGTTAAAATAATGTACGACGAAAAGGCCAAGGATGAAGCGGCTATAATGACTCCTCATCAAAAATTTAAGGTTCAGCTTTACTGTGCACTAGACAATCTTATTCAGCAAATGGAATGGAGACTTCAAAGTTTGGCTATCGTAGCTGATTTTGGGTTCCTAACAGGACCTTCGTTAAATGAAACATCCACTGAAGAACTTAAAAAATCAGCAGCTGACCTCGCATCAAAGTACAATGATGATTTGAATGCCAATGAATTATGTTTAGAGATTGACGCTATAAGCAACAAATAAAATCATTGCTGCCTGTCATAAAAAATGCAGAATAAATTGCACTTCTGAACTGTCATGAAGAATATGGCTTAGTAACTACATATCCCAACATAGGGATCGCACTTCTTCTAGCATTGACGCTTCCGGTCACTTCTGTTAGCTGTGAAAGATCTTTCAGCAAATTAAAACTAATAAAAAACAAGTTGAGTAAGCAGGAGAGTGCTCCTACCAGCAGGTCTTTGTAACCATCCTAGGGTTAGAAACAAGTTTTCTAATGGCATGAATCGATAACTTGAATTATTCATCCAATACTTAGATATGAAATCGTTCAAATTTATACAAAAGATGCACAGTTTCTTTCATAAGCACGGTGCAGCCGCCATTTTAATCTAGTTTAAATGATTTTCGTGAATGCTCGGCCGATTGAACATGTTCAAGTTAAACACTATTCCTTAAATTTTCATGAAAATTGAAAGAAAATAAAAGTGTTTTAAATATATATAGGGTTTTCCAATAAGAGGTGTTATTTTGAATAGATCTTCTGATTTAACACCTTGCGACTTCTTCCTTTGGAGCCACGTGATAGAGAAAGCCTACGCCAATAGCTCAGCGTCGATTCAAGATCTCAAAGATGAGGCTATCGACGACATAGGGCAGCCACATTGCGATTTGGTTATGGAAAATTTCATGAAGAGGATATGGTCCTGTAAGCGTGTCGTAGTAGTTATTTGGCTGATGTTATTTTTTTCTATTAACGGCATATCTTCTTCTTTACAATAAAATAAAGATCCGATCGTTTATATTAAAAAATGGCATTTTTCTTTTAATATTAAAATAACACCTCTTATTGGAAAACCTTATATCAACCTTATATATATGTCGTTGTAATTCCATATAATTGAAATGGCTATAACTCACTTGATTATGATTCGATCTCAATTAAATTTTGTGAACATATATATCTTATGTCAATCTATAAAATTGCAAAATTTCACGAAGTTTAAAGGTACCGTTTTGGTTTTATCGGCAAAGATGTAAAATCTACAAATCATACTATTATTAACAAACTTGAGCGAATTTCGATTTCTAAGGTATTTGTTGCCCTTGTACTCATAAAGACCTACGTTTGTGATAATTTCCTGATTTTTCGGCTGAAAGGTGGCCAATCGCGAGGGGGGCGACACAAATTTTTGGTACATTTTGCCTTTCCCTGGACCCCCTAATTCATAAAATGATTTTTTTATTTCAGATTATAAGAGTTCTAATCAAGACCTTTCATTTGATACCCCACTAGACTACCTTTGATTAAAAAAAATTTTTAAGGGCTAATTCGTCATTAGGGGACACCCCCCTTAAACATCACTTCTGACCTTTTCACAAAGTTAGCATTCTAGCTTCTATAGTTCCTGAGGAAATCAGCTGTGACGCACGGACAGACGGACAGACAGACAGACGGACGGACGGACAGACGGACAGACAGGTCGCGAAACTAGTAGGTCTTTGTAAAAAAATTTTTTACAAAGACCTAATTACTTACGATCACAGATTGGCCAGGAACGTTTAAGCAATCTTACCATTATACCAATTGAGTACGAAATTGCAAATAGTATGGATTTAGATCAAAGAATAGACCGATTGGCCTCGGAAAAAGCCAGAAAAGTTTTAATTTACTATAAATTAAAACATATTAATGAAAAATTTGTGGTTGTGCTATTTTTGATCTGCATTTGTTTATTTCTTTTCTTATAAAATATTAAATAAGACTTCCAAAGTTGTATTGTCGTTTCTCTTCTCCCATTAGAAAATAAGTATTGGAGCGCAGAAAATTCAAGTCTTGCCAGGGGAACTCATGACGCCAGCAACGACAGTGTCAATAGTGGTGCCCTCTCAAAAGCTTCAGTAAAAAACGTTTAAAGTGTATAAGAAGGGTCTCTCCAAATAGGGATTTTTTACCAAAGTTGGCCGATATGAATATCAAATAAAAGATCTTGACGAGAACTTTTCCAAACAGGTCTCAAACTAGAAGCATTTGCATAGAGGGGTGTAGGATGTGGGGAAATGTACGAAAAATCTGTGTCCTCACGCGATTGGACATCTTTGGACAGAAAAATCTGAAAAGATCAGGAAATATAGATCTTTATGAGCACAGAGGCAATAAATACCTCAGAAACCAAAGCTCCATAAAATTTGTTAATAATAGTAGATCTTACGACTTTTACATTTTCCTATATAAAATCGAAAGGTGACCCTTAAATTTTCCAAAAATTTATATCTAATATAAAATGTATATTTTGTGAAAGTTTCATAAAAATCGAGTCATAGACAGCTATGTTATAGACGATTGAAATTTATCAATTAACATACAACTACAATTACACGTGATACTGTTCAAATATGTTACACGTTTGCAAAGGCCCCAAACACTACAGATGTGTAAGGATTTTGATGAAAATTTTAAAAATATTTTGTTACATTGATATGTTATCATGACCACTCAAACATTGAGGTAAGCACACATATATAAAATGGCGGCAAATCAAAATACATAATAACCATATGTTAGTTTTCCAAACTCAATTTATGGAATAAATGTATGTGCCAAGTTTTAAAATTCAGAAAACATTGTTTGAATTTCGCATTTTTTTTTTACAATACCCTTCTGGCAGGAGCACGCTCCTACTACTTTTACTTATTAAATACACTCACCATTTTTCGAACAACTAATTTTAAATGAAATATCTTAGGCTCTTATCGTAACACCCTCGTTGTGTAAAGTCAAATGTTGACTGGTGAATTTAAGTTTTTTATAAGTTTCGATTAAATGAGTAAGTTGAATTAGCAAGAGAGTGCTCCTTCCAGAAGGGTTTTGTACATAAATTAGAGAACCAAACAATGTTCTACAAATAGTAATCCACTCACATAATCTTTCTTTCATTTTGTCTGCATTTTACTGACCTCATTGTGTGAGCAGTCGCAATTGCATTTTATCAACATTGCACATCGTTTTTGAGAATTTAAACATACTCGTATCTGTAGTGCTCAGGCTGCTTAGAAATGCCTATATCCCCAGCACCACATAGTTGTTGTTGCAATTGTAAAATTTTCAATCGATTGTAACTTTGTCGTTTAGAACTTGTATTAATCGAACAGTCCGCCCAGGCAAACTACTTGAAGAGCGACGCAAAAAGGAGTAGATTCTCATCAAAAAAGTCTACAAGATAATACAATGACTTAATGTAACAGCAAAAATATCAGCGAAAGAAATAGCTCTGCTAGAATCTTCTTGTATTTGCCCAATATAAAAAAAACTCTCCAAACGGCTTTCAGAAACTGAAATAGTATAAAGTTGCATAGGGACAACGGATGAATGAGCATCATAGTAAAGTAGTAGGATGTAAATTATTAATGAATTTTAAGATGAAGAAAATTGAAATGAAAAAGGTTGAAAAACTTACTTTGAATACACATAAACGCAACATAAATAAAACGTATTGTTACGAGATTTAAATAGTAGTTAAGCTTGTTCAAAAGGCTGTAGTGAAAAGGCGGGATAAAAATGTCCGTGGAGGACTGCAGCGATGGTCTAAGGGTAGAAATTGCCAAAGCGAAAAACAAACTTTACCTGGCGAAAACAGACGAGACTTGAGAGTATATCGTCTTTGGCAACGATACTTATGGCCCCCAAATAAGGGCAGGGCATCCGGGTGGAAGCGGTGCCCCTTCACACCCCCAGCCAGATCAAGATCCATCGTAGATACGCCCAGATGTTTTTCATTTGAATGAAAAACTCATGCAAACATAGTTCGCATGAATTCTTCCCTCAAATGGAAACCATCAACGTTGCAAATTTATATTATAGTCTTATGTGATGGAATCACATAATACTATACCATAAACGAGCACGTGAGCGGAAGGTCACTCTACCCTGCAAGAGCACCTGTAACGTCAGAATAAGGGGTGAGCTTACCCGAGCTGGTGGGTCCCATACCCGATCAGGTTTCGAAATGAAATGGAGAGACTGAGCTTTTCTTTTCTTTTATCTATTCACCTTCTTTTATACCGTTTTAAATTTTAGCTAACCTTGCGTGAACCTGTGCCATATGAATAGTTATTTCACAAACTAACACTATAACATCCGCTTGTATAAATGTTTTTGCCTTATTTTGGCGGTAACACTAAGATAGTAGCCCAAGCTCTTTAATAAGGGACATTCAATGATTCAATTTTTAAGCGATCTCGATAAATTATATGAAAACTACGTAAAAAACAAATACTTTGAAAAAAAACGTCTTCAAATGTTTTCTTGACTACTTAAATGAATCGATAAATCAGTTCCTTTTATTATTTACAAATATTAAATGTGTTTAACAGCCATGACAAAAATGAATTGAAAATACTGGTCATACATATATGTTAAATATCTAGAATGTAAATTTAATCAAAAAATAGAATTTATTAAAAATGATGCAACTAAATAAATTTCAAACTATGAAAAAGAGTATAACGATGAGATGATCTTAATGTTCAATTGTGTATGTCATTTCTTCTTTTGTGTTGCTCATTAGAAAACTTAATATTAATGCCGTAATAAACAACCACTTCCCCAAGACTTCAAAATTTTAATTTATATAATATAAAAAAGGTACCTAAACGTAAAACGTTAAACTTTTATTCTTTGCATTAATGTTTGGAGGAACTTGCGTATGTTTTCTTGAAAATTTTAATGTCCCTGTATGTGTTAATTTCTCTTTATAAAAATCTTTAGTTAATACAAATAATAGGAAGCTAGTAGAAAAACAAAGTCACACTTATCCCATGTTCCGCGAGCACTCGAGGATGGTGGTGGCTACTGTAATCTAATAAACATTAGCAAATTAATTTATTTATACTACTATATGCTACCGTAGTCTTTTCTAGGGAACAATTTGGACTTTTGTTTTGTGAAAGTTGTCTTTTTTTTCAAAAAGCGCTTACGAAATACTACCAGCCTTTGGAAATGGGAGTAGTTTCGAGCAGTATAATCTTCAATCAGTTGGCACAAGAACGTTTTATTATCAGATTCCGTGTGTAAACCTCTTTTGCCACACATATTTTGAGATTTTCGTTATACTCCTTCCTCCTTGTAAAATAATTTTACAAAACCCTACTGAAATTGCGACCTGTCTGTCTGTCCGTCCGTCCGTATGTCACAGCACTTTTTCTCGCAAACAACTTAATCTCGAAACATCAAATTTTGTATGCAGGTGTAAAGTGGTGCTCACTCCAAAGTTCAACTACAAAAAAATGTATAAGGTATTTACTCCCTATATAGGGGAGTGGCCCCCGAAAAAAAAAATTTCATCAAAGGTAGCCAATAGCTGTACATCAAATGAAAGGTCTTGATGAGAGCTTTTCCTAGTTTGATCTTTTTGCTTCGAAGGACGCGCAGGGAGAGGAAGTAAACGAAAAAATGGTGTTCTCCCCCGCGATTGGATACCTGTGATCCGAAAAATCGGAGAAAAAATTATAGTGGTAGGTGTTTATGAGTACAACAACAACAAATACCTTAGAAATCGAAATTCGCTCAACTTTGTTAACAATAGTATGATATTCGAATTTCAAATTTCCCCCAATAAAATGAGATGAATGAGACGAATTTTCGTGATTTATCCACATTTCCACTAAATGTAAGAACTTTCAAGAAAACTGATCAAAATTATCTTTATTGTTTAAGAAATTGCTGGTTTCTACTTTTGATAATTTCAATTATTTAGCACACAGAATAATTTTTATTGAATATTTGTTCAATTTCAATGTGTCAACATCGAAATACGGTCACTAAATATCGCACAATAAGAATTACAATTTTCTAAAACACTTAAGTGCAAAAGTCACAAAATTCCCTCGAACGTACCGACTAGCGCAAATTGCTTTCGTAAACCGTTCGCGACCCGCTAGTATAAATCTCTTTATCAACGTACGATATGTAATTTTTGCTTCCGCACCGGCATATAGTATATCAACACTTCGACTCCTCTCTGCTTGCACTTCGACACCTTTACCATAACAACAACTGTCATCATCCGTCAACTGTAGTTCTCGTTGTGGAATAATCAAAACTGACGATAGATACAAGCCATATGGCAGCAGCGCTTACTACCACACACATGACCATTAGTAGGCCGACTTTGCTGGCTAACTTACATGGCGTTATATGAAGAATTGTGGAGGTGCCAACAAAAATTCGAGGTTTTGTACGGTTTAGAGACGGATTTCTACAGTAAAATCCAGATTATCCGCGGAGAACACAATAGCGCTCCTAGTGAAGTAAAAATTATTTCAGTTCTTATACCCGGTTAGTTTTTATCGCCTTACAAAGTGAATTTATAGGAGTTTGTTTACATCTCAACGCTGAGCTATCAGTCGAAGGTGCAAAACGTGTGCTTCATTTGCTCGTCTTGGAAAGCTTAGGAGCACAATCGGCTATACAAGGTGAATTTATAGCATGCACGGAATGCGTTCGGCACGTTTTTTATTCGGAAAATAGTATATATGACGAAATATAAGCATTTGCTAATGCCGCAGTTGGGTGACAGCTACCGGAAGCTTGTCCATAGTAGGCCGACTAATACATATGCAAATTGCTACCATATGGCTTGTATCTATCGTCAGTTTTGGGAATAATGCATTTCGTTGTTAAAACGCGTTACAAAGGGGTTGCCATGTCCAAATTTTAATTGTAAATTTAAATATATTTTTTTAAAATTTACAATTAAATTTGGAGCAGCATTATGTTGGTTTTTCGAGCTGTTTGCCCAGGTTATTACAAGACATTCAATGGAAATAAAATGGAAATAGAATGTTGCCTCCCAACCACTTTGTACATATAAATATAATGCTATTCGCAACAAGTATAGTTGATTTCATCAAAAACTGCATACAAATTTTCTAGTTATATTCAACAAGCAACAACTTTGCCATGTAATTAAAACAAATTGCGAATATTCGGACCATAAATTTTAAAGGGGAGAACTGAAATCAAAAATAGCACATAATTATTACTGTCAGGTCTAACCATAATTTGTTTTAACGAATGTACTTTTCCATCTATTTAGCAATTTATATTTCTTTAGTATATTTCATAATTGACGCTGTTTTATGCTTAAATGAAACAGTGGCGGATCCACGGGGGGGGGGAAATTAGGGAAATTCCCCCCCCCCCCCCTTGGAACCGCAGAACCTGAAAATTTCACTTGTTTGCTAGAAAAATATTCTCTGCAATAAAAAAAATGAAAATACAACAGTGACACTCTTCCACTGATCTCTATTTATCACTGGATAGGCTACGGCTAGCTTCTGCCTATAACAGCGATGGGACACTTTGAGCGCCATGTTGCGTGAGGAATTTTTGCATTCTGAAATGTGAATGGTGTCATTGAAATCAATTCAATAAAGTACGGATTTAGAGGCGCTTTCTCAATTAGTATCATATAATGCTATAATTAAATATGAAATGATATATATAATTGAAAATTATGATTAATTTTTAGAAAAGTAAAAGCAATTTGTCAGCTCCTCATACAAAACAGTTCGTTTGGAGCCCTGTCATTTTAACCATGTACCCCATCCGCACTTTCATACATATCATTGGTTTCGGCCAGCTGATAGTCGTCAGCCAATCAAAACGCATACATTATGTCGCAGATCCTCTTACAAAATGCATCTAGTGGTGCCGTGTAGTTTGAACGCGTCACCTATCCAGTGTGTAGTATAGATCAGTGCACTCTTCTCACCAAATACGCTATGGAAATCACAACAAGATACTATCATAAATTGCATTATATGACCTGCCTAAATTTATTTAACCCTTTTCTGGGCGACTCACAGCGGAAGTACTAAATTCTGAATCGAGAAAGAGTCAAAGTCTTGAGTACAATTGTTACTATTTAAATCCGTTTATCTCGCCAAAAAATGGTAAGTATCGATGTTGTTTCGATTTTACTGTTCATTTTTGTGCGTGGTGAAATTTTACTGACATTATACAAACGAGTGTTTACATAAAAATTGAGGTTAGGTTTGCTCATTCAACAATAGCAGTAGCCAATTTTGCATATAGAACCCGTGTTTTAACTTGGTGTTCCGTAACAAACTTCAGGAATCTCAATATACGAGTAGAATGAGAATTTTGAAAAAAAAGTCATTCGACATTATTTTCGACGTCATTTTCTTTATTTTTAAAATCTATACGTTTCATAATTCATATTCTCATATTATACCTAGATACACTCATTATTTCAAACCGACGGAATGATTAGTATTGAAACTTGAATTTATATTTATAATTCCTATTGTACAGTCATCTCGACAAAAGTCCATCTCGGACTACTTTTACTCTGCAACTGCGAAAAAAAGAAAACTAAATGAAGATGAAGATGAAGATGTTGCGACAGTACATCGAGAAGAAAACGAGGTTCCTCGTGCAGTGACGCACAGTTCACCTAAACATGATGAAGGCATTGACAATTCGGGCAGCGAAACACCGTCTTCGTCTAGAAACTCCGACATTGTGCAAGTTTCTACCATTGCTGTAAACATTTCCAATGATGTTGGTAATTTCGTGGGACAAAAAATTGACGATCACGTGAAACAAATTTTACTTGAAAATCCCTGGACTCCTCCAAAAAATTATACTTTCCCATTTTCGTCGAGAGTTGTTTCTGACAAAGAAATAAAACACTACGTCTCTTCCAAACACTTGGATTCTCATGCAGAGTGGCTCGTACTATCTGACGTGAAGAAAGGTCTATTCTGCAAATATTGTCCATGGTTTACGCCTCGAAATCAAGGAGGTTATCAGGGGAATACTCCGCTTGGGGTACTTGTCACGCAGCCGTTGACTGATTTCAAAAATTTGGTTGGGATCAAGGGTGTGTTAGAAATTCATTCTCAAAATATGTACCATAAGAATGCAATGGCAACTGGGAAGGACTTCGTGAGAAACTATCACAATCCACAACGAAGCGTCCGTAATCTTCTCGACGAAAACCATCTTTCGGAAACGCAAGAGAACACAAAACGACTCATCCCCATTACGAAAACGGTCATTTTTTGCGGAAAGCAGAACATTCCACTTCGTGGGCATAGAGATGACGGAGATACTCAAAAAAATAAAACGCCCATGCAAAACGAAGGGAACTTCAGGGCTTTGCTGAGATTCAGAATCGATTCAGGTGACACAACTCTGGAGCATCACCTTGGGACCACATCTTCAAGAGCGACCTATACCAGTAGAACGATTCAGAACCAACTAATTGAATGCTGCAGGGCAGAGATACTGGACAAAATTTTGCAACGAGTGGCTCGTGCTGAGTTTTACACGATTGTTTTCGATGATCCAGATCTGTCGGGAAAAGCTCAGGTAATACTTTAATCCTGCCAATTATTAATAATAATAATTGATGCCTATTGTCTGAACTATCGGATGGAGGTTGTTCCCAAGAAAATGAACAGAAATTTACAGAATAATGATGTTTCTCGTTACAGATTAGCGTTGTACTCAGATACGTCGATTTTTCTCCTGGCGAAGCATGCATACGAGAAGACTTTGTATCTTTTTTGGACGCATTCGGTCAACTTTCGAAGAATACTCTCGCGGAGGGCACAGAATCAGAAGAAAGCGAGGATGAAGATGGATTAATGGCTTACAGGACTGCTGGAAAAAATGACCGAACCGACGAAGAATTGTCTCTAACTGGATCTGCCATCGGGGGGCTTGTTCTTGGAGACATGAAGAAAATGAATCTCCGAATGGACAAATGCGCTTCGATAGGGACTGATGGATGTGCGGTCATGCTGTCAGATATCGGAGCAGTCAACGAAATTCGGAAAGAAGCAAAAAATGCTGTCATGACTCCGTGTTTCTCGCACAAACTCAACAACACTATTTCAAAGTCAGTGAAAGTACGATTAATCGAAAACGTTGCCAGTGCCATACGAGAAGTCGACAAATCCTTCAAGAACTCATTTCCAAAACGTGTGACTGTATTAGCAAAGATACTTGGTGAAAAAATTGTCCAGTTGTGTGAAACAAGATGGGTAGAGAGACACGATGCTGTCCTTCAATTTGTTGCGAAGTTACCGTTGATCATCGAAGCTCTGTCAAAAATCAGTGAGTGGAAGAACAGAGAAACAGCAGGCAAAGCAACAATTCTCATATCGGCTTTGTGCAAGCTCGAATTTATCGTCGGGCTCTTCTGTCTTAGCGACATTATATCGCTCACCCATTCGCTTAGCGTAGTTCTTCAGAAGGAAGCAATAGATTTGGCAAAGGCATCAAAAATGATTAGGACGTTGCTTGCCACGTTGGGAAAAAAAGGGAAAAAGTTGATGAAATATTCCGACTGATTTATTCAGATGCCAAGAAAATGGCGGAAAAACTCGATGTTGACGAAGCGAAACCGAGAACATGTGGTTGGCAAACGAAACGCGAAAATTACGACGTGAAAACTTGCGAAGATTACTACAGGGTCTCTGTCTACATACCTCTGCTGGATACAATCAAAGAAGATTTGGAAGCTCGTTTTTCACAAGAAGTTTTGGAAAGTTACCAATTGAGTGTGTTGCTCCCAGAAAAAGCAAGTCTTTTAAAAGAAAATGAAATCGATGATCTAATTGGATGCTTGATAGAAAGATTCGGGAATCTTCTGGATGATGACAAAAGCGTACAAAAATTGAAATTCAAAGGTGAATTGAGCTACTGGCAATGTCACTGGCAGCAGCAACAATAAATTGAAGGCAGCGAAATTCCAACTTCTGCACTGGAAACATTAAGAAAATGTGATGTCGACATGTTCCCAACAATCCACACCTATCTCCGAGTATTATGTACACTTCCCGTAACAAACGCGAGCTCTGAACGATCTTTCTCTTATCTTCGCCGCATTAAAACATGGCTTAGGACGACCATGCTTCAAGAAAGACTAGTTGGATTAGCGTTGCTTCATACGCATCATGACATCAAAATCACCGCCGAAGAAGTCATTGAAAGATTCGCAAAACTTGGCAGCCATCGTTTAGCGTTATGAAACACGCAATGCAAAAGCATTTTTCTGTTTGAATTTCTAATAAAATGAGCCACTCTGTAATGCATGCATATGGTTGACTTTTCAAATATAACCACTTTGTTTACCTAAAAATGGGAATTGATAATTTTTGTTTCATAATTTGTACTGTATTTCTCTCGCAATAATAAGTTTGAACCCCAAATCGAAGGATAAATTCAGAATTTTAGCTCGGATTCTCCGTTTAATTCTTGATCCTACGTTGATTGTATCTTTTAACGGTGCTGCTGAGTGAATTGTCGTGATCACTGTGAGTTTGGCGCGGAAACAGTGAGGATTTCAGGGTCTTTGGCAATTGCGCGGGGAAAGTGAGCGTTAAACAGGTTATGTGGGCAAGAAGAGTGAGAGGCATTGAGGGAACCTGATGGTAAAAACACGCCAAAATTTTTTAGGGTGAACGAGCGTAACGCACATACACAAACGCATTTTGTTGATCATTTGGTGGGGGAAATTTTATACAAATGCCGGCGATCATTCCATGAAACGATTACCTTTCTTTAATTTGCATGCAAAAATTTATGCGTGGACGGGAGAAGCTACGCGTTATTTAATTAATTTATAAAAGTGGAGGCCATGTTCAATTTCAGGAAACAACACGATTTCAATAATAATATTAACAATACGTAAAATCTTCAGAATCACATTATAATAAGCAAGTTTACAACACATAAAGAAAAATATGCGACTTAAAAATGATATTCAAATTTGGAATATATTTTCAGAAAGTGGAAAACACGGAGAATTTAAATAAATCCAATAGAAGTTTGAATCGACAAACTTTAACATAAAAATCATAAAATAGATTTTTCATTCCAGTTTTTATTACCACGTGCACAATTCAAGGCTAAAACATCTATTCTCAATCGCTTATCTCTCTGTCTTCACTTTCATGCTGTCCGCACTATGTTTAACGATCAAATGATCCTTTTGACACATACACTCGCACGACGTGCGTCGTGTACAAAAATAGCTTGGGTGAACTATGCAACGTGTAAACATATGGGCGTAAGCGCGAGACCTGTTTTACTATGGGTGAGTACCATTCCCGTGTGAAAAAGCCCGTTGAGTGTACCGAATTCTGACCACATAGTTAAAGTGTGCGACCTTTTTTTGGGGGGGAGTCATGGCTGCCTTCCAACCGAGCGGATCTTGCTTTGTGTAAATTTTCAAAAATCCACATGATATGTTGTTGTATCCTTTTCGAATTGACACCTTCGTGTTGCAACTTATATGAATTCTAGCTCAAATCGCGCTCGGATTAATTAAATAGGAAATATAAGTGATTTTTAAAATAAATAGTGACAAAGCAAGAGGCAAAGTGAAAAAATATATATTTGAGAAAAGAGACCAAAAATATGGATGAGTCCTTGGATGCTGCTCGGTTTGTGTATTTATTTCTTTGAAACAAGAATTGAGTGCGATCACTAGCCAATCTATTTACTGTTCGCAAGAGGCAATAGTAGTAAATATAATTAAAGGGTAACATTTGCTGTTTCGGGCTAAACTGAAGCTAGTTTGACCTGCTCCCTACCTTGATTCGTCGTTTTGAAAGTGAAATAAGCCATTTATCAATGGAATATGTAGCAGTAGAGTAATTAGCCGCGACATTACCACGCTTGAAGTCCACACTGTTGTGATATCTAAAGAAGTCCACATGTATTTCCACTTTCATAGCCAAATCTTTTTATATGATTTTTTTCTTCACACTGTGGATATATTTTATGCTTTAATGCTAGTGTACTAAAATTTGTAATATGAACGTGTGTCTTCACTTTATTGAAAGAAAACCTTATTTTTACTACTGTGATCGTCGCGTAATTTAACGCCATAAAAAAGGTGCTAGACCAATTAACAAGGACAAAAGTTTTTGAGGTTTCAGGCAATCTCACATGCCCCAAACAACGAGCACTCGTCGAAGGAGTGGGTGAGTTCGCTGTTTTGTTTCAACAATCTTTTATTACACTTATTTATTGCATTGAAGCTATATATGTTAAATGTTTTTTTTTGCTAATTTTTAACAAAAATAAAAAATGGAAAAACATCTACATAGTTTTATATTTTTAAATTTTGATAGCTTAAAGGTACTGAGTTCTTCAACAAAATACAAAATAAACAAAACACAAAATGCATCGACTGTGAACATACCTTAAGAACAAGTAGGTTTTTCATTAATATTTTACTTGTTGGTGTTTCATTTTTTTTCAATGGCAGAACAGAAGTGAAGTAAAGAAGAAGTAAAGAAAAAGCGCGGGTGCGAAACGTAGAGAGGAACTAAGTTTTGTTTTGTTGTAAGATATAAAGCAATGGAATGTATAATGAATTTCTGATCGACAAAATAAAACAAAGAAAAATGATGTCGAGCTTAAAAAAATTAACACTCGGTCTTTCCATTTTTGAACTCCGACCAGGTATGGGGCCCTCCACACTGGCTAGCCTCTCCGCTCTTGAGCTAGCCTTTGGGTGAGCTCTCTCGTCCCTTTTTTTGAGTGTAACTGGTGCTCTCGCAAGGCTGCTTGGCCTTACACAACCGATATGGGCCAAGGCACCATTTTTTGGACGTCGATCCACCTGGATGCCCCGCTTATATTTGTGGGCCGTGATCGTCCTCAGCAAGAACGAAATCGTCTTGAATATCGCGCGTGGCTAATTGGTTCTTCAATGTCGTGTTTTTCTCTTTGTAATCCCTTTCGATAGCTTAATTCGGCCATTGGCACCTTGGCGAAAATATTTTGTAGTGGGTCCTTGTGAAGTGGGAAAAGAACCCGCCCCACGGCACCGCAAAGTCAACTTGCCAGCGCACTTATGCGTCCCAGATAAGGTCATTTCTAGCGCAGCACTAATTCCGCTCCCTGAAGCAGCAGGCATTGAATAATATCCCTAAAATCACTACAAACTCGATTAAGATGAAATTTCCAGGATGTATGTATCTATCACCAAGACAACTGTATATAATTTTTGGCACATTTAAGGGTCCCCTTTAGATTTTATGGATAATTATTTAAAATTCATAAATCACACTATTACCCCCATAGTTTACCATTATTTGGAGAGTCTCATTCCCATGTACCCAAATAAGTGGAGGTTTCCGTAAGATTCCTCCGCAGACTACGACCTGGCAACAATCTCTGGACTACAAATAGGACATCATATTGGAACTGACGTTTTGGGCTGGTGGCTATGATACTTTTAATCTAGTTGCATTACACGGCACCACCAATATGACACTTACACGTGATAGGCTCCACACTTAGTATCATACAGTCTCCGTCCCATTGGAAGACCATGGAATAAGTGTGAAGCAGAGTTAGTAGCTCCAAAATAGGGTCCAACAGAGCTTCCCTGAACTTACCTAAAACAGAAATGACTAAGCATTGAAAGCTTTACTAGGTACTATAGAATCAATGAACAAAGACAAACGCACGACTGAACGAAAAGGCCCAAACAGCCCATATCAGCTGGATATTATCGCGGCATTTGGGTACAGTGAAAAAATCCCTGTTGGCATCACCATACCAAAATGCAAATTTCTCGCAAGCACCATTAGTTTCAAGAAGGAAATAATAATTTCATTCGCCACCGTTTTGAAAGTCAAACACTGCTGAGTACAAGGCCAACAGATACCTCAGAAGTTATAATTCGATCAACTTTGTTAAAAATAGTACATTTTATGAATTTTACATTGAAATGACCTTTTAAATTGCCAAAAATTTGTATCCAGGTTTTTTTATATAAAACGCATGTTTCATAGAAATCGAGCCGTAACCAGCTGAGTTATAGACGATTGAAATTTATCAATCACAACAACAATTACACCACAGATGTACAAGGGTTTCGATGAAAGTGTTAGAAATATTTCAAAGCATTGATATGTTATCATGACCACTCAAACATTAAGGTTAACAGATTGGAAATGAAATGGCGGCAAATCAAAATACATGATAACCATATATTATTTTTCCGGGCTCAATCCCTGGAATATATGTGTGAGTCAAGCTTTCATATTCAGAAGACGTTGTTTGATTTACTAATTATTTTACAAAATCCTTCTCGTAGGAGGATTCTCCTGCCACTTTTAACTGTCCTTAAACAGTATTTGACTTTCAAAGTGGGAGCAGATAAAATGATTATTTGCTTTTAAATATAAGGGTAAATACAAGAAATTTGCATTTCCGGCTGGGGGTGCCAACGGGATTTTTCATTTCTGAGCTTCACTACATAGTTCAATAAACCTTTGTACCAAATTTCGTCCAACTTGAAGCTTTGCTTTGATCAGAACAGAATCACCGCTTTTTACCTCAGATCGCTGCCATTTCGTTTTTGACTAGCTGATTTGGCCAGTTAATAAACTTAGCCAAGATATTTGCCCGTACTATACACCTTTCCTGAAAATTTGGTGCCAAACGAAGCAAAATAGCGATCTCTAACGTGTTTACAAATTTAATTATATAAAATTATATATATATATATATATATATATATATATATATATATATATATATATATATATATATATATATGCCTGTATATACACTATATGTATACACATATATGTATATATAATATATATATATATAATTATATATATATATATGTATATATATATATATATATATATATATATATATATATATATATTGTATATATATATATATATATATATATATATATATATATATATATATCGAGAAATTTACCTTAAAACTGAAAGAGCGAGGCGACCAATGTTGCTGACATCACCGAAAATTTGACTAAAACATTATATTCACAAACGGAAGTAGAGAACTTCTCTCCAAAGAGAAGACTGGACAGTACAATAACTGTTGTGTGCCATCAGTAAGAAATGCTGATCCGAAACGCGGGAAGTATTCTGGAGGAAATCAAACTTACATTGCAGTACAACTGCCCAAAACCTGCTTGAGTAGTTTGTGGGGGACATGAAAGCCGATCTTTTGCTGCTGAGTAGGCAGCACCATGAGAAAGTTCATCAGCATGGAACTCTGAAGAAACTGGTACTGCCGCTATCTGGGCTCAGAACAATGCTGATTTGCAAGTGGAGGGCCATGGACGGAAGGATAGTTTTATGTGGATTAGGTATTCAGACTCTACATTTCTTACAAATAAACCAATATCATCTTTCAAAGCTAAGCTTAATGCTTTGGAGTACGCTGTCTAGGCAAAATTGTTGAGGGAGATTTCAATACTAAAGCGATCGAATGGGGCATGTCTCAAACTGACTTGCAGAGAAAACGAGTCCTTGAGATGCTTGCTAGGATAGGGCTTGTCATGCGATACGCAAACTCTTCACCATATGAGTTGTGAAGGATCCATACCTGACCTGACATTCAACTAGGAGTCCCTATTATGGAAGGTACGCAATTGAGGATTATTTGAGGACTACTTAGCAAGTGATCATCATTACATTCTGCTGAAGATCCGTAATCCTTTCTACCAACACCGGTGCTCTTGACCTTCCAAGATTTGATGGAATATTGACAGTTGTGCCATCTATCAGCTCAAGACATGGTGAACTCAACTATGAGCATCATCACGTCTGATTGCGTCACTTTGACGCTCTTTTGAAGACCCCAGCACAGCAAGTCTGAAACTGAAATCACTAAAGAGCGAAAAGAGCGTCATAAGCTTCGACATAAAGCTTAACGAGTATGGAATCGGGAGAATACTTGCAACCGATTAGCTGCATATAAGCCGGCTAGGTGATGCCCTCGCAAAATGATTAACAGGACTAAGGCTCACGACTGGTAAGATGTACAGGACAATGAGAACAAAAATCCATGGGGCCTTTGCTACAAGCTAGTTATGTGAAGGATTAATACCCTACGCATACCCTGCATATATGTATAAAGCAAGAAAGATGGACGAGATAGTGTACGTACAGGTCTCCACCCATTTAGCCCGTGTTGGTGCTTTACATGGCAAAACAGCAGTCAAATACCTACGTGCGTGACCTAAACTGGAAGAGACATACCATTCAATGGGAATAAGGAAGGCTCCAGGATCATATGGCATCTCAACTTGAGGTGCTGCAGCTTGCCCTAAGTTCCTGCTCAGTATGTTCAACACTTGCCAGCAGAAAGGGGTCTTCCCGGAACAAGGGGAAACGTAACCCCTATTTGCCATCTGCATGCATGACGAGGGTGGGATAGGGCTAGAGAGACTCATAAAAGTAACACTCAATAACGTGATTTGTGGGGACCTGTTTCCTGAGCAGTACAGCTTTGCGAAGGACAGTCCACCATTAATGCGGTTACAGATGTGATAAGCCCGGTTGAAACTGTGGAGGCACAAAGCCGCACCAAGCGACAGGTAGCTCTGTTGGTGATACCTGTTGTCTGGAACCTCTTCAACTCTACTAGATGGATAGGTGGTCTGGGTGACCCCTTTTCAAGTTACAGAAAATCTTATGCGGCTTTTGAGAGACGACATCTGGTACCGAAGCCTGCATTATGACAAGACGCAGGACTGAAGAGGGATGGTAGTTATGGTGGGTATTGTTCAAGAATGAATCCTTGGTCTCCACCTGTGAAACAAATCGTATGACGGAAAGCTGAGACTGGAGCTCCTGGATGAGTCATGCCTGACCAGCAACGTGAGTAATGCTGCGGTGCTAATTATTGGGCGCACAGTCAAACAGACGCAACTCAGACTAGGTATGCTAGTAAGTCAGATGAGAGACTGGTTTAGCCCAGAACTGGAGAAATCTGAAGTGGTCATCTTAACAAAGAAGAAGGTCCCCAGAGTTAGGAAGTACTGGTCGAATCAAAATCAGCAGTGCTTATTGACTCGAAGATGATTTTTTCTGAGCAAATCAGGGCATAGGCTGATAAGCTGCTTCAGCTGTATCTGCTCTGAGTCGACTTATGGTTAACGTAGGAGCGCCCAAGCCAACAAGAAGGTAACTTTTGATGAGCACCGTACAGCCTGTGCTACAGTACAGATGAGAAATAAAGAGCTGTACCAAAAACGCTTGGCATAGATACACAAGAGAGGAGCATAGAGGATTACATCTGTACATCGGAAAGACTCTAATTCAGCCATCTTCGTCATCGCAGGCATGATACTCATCTCTTTCTTGTTACAGGGTGCCATATTATCTACCTGCCTCGAGGCAAAGACACGAGAGAGACTTGCCTGCGAGGAAAAATGCTTATGCAGTGATTGGCAACAGTGTTAGGTGAACAGCATGAAGGGAAGATGAACTGCACTCCTCAAGATGGAACAGGCTGCACCGAAGCCTCTGCAAGGAAATAGAGCCGCAAAGAAGCAGAGCTGTCTCTCTCTCTGGAAAGTCTTATCTGGGAGGTGCTTGGATCGGTTGACAAATAGAACCATGGGGCACATTACGTTCGAGCAGTCCTAAAAGATAAAATGCACTCACTTGAGCAGCCGAGAACGTCAGGGATGGAGGATCGCTTTTCTAGCAGTCACCACTTCCTCTCTTGCCTCACACCTGAATAGAGCGATCCTCCAAGTCACGGTGTAGCAGAACAAAAGTGGGTAGACAAAACATCTTGCGTGCCTCATTTATGGTGTGAATGGGCTTCACCTCCCAACCACAAAAATAGGCTACTTTTGGTAACAATTTTCTAAGGCAATTATTTTTTTTTATTTGGTAATCAATTCTCTTTTTTCTTGAAAAAACGTCGGGTCCTGCTTTATTGAGTGACTCATCTTCAGTGGCACTGAAGACAACTCAAAGGAGTCGAAAAGAGTCTGGTCATGACTTTTCAAGAAAAAAAACCTTTATTTAAGAGTCACTCCTATGTATGAGGAACTACCCTTAAAACCCTCAGTTTCCGAGAAAAATTGCCGTGACGCAGGGATGGGTACACAGGATGCCAAACTAATAGGATTTTGTAAAGATATTTTACAAAATATGATTAAGCTCTCATACCTAAAATGGCAGTTTTTTTGCTTTATCCATAATGAGCACATCCTTCATTGAAACACTGCTCATATATGGATTACAAACACATCCATAGTTTTGTAAATAGTCTTTTAAAATACCACAATAAGCATCTCCTCTATACATCTTGAAAGAATAAATTGAACAATAGTGAATAAAGTCCCAACTGATATCATTTTTAGATATATCTTTCACCAACATTCTTCATTCGTTTGATTAATCTCGTCAATCTTCAATTAAAACTCAAATGAGATTTTTTCTCGTGATATTACCAGTAACTGTTCTGTTATGGTTAAAAATGAAATAGAACTTGCATATTAGCAATTTCATTTGATTCTTTAATTTCGGGACTCAAATAAACTCATCAGCATTTTTAAAAGCCTGTCATCGATCGTGTCAGCCGATAATTGGCCACTAAAGGTAACCAACTCGTCAAAGAAATTTTTGAAACGTGCCGTAAAGTATCCAAAACATTTATCGTTCAATCAAAATTTCAAGATGACTTTCATTTTGATTTTTCTTAAGAACAATTTGTGAAGTAAGCATAAATATCATATTCAACTTCAATATCTACAGTTTGTTACTTTTGGATGCAGAATAGTTGCTACCAAAGGTGATCATAGTTTTTATTTAGTTTTGTAGGTGAATTTTGGTGATATACCAAAACATAATTAATTTGAAATTACCAACTCTGCACATCAAATTAATTATACTCTAAGATTTGTATGGATCTAAAAGCTGATGCACTTTAGCTGGTTTTACTCTTCCTAAACTTAATTACATGAGATAAGTAAATATCTTAAATAAAACTTGGAAATTGTTTGCTTTAATTTAAAAAATTTTCGCTATCGAAACGGCTGTTCATCTGCGTTTTATCGCCAATGTATTCTGAAAAACTATGGTAAGAAGACTCACTCTTGAATAATTCAATAAGTGACTAATCCGCACAACTAGACTCCCAATGCTTGCAAAAATTTTAATATCGGACTTATCAATACCCAGATGATACAAGAATTGCTATAAAGCCTAGGGACCATCATATATGTTGCACCCGTCCGTTCTCCTATTTTGCAGTAGTTAGAAAGTGTTTCTTTCTGGTCCCAAATTTAGAATTAAAACAATTTGGGTAGACAGACCTATGCTCATGTCAGAAGGGTTTTGTACTCTACTTACAAAATGCAGTAACAAGTAACGAATAAAATCAAGAAACATGTCATGTTCGAGGATCATACTATCATTAGCAAAGTTGAAAGAATTTTGACTTCTGAGGTATTTGTTATAGTTATACCCATAAATATCTCCCTTGATAATTTTTTCAGATTTTTTAGATCACGGGTGTCCATTCACGAGGGAGGAAACACATTTTTCATGTATTTCCCCACCCCCCTGTGCCCCCACTGAAGCAAAAACTGTCAGTTTAAGACCTGTTTTGAAAAGCTCTCATGGAGAACTTTCAATTGATACTCATATCGGTTACCTTTCACGAAATCTTTTTTCAGGGGCCACTCCTCTGTACTGTAATCATCGATTCATGGCCTGTTTTTTCGAATCTTAGAATGGTTACAAAGCCCTTTTGCTAGGAGCTCTCTCCTGCCTCTTCGACTTGTTTCTATTGTATGTACTCATCTTCATGATACCTATCATTCCTGAAATTTTCATGCAAATACTAGCAAAGCTGTAGTGTCTAAGTCGGTAAAAAGCGCATATGGCTCCAAAGCCCTATGTTTCCATAGTAATACAGGGCGTATTGTTCCATAGTAATACAGGAAAATTCAAATCGCTATAACTTCGTTAAATACTATTCGATCTTTATGAAACTTTTAGAAAATATCAATCTTATAAATAGTCATCTGTTTGCTAAATTTTATTGAATTTAATGGTACCGTTTAGGTTTTATTCAAGCAAACATAAAATCGATAAATCATACTATTACTAACAAAGTTGAGTGAATTTCGAATTCTCATGTATTTATTGTTGTTGTACTCATAAAGGCCTACATTCATGATTTTTTGCAGATTTTTCGGATGGAAGGTGTCCAATCGCGAGGGGGGTACGCGAAAAGTTCGTACATTTCCCCTTCCCCTGCCCCCCTTGGTACTCGTAAGGCAATTTTGAGACTTGTTTTGAAAAGATCTCATTGAGACCTTTCCAATGACACCTCGACTACCAATGGTGAACAATTTTTTTGAGGGGTCACCTCCCTATATGGGGAGACCCCCCTTAAACCCCTTTGACCCTTGAACTTTCAAGAAGTCGCCACTTCTGACCTAATCACAAAGTTTCATGGCTGTAGCCTCTATAGTTTCGGAGGAAAAGTGCTGTGACATACAGACGGACGGACGGACGGACAGACGGACACAGGTCGTGATTGCAATAGAGTTTTGTATTTTAGTACAAAACCCTAAAAAATTGTTTTGCTTATTTTGACGTTGTTTGGAGAGGAGTAAGGTATTTTGTGTCCTGCCAGCGTCGAGAATTAAGTTGAGGCAAAGTTTCGACGACGATTTCAAAACAAATTGAAGTAGCAGAAAAATGCTCCTGGCAGAAGGATCTCGTAAACAAATTAGTAAATAAAACAATTCGAAATAGCAGGAGAGTGCTCCAGCCAGAAGGATTTTGTGAAACAATTAGTAAATCAAACAATATGCTCTGCATATCAAAACTTGACTCATATACAGATTCCATAAATTGAGTTCGAAAAATTGTAGCCTGGATATTATGCATTTAAATTCGCCGGCATTTTGTTTCAAGTGTTTCGACCCCATTGCTTGGTTAATCATGATAGCACATCAATATTACAAACCATTTCTAAAATTTTTATCAAATTCCTACATGTTTGTAGTGTCTATGTCCGTTGCAAATGGGTATCTCCCTTATAGCATGTGTTAATGTTCTTGTAAATGTTAAATGTTCATTTGGCTGTAACTTAGCTGCTAATGGTTCGATCATCATGAAAATTTCAGGACACATACAATTACTATCGGAAAACGTAAATTATAGCTCTTGGAAAATTTAAGGGTCCCATTTTGAGTTTATAGGCAAAAATATCAAATTTATAAAATGTACTATTATTAACAAAGTTGATCGAACTTTGACTTTTAAGGTGTTTGTTGCCTTTGTGCTCATTAAGACTTACCTCTGTGATTTTTTTTCAGATTTTTGAGGTCAAAGGTATCCAATCGCAAGGGGGGCCGGATACACAAAATTTTCGTAGATTTTCCGTTCCCTGCATTCTTCAAAGCAAAACTTGTCGTTTTAACAGCTGTTTTGAAAAGTTCTCATTAAGACTTTTCAATTGATACCCATAATGTCCACATTTGATGAAATTTCTTTTTCAGAGGCCACTCCCCTTAAACACCTTATAAGTTTTTTGTGGTTTTCTTGAAGAGGGCACCATTTTACACTTATTTACAAAGTCTTATGTTTCTAGCTTATGTGGTTTATCAGCAAAAGTGGTGTGACAACGGACGGACCAACGGACAGATGGACAGACGGGATGCGATTTTAGTAGGGTTTTTTAAAATTACACCAGTCTACAGCATTTTTGCGCACCGGTTATGCATAAATCATATTTATTCTCTGTGTATTTTCCCATGTTTAGCGCTTCCAGACTATCCTGTGTTTTCATCTTTTCCATTTAAACGCTATTATTTTGTTTTTTCCGACAAATATATATTTCGGGAGTAAGTTGCTCCCTTCTTCAGTGTCAATTATTTTCTATACTTACCAAATTCTAATTACCTAAGGTCTAATTGCTTAATGTCTAATTGCTTAAGGTCTAATTGCTATCGGGTTTTATTACCTTTATATCTTAATATTATTCTTAGCTTAATTATTTAGTCTTTTTTTTATTATTTTATTATTGCTTAAGGTCTAATTATTATTATTTATAACATGAGTTATTTTAATTATTATGAGTATAATAAAAAACAATCTAACGCTATTCCACCATATCCAGGAGCCTAGAGTATCTATTTCTTAGGTCATCGTCTCGTTTCGGTTGGCTGCCTCATGATCCGCATGTTTCTTACTTCCTTCACTGCCGTTATGGCGTCCCATTCTATTTGGTGTCCTTCGCAAATGTGTTTCGCTACTGAAGATTTAACGTTGCTCGTGGTTCCTCGCTACATCGCCGAATGTGCCTCCTTAGTGTGCTCCTCGAATCTTATTTTAACCATTCGTTTTGTTTGTCCAATGTATGCTTTATCATAGTATTTGCATTTAATTTTGTATACACCGCACTTCTCATATTTCTTCTTGCTATCCTTTGCATTTGTGAGCCTACTTTCAAGTTGAAACTGGACGCTGCCTGAAATTAGCTGGATGTTAACTTGCTTGAGTAATCTGCTTAAGTCTCCGGTTAGTTCTGAGATACAACCGCTGGTGTTTGTTGTTTTCTTTGTTGTTGCCTTCTATTTTGCAAGTAGAGCGTAGTAAAGCTATCTCGTGCTCTCCTTTGTTCAATTTTCTTCATCATACCTAAGATCATCCCTGCTTCACATGGGTTTTGCTTCGCTGTATCTAGGATATAACTTATTTCCTTCATCCGGTTTTGCATACTCAGTGGTATTGACAGCATCCTATGTATCCATGCTCGGAAAGATGTCATTCTTTGTGAGTATACATGATTTGATGTTCTTGGTACGGTCCTTTGAGTGCTTTTTTTCGGTATATGTCCAATTCTAATTTTCCGCTAACCCTCATATTTTCAAATCGAGGAAATGTAGTTCGTTGTTTGTTTCTTCCTGAATTGTAAAATTTATGTTTTTGTGGGTGTCATTTAATTGCGGCAGCAATTCATTTAGGTCTTTTTCATTTACTATGGCAAAAATATCGTCTACATATCTAACCCAAAGTTTAGGTGTTATGCCATCTCGCTTCATTATTTCTTCAATCCAGGACATAAAAATCTCGCTTAAAAACGGTGACAGAGGATTTACCCATCGGTGCTCCAGACTTTTGCTTGTAGTACTTTCCTCTGAAGGTGAAATAATTTTTCGACATGCACAGTGTTGTCAGCTTTATGATTTTTCTTGCTTTTATTTTTCTTACCACTGTTGAGTCTTTTGAAATAAGTTGATCTTCCAAGAGCGCGAGAGCTTGTTTCACTGGTACGCCTGGGAACAGAGTCATGACGTCAAAAGACGCCTTTCTATCCACACTTGGTAAATTTTTGTACTTCATAAGCTTCTTAATTAATTCATCTGTTCAAATTTCTGGAGTAGCCACTTTGCTAATTTTGATGTTGGAGCATTTGTTGATGTTATGATTTCTCTCATCTCCATTTCCTTCTTGTGGATCTTTGGTTAGCATTTAATTCTTGAAAGTACGAAGTTTCTCGCTCTCAAGTTTGTCTTTTTACCCAATATGTCCTTGCACTCCTTTAGGGCTCTTTCCACTCGTTTGATACTTTCAAAAAGTGGATCCTTCCTTAATTCAATGATTTCTTCTTAAACAAGTTCGTCGTTTTTATTACTTTTATACTTAGAAATAAGAATAAGAACAAAAAGGAGTTCTGGATTTGCTTTAATGAGTAAAAGTCAAAGTCAACAGCATTTTATTCAATACCAATCGTTATAAATTTTAGAAGAAGATAAAGCAAATTCCAAATAATAAAACTATGAAAAACTTAATGGCCCGAATGGCTCTCTAAATTTATACGTTATCAATAAAACACATTTAATGAAAAAAAAAAACACTGGCCAAATTAAATTAATTAAGATCATTACATATTTTTTGATTCAATTGGAAAAAGGAGAAAAAACCAATGTGCATTATTCTAAAATTACCTATATAACTAACACAACAGTGAACTTTTACCCTCTACAGACATTGTCATTCAGCCACCAATACCTAGATTGCGCCGTCTCAGCTCGACCAGCTTCAACGAATCTAGCAAATGAGTATCTCCATTGGAATTGTTGGTCTCCTGAACTCAGATTCGGAGGATATTTTATCTTCTTATCTGTGGCCCGTCTATATATGTGGTATATGATCGGGACACCATCAGAATCAAAAACTTATCCATTCATGTCCAAATACACGAATGCTTCTGGAAGAACGAAGCCAGTAGCGAGGCAAGTCTCAATATGCCTGTCTGTAGGGTGGAACGGCTGTGAAATCCAGGGGTTTTCACTTACAGTTACAGATCTTGCGATATGATTCCGAAGAAGCTTCAGTATGAAGATATCGACTCTTATCACTTTATCGGTTTGACAGATTCTTCTATTCGATATATAGTGCTTCCAATCCGTCTCAGGCTTTCTGTACAAACCAGTACATGAACGAAGACATTTCTTTTCGAAAATTCTTAATTTTTCCATAGTACTAGCACTCTGGTTGTATCAGATCTGACAACCCTATGTCAAAACTGGTCTAACCAGGGTCTTGTAGCAAAGAATTTTGACTTTTTGATCAATGTATTTGGAATGAAAAAGTCTTCGTAGGACCATGACTACTTTAAGTGCCTTACTGAGCATGATTTTCACATGTTCAGTATAGTACAGATACTGATCAAGATGAACACTGACGTATCGAGCACAGGATTTATGTGGAGCCCATTCTGAACTACCCTCGCCAGCCATAATTTGGAAATCCTTCCAATTACGTTTCAGGTCTTGACTGACCCCCTGCAGCGTTGTCCGAAACAAAATTGTTTCGCACTTCTGCGCATTGATTCTCATTCGCCAATTGTCGGTGTACAGCTGCACATCATTAAACATTTTTTGAAGATTGCTCTAAACTATTGTAGCTTTTCTGTCTGCCGTATAGATGATCAGATCATCAGCAAACGCTACCAATGATTGCGTTGGCGAGATATTAAAATCAAAGCTGTTCAAAAGTTTGCGAATGAATATTGAGAAAAGCAAAGGTGCAGTAACTGTTCCCTGCTGTAAACCATTCAAGGCCTTGAACTCGCGCATTGTTGTCAGATTTTCATCGGTTACAACGAACAATTTCCTGTGTAACATATCGCAAATTACGGTGACAAGGTGTCTGGGGAACCTGTCCTGAAGAAGTTTGAAAACTACTCCATCTAACCATACCGTATCAAAGGCTTTCTCCATATGAATGAGACATGCTCCAACACATTCTCTATCATTTAGTTTCTAACAGATGTCTGAGGTTACTTTCATTATCGCATTTGTGGTAGAATGCCTGACACGAAAACCAAATTGGCAATGCGGCATCAACTCGTTTTTCTCAATATGGGCGTTTAATGCTCTGTTGGTATCACTTCAAACACTTTGCTGATGTTAGGCAGCAAGGTGATTGGGCGATAGCATTTGAGGCATGAAGATTCTGTTCCTTTCTTCAAGATAGAAAATACCTTAGCCTTGTTCCACTCATTTGGGAAATATGAATTGTTCAACATGTTGTTGAATAATATGCAATCATTCCTAATAGCAACTTCAGGCAAATGTTGGAGAGCTATATTTGGAATATCATCAGTACCACATGATTTCTTGTTGTTTATCCTGCGAAATATGAAACACAATAAGGTATGAAGTCAGATGTTAATGTTTCATTGAAATGAAGAATTGATTGACCGTTCAAGCTTGATTTGAAGTTGGAAACTTTTGCTTCAAAGACCTCTGAAAATATTTCATTCCCTCTCTCAGGGTTTGGTAGATGAACCGATTCAAAATGTGTTCCAATCAGGGCAAGTTTATGCAATTCCTCACAAATAATCCTGTTTACATTTCTATCCGGGGTCGTACTATCAATTTCGATACCAGCCCTATCGAAAAGATTTATCTCATCACTAGTCACTTCAAGATGCGTACCTTCACTCGAGACTTCTTGCGGAATATGCTATTCACTTTCGCGAAAATGCCATCTGGGTCCTGTGGGCTAATACCTCTCAATTTTTCCACCCATTGATTGCTGACCTCACTCCTGTAGTATGAACGGATTAAGTTCTGGACGTTCTTCAGGTGAAATTTCAACAAAGCCAACAAGGGATGGTTGTAATCCAAAAATCGTCGATAAATATTGTTGACGCATGTGAGAAGAAGGCTATGTTGGGAACCCCGACCCATATAGATTGCACCTGTATTCAATTTGGTTCTCTGTTATCCACAATTTCAGGAATTACACCTCTTGGATTGCGCTACATTTTGAACCAGAGAGCCGTATGGGAACGCCCCAAAAGGAGTGATCTGGTGCAATGCTATCGGTGTCAAAGATTCGGGCACGTATCCACCAATTGTGGATTCCACATGAGATGTGTAGCATGTGGGGAGGAGCATAATTCCGAAAGCTGCCCCAGAAAAAATATGGACAAGCCGGAAACCGCGCCATTCTGCACCATGTGCAAGACCTATGGGCATCCAGCCAATTTTTCCGGCTGTCCCGAACGGAAAAGATTGTTGGACAGGGCAATCGAAAATAAAGCCAAACGGATGGCACCTCAGAAAAGATTCTCACCGCTCCCCAGCTACCCAAATACTACACCAACCCCTACAACCCCACACCACTTTGCCCCTCCCTCCAATCGGACCTCATATTCAGAGGTTCTAAGGAGTGGAACTCCGACCCATAATTTTATTTCACCAACTCCTAATCCCGTCGAACGCTTACAACAAATAACCGTGGAGTGGCTGGGAGTCTCTCCCAGTGAACTCCTGTCCAAGGTCAGGGCTTTCCTCCCATACTTTGACACCACTCCTGACCAAGAGAAGCCAATGGCGCTCCTCAATTTCTATTTCAACCTTTATGGTTGCAAAAAGACTAACCATTATATCCCTTAATATAAACTCCCTAATCTCACATGATAAGAGGCTTTACATTGCTGATTTGGTCAAATCCTCCCAACCCGGCATCCTTCTTCTGAACGAAACAGTTCTTAACCATCACCACAAAGTCCGCTTGGAGAACTACCATGTGCTTCGAAATGACTTTGGCAGAGGTACCGCGATACTGTTTCGGGATGATTTAGATATCCATCAAATCCCTTTTGAACAAAATAATTCCTCATGTACGTTAGCAACGCTCAACACCAGGTGACCCAATGGAAACCCAGCCAAAATCCTTATTGGCTCCCTATACCTCCCGTGCAATCTAGGTCCTCAGATCCCATTTACACTTAACCAAATCCTCGCAACAGCCTCATCCCACGACTCATTTATACTAGGAGGAGACCTTAATGCCAGACACCAACACTGGGGGGACTCCACAAGAAATACCAACGGGAACTATCTATTTGAATGGCTCCATGCGGGCGCCCTCCTCTCAGCATCCATAGCAAATGCTGGGGTCCCAACATTTCCCAGAGGGAACTCATTTTTAGACAACTTCATAATATCCTCTGACCTCAACGATCCCACAATTCCCTTCACTTGCTCCACATTTACCTCATTATCGGACCATCATGGCCTCCATCTCAATATAACCCTTAGATCACACATACCTGTTCCTACTTGCCCACCTCACTATAGACCGTTTAATTCCATAGACTGGCCAAACTTCAGAAAAGACCTCAAAGACCTCCTTCCGAACCTCCCACCAGAAAATATCATTCTCTCGAACGCAGAAATAGACTCGCATATATCAGCACTAACATCTGCCATTATAGAGTGTCTAGACCAGCATGCCCCTTTCCAGAAACCACGCAGCCCGCTTTATAGATGTCTAACTCAGGAGACTCTTCAATTAATAAAAACTCGGAAGCGTATGCTCCAACGGCTTAAGCGTATTTACCATCGAAGCTTTAACCGGTACAATGAGGAGTATTTGGAACTTAAAACGCAAATAACGAGCATTTCCCGTGAAATCCAAAAACGCATCAGATCAGAAGTCAACAACTTCTATAAAAGCAGACTGATATCACTGCGACCATCTTCAGATGTTTTTAAAACGATAAATCAATTCACGGGCCGTAAAAGTTCCAAATTCAACATTGAGAAAGACCCTATAAAGCGAGGGAACGAAGTCTTCACTGCACAATCTGAAAAGATCGTTGCATGTGAGGAATACATCAAACAACTATATTGTCGCCGTGAGTCATCCAACATAGCTTTGAACAACAACGTTAAAGCAGAGGTTCTACTAACGACGAAAGGGTACGAGGGATCTTATTTAACTATATTCTCTTGTTATAATAAAGCATCCTCTCCACAACATCCAATCTTCGCCGTATTTTTCACCTCGAAAACAGAAGTAGAAGACCTCCTAAATGCGTTAAATAGCAAGCTATCTCACGGCCTTGATGGTATCCCGAGCAGAATACTCAAGAAGTGCAGAAAGACCATCTCCTTCTCTTGACGATATTATACAATAATTGTATTAATAATGGATACTTTCCAAAACCTTGGAAAGTTAGCAAACTAATACCAATACCAAAACCAGGCTGCGAAGGTAGCATTAATAATTTCCGGCTAATTTCCCTTTTGCCTAACATGGGTAAACCCCTTGAAAAAGTTATTCTGCGAAACTTGAACGAATTTACTAGTCCCCTGATCCCCGATTTTCAGTTTGGATTTGAACGTGAACGATCCACGGAGCATGCAATAATGCTATTGCACAATAGAGTCACCCGCAATCTTCGGCGGACCTGAAAAAAGCGTTTGACTCAGTTTGGATTAACGGGCTCAAATACAAATTGAAAATGGCATCCTGTCCGGTCGCAATCCTCAGAATCCTATACAGCTTCCTTTCGGATAGAACATCCCAAATTAAACTGGGGAACCTCATTTCAAATCCTATCTCTATCAACTCGGGAGTCCCACAAGGCTCTATCCTCGGTCCCGCCCTGTTCAACTTTTTGCTTCATGATATCCCACGTCCAAACTGCTCGACTATCGATATAGCAATGTATGCAGACGATATCCTCCTCACGGTCACCCAGAGCCTCCCAGAGATGGCCCAAATAAAGCTGCAGTGCTCTGTCCTCAACATCTTTCAATATCTGAAGTACTGGGGGCTCGAAATAAATGCCAGCAAATCGGAACTGATCTGCTTCAGAAATGCCAGCGGGAGAGGGCACCGTCTTGCCGTGTCTCAAAGTAGGAATGTGCAAGCACATATTGCTGGTGAAATCATCCCTCTCAAGGAAAATATCAAATACCTTGGAGTCCATTTTAACAATCGACTTAAGGTGAATAGACACGCAAGGAAAATTCTCAATAAAGCGAAAGCAGCGTCCGCAATTATTTCGTCTCTCCTTTCTTCGAAATCAGTCTGCCCAAAAGTTAAGGTGTTAATGTACAAAACTCTTATTAGGCCGATCATTACCTACGCGTTTCCGGCATGGCTAACAATCTCGCCTACTGCGGCCGAAGAAATCCAAATCTTCGAGAGGAAGATCCTCCGGAAATGCCTATCCAAATACAGACGGCCTAATAAGAAGTACTACAGGAATTCTATCCTTTACGAAGATACGGAGATAGAACCGATTCTCCATTACATGTTGGCAATGTCTAAAAAACGCCTAGAGAAGTGGCGGGAGCATCCCCTTCAATGTATTCGCGCATTTTTCGAGCCTACCACCGCAAATAATAATCCCTACTACCTATGTCCCTTTAAAATCCTTGACCAATACCGCCACGATCCCATTGATTCCGTAACTACCAATAAACCGGCGTTTTACGTTTCATCTGAACCGAACACATACCGTGGTTAAACAAAATACTTGCAAATTTAGTTAGAACATAAGTGTAATAAAATAAAACCACAAGATAAATATACATAAATGTAAATAAATTCGAGTGCTGTACTAAGCAGCTTATAGTTTTAGGTTAGATGTAGGATTAGATTTAAGTTATATTAGGGTTAGATTTAGATTAAGTTTTAACGTATTTATTTGTCAAACTACTCATGTCGTAAGCCATATGAGCAAATGGCAAAGTATATATATCTTAAAAGCACTGATGTAAAATAAGTATACATATTTTCTAATCGTCAAAGTTTATTTGACATCCATATACTGTCAAATGTCACATAGTCATTAAGCATACTCTGTAATGTCAAGTTATAAAAAGACGCAATAAAGTTTACTTACTTACTTACTTACACCTCTTGGATTATTAGTGACCTTCAGCCATGATATATGCTTGGCGTTCAAGTGACCAGCAAGAATATCATAATTATACAGCCTGTTTAGTTCGAGTATTTAAAACAAAGAATCGTGCTCCTCCTTGAGCTTGAGAACAGTTCCACCAGTTGCATAGGCAGAGATAACGAAGAGGTTATCCCCACCTGGCAGTGAAATTTTGATAACGGACACTTCAAGAGATTCAAAGCTTTTGAATTCGACTTTTTCAATATTTTATAAACAATAGGGTCTTCGAACCAATATCCCGGTGCCACCTCCTCCATCACCTATTACCCTATCGTTTCTTACGAATTCAAAATCCTCGAATGTCATGGAGTGCCATGAATTGAGGTGGGTTTCAGTGAGAAGCATGATGTCAAGCTTTTGCTTAACAATGAATTCAAGGAGATAATCATGCCGATGTACAGTAACAATGGAGTTGACGTAGATCGAGATGAGACGAATCCTATCCATGGGAATGTGACTGGATGACAAATTATTTTGAGGCATTTGAAACGATGAAAAACAAGATTAATTTTCGTGTCTTGTTTATCGATTCTCTCCGAAAAAAGAATTTAGTTGCTGTAAAATTTTGAGAATTAGCTAATTGTTGCCACTTACATTATTTACATTATTTACCGCATTTTCTGCTGGTCCTCTAGCGGCGAGTGCCAATATCGAGGATGCTCCCGATATGATGCCGGGTGACCAAAAACACCGCAGTTAACACAGTATAATTTCTCTTTTGGCTCCGTCTGAGCCAATTTGCACACACCGGGAGCATGCACGCCCTTGTATTTGATGCATCGATAATGCATGGCGCAGTTGGCAGCCGAATCCCCAAATCGTTGACAGCGATAAGACTGGTTGACTTTTCTTTTTTGGAGGCGTTTCCACCTCACCACTCGGACGATCAAGTATCTGATTTATTGAAGAGCACTTGGACTGCACTTATTTGATATCTGCACTAAATAAAGTGGTACATTTTTTTTTCTACCGTCGACCTTCCATAGATTACATCAATGGTCTATAAATTTGATGCATATATTTGATCGGGCTTTACTTTACAATGTAATAGTACAATTGGTGCATGCATTTCTGCATAAGAAATCAATTCGTTATGGATTGCTTCTTTACGACAAACATATACCCTGTACAATGAAATCCCTCGATGGATTGTGAATGTAAAGTAGTACAAAACTACTGGACCGTATCAGTTGAAGTCAAGAAGTATACATATTTAACGGAGACAAATTTGATTTCTGGTGCTGCTTCCTTGAGCACCTGAAGAAGGTCAACGGTATCTTCTCCCCAATCCAAGCTCTTCAACAAGAAGGTCTGGTTCTTCTCAATTTCCAGGGTATATGTGAAGTGTAGAACCTCCCCAGAATTCAGAGTATTTTTAGCTGATTTCAAATCTACCAGCGATTTCGTTCTGATGCTCAACTTTACGGCATTGATTCTTTTGATCTCGAAATTCGTTAATTTATTTCCGGCTGCCAATAGCCGAGCAATGTCCTTTCCGATTTGACCGAACACATTAATTGGCGGAACTTTCTCTGTATTTTTGGCAACTTTCTGAGGAGGACCAGCAGAACTACAGACTGGTTCTTTCTCCTTATTTTTTTTTTTTAAATAAAGGATAAAATTATCATTATCTTGACTAACATTACCTTCAGTACATTCGTCAACGTCCGTTTCTAGTTGGAGTGCGTGCAGCGCTGCATTTTGGTTCTGCCTGTCGTTAGCACCTCAAGCATTTAGTACTTCTTCTGGGATGACTTGCTTGATCGCTTTCTTCTGCTTAGTTTCCATATTTGTTTGTCGTACTGGTTCTGCATCTTGAACTTTCTTCGCTCTCTCGTACATATCTTCGAACGTTTTCAGTCGTAGTTCCAATTCCTGTATTTTAGCTTGAAGTCCACTCACTTCTTGTTAATCTTCGACTGCTTGAGTCTTACGGCCACCATCTGCGGAGTCCTGGTTACTTGTGTCTCTTCGTTTGATGACACTTGCCGCCAATTTCGCATTGCTATTCTCCCCGGGGCCCCCCAACGGAGGGAAGCTGTCGGGCTCCTCCATACAGCAGTCCCGATTCGTCTTCGGCTTATTTGTTTTTGTCGATTTATCGAAGCCAGATAATATTCGATGAATCCGTGGGTCGATTCCTTCGACGATAAACGCTTTTCCAATAAAATCAAAATTTGCTTTTGACCGACTTGTAAAAAAATTAATTAAATTTTTTGAAACTGACTTTTGTGAAAAATTAATTAATTTTTAAAATTCATGACAGAAGCGATTAAAAACACGCCTACACGCAACGAATGCTGGACGTAGAATCGGTTAAACCTTAACTCCTTGTCATCCTCGCTGACGCCATAGATAACTGGATATAGTATAAAGTTATTTTTTTTTTTTTTGGCTAAGCAGATCGTACATTCAACTTTAATTTTTAAAAATCAAAAATTAAAGCCTATAACTGTACTCAAAATAAAAGTTTTTGAATACGAGGTTAAGGTCATATGCTAAGGACTTCATCCTTTCAATACTTATATTTTCATGTCTTATACTTACAAGAAGATCCATTGTTCATTCAGTTCACATATGCATATTTCTTGACTTCAACTGATACGGTCCAGTAGTTTTGTACTACTTTACATTCACAATCGATCGAGGGATTTCATTGTACAGGGTATATGTTTGTCGTAAGGAAGCAATCCATAACGAATTGATTTCTTATGCAGAAATGCATGCATCAATTGTACTATTACATTGTAAAGTAAAGCCCGATCAAATATATGCATCAAATTTATAGACCATTGATGTAATCTATGGAAATTCATGTACATACAAATTCACTAATGTTGGTTTTATAGTTGTTTGATGATAGTATTAGAAGAAGAAATTGTTATTCTTGAATTCCAACGAGAAAAGAAATGTTGAACTTAACTATATTCAAACAGCCTATATCTGTGAACTTGTTTCAACAGTCGCAGCAATATCTTTGATTGCTTTTCTCTCATCTGGTTTACCCTTTCATGATGTACGCTTTATAATATTTTTAAGTGTACTAAATTAACGACAAGCTACGATTAGCCAAATTTTTTGCAGGTTTCTAACGTATCATAACATTAAGCGCAAATGGGAACTGTACGTAACTTGGGGATGAATCCTACATAAAACTAATTAAATCCTTCTCAAACAACTAGAACTACATTAAAACAAGAATATCTAACATACACGTTACTTATTTCGCAGACCTTCCCATACGTCCTCTTCTGTACAGAATTATCCGGTTTAAAAGCAAACTATTAAATATCCGCAAAATGCAACTGCATATCGCGAGTCTCCTGCGGTTTCACGTACTAGAAAACTGAAATCTACTCAAGTGAACCAAATATCACGCTCTTTGAAACGATAAAAAATTCTTACAACCGCATCATCTAAAGTCATATATGCATGACTCCTTCATGCCGAAGATGTTTGTAACTTTTTATGATGATTGTTCCCCTGGCATTCTAGCGTGTGAGGAATAGTTTACTACTTCAGCGAGGAAGTTCAGCGACTAGTTCATAGAATATTCATGCGCGGGAATTGCTCATATAATCTTGTATAAAGTATGTTACGACATCCTGAACAAATGTGTAACGACTAATTAAATGAAGGGAATTTCTCTTGTGAGAAACTTTTTTATTTAGAATGCTGTGCATATATGGACTCGTATCGTGAGATGAGAACGCAAATTTTGAAATCTTAGCTTTTCATCTGTTTGCCTTTTGTTGATGATGTAAATTTGAGCTTCATTAATAATACGCACTTTGAAAAATGGGCAAACGAAGTTTTTATACACATATTTTTGTCTAGTTTTTGGTGCGCTTGACCCTTAAGGCTATTCGCACAAAATTATTTGAGTAGGCAGAAAACATTTTCCTGTTAGAAGCGTAAGTTCTTATACCTGTAGTCTACCTATCATATGCAGAAAGTTCACTCCAAATACGTTTAAACGATTTGTCACAAAGCAATTTCGATGTTAAGCTTCGAATTGGAATTCATTGTTCTATAGTACTTACTCGTAAGTCTTTAAGCACTTTGACGTTTAATTTTAGGTATATTTCTCGAGAGAAATTTACGTATTGCGGAGAGTAGTTAAAACATATATATATATATATATATATATATATATATATATATATATATATATATATATATATATATATATATATACATACATATATATATTATATCCCTACCTGGCTTAAGGGGTAAAACGCTGGACTCTCACCCGAGAGGTACCGAGTTCAAATCTCAGGGACGGCTTTTTCATCAATAAAAATGTCTGCCTACCCAGCTAGGTTAGATTATCCATAAGAAGATGGTAATTCAGATGGGCTTCCTCCCCCTCCCCAAAAACCCCGATCCCACTCCTGTCAACCGGACCATACACCTATTTCGCCCCTACCCATTTCCAACCCGCAAAAAGACAGCGTGGTAAGGTATCGTCTCACCCCCCCAACATGATAGTACACAAAAATCAACAGCCCTCATTCTCCGTAGGCCAATGTGGGCTTGTCAAGAATCCGCGGAAGTTAAACCGCTACCAGAAACACCTAACTTCCATAAACATAGCATCTTACAATTGCCAGACGCTATCAAATCAAGCAAGATTGATCGAGCTAGAGGAAGAAGCAGCAAAAATCAACTGGGATGCAATCGGATTGAGCGGAACCAGAAGAAAAGATTAAAGCTTAGTAATGCTTGATTCGGGCAACCTCTTATACTACCAGGGTACACAATCAGGTAGAACTAGTGCTGTAGGAGTCCTAATAAACAATAAGTGGCGGAACAAAATAGTCAGTGTAACAAGTGTCTCGGATCGAGTAGCAAGCCTGACACTCAGACTCTCACAGAGTTACACCATTCAAATTTTTCAAGTCTACGTACCTACAACTAGCCACACCGAGGAAGAAATTGAGGAAATCTACACCGACGTCAACCAAGCTTGGAACAATAAACCAGCCACTTCAAGTACCTCATGGGTGACTTCAACACCATAATAGGGGAAAGGAATGACCAAGAAGTGTTGGTGGGAAAATTTGGACTAGGACAAAGAAAAGAAAGAGGAGAACCACCACGGCTTATACCCACCACCACGGCTTATACATAACAAATACCTTCTTCAAGAAGAACAAAAACAGGAAATGGACGTGGCAAGCACCTAATGGGGTAACAAGAAACGAAATTGATTTGATGCTTACCAAACACCAAAGACGTTTCTGTAATTAACAGATTTAAGACAAGAAGTGACCATCACCTGGTCAGAGCAAAAATCACCCTTGACTTGAAGGCAGAAAGAAGCCACCACGAGTAGACGATAGGCACCACAAACTATTAAATGAGACTAAAGTGCTGCTCAGAAAGCGCAGGGAAATGAAAGCATCCTCAAACATCGAAAAGATTGAATATTCAGAAACCTGCAAAACAATAGCGAAGATGATATCTGAATATATCAAGCAGGATGACGAAAGACTGGTGGAAGATGCCATTACAAACAACAGAAACCTCAAGAAGGCAAAAAGAGCACTCCTCATTGGCAAAAACAGGTGATAGCCCTAAATCGTGAGAACACCTGACTCATAGACAGACAGAAAATAATTAAGGCTGAGACCTGTATAAGGCTCTAGATAACTCGACTCCCAACTTAATAACAATCACCGCTTTCTCAGCAACTAACGATGATGCCCCATATATCTTAATGGAAGAGGTCGAGATGGCTATCAACTCCATGAAAAATGGTAAAACGGCAGATAATGACAGGATCACGGCTGAATTGCTCAAGTACGTAGGCCAAGAAACCTTAAAAATTACTGGCAGAAATCTACACTGATTGCATTAACACCAATTACATACCTGATCAATGGAATAGTGCTAATATAATACTGACGCACAACAAAGGCAGCAAAGAAGACATCAGGAACTACAGACCAAGAATACTACTATAGGTCTTCTACAAACCGTGTACAAGCATCCCTAGATGCCTAACAGCCACGGGAGCAGGCTGGTTTCAGAAGTGGATACAGCACTGTAGATCATATCCACGCACTACGGGAAGCCTTGAGTAGATTTAAAGAGTATGAGCAACCCCTAGTACTGGGTTGAGACAGCCTTTTACTCAATCTTTCCTGATGCAATAATAAATGCATTAATAAGACAAGGCATAGACAAACCATACGTGGAAGTTATAGCTAACATCTACCGCAACGCCAGAGCAAAGGTCAAAGTACTAGAAGCTTCTCCAGAGTTTCTCACACAAAAAGGGGTAAGACAGGGAGACACCATATCGCCACGTTCCCAACATTTGGAAAATAAAGGATTGAACATCAATAGTGAACACCTCAATCACTTGAGATTCGCAGATGACATAGTCCTTATAGCCAACAGCTAAGATGAATTACAAGAACAGCTGAAAAAACTCAACGCGGCTAGCGGAAAAGTAGGCTTGAAAATGAACCTAAGCAAAACCAAAATCATGTTCAATGACTACATAAACACTCAAGGGCATACAAAAGTGAACAATACCACACTAGAAATAATCGAAGAATATGTGTACCCTGGTCATCTAATACACAAATCCGGCTCACTACTGCTTTCGGGAATAACTCGGATATATTCAGGTCTAAAATGAAGATGAACTTGAAAAAGAAGACCTTCGACCAATGTTTCTTACCAGTTCTGCTCTATGGTAGTGAAACATGAGTGCTAACAACAAGGATAACGAGGAAACTCCAGGTCGTCCAAAGAGCCCTGGAAAGATGCATGCTGGGCATTACACGAAGGGATCGCAAGAGACTATCGTGGATACGAGAAAGGACCCAAGTAACAGACGTGATACATAGAGCGAAATCCTTGAAATGGCGATGGGCCGGTCACTTGGCGAGAATGATGGACCACAAGAATCACGCAGTGGTACCCAAGAGGAATCAAATGACCGAGAAGACGCCCAAACGTTCGATGGGATTATGATATAAAGAAAATAGCTGACACTGCCTGGATGAGAATAGCTGAAAACAGGAAGACATGGAAAGCAATGAGAAGTCAATAAGTAAGGGAGGCTGCACCATAACTAAGAATGTTGGTTGAACAAGCTGAATATGATGATAATGATGATATATACATGTATATATATATATATATATATATATATATATATATATATATATATATATATGTATATATATACATATATATATATATATATATACATATATATATATATATATATATATATATATATATATATATATATATATATATATATATATATATGCATATATATAGGGTTATCCATTTTACGCTTGGGAAAGTAAAGCTTAAACAAGTTGGGTAGACAGACCTATGCTCATGTCAGAAGGGTTTTGTACTCAACTTACAAAATGCAGTAACCAGCAGCGAATAAAATCAAGAAACATGTGAAAGACGATTTTATTGGAGAAAATGTGAAATTCGAGGATCATACTATTATTAACAAAGTTGAAAGAATTATGAATTCTGAGGTATTTGTTTTAGTTATACCCATAGATATCTCCCTTGATCATTTTTCCAGATTTTTTAGAAACACATTTTTCATGTATTTCCCACCCCCCCCCCCCCCCCCCCCCTGTGCCCCCACTGAAGCAAAAACTGTCAGTTTAAGAACTGTTTTGAAAAGCTCTCATAGAGAACTTTCAGTTGATATTCATATCGGCTACCTTTCATGAAATTTTTTTTCAGGGGCCACTCCTCTCTACTGTAATCATCGATTCATGGCCTATTTTTTTGAATCCTAGAATGGTTACAAAGCCCTTTTGCTAGGAGCTCTCTCCTGCCTCTTCGACTTGTTTCAATTGTATGTACTCATCTTCATGATACCTATCATTCCTGAAATGTTCATGCAAATCCTAGCAAAGCTGTAGTGTTTAAATCGATAAAAAGCGCATATGGCTCCATAGCCATATGTTTCCATAGTAATACAGGGCATATTGTTCCATAGTAATACGGGAAAATTCAAACCGCTATAACTTCGTTAAATACCATTCGATCTTTATGAAACTTTCAGAAAAGATCAATCTTATAAAAAGTCATCTGTTTGCTAAATTTTATTGAATTTACGCGTACCGTTTAGATTTTATTGAAGAAAACACAAAATCGATAAATCATACTATTACTAACAAAGTTGAGTGAATTTCGACTTCTCATGTATTTGTTGTTGTTGTACTCATAAAAGCCTATATTCATGATTTTTTTCAGATTTTTCGGATGGAAGGTTTCCAATCGCGAGGGGGGGGTACGCGAAAAGTTCGTACATTTCCCCTTCCCCTGCCCCCCTCGGTACCGATAAGGCAATTTTAAAACTTGTTTTGAAAAGATCTCATTGAGACCTTTCCAATGACACCCTACTCGACTACCAATGGTGAAATTTTTTTTTTGAGGGGTCACCTCCCTATACGGGGAGACCCCCTTAAACCCCCTTGAAAAATTTTTCCACCCTTGAACTTTCAAGAGGTCACCACTTCTGACCTTTCCACAAAGTTTCATGGCTGTAGCCTCTATAGTTTCGGAGAAAAAGTGCTGTGACATACAGACGGACGGACGGACGGACGGACGGACGGACGGACGGACGGACGGACAGACGGACAGACGGACACAGGTCGTGATTGCAATAGGGTTTTGTATTTTAGTACAAAACCCTAAAAAAACACATAAAATATTCAGATGGAAACAAAATTTTTTATTCAATATAAAGATTAAAATTTGCCATTATACGTTAAACCCAACATCATTCAAATGTTTTCCACGGAACTTCTTACAGGCCTTAATCCTTTTGAGGTAATTTTCAGTGACTTTTCGGCACATTTCCGGCAATATCTCGGCCATAACATCACGAATATTGGTTTTCAATTGCTCAAGATTTTGAGGATTGTTCACGTAAACCCGATCTTTTGCATGGCCCCATAAAAAGAAATCCAAAGGTGCTATGTCGAAGGATCTTGCGGGCCAATTGACATCACTCAATCTCGAAATTACGCGTCCTGGAAATTTCTCTTGCAAAAGTGTCCGATTAGCCTGAATTGTGTGGCTGGTGGCTCCGTCCTGTTGAAACCACGTGTTCTCCAGATCATAATATTCGATTTCTTTCCAAAAACAATCGGTTGACATCCGTCCATAGCGGTCAGAATCGACTGTAATGGCTCTTCCTTAATCGTTTGGCCAATAACACTACCAGACCACAATGCATACCAAACGGTCACTTTTTCCGGATTCAAAGGCCTTTCTGCGATCACCTGAGGATTTGAGAGCCCCATATGCGGCAATTCTGTTTATTTACGTAACCATTGAGTGAAAAATGAGGCTCACCACTAAAGAAAATTTTGTTCGAAAAATCGTTATCAATGGCTTGCTGTTCAGTCACCCAATTCGCATTCATTCTGCGTTGTGAATGGTCTTGAGGCCTAAGTTCTTGAATGAGCTGGATTTTGTACGGATAAAGATGCAAATCCAATTGCAATATCCGCCACAATGAGCCGTAAGACAATCCCAAATGTTGAGCACGTCGAGGAATCGACAAATTCGGGTCTTTCCCCACACTTTGGGCAACGACAGCGATAGTTTCAGCAGAACGAATGTTGCGATGATGCACAGGCCTTGCAATATCAACAACCGATCCAGTCTCTTCAATTTTTCTCACTGTGTTCGAAATTAATTGCTGTGTAAGTCGATTATGTCGACCGTAATTGGTTCGTAAAGCCCTAAATGTTGATACAGCAGAATCACCATATTTATAATAAAATTTAATAATTTTAACGCGTTCTTCGACTGTTAAACGATCCATATTTCTGAATGCCAAACCTTCAACTAAAAAAACACGCTTTGGATGACATTTAATTCTGACAGATTTCAAATGGCAGGGTTATACTTTCCTGCCAAGAAATGGATAGCCCTGTATATGTTATACATTGTAACAATGAAGTACCCGGAACTTGTAATTTAAATTCCGCGGGTAGATGATGTTTCAAAAAAATGTATTTTGTTAAGTTGGTAGGAGTGTCCTTAATTACTACGCCATATATGGGGGCGATCTGTCAACCAGTTTGTTTACAGCAGCTACTTAAGTCGGTACACCTCAGTAGTGCGTTGCTATTTTGTGATTTTTTTGTGACCGAATTTAAAGCCGAAAACGCAATAAATACCATCGATCAACCACAGTATTCACCAGATTTGGCTCCGTATGATTTTGATGAATAGTTAAATGCTTTGCGTTTTATTTGCCGGGAATTGCAAATAAAACGCACTTTTTTGTCACAATGTACAACAAAACTCGCTGAAGGAGCTGAAGCCCATCCCAAAAAGTGCTTATGAAAAGTGTTTCGAGGACTGGAAAAATCATTGGAGTAAGTGTAGTGCATCTGATGGGGATTACTTTGCAGGCGACAAAATAAATATTGATGAATAATTAAATATTTTGCGTTTTATTTGCAATTTTTGGATACTTTTTTGTCACTATATATATAAATATATATATATATATATATATATATATATATATATATATATATATATATATATATATATACATTATTGTTTTATCTTTAGTCCTACAGTCCCTTTCTTGCCTTCACTTTGTTAGAGTATCATTATCTTGATCGAATGTATCGGCACAACATAAGATGATGTAGTCAGTATCACGCTTGGGCCATGTGTCCATCCACCCAGCTGGGAAACGTTCTGATTTTTAAATCAGCACGTAGCATAATTGAACAAACTTAAAATCCGTACGAAGAGCTGAACCAGCGACCTTCGGTTTACGTTTGCTCTAACCATATATATATATATATATATATATATATATATATATATATATATATATATATATATATATATATATATATATATATATATATATATATATATATATACACATATACACATATATATATATATATATATATATATATATATATATATATATATATATATATATATATATATATACAGTAGAAGTCCAGTTATCCGAGTTCTGAATATCCAAGCCGCTAGGTTAACCAAGGCAAATTTACAAAATACAGCAAATTCATAGCAAGAAGCCTTTACGAAGATTTGGAAAATGTTTCTTTTCAATACGGTTTTTATTACGTTATTATTCAATTGCATCAGCGCCAGTCAGTCATCTACGCCGGGCTGATCATCAGTGCATTTCAGTGCCGTGCTCACATCAGTCAAAGATTAGTAGTAAATGTTAAAGTTTTGTGGTTTCTTTGGAAACAAAGTACAATGCAATTAAGAGGTTAGATAAAGAGGAAAGTATTAAGAAGGTTGCCGCTGATTTGGGTGTGGGAGAAGTTGCAGTTGGTGATTGGAAGAGAAAGAGAAAAGAAAATGTGACGTGCATAGAAAAACCATGAGAAAAGGAGAATACGAACAAACATCTTTATTTATTCTCTTTTTTATCAAGATGATTACTTCAGTTTTTTCCAGTGCTAGACTGAATCCGCGAGTAGTCATCTAGTCCCTCACTCAACGCATAAGCATACCTAGTCTAGGTCGCGCTTATTCAACGGTACGTCCAGTGACCAGAGTCGCAACCAATGAATCACGACTCTCTCCAGTCTCAGTTATCCGTCATAAGACACGTTCCACTGGTCTGGGCCAAGGATAGATCCCTGGGCAACACCCTATGAAACAGCCATCCTTCGTTAGCCCTGTGTCGTATCGTAAAGCAGGCTTCAGTCCTTCAGGTAGTCCTTCAGAAGCTGCGTTAGGTATTCTGGAACTTGAAAAGGAGTTTATTGAGTATCCAGACTATCCACCCATCTAGCGAAGTTGAAGCCATTCGTAACGTTGAGTGTCACCAAGAGGACGATCGGTCGCTTGGTGTGGCTCGATGCCTTCGTTTTTTGACCCGCGCTCACCACCTCTGCAACCGCATCAATGGTGGAACGTCCTTCTCTAAAGCCGTACTACCGAGATAAGTCCCCAGCAGCACGAATCGCATCAGTGAGTCCTCCGTTGATGAGTTGCTCTGACGCTTTCCCAGGCGTGTCTAGTATGCATAACGGACAATATGCAGATGGCGATCCGGGATTTCCCTTTCCCTTGCTGGTCAGCTCAAGTCTCGCCAGCTTCCATCGTACCGGGGAAACCCCATCCCGTGGGCAAATGAGAAACAAGTTGCAACACCTCAGCTGGAACACCTTCTGGGCCTGCAGCCTTCCTCGCTTTCAATGAAAGGACTGCATCTTCCAGCTCCGGCTGTGTGAAGAGCGGATATTCGATTGCTGTTTTGCTGTGGACAACGTCAACGTGGACGGGATGGGTGATGAATCTCTTGACGTCCATCCTTTCAATGTTCCACCCAATTGTCGAAAGTCGAGAGCACGGAGGTTGGAAGACAATACCACTGATCTCAAGCAGAATACACTGATGATCACTGGCTGAGTAGTCCTCTAATGCTCTTCAAATGTGTATCCTCCGTACTAATCACTCCGAGGCGAGTGTCATATCCGGTATGGTTCCAATACCATGTACTTCCAGTGTTTAGTGCGACAAGTGCCGTCTTGGCTGTCATTTCTTGGATTCGCTTTCTCCGCGGATCTATTTGAGGCATGCCCATTCGATTGATTCAATTTTGAAGTCTCCCTTAACCAGCACGTTCCCATCTGCGTTTGAAACAGTGCCCTCCAAAGCATAAGTTTGCCTTGGAAAGATGATATCGATTCGTTCAGCGTGAGGCACACTAAAGAAGGTGGTCCCTAAACACCGAATATTCGAAACCATTCCCCGCCTACACCTCTTCGCGTAGAAATCACTGTTCCAAACCCAGATGGTGGCAGTACCAGTTTCATCAGGCTACCATGATGTAGAACTTGTGCCCGCACTATCTTGTCCTTCTTTTCTGCATCATGTATCCAAAATTTCGGAAGGGCATCAAGTTTCCGCATAACTAGCTTGTAGCCAAGGCTCCATGATCCTTATTCAAATTGTCCACTAGATGTTGTTGCTATCCAGATGCATGCCTCGTCATGGTCCCCCGTTGAGCCTCACGCCAAAGCTTGTGACACTCCTTTCGTTTTTCAGTGATTTCAGTCGACCACCTGTACACTGGGGGCATGCCGTGCCAGCGGTTTCCATGGGGCATAGAAGCTTTGCAAGCAGTCGTGATGATGCTCATAGTTGAATTCACCATGTCTTGAGCTGCCAGTTCTTTAGTCCCCCCGTGAATCTCCCTGCAGCAAAGCACCTGCTGTGAGCATCACGATGAATCTCTTGACGTTCGTCCTTCCGATGTTCCATCCAATTGTAGACAGTCGAGAGCACGGACGTTAGGAGACAACATCACTGATCTCAAGTAGAATGCAGTAATGGTCAGTGGCTGAGTGATCCTCTAATATTCTCCAACTGTACTCGTATATCCTCCGTACTAATCACTCCGAGGCGACTGTCATGTCCAGTTTGGTTCCTCTGCAGCCAATATGGCGGAAAGACGACGTACTTTCAGTATTCAGTGCGACAATCGCCGTCACGGCCAGCATTTCTAGGATTCGCTTTCCCCGCATGCCATCTGCGTTTGAACCTGCGCCCTCCATAGCATTAAGTTTGCCTTGGAAAGATGATATTGATTCGTTCGGCGTAAGGCACACTAAAGAAGGTGGTCCCTAATCACCGAATGCACTAAACCACCCCCCGTCCACAGCTATCCACCTGGAAATCACTATTCCAAACCCAGGCCCCCAGGGCGGAACTCATCTGGTAATTCAAAGGGGTGAAACTGCTATTTTTGGGTTGTCGTCTCCGATTTCAGTGAAGCCGACGGGGACTGACGTTCCCGAGGTACCCGAATCGCTTAGTAAAAATACTAGGGCAGGAACTTGACCTAAAACATAGTGGCTGTGTGATTGTTCGATAACTAGATCAACTCATTGCTGCGAACCTCTACCCTGAAGGTATATTCAGGTACCACGGGCAGCTGATAAGCCTCCATCTTTGGATGGTTAGCTGATGCGTTGCGGCCCTTCGGGGAGTATCGTGGTGGCTGATGGTTAAAAACAAAGGTTTGCGTTGACCTTATAGCGTCAGATACAGCTACGTCTCAGACCTCCCAGTGTGAAAGTTGAGAGTTCCCTCAATATCAACTGGTAAAGAACTTGGGGGTGAATGATTGGCGCTTAAACCAATCGCTGTGTAATGGTGACCGTGAGGTTAGGCCCATAACGGGTAGGTACTCACGCAAATCAAACAGCTCAGGTTTCAAACCCAAATGGCAACAGTGCCAATTTCGTCAACATACCATGATGCAGAACTTTTATCATGGTGTTGCTGACTCAGCAGCAAAAAGACGGCTTTTATGTCCCTCACACACTGCTCAAGCAGGTTTTTGGCGATTGAACTGCGGTGTGTGTTTGGTTGCAGGATGTGGGCCATTCCTTGGAAACTCGGCATTTCCTTGACCCCAAGACATGCCCAAGTCCAGTCTTGGATCAGCGTCCTTGCAAAGAATGCAGTGTGCCTCCTTTGTACACTCTTTTTCTATGTCCCATTTCACCGCATTTGTAACAAAGGGAACTCCCATCGGGTCTTATGCATACTTATGCGGTGTGACCATTGCAAGGCACCGCTCTTCGTCGTATCCTGTGGACAACACTCCCTATTTTCACTTTGCCTCTATTCAGAAGTTGTGTGTTGTCCCCTATGGCTTCTTTATTGTTGACCTCTGCTCCGAATTCGACCTGCATTTGGCCCGACAGCGTTGTTTGTACTGCTTTAATAGCAGTGTTGGTATCTTTGGGCCTTGCATTTCCCCTGATATCCCCCAGCACTTCTGCGAAGGATAAGTGCCTGCTGCCGAGGTTTTCGTCGGGGCTTCTTTCTCTCTTGTTTTGCATCAGGTCTTTTTCTCATTGGGCTTCCATGTGAACTTAAATATCTAGCACTTTTTGAAGGAGTTTCTTTGCGGCTTTCTTCGCTCCTTTTATCAGCACTGTCTGGCTTTCCACGCATCAAGTGCTTCTTCTTTCCTTCGTTTATCTCGATTTCCTTTGATTGGGCTAGATGCCATTCTTTTATTGATGTTTGATGGTGGAGCTTTCTGCACATGCGCTTAAGGTTTAGCCCTCAGCGCTTCTTTAGCCTACTGCTCTTCTTCGGCCTTCTGGTCCTCTTTGGCCTTTAACCAGCTCCTCCGGTAATTTTCTATGTGGTTTGGGAGCTCCTCTAATTCACGGACCCTAATCTTTACTCCTATGCTGTTTTTTTGGCGAGCCACATGCAGATTTTATTCTTTTTAAAGCATCTCCCACTTTTCGGATTAGCCTTTCTTCTTCATATCACTGGGTAGCAGTTGTACTTTGCGGCCACCTTTATTATCGGCTCCGTTTCCGGGTACAGTACTTCCGCAACATTTTCGATGGTAGCGATGAAATCCCACAACAGTGCTTTATTTGTCTACTCACTCCTTTTTTTTCTTGCCGTGATCCCTTTGTGGACTTCAGATTGGTTCGTAATTATTTCGGGATCTACAACTCTCGCTTCGGTAGCAATCGCAACAGTGACCATCGAGCTCTTGATGTTCTTTAAATTTTCCTCCACCACTCGAACATCTGGCACGTACTGCAGAGTTTCCCGCTCTTCCTTTTTAAGGAGCTCTGGTGCTCGCATCACTTTTCTGCTGCACCTGAATGCCGCAGAAATCTCAGTCTGGACAAGACTGTCTGTTAATCTCCGTTTTTTGTCCATCCTCACTGTTGTTAGTACCGCTGTCGATATGCTGTGAGCATCGTGGTTGCAGCCGCTGGTTACGTCCTCATTGTTATTATTTTTGCTTTCTTTTTTTTGAATTTTATTGATATTTTTGAGGGTTTTTATTTGCTTCAGTTTTATTGAGCCCCCATCGGACCCGCTTTTTCCGCTTGTGTATGTAGTCGCCTTTTTGGTCCCATGGTTGTCTTCGCAGAGCAAGGAGGTCATGCAAGGGTTGGCACAAGCTCTTATGGGGATAAGTGCTCAGAGCCAAACCAGCGCTAATCAGGAGTCCGTGTCAACCAAACCTACACCACCTACCTAATAGTGTGAACTTTGAACGTACTCCGAGGTTTACTAAGGTTTTACCGGGACGAAGACGGTATGATAGTAAAATTGGAGCCGTTCACGCACAAGTGTCACCTCGGCGCTGCCATGCAAACAACTAGGTCCAAACCATCATATCCGCCAGCCCAAAGCATCAATTCCAGATTTAGTCAGGGTCATTACGTATCATTCCAGGAGGGAGCCTCACTGCGCCCCATATCCTCGGATCCATGGGGATAGCGCTCCCGAAAGAATGCTAGCCACCAAGAGTACTCCTGTCGACCGGTATTCCTCCTGTGGGAATTTCTTCGGGTAGGGGGTGGCAGTCCCCAAAGAATACTAACCCCCAAGAGTATTCCTGCCAGCTGGCATTCCCCCTGCGGGCAAATTGTAGGTTACGCACCTAATACGAGGAATAGCAACGTCCATAAAGGACTGTAGCGATGGTCTGCTGCGTCTATGCGCGAAGATGTTGATGCTCGCCGGAATTAGCCTTGTCTGAGGATGCGTGAATGCGCTGGCAGGCTAGCATTGTAGTGTTGTGGGGCGGGTTCTTTTCTCCAGCACAAGAGATCACTACAAAAAGTCGCATTTACGAATTAAATGGGCGTAGGACTCGGTTCGACGGTGTCGAGGTAGAACAGAAGGGATGTATTGCCGAAGCAAAACGACAGACTGGGACTGGCGAGCACGGATGAGACTTGAGAGGATCTGGTCCTTACCATGTATACTTACGGCCCCCAAATAAGAGTGGAGCATCCAGGTGGAAGCAGTGCCCCCTCTTCCTACACTTCACAGGTACTACTCTTTTGAGTCCCCATAAATTAGTTCGAAAATGATCTCTTGTACGCTTAGGTTAACCAAGTACAGATTGTCGGCTCATGGTTGATTCTGACCCACATGCAGTGCGTGTCTTATCATGGATAGTCATGGACTAGCTAAGCAGCCAATGACGTGAAATCAAGAATCCATGTACTGAAAGACACTTAGGCACCTCTTGGTCTGAGGTGCAGATCAGAATCCTCCGCAAAATGATGCTATGTAACAACTTCCGAGTACACGAAAGGACTCTAATATCATTTGGCCTTGCTAATCATACAATGTTGGTATACCACAAATGTATAAATCAAAAGCAGGTCCAAAATTGATTGATGCCCGAGGAAAACACAGAATCCGGAAGTTGTTAGAGATACTGGGGCACGTTTAATGCAAAATCCTTCAGTAGTTATCTACCTGCCAAAAATTTGGGCACCTAGTAGGGAAACCTAAAGACAGTGGTCTGTCTCAGGCTCTCGACTGTTGATACAGCCGGGCTTTTCAGGCCCCACGTTGGGCGCTATTTCATAGTGAATTAGAGAAATAGCAACGTCCATAAAGAACTGCAGCGATAGCCTGCTGCCTCGGCGAGCGAAGATGTTGGTGCTCGCCAAAATTGGCCTTGTCTGAGGATGCGTGAATGCGCTGGCAGGCTAGCATTGCGGTGTCATGGGGCGGGTGCTTTCCCCAGCACAAGGGATCACTACAAAAAAAATTTCGCATTCACGAATTAAATGGTCGTAAGACTTGGTCGACGGTGTCGGGGTCTAGGTAATCTACTGAAGAGATGTATTGCCAAAGCAAAATGACAGACTGGGTCTGGTGAGTGCGGGTGAGACTTAAAAGGATCGCACCCCCCTTCCGAATCAAAATCCATTGCAGACGTGGCCATTTATTTTCCATTTAAATGAAAAACTCATACAAACATAATTGGCATGAATTTTTCAAATTTCAAATTTTATGTTGAAGCCTTTTATAATGGCATTCTATAACACTTTAGTATAAATAGGAAAATCAAGCAGAAGGCCACTCTACCCTACAAAGGGAACCTGAAACGTAAAGAGAAGGGGTGAGCTCACCAAATGGCTAGCTCATGAGAGGAGGGGCCAGCCAATGTGGCGGGTACCATACTTGGTCAAAGGTCCAGCGAAATAGAAAGACCGAGTTTTTCTGTTCTTTATCTATACATTGTCTTTTCTAATATGCGGAAAATCACAAATACAATTTTCACTTGCATCTGAACATTACATAAAAATGTTTCTGTATTTATTTATTTTTTATTTTCGGGTTTCTTGCATCAATTTTCAAATTTTTGTTTTTATCAACTCTGTTAATATGCGGGGTTTAATATGATCATATAGAATCTTTCCTTCAAAATAACCAACAAATTCAAGTAAAAATATACAAACATGGATTTACTTAATGTTTTCCAAAAAGAATCAAAGACTGATTTCAACTCAATAATACTCGGAAATTATTCTAACACACAAAATGAAGGAATTGATAGAAAGCAGCTAATATTATGCCTAACTTCTAGGTATGAATTTTAGCAGATAGAAATTACATAGATTGTTGCCAATAAGCATTGTAAAATTTCTTCAAAATTTTAAATATCATGAAAGGGTACTTACCCAGTCATCGTCCGTTTTATAATCAAATGCCAAAAATCCTCACAGCAGCATTAGACTGTTACTACTAGTTCAACGATGCATTTAACAATTAACGATGCATTTAAAATTTGAAATTTTACAACTAATGAATTCTTATTATTTTGTAATTATTATTGCCCAATTTCATGGTGAGCATTCAGATTTCCCAGGTAGAATCAATTTCTTTTTGCATGCATGATAATACGGGACCGATAATTTCATTCTTCACGTTTATAGCATTTCTACGTTGAAAAATGTTGAATTTACATCCCGAAGACAGAACGAAGTCTAGATGTATTAACTTCTAACTCGGTTCAACACACATGAATAATAATTATTGCTCATAATGTCCGGAAATTGCGGCAACAACACAAGAACTCTTGTAAAATGTGAAATTAAACTCGACAATGTAATTTGGCCCGATTTATGACTAATGGCTTATGCACCACGAAATCAAATGAATATTTATTTGGCTCATTTTAGCCGAGTATATTCTGCACTTATCTTATTCACTAACTCACTTGGCAGCCAGCCGATTAACATCTCAATTACTAGAAATTTGTTTAGGCCGAAAGCGATGCAACCAAACTTTCCATTTATTATTGGTGGTGATGGTTGCCTCAGTTTCTTACATGAATACCTCTACAAGTCCCGATTTGATCATCTGATCTCCTCATCTTCGAATTACGTCTTGCAATGTCAGGAAATTTGAGTTAGGAGTTGAGGAAAATTTATGTGGCACGCAATAAATTTCAAATTTATTTTTCGCGACATAATTTATTTGTGCGCGAATATTCCGTACAAACTGTCTGCGCCATTATTATAATGTTTTGTAGAAATTCAGTTGTTTTTATCAACTACGATATCATGTCGCATTTCCCACTATCACGAACAGCTGTCCATTGTACATATCTCGGTACCTGCTCTTATGTGGGTTTTCATTCGGAGACAAAACCCAACAACTTTTTATCGTAAGAAATGAAATTCCCTTTCTCATTAAAGACAAGTTTATTTGCGTCCGAACAAAATGAGCATCATATAAACAAATGTATGGGTGATGCAATGTTGGTTGTCGATGCGTTGTCACGTGCGTTTCGCGGTAGACTAACTTCAATGCCAATCTTCTCTAGGTGTTAGGTGGCTTTCTTGGAATCGTTGGAAAAAGTCATGATTTTTTTAGCAGTTGCGTTTTCTTGAGTTTTTGGTACCGCTCGAGTTTCTGGAATTAGTGGAGTTTCTGGAATCTGTGGAGTTTCTGGAATCTGTGGAGTTTCTGGAATCTAGAGTTCGTGGATTCAAGTTTTTATTCGCTTCATTTGGCTAGTCTGATTCAAGATGTGATGCAGTCAGTCGTGATATTGAGATGTTTTGTTCTGAATCGTTGACTAGGATTTTGTAAAGATCATCGGTTATTCGCTCGAACACTTGATGCGGCCCTGTGTATGGTCTCTGCAGCGGGCTTTTCACACGGTCGCAGCGTACAAACATATGTGTGTATGTTTTAAGCTCTTTTTTGGCAAAAAGGTTTTATTTTTGAGTGATGAGCTGTCGGTATGGGCTTGATGCTACGCATTATTTTGCGGTGGTTTTCCACAAACTTTACAGGGTCAGCGTTTGTGGTTTCTTGAGTAACGAAAAATTCCCCAGGTATCTTTTTTGTAGCATGTACGAAGGCCGAGTATTACTGAAGGAAGTGCGTAAATTCAGCCAATATCATTTTTGCACATAAGTGCTGCTTTTAAAGTACGATGTAGTCGTTCAACAAGTCCCTTCGACTGAGGGTGATATGGTGAGGCTCTAGTTTTTTACTTCCCAAGAAGTTTGTCATAGCTTTAAATAAAGCAGACTCGAGTTGCGGTCCCGGGTCTGTCGTGATGGTGAGAGGGGTGCCGTAATTGACGATCCAATGGTTGAAGACTGGCATTGCAACTGTCGGCGCTGTGGTCTCTTTCAAAGGTACCGCTTCAAGACATCGTGAAAACCTGTCGATGATTGTTAGGCAGTAGCGATATGCCTCTACAGGCGGCAGGATGATTAAATCGATGTTAATGTGATTGAATCAAGAGCCTGTGACGCTAATGTTTTGCGGAGTTGTTTTGTTGTGTCGATGAACTTTTGATTTTTGGCACTCAATGCATTCTTGTAACCATTTTAATGCATCTTTTTTTTTTTCATACCGGGCCAGATGTATTTTGCTCGTAATGCGCGAGCGGTAGAGCGACCACTTGGATGTGAAAGGCCATGAATGATTCCGAATGCAATTTTTCTTAAGTTTTGAGGAAGGTACGGTCTTATTACATCTGTGGAGATGTCACAGTAGACTGGCGAGTTTTCGATGTAGAGTTGTTGTAGCTTGAGGGATGTCGAGTTTTTTAATAACTCAGATAATTCCTCGTCGTTTTTTTTATTGCTTACTAATTTCTTTTGGGTCAAATTTTGACGGCATATCGATTGTATTGGTTCTCGATAATGCGTCCGCTACGACATTCTCGCTGCCTTTAACGTTGACTATGTTGGTCAAGAATTGTGAGATAAAGTCGAAACGTCGTAGTTGGCATGGAGATGCTTTTTCAGATTTTTGTGAAAACGCATAGATTAATGGCTTGTGATCGGTTTATATTTCGAATGCCCTGCATTCGAGTTGATGTTGGAAATGTCGAATCCCTGCAAAGATCGCCAAAAGTTCACGATCGTAGACGCTTCAATTGCATTCTGATTTGGTTAATTTTCGGGAGAAGAATCCGATCGGCATCCAAACGTTGTTTATTTTTTGTTCAAGTGATGCACCAATTGCTGTGTCGGATGCATCGATTGTTAAACCACAATGGCGCCGTTGGGGATGGAAACGATGTGAGTGTGATGTAGGCTAGGCTATTTTGCTTTTCTCAAATGCTTCAGTTGCTTCTGGCGTCCATTTGACTTCTCGTTTGTCGTTCTTTTTGGAGTCTTTGATGTACGAACTTAGGAGTGCTTGAGTCTTGGCAGCGTTTGGTATGCAATTTCAGTAATAGTTTACCATTCCGAGAAATCTGCGGAAATCATGGATTGTTTTTGGTTTTATATAATGCGTGAGGGTTTCTATCTTCTTTTATGGTGCAGCATTTCTTGAATATCCAAGAAACTTAACTTCGTTTTTCACGAAAGCACACTTATTGTAATTTATCGTGATCCCGTCAGCTTTTGTAAGATGGTTCGTAAATGTTTCATGTGCTCTTCGTGAGTGTCAGAAAATACAATGAAATCGTTAACGTAGCAAAAAATGTAATCGAACTCACGAAAACTCGAATCAATACAGCGTTGAAATGTTTGGGTGGCGTTTTGAAGACAAAATGGCATGACTAAATATTCAAATAGTCCAAAGGGTGTAGCGATGGCTGTTTTCGGTAAATATTTTTCGGCCATGGGTATTTGGTGGTAGGCCTTCACAAGATCAATCGTGGAAAACACATTTTTGTTGAAAAGCTTAGGAAAAAGATCTTGTATCAGCGGCGGCGTGTATCGGTCGGGCACGTTTCGGGCATTTAGCTTTCGATAATCGCCACAAGGGTGCCAATCGCCAGATTTCTTTGGTTGCATATGAAGCGGAGATGACCATTAACTTTTTGAAGGCCTTATATAGCCGGCTTCAAGTATGGCTAAAATTTCGGTTTCTGCGCTTCGCCGCTTTTCTCCCACGAGTTTACATGCTCTTTCGACAACAGGGGGACCTTCAGTGTTGATATGATGCATGGCGTAACAGTTTTGTGTTATTGCCTTTTTTTATTGATGGTTTCGTTAAGTCGAACAATTCTTGCATCAGTTTCGCAAATTCCATGTTTTCGTTTTCTGTTGTTATACTAGTCAATATTCCGTGCTCTGATGTGATTTTGATTTTTCCTGTTGTCAAGAGGGACGTTTGTGGGTCGATTAGGCATCGTTTCCTCAGATGAACTAGATGTCCGTAATGGTAGATGAGATCGGCTCCTTTAATGCCCGTCTTGGCTTCAGTAATGATGAATGGAAATGGTATGTTTCGGCGCAGTCCTAAATCCAAACTTAAAAGTCACTGGCCATATGTGTGGATTACTGAGGAATTAGCTGCGTAAAGTTTCAGTAGGAATTGTTTGAGCTTTGTTTTGAACCAGATGCGTAGAACGTCTGATACACAGGAACCAGAGTCTACTTAGTACTGTTTTCCTGTGCTCCGATTTTCGTGAATTCATTTGTTTGTTTAAATCCTCAAGCTCTTGTGAGATTTTTGTGATGTGATCTCGTAGTTCTGTGAGCGGGCTATCGCCACCATCTAAAATCCATCCACTTTCGAGACCTCTAGAATTTTGTCGGCTTGCACCACAAGTTTTCACAGATCTTGGACATGACTTATTGCTAATATACTACGGACTTGCTCTGGGAGTTGTTCTAGGAAAAGTGTTTTTAAAATCGAGTCGTTGCATTATCCTGCCTGCAAGATTTTTATTTTTTTGTAGGATTAAAGACGGCTTCCCATTTGTAATTTCTAAACCCCTGAGGAAGCGTCTGATTTTTGATTCATTTGTTTCGCCGAGTTTCGATGATTCTTTTCTTTATTGCATCGTATTTGTTCGTTTCGAGAGGTGTTGAGATGATATCCGAAACCAGAGGGAGAGTCTTTGTGTCGATGTTGAGGACCACATGTTCAAATTTTATTTTGTTGGCGGTAATTTTCTTCTTGCACGAACTAAAGCGCTGGGTGGTCTCTCCAGAATGCGGGTATTTTGACATGATTGTTGTTGATCATTGCCACTTCGGCTTCCGTATTCCCGTGCGACGTTTCATTATGATTTGTTGACATGTCTCTGAGTTGCTGCATTTGATCGTGCATTCGTTGTTCCATAACCTCTAGCTCCACTTTAGTTTCTTCCAGAGTCATTGTAATATTTTCTGATTTATAATTTCACCTTTTTTTTCGTATTTTTGCGTTTGTTTGTAAAATTTTCACTTTCGTTCGAAGCACTTTCACTAGTTTCTTCTTTTTGTTTTATTTGCACTTTGTTTATTTGCGGGATCACCAATGTGGGTTTTTGTTCGGAGACAGAACCCAATAACTTTTTATCGTGTGAAATGAAATTCCCTTTCTCATAAAAGACAAGTTTATTCGCGTCCAAACAAAATGAACATCATATGAACGAATGTATGGATGATGCAATGTTGGTTGTCGATGCGTTGTCGCGTGCGTTTTGCGGTAGATTAACTGCAATACCAATCTTCTCTTGGTGTTAGGATTTGTTTCTTTCGATGTGTTCGTATTGCTGGTGGCGTTGTTTGTGTCAGTGCTGGAGCCGCTACACTTACACTATCTCGAGAACATATTAATTTCAAATTATTCCTTTCGTTTCAAAGTAGTTCCAAATCGCGAGCTCTTCCGCTCGTTCCATATCATCGAGTGCCGCTTCGAAGCCATCTTTTCGCTTATCTCGACGAACCTCTTGCATGGCGGCAACGGAGGTTTTTCTCGATGCAAAGGGGTTGCCGTCTTCAAATTTTTTATTTATTTTTATTTAATTTTTCAATTGTTTCGTTGGGAAGCAATTCTTCTGGTAATGGTAGTGGCGAGTCATAGAACGGAAAACTGTGTTTTCTCCGCAAATGCGTTCGAGCAGTTTTCCCAGGCGACTGCTCAGTTACTACAGTGTAATACTTGGGAAGCACACAAAGTAAGTCCTCATGTTCCTTATCATACAGGCTTGTTCATCTCTTATTATTTCTTAGCCAATATGAAGATTAGAAATAATTGGATATATATATCCTAGGTTTCATAAGGTTATTTAAATTAAATTTCATCAATGATAATCCATGTGTAATGATTATTGAACTGTATATTCTGTGTCATATCAAAGAATGCTATCATATAATACAATGGTTCACGCTTACAGTTTTAAGACTGAATAAATTTGAATTTCCGTTTGTTCAACTTTATTTTCCTGCAATGAATATATTTTCCAAACATTTTCCGATATTTCGCTTTTGTTTTCCATCTACAAACCCCGAATTGTTATGATATATGATAGACGTGTCCTGTGCGCGGGAAATAGTGTTTGGCCATGGTGTAATCCAATAAAAATTTCAGCAGTCTAAAGAGGTGTAAAAGCTTTTATGCTTCACATAATCCTTGTATAATTAACTCATTTCCGCTTTTTCCTGGCTCTCAGTTTTATTTCCACAACATAAACGTATTTCATTCATTTTGCTATATGTATTCATTTGATCAAATTAAGATTAATGAATAAAAAGAAATGCACGTTTACCGTTGCTTAATCGTGTTGCGTATTGTATTATATTTTAAATATAGTACTCGTATATTTACTTATTTGACCACATCTGATAAAATGTTAGCAAAGTTGTTAGTAAATGTAATCTGGTCTCGGTCGCAATGGCAAACAAAGACCAACGTCCTCCGTTACTGGCCGTGCATGAATAATTGGCGTCAACTAAACTATGCAGCTGTAACTGCAACAGACAAACGAACAAAAGGAATAATTTCAATTGTTGCCTGCCCAGAAGTTCTTGTGCGGTTTTTAAGTCCATGTAAGTAATAGCACAAACTCCAACCGCTCCAACTACGGCCACGCTAGATCAGCTCTTAAAGCTTTAATATAGCATTACAGCATGATATCTAGGAGTGCATTGAGAGCAAGGAGCAATATCTTGGCCACTATAATCACGAAAGTATCCAGATATAGTGGAACACTTGTGGCTGTTCGGATTGCTGGCTGGATAGCTGTACAGGCGTGGTTGTTACGGAAGTTGATTTATGAAATAAAAAGCTGAAAGAAAGGCCAACAGTACAACACAACATACCAAAGGATAGAATGAAACATGAACGTACTTAGTCCAATTCCTAGTGTAGATATGCCGGCAGATAGATAAACGACGGTGAAGACGACGACGGTGCAACAGATTTTCAAAGGCACAAGACATTCAACGGCGGGCTGTCGGTTCCGATTAGAAAGTCAACCACACGCTAGCACCACTCCATTTTATTGCTATCTAAAAAGGCCTAAGTACTCCTTACCAACGATTAATTAGCGTATGGTAACAATAAATGGTAATCAAATTTGATTTGAGACAAGCAGATTTTTAGCTTTCATAAATTCATATCCTTCTGCTAGAGGCCGAAAAATGTTCTTATAAATATCTACACCACGATCTAGGATCCAGAATTGATAGCATGTGTGGATACCTTTAGCGCAAGCATGCTTTATCTTTGTTCAGGTGCACTCCATTATAGTAAGTGAATGGACACTAACTAATCGAACAGTGAACTGTTTTAATTGAAATTATACAGTCGTGCTTGTTTGCCTTTCGAAACCCGCTGGGCGTTGTGCTGTTCCTCCACGAGACTGGTTCGATTAGGCTCAATATTTGCTATAATTGACAAATCGACTGAAACGATTTAACCATTTCTTATCCTTCCAACTTACTATTGCACAGATCTAGTATTATATCATTAAAATATGCACATGCTGACTGGTCCCACCCTACATCGTTTGTTATGCCCTGCATTCTTGACTAGTTTGAAATGAAGAAAACATACTGGTGATTAAATGTTCTCGCAATCTTTATTAATATGAATATAATGCACGATTGGCGGCTGGACAAGTAAGGTTGAGAAAGTTTTGGTTCGGGCGTTCACGAATATGTCATTTCTGAAGGTTCATTGGGAAGGAGATGTAAATCAGATCCATTGCGTTTATCAACTAGTTGGGTAGACAGACCCACGCTCATGTCAGGAGGGTTTTGTACTCAACTTACGATATGCACTGACCAACAACCAATAAAGTCAAAAAAAAAAAACGTCAAAGAGATGTGCACGTTTAAAAGAAAATCCATTGTTTCTCCATTTTTAACGGTCGCCATTTTGTTGTAAAGTAACTAAAATCACTCATATAACGAATTCCCAAAAATATTTATGTTATTTATCTTATCTGGAAATGTTAAGATGATCAAATCAAAACTGCAGTGTCTGATTGGATGGAGAGTCCATAAAGTACCAAAATGGTGTTATTGTTGTTGTAATTAGCGAATTTTCAAATGGCTATAACTTCCGTGAATATGATTGTATTTTCATCAAACTTACATGATAGAAGGACCTTTTATAAGACTACTTAAATATCGAATTTCGTTCAGTTTATGGGTATCCATACGATTTTATTGGGAAAAATGTAAAATTGAAATATCGTACTATTATTTACAAAGTTAAGCGAATTTCGACATCCGCAGGGGGAATGCCGGTCGACAAGAGCACTCTTGGAGGCTAGCATTCTTTGGGGAGTTCCGCCCCCGCGTACCCGAGGAAATTCCCGCAGGGAGAATGCCGGTCAACAAGAGCACTCTTGGAGGCTAGCATTCTTTGGGGAGCGCCGCCCACACGGACCCGAGGATACGGGGGGCGCCGTGAGGTTCCCTCCTGGGATGACGGGTAACGACTCTGATTGTATCTGGACTACGCTTTGGACAACAAACTGGAAATGACGCTTTGGGCTGGCGGATGTGATGGTTTGGACCTAGTTGTTTGCACAGTAGCGTCGAGGTGAAACTCGTGTGTGAACGGCTCTAATTCAACTATCATACCGTCTACCTCCCGGTAAAACCTTGGCAGACCTCGGAATTCGTTCGAAGCTCGCACCATTGGGTTGGTGGTGTAGAATCGGTTGAGACGGACTCCCGATTAGCGCTGGTCTGGCTCTGAGCACTTGTCCCCATAAGGGCTTGTGCCAACCCTCGCATGGCCTCCCTGTTCTGCAAAGATAACCATGGAACCAAAAAGGCGACTACACACACGAACGGAGATAGCGGCTCCGAGGGGGAACCCAACAAAACTGGAGCACACAAAATCAAAAGACCACAAATACCCAGAAAAAGAAACGAAGAATAATAACGACGACGCAACCAGCGGTTGCAGCCACGATGTCAACAGTACATCGCGAGCGATACTAACAACGACAAAAACGAAGACTAACACAACGACAGTGAAGACGGACAAAAAACGGAGAATACAGACTGAGATTCCTGCGGCGTTCGGGCGCAGCAAAAAAATAATGCGAACGCCCGAGCGTCCTGTTAAGGAGAAACGGAAAACTCTGCAGGACACTTCAGGCGTTAGAGCGGTGGGAGATAACATAAAGAGCACCGAAAATCCGATTGTCACTGCTGCGATCGTTACAGAAGCGACCGATGCAAGGGTCGCAAATGCCGACATTGCAACGAAAAATCCAGAAGCTAACGAGGAGATTACGGCACTAAAAGCAAAGAGTGACCAGACACCGCGTGAATGCACCGCCAAAGTTGAAAATGTGGCGGAAGTACTGCACTCAGAAACGGAACGCGACAACCTCTCCCAAGGATGGTTGCAAGGTACAATTGCGGCCCAGCGATATGAAGAAGAAAGACTACTCCGAAAAGCGGGAGATGTTCTGAAAAGAATACAAGCTGCATGCGACCCCCAAAAATCAGCAAAGCAGCAAAGGAAGGGCTCCTTGAATTAGAGGAGCTCCTAGATCGCATAGGGCACTATCGGAGAAGCTGGTTAAGGGCCGAAGACGAAGAGAAGGCTAAAGAGGCGCTTGGGGCGAAATCTAAAGGCGACACGCAGATAGTTCCACCATTAAACGTCAATGAAAGAATGGCGTCTAGCCCAATCGAAGGAGATCGGGATAAAAGAAGGAAGGAAGAGGCACTTGAAGGGCGTGGAGCACTAGATCAGGGGTTCCAGACAGTGCTTACAAAAGGAGCGAAGAAAGCTGCAAAGAAACTCCTTCAAAAAAAGCCAGAAAGTAAAGTTCGTACGGACGCCCAATTACAAAAAGGACCTGATGCAAAGCAGGAGAGGCAGAAGCCCCGACGAAGACCCCGGCAGCAGGCACTGCTTGTAAAGCCTCAAGATGGCCGATCCTACGCGGAAGTACTACGGGACATCAGGGGAAACGTAAGGCCCGAAGACACCAATACTACCATTAAAGTAGTACAACCAACGCGGTCGGGCCACATACTGGTCGAATTCGGAGCAGAGGCCGGCAATAAAGATGCATTCTGTGACGCAGTAAAGAAAGTCCTCGGCAAAAGCGCAACTATAGCCCCGCTCGAGCCGATGGCAACGATCGAAATACGAGACATAGACTGCGTGACGGATCTGGACGAGGTAGAAGAGGCCATCAAAAAGGAGTTCCCTAGCGTGGGAAGGACCAAAGCGAGACTGACACCAGAAAACAACAGGGGACAACGCATGGCCATAGTTGACTTGACCGAAAAGGACGCCGAACAATTCCTGAACAAGGAACAAGGAAGTACGAATTGGGTGGGTTGTCTGTAGGATACGGCGAAGAGCAACGCCTCTTCAATGTTTCAAATGCCTTGGTTATGGTCACACCACACAAGCATGCAAAGGACCCGATAGGAGTTCTCTATGTCACAAATGCGGTGAAACGGGTCATAAAAGAAAAGAGTGTACGAAGGAGGCACACTGTATTCTTTGCAAGGATGCTGATCCAAAACTTGATTTTGGACAGGTCTTGGGATCAGGAAAATGCCGGGTGTTCCAGGAAGCCCCAGCCAAGGCAAAATCAGAGCTTCGACGACCCGCATCCTGCAGCTAAACCTGCACCGCAGTTCAACCGCCCAAAATCTGCTTGAGCAGTTTGCGAGGGACAGGAAAGCCGACTTCTTCTGCTGAATGAGCAACACCATAATAAAAGTCCTGCATTATGGTACTCTGATGAAACTGGTACTGCCGCTATCTGGGTTCGGAGCAGTGACTTTCAAGCGGAGATTTGTGGACGGGGGGATGGTTTCGTGTGGGTTCGGTGCTCAGGAATTACCTTCTTTAGTGTGTACCTAACGCCTGACGAGTCGATATCATCTTTCCAAGCCAAGCACAATGCTCTGGAGGGCGCTGTCTTGAACGCAGAGGGTAAAGTGCTCGTTGGGGGCGACTTCAATGCTAAAGCAATCCAATGGGGCATGCCTCAGACGGATCCGCGGGGGAAACGAATCCTGAAAATGGTGGCCAGGACGGCCCTCGTCGTACTAAACTCCGGAAATACGCCGACTTTCCGCCATATTGGCTGTGAGGGAACCATACCGGACGTGACATTTGCCTCGGAGTCCTTAGTACGGAGGATATACAACTGGAAAGTATTAGAGGACTACTCAGCCACTGATTACCAGTGCATTCTGCTTGAAATAAGTTATGATCTCCCAACGTCCGTGCACTCGGCCTTCTACAACTGGATGGAACGTTAGAAGAATGGACGTCGAGAGCTTCGGAGGGGACGGAAGAACTGGCAGCTCAAGACGTGGTGAGCTCTACTATGAGCATACTCACGACTGCTTGCTCTGCTTCTATGCCCCGTCGAAGACCCCGGCACGGCAAGCCCCCAGTGTACTGGTGGTCAACTGAAATCGCTGAAAAGCGGAGGGAGTGTCACAAGCTTCGGCGTCAGGCTCAATGGGCGTGGAACCGTGACGAGGCATGCAACCAAGTGGCAGCATATAAGTCGGCCAGGAAATGCCTTCGCAAACTGATCAACAGTAGCAAGGCTCGCTGCTGGCAAGACCTGGTGAACAATGTGAACAAGGATCCGTGGGGCCTTGGCTACAAGCTGGTCATGGGGAAACTTGGTGTCCTACGGAAACCTTGAATACATGACGCGGAAAAGATGGATGAGATAGTGCGGGGACTCTTCCCTGCCCATCCCGTCCGTGTTGGCGCTGTCCATGGTGAAACAGCAGTAGAGTGCCCACTCTTCACACAGCTGGAACTGGAGGAGGCAGTCCTCTCCTTGAAAGCGAGGAAGGCTCCAGGTCCAGATGGTGTTCCAGCTGAGGTGTTGCGGCTCGTCTATCACCATTGTTCTGACTTGCTGCTCAGCACATTCAACGCTTGCCTACGGGACGGGGTTTTCCCGGTACGATGGAAGGTGGCGAGGCTCGTGCTGATCAGCAAGGGAAGGGAAATCCCGAATCGCCGTCTGCATACCGCCCATTATGCATGCTAGACACGGCTGGGAAAGTGCTAGAGAAACTCATCAAGGGAAGACTCACTGACGCGAATTGTGCTGCTGGGGACCTATCTCCTCGGCAGTACGGCTTTAGAGCAGGACGTTCTACCATTGATGCGATTGCAGAGGTGGTGAACGTGGTCCAAAAGGCAGAGGCATATAGTCGCACCAAGCGACGGATCGTCCTGTTGGTGACACTCGACTTCAGGAATACCTTCAACTCCGCTAGATGGGTGGATATTCTGGACACGCTGGAAAACTCTTTTCAAGTTCCAGAATATCTAATGCGGCTTTTGAGGAACTACCTAAAGGACCGAAGCCTGCTCTACGACACGACACAGGACCAACGAAGGATGGAAATTACATCGGGTGTTGCCCAGGGATCTATCCTTGGTCCGGACCTGTGGAACGTGTCTTACGACGGGCTACTGAGACTTGAGATGCCAGATGAGTCGCGCTTGGTCGGCTATGCGGATGATGTTGCGGCCCTGGTTGCTGGACGCACCGTTGAACAAGCGCAACTTAGGCTAGGTATGCTAATGCGCCGAGTGAGTGACTGCTTGCGGGCTCAGTTTAGCACTGGAGAAAACCGAAGTGGTCATCTTGACAAAAAAGAGAATCCCTAGAGTAAGGATGATCAGTATTGGAGGTATACAAATCGAATCGAAGCCAGCGGTGAAGTACCTGGGGCTACTGATCGACTCGAAGATGAGTTTCTCTGAGCAAATCAGGGCAACGGCTGTGAAGGCTGCTTCGGGAATATCGGCCCTGAGTCGACTTATGGCCAACGTAGGGGGACCCAGCCCATCAAGAAGACGCCTCTTGATGAGTGCTGTAGGGTCAGTGCTACTGTACGGACCAGAGGTATGGGGCGACGCTCTCAGCAAGGAGGTATACCGAAAACAATTGGCACAGGTACAGAGAAGAGGAGCACTGAGAATTGCATCTTCGTATCCAACAGTCTCCGACTCGGCGGTGAGAGTGATTGCAGGCGTGATACCTGTCGCCCTCCTTGCTAGAGAGCGCCGCGCTATTTACCTGCGCCGAAACGAGGATGCGAGGGAGATAGTTGTCCGCGAGGAGAGACAACACTCGCTCAACGATTGGCAGCAGTCTTGGGGGAATTGCACGACTCATCCCGGATGTGAGACCGTGGCTAAATCGAAGGCATGGTGAGACTGACTTCTATTTGACCCAGCTTTTGAGCGGGCATGGGTGTTTTCAGTCTTACCTGCACAAGATCGGTAACTCACGGTCTCCCGATTGTCGGTTTTGCCCAGGAGAGGAGGACAATGCCTGTCACACATTTTTTGCGTGTACAAAATGGGTCAGGCTGCGAAGGGAACTCTACAGGGAGACGGGAGAGCTCACCCCGGATAATATAGTTGCGGTGATGCTCGAATCGGTTGACAAATGGAACCAGGTGGCACATTATGTTCGGGCAGTCCTAAAATATAAAAGGGACTCACAGCAGCCGGGGGCGCTGGGGCTGGGGGACCGCTCTTCTGGCATTTCCTCTTCCCCTCTCCCCTCCCGCTAGGAAAGGGGTCTCCCCAGCTTGAAGGTGCCCCACGGCGTAACAAAACGAGACCTGGCCCGAAGTAATGTGTCAAACGGCTCCAGGCTGGGTTCTCAGGTTGACAGGGGAGGTATTTAGTGGGTAGTCCAGTCGTGCATGGGAGTCCCACACTCTGTGCATAAAACGCATTCACCTCCCTACCACAAAAAAAGGTATTTGTTGTTGTTGCACTCATTAACACCTACCTCCATAATTTTTTTTAAAGATTTTTCTTTCCACAGGTGCCCAATCGCGAGGAGGGGACACATGTATTTACTCTCCCTGTACACCCCTCGAAACAAAAAACGACAGTTTAAGGCCAGTTTTGAAAAGTCCTCATCAAGACTTTTGATTTGATACCCATATCGGCCACTTTCGATCAAATTCTTTTTTCAGGAGCCACTCCGCTATATGGGGAGATTCCCTTTAAGAACTCTGTAAAATTTTTTTGTAGTGGAACTTTGAAGAGGGCAAAGGGGTGCCTATACGCATAATTTTATGTTTGTATTGTAGCCCATACGGTTTGCGAGAAAAATTGCGGTGACACACGGATGGAAGGACGGACAGACAGGCTCGGTTTTGTAAAATTATTTTAAAAAACCCTCAAAATTTATTTTATTTCAATATACTCCAAAAATTAATTTTAGAATACTATCAGAAGAGGAAGGGGGGCAAAACGGGGTAGCGCGTTTTAACAGCCACACAAACGATCAATCCCAGCCGCTCTGACTCGCAACGATGCGCCGTCATGTTGCTCATCAGTCAGCGGATTGACCGGCTTATAAGTGCACGCGTTTTCGCTTTGGCACCAAAAACTCGGTTTTTGTCAAATTAGTTGTGATTTCCGCGTTATCCATCGATTGTGTTTTGTACCTCTTTATTCGGTTTCTAGAACCAACTGAAGGTTATTCTTCTTTATCAATGATTACACCAGCAGGTAAGAACATGTTTGTGTCAGAATATGGTCATTAAAACCATGTTATTTCATTCAAATAAGCATTGGAGTGCAAGATGGGGTATAGAGTACCCCATCTTGCCCCTCGAAGAAATTCAATTATTTCCTTGTGACAATTTATACTTCTTCATAACTTCTTTGTTTTTAATCTTATTTCAGGATGGTGAAAAATTATAAAAGAAAGTCCAAGGTTGCAAAGTGCGGTAGAACTTGTAATCGAAGGAAAAATGGGGTACAAATTAGCAGCGAAAACATATTTTGTGCCACAAATGACCCTTGAACAAAAAGTTAAAGTAGTTCGTGCAGCCCTAGAAGATCCTACTACTACTGCAACTTCGATTAAAGTTCCTTTAGGCCCAAAAAAGCGAACATGAACTGATGCTTTGCTACTATATGATGGATATGGATAGTCGCCTTCACGGGGTCACAACAAAAAATTTGAGGGCTTTGGCGTACACTCTGGTAGTGAAAAATGGGTAGCAAAATTTCTTCAACTCTGAAAGAAAAGAAGCTGGCAAAGATTGGGTGCAGCGGTTTTTAAGCAGGCATCCAGAATTGTCGATACGAAAACCAGAATGCACTTCAGCTGCACATACCGCTTGGTTTAATAAACAAGCTGTTAAACAGTTTTTCAACTTCCTCGGCAACGTTTATGATGAGCATAAGCTTGCGCTAGAAAGAATTTATAGTTGTGATGAAACAGGAGTTTCAGTGGTACCAAAAACCAAGTCAATAATAATTGCACGAAAAGGTAGAAAACAAGTGGGATATATAACTTCTGTGGAGAGTGGTACGACAGTAACTGTGGAACTATTTTTTAGTGCGAGTGGTCAATAGATGCCTTCAATTCTGGTGTTCCCACGAAAGAGAATGGACCCACAGTTAATGCTCAATACTTCTCCTGGAGCTTGGGATGTTTGCAGCGATTCTGGCTGGATGACAGCTGAATTATTCCTTGGCTGGTTTAAGAAGTTTGTTGAATTTAGTGGGGCAACGGTTGATCGACCTGTACTGTTGTTGTTAGATGGCCACAACACAAAACTTGGATCTCATTAATGAAGCTCGTACCAATGGGGTTATTATTTTATGTTTCCCCCCTCATACAACTCATCGACTTCAAGTTCTGGATGTAGCATACATGAGGCCCTTGAGCACATACTACGACCAACAAATTACAGTGCTTCGGATAAAACAGAAGGGCATCATCATTACCTCATCCCGAATACTATCGTAGCAGTCGCGTGACTCGGTAAATTCAGAAAGCTAAGCCGCATTCGACTAGGGTTTGTTTGACACTCCAAATTGTACTCACAACAGTAGGTTAAGTACGAATGTTTGTAATTTTAAACAACCTGAATTGTCATCAGGCGAACGGCAGACTATCGGTAATTTGAATCTGCAAAAGCAGGATCTATCAATGCTGGATATCACCAAGTCGACGTCACTTTCGCCGAGGTAATTTCCCGCCAGGCAACCGTCAATATTGGCACTATTGGGCAAACGGCAAATCAACTGTGGTCAAAGCCACTTCGGGCATACCGACTGTTCGTTTCAAGAACGAACTCAGAAGGAATAACACTATCAAATCAGAACGTTTAACCGATAGTGAATTGACCGAATTGACAAATTCGCCGAGTAAGCTTCGTAAATGTATACCAAAATCAGTACGAAATACGTCACTACAACAAGAAAATCACAGCCTGAAACGGAATCAACAATTTCTTGAACAAACAAGTGAAAATCTGCCAATTTAACATTATCATCAGAAGTCAATAAAATGTTCTCTGGCTTTAAATCACGATGGATAACATTGTTCATGTGACAATAGTTGAAAGCATCTACCACATGATATGTGTATTTGGCGGCCCGATGTCCACCGAATGATGTTTATACAATTCACCCTGAGTAGCTAGTTCAGGAGCTAGATAGTTTCTCTTTTCATCATGGAACCATGTATACAAGCGCAGAATATTTGGATGCTTTAATCGGGATTGAATTTCACTTTCACGGAGAAGCTGCCGCTCTACTCGTTCTTTGCTGAGTTCCGACTTGAACATAATTTTTATTGCAACCATGAAGCGAGTGTTAACTTCGCGCGCAATGTAAACACGTCCCAAATTTTTCCACGTCCTAGTGGTGCTCCGAGCTCAAAGTCTGCTGTCGACCTTTCATACGGTTTCCCATACGCGGGATGAGCCATCATTTTCGTTGCCATAACCGAGACTATTTCTTTATATGTACATAGGTGAAACATCTTTAATTAGTCCAGGCAAATCATCAATTGTGGGTGCGACATTAATCATTTTCAATCCTGTTTTTATAATTTAAGTAGATAAACTCACAAAATCCACCTGAATGAATTCCCAAACCGTCAAGCACCGACGTTGCAAAAAGGAAATCAAAAAATATTGCACAGCACCTTAAATATAAACATACACACCTGGAAATATCTCTCAGCTCGGAACGCAAGCACTTCCCCGGGAAAATTGCAGAAAACCGAGAAACCATTGTGACACAGGAAAAGCACTAATTTGGGGCGGATTTCGGGAGGAATTATAGATCACAACCGTGACACGATATCCCAAAATAAAAGTTCGAAATAAAAGTTCCGCTTCATAACAAAAGTAAACAAACACCACTGATTGCCAAACTGTCAGTGAATCATGTTCAGCCAATTCAGCCGCTCTTGGAGTGATCACCACCAGAGCGGAGCGGAAACCAAGTGGAGGCAGAGAGAAACTACCACGCTGAAGAGGTGGATGACCGGAGACAATGGTATTCGGTCGAAGAGCGGGACATTGTCCATTAGGAGGAGATTATAAAAGCACGCGAAGAATGACGCGCTTCCTCTTTTCTTTCTTCTCGGGTGTGGCGAAGCAGATGTGCTGGGAAGCGGCAGCGTGAGGGGTAAAAAGCAATCAAGTGGCGAAGCAGATGTGCTGGGAAGCAGCAGCGTGAGGAGATAAAAAGCATCAAGTGGCGAAGCGGCAAGCGCGAAGCAAATACCAAGCAGCAAGTGCGAAGCGACGAGAAGCGACAAGCAGAGCCCGGACATCGAAGCAAAATAAATGTGCACCAACGGATGCAGATAGTGAAGGGGCCCCTTGTAGGTACGATTAGAAGTAAGTTCCTTTTGATTAACGTAAATCAGATGTTTATTTGTATATGATTTGAAATTCTACTAAACCGTATTTGATTGATGAAATTTACGTCTTTAGGGGAAAAGTAAAAAAAAAGGTAAAAATTTTCTAAGTTACAGGTTGTGACGGGTGCGGCTTGAGTAGCAAGTCGAGGTGTAATATAAATAAAAAAGTGAAATCGGTGTTATATAAAAGTGTTCGGGGGTGGTGTGGTGATTCCAATAGTTGGCCAGACGGATAGGGTTAGTGTTCGAGAGGAGTGTAGGAGGGTCGCATAAGGGCGGCAAGAGTGTGAAAGTGTAAAGATTGTGTGGTAGCCAGTGTGTGCTCGGTAGGTAGGGTTCGGGCGAATCGTGACGTTGGTTATTCCGGCAAGCCGCATTCTCGCTTGGCGGCTTATTAGGGCATTGAGGGACAAGCGAGTGGCGTCCCATGCCCGTCTCCGGACGAGCTAAACCGGGTCCGTAAGCCCCGCCGGAGCACCCTAATTTCCCTGGAGCCATAGCGGCTCCCGTGGAATAAAAAGGGCTTCGCAGCAACCCAGAGATGACTGTAACTATCCGGCAAGTAGCAGAAATTTTTAGTAAAGCCTATATTCAGGCTTCTACATTGGCAACGGCAGTGAATGGCTTCAAGAGATGTGGCATTTGGCCATAAAATCCAAAAAAAATTTCTGATAGTGACTTTACTCCATCATTGACGACTGATCCCACAAAAAGACAGGTTCTTCATCAATGAAGGATTGTCTGAAACGACAACCAACAACCGTTGTTTCTGAGATGGTAACAGCTGCAACAGCGAATTCAATTTTGGCAGTTAGAGATTTTGATAACGAAACTACAAACCGCTAATCGATACCATGCCTGTTGCTATAGCACCATCTGATATTGAAGCAGAGCCATCTCACGTACCTGTTGTCCCTTTGACACCCTCTATCAAAACAGCTAGCTCGGTGCTTGTAAATTTTATGAATCCTGAGCCCGGATGCTCGACTTGGACAAAAATATAGAAATAGACCACAGGCCAACTACTCCACCAGAGCAATCAGAATTTCCTGTTGTTCGCGCGTGCGAAGGAAACGAGGAAAATCGGCTATCATAACGTCTTCCCCATTTAAAAATGAATTGGAAGAAACAATGAAAAACAAGTTGGGTAAACAGACCTACGCTCATGTCAGAAGGGTTTTGTATTCAATTTTCAAAATGCAGTCACCAGATTGAATAAAGTCAAGAAGCATGTCAATGACGATTTTATTGGAGAAATTATGAAATTCGAAGACCATACTATTATTAACAAAGTTGAAAGAATTTCGACTTCTGAGGTTTTTGTTATTGTTCTACTCATAAATATCTCCCTTGATAATTATTGCAGATGTCCATTCGCGAGGGAGGAAACACATTTTTCATGTATTTCCCCCCTGTGCCCCCACTGAAGCAAAAACTGACAGTTTAAGAACTGTTTTGAAAAACTCCCATGAAAGCTATCATTTCATACTCATATCGGCTACGTTTGATGAATTTTTTTTCAGGGGCCACTCTCCTGTACTGTTATCATCGATTAATAGCCAATTTTTTCGAATCCTAGAGTTGTTACAAAGCCCTTTTGTTAGAAGCTCCCTCCCGCCTCCTTGACTTGTTTCACTTATGAGTATTAATTGTAGGTACTCTGCTTCAGTCATTCATTAAATTGAATCAAGTGTTCAAAGCATGCACCTTAAACGTTGAAGTTGGGAAAAAATAACTCAAAATTATTCAATCTTCGCATTTAAAACAGCCCCTATTTTGTTTTACGATTAATGATACCACTAGCTGAACTGATTCTCAAAGTTATTCATGACACCTATCATTCCTGAAATTTTCATGCAAATCCTAGGGAAACTGTAGTGTCTGAGTCGGTAAAAAGCGCATGTTGTTCCATAGCCATATGTTGCCATAGTAATACATGCAGCGCATATTGTTCCATAGTAATACAGGAAAATTCAAACCGCTTTAACTTCGCTTAATATGATGCAATCTTTATGAAACTTGCAGGGTTGATCAATCTTATAAATAGACATCTGCGTACTGAATTTCATAGAATTTAAGGGTACCGTCAAGATTTTATTCAAGAAAACATAAAATCGATAAATCATACTATTACTAACAAAGTTGAGTGAATTCCGACTTCTCACGTATTTGTTGTTGTTGTACTCATCAAGGCCTACATTCGTGATTTTTTTCAGATTTTTCGGATGGAAGGTGTCCAATCGCGAGGGGGGGGGGACACAAATTTTTCGTGTATTTCCCCTCCCTGTGCGCCCCTCGAAGCAAACTTTGCCAAATTAAGACCTGTTTTGAAAAGTCCTCATCAATACCTTTCATTTGATACCCATATCGGCTACCTTCAATGAAATTTTTTTTTCGGGGGGTCACTCCCCTACATGGAGAGACCCCCCTTAAATACCTTATAAAATTTTTTAGTAATTGAACTTTGAAGAGATCACCACTTTACACCTACATACAAAATTTGATGCTTCTAGCTTAAGTAGTTTCCGAGAAAAACTGCTGTGACACACGGACGGACGGACGGACGGACAGACAGACAGACGGACAGACGGACAGACAGGACGCGATTTTAGAAGGGTTTTGTAAAATTATTTTACAAAACCCTAAAAACCCGAAACCGGTTATCACCAAAACGGCTCGAAAAACTTCTATTTCTAGGCGATTGTACCGAAGAGGAATGGGAACTCTAAGTATGTGTGCCTCGTGTAAAAAATAAATATTTTACAGAAATAAACTTTTTGATTTGTGAATTTACAGTTATTTATTTTTATTATTTTATTATAAATATTAAGCATGTCTAAGATCATCATTTTTTGGAAAACAAAAGTAAAATCAAATAAACTCCCAAGTTCATATAGATTCAATTTAGTTAATTTTAAAATATGCTTCTTGACCTATATTCATTGCACTTTGATCATGAAATATGTATCTAGTAACTGTAATTAGCATTTGTCTAAGATCATCATTTTTTGGAAAACAAAAGTAAATTCAAATAAACTCCCAAGTTCATATAGATTCAATTTAGTTAATTTTAAAATATGCTTCTTGACCTATATTCATTGCACTTTGATCATGAAATATGTATCTAGTAACTGTAATTAGCATTTGTCTAAGATCATCATTTTTTGGAAAACAAAAGTAAATTCAAATAAACTCCCAAGTTCATATAGATTCAATTTAGTTAATTTTAAATTATGAAATATGCATCTTGACCTATATTCATTGCACTTTGATCATGAAATATGTATCTAGTAACTGTAATTAGTATTTAAGCTCTTGTTATGCAAAATAAAGATCAGAGTTGTTAAGTAAGCGAAAGAGTTTAATTAGCAGCTCGCGAAGTCAAGAAGTAGAGAATCCTGCTCTCTTGTCTTTCATTATACAAAAAAAATATAATTAACTCCAATATTAGAAGTAGAGGAAATCCTACTTTCTAATATTTCAAGGAGTTACACAAGGTATTGGTTTTTTAGTCAACTCTAATATTAGAAGTAGTGCAATCCTACTCTCTGATATTTTAGGTAGCTCAAAACCATTCATCGTTCAAGCAACATATTTTTGGTGACCCCGTTTTCTAAAAAAGAATAGATCACCTTCTTGACAATGGAGTCTTTAGCAGTTGAGCAAACTCGTCTCGGTAAAGAGATCGAGAAAGTTATAAAAGCGTATCACGAGCAATCGCCTGATAAGAAAACGATTGCATATTTAGAAGAAAAACTGACGTTAATTGAAGGCCTTTGGGAAAGATTCGAAAGTAACGACGATCAGATACGAGAAATCGCTGGTGTGTCGCTCGAGCATCCCTATTTCGCTAAAGATTACCATCGGACGGTCAAGATAGCTCAAGAAAAATTCAGATTTGAAATTCAGTCGTTGATTAAGCATGTTAAAACGCAATCTTTTGAAGAACGTCAATCCTCTTCAAATACCAACTATCAAAGCCCCGTCAAGGTGTCTACGAAAGTAGAGAATACTGAGCTATCTCGTCTAGTGAAGAAGCATAAAGCTATGGTAGTGGCACTCAACCACTTAATAAGCAGTACAACTGCTGTAAGTGGCCAATCGATGGAATATTTAAAGTTAAAAAAGGAAAAATTACTAAAAGCATGGAATGAAATCGAACAAAGCCATTATTTAATTTGGGAAATCGCTGAAGATATTGAATCGTCTGGATACGATTCAAAACAATTTTTTGAATTACAAAATCAAAGCGAAAAGCTCCTAATAGATTTGAATAGTTGTCTTGCAAAACCGAATAACATCAATAACCCTACACAGCCCACAAACGAGTCGCAATTGAAGCTTCCAAAAATAGAATTGCCAAAGTTCGATGGAGAATATATAAAATGGCCACAATTCGAAGACTTGTTCAGGCAAATGGTTCATGATCAGCCTATTGGCAATTGCCAGAAGTTCTGGTATTTAAAGATGAACTTAACGGGGGAGGCAGCCAAGCTCATTATGCATTTGCCAATCTCAAACAGCAACTACATCGTGGCGTGGGATATGTTGCAGAATCGATATGCCAACAAACGGTTGTTAGTTAACGCTTTGCTGGATAAATTAATGGCACAACCAGCTATCAATATTGAGTCAGCAGCAGCGCTCAAATCATTACATGATACCACAAAAGAGTGTATGTTCACATTGCAAACTATGGGAATTTCCGCAAAAGAACATTGGGACCCGATAGTAGTACATACAATTTTGAAAAAACTGGACAAAATTTCTTATACGCTTTATGAGCAAACATTAAAATCACCAAGAGACCTACCGTCATTAGATGAGTTGTTAAAATTCATTGAGATCAGGTTTCAGACGTTAGAAACACTCACTCAGAGAACAAGCCCATCTAAACAGCAGAGCAAACCAGTTAAGCAAGCAGCGTTGGTGGGAAACAATATGGAGCTACAATGCAAACTCTGCCAAAAGGCACATGCAATTTATCACTGCGATTCCTTTTTAAAATTATCCCCTGCAAAGCGGCTAGAAAAATCCAAGCAGCTGAACTTGTGCACAAATTGTTTGAAGAAAGGCCACGGGAACAAAAAGTGCATGTCAAGAGGTTGTCAGAAATGTGGAAAACGACATAACACGCTCTTACATAATCCAGGGCCCGCAGAGACATCGACGGAAGCACAAAACACAAATCTGGCTGCCCAATTTAGTGAAACAAATGGATACGTGTTCTTGGGAACTGCGCTAGCAGTAGCAATTAGCTGTGAAGGAAAGCCCATCAAAGCACGAGTTTTACTTGACTCAGGCTCGCAATTGAACTTCATTACAGATAAGTTGCGGAAGAAATTAGGATTCGGCACAAGTTACCCAAAGATTAACATTTCGGGCATCGGCAACACACAAGTGAAGGCAAGTGATAGAATCAACATTACTATGAAATCTACATGCAGAGATTTTGCTACGCCATTAGAGGTCTATGCGATCAAGGAAATCACAAATAATCAACCTCAATACTACATTAATACCGATGGCTGGAACATTCCTGAACATATCAAACTTGCCGACCCAACGTTTAATAAACCAGGCAAGATTGACATCCTTTTGGGGGCGGAAGTGTACGGCGAAATAATGAGAAACGGCCAAATTCGGTTGCTGGAGAAGCTACCAATACTACAAAATACCACGTTAGGTTGGGTAGTTCTAGGAAAAGCTTCAAACTGTACATCATTTTGCGGGATCTCAAACATAAATTTGGAACGGCAACTAGAAAAATTCTGGGAGCTGGAAGATTGCTCCGGTCCAGTCATACTATCATCTACTGACAAAAAATGCGAGGAATATTTCGAAGCTACAACGACTCGAGACTCCAGCGGCCGTTTTATAGTCAATTTACCATTGCTGGGTGACGCTTCTTTACTTGGCGAATCAAAATCATTGGCATATAAACGGCTACTCTCAATGGAAAGAAAATTATCCAAACAACCAGTTTTAAAAGGGCAATATGACCAATTTCTACAAGAATATGTAGATCTGGGTCACATGAAAGAAGTTCCAGCATTAGATTTCAACGGTCCGCATTATTTTATGCCGCATCATTATGTGCTCAAGCCCGATAGCAGCACCACAAAACTGCGAGTGGTCTTTGATGCATCGGCAAAAACAAAGAACAATTTGTCGCTTAATGATTTGCTGCTTAAAGGACCAAAAGTTCAGGAGGATATTAGTGCTATTATTACAAGATTCCGCTTAAAGCGCTACGTATTTACGGCAGACATAACAAAGATGTACCGTCAAATTTTAGTGGCAGATGAAGACCAAAATCTCCAACTAATCATGTGGCGAAAAAATATCAATGACGAATTAAAATATTATAAACTGTCCACTGTCACCTATGGCACCAAGTCTGCACCGTACCTGGCAATCAAGTGCTTGAAAAAATTGGCTGAGGAAGGAGCCAGCCAGTACCCATTGGGAGCTGCGGCAATACAGGACTTTTATGTGGACGATGTCCTAACAGGCAGCGATAATTTGGAAGAAGCTTTGAAGATACGCAACGAGCTGCAGCCGTTATTAGCCTCGTCAGGATTTCATTTTCATAAGTGGTGCGCCAACCATCCCAAATTGATTGAAGGCATTTCAAACAAGGACCTCGATATTGAATTGGACTTCACTAAGATGGACGGTGATACCATAAAAACACTAGGCGTAATTTGGCAGCCGATCACTGACATGTTTACCATAACTACGGATTTGAAGGAGCATCAAACAATTACCAAGAGAAATATTCTAGCCGATATTTCGCAGATTTTTGACCCTTTAGGACTAGTAAGCCCAGTTATTGTAAAGGGGAAGCTGCTCATGCAAGAATTATGGAGATCCCAAGTGGGTTGGGATGAAGAAATACCGGATGAACTTCAATCGATATGGCATAAATATAGGCAAGAACTGCCAGGCTTGAACAAAATCAGCATCCCACGGTACATGTTCAGTGAGAATGAGATCATAGACACACAAATTCACGCTTTTGCTGACGCTAGTGAGAAGGCATACGGTACCTCGGTCTATATCAGATCAAAAGACAAAAGAGGTCATGTGACAGTTAAATTACTTTGCGCCAAGTCACGAGTAGCACCAATCAAACCCACGACCATTCCAAGATTGGAATTGTGTGCCGCACAATTAGCAGCCCAATTAGTCAGACAAGTAAGACTCACAACCAATATAAAAGCGGACGCAGTCTTCTATTGGTCCGACTCGATCATCGTTATCAGCTGGATTCGAGGGGATCCATCTATTCGGAAAACATTTGTCGCTAACAGAGTTGCTGCCATTCAAGATTTGACGTCGGTAAATGACTGGAGATATGTGAATACAAAGGACAACCCTGCTGATCTTGTTTCACGTGGACTTTTTCCTGAAGAACTGAAGCAATTACAAATATGGTTCAATGGTCCATCTTTTCTTAAACTTCCAAAAAGCAGTTGGCCAGTCGAACCCTATACAAACAACATTGCGGACGATGAAACTAAAGTCATCAAGTGTGCTATCACAGCTACGGTTGAAGCTGACGTACATCCATTATATATGATTGAACACGGAAATTCCCTCCGCAAATTGATACGCACAATGGCATATATCAAGCGAGCAGCAATGCTATTCAGGAACAAAACTTCCAATATAGAGGCGAAATTTCTGTCGCCTCGCGAATTGAATGATGCACTTTTCACGCTCATCAAGGAAGTGCAACGCAGCAGCTTTCATGAGGAGATTACTTCACTGAAGAAGGATGAGGGAGTTGCAAAGTCAAGTAAACTTCGAACTTTAACACCATTTCTAGCTCCCGATGGCATTATCAGAGTTGGGGGAAGGTTACAGGCGGCAGAGGTAAACTACGACACCAAGCATCCCATCGTTTTACCGGGAGACCATTTTCTCACACGGTTACTCTTAACTAATATTCATCGAGAAAATTTACATGCCGGACCACAAGCACTTCATGCCATAGCAAGGCAAAGGTATTGGATTCTGAATGGAAGGAATATATCCAGGACCATAGTCACAAATTGCGTATTATGCACTAAATTTCGACCAAGGTTGTTAAATCAACAAATGGGCAACCTACCAAAAGATCGAGTTAAACTGACACGGCCATTTTTAAACTGCGGCATAGACTTCTGCGGGCCAGTGTATACTCATTTTAAAATTAGAGGCAAAAGGCCTCAAAAGACATACCTGGCTGTTTTCTGTTGCTTTGCGACAAAGGCAATACATTTAGAAGTGGTTTCAGATTTGACCACTGACGGTTTCTTGGGAGCTCTTAAAAGATTTGAATCCAGAAGAGGCAAATGTGAGAACATCTACTGTGACAATGGACGAAACTTCGTTGGTGCCAATAATCAGCTGAAGGAGCTAGAAGCCATTTTGACTCAACAACAGAGCATTGAGCAAATAGTCAACACTTGCTCAGGCACCAACACTCTGTTTCACTTCATCCCTCCCAGATCGCCACATTTTGGTGGGCTCTGGGAGGCCGCAGTGAAGTCAACCAAGTACTTGTTACAACGAACCATAGCCTCTGCATCATTAACCTACGAAGAATTATGTACGGTAGCCTCAGAAGTCGAAGCGATTCTCAACTCTAGGCCTCTTACACCACTATCGGCTGACCCGAACGATTTGGCTCCATTGACACCAGCACATTTTCTGATCGGGGAGCCACTTGTAGGCTCGACGAATGCAGCCAGCGATACAACGAAAATGTCGTTAGCATCCAGATGGCAGTTGACCAATCAACTTAAGAACGAGTTCTGGAAGCGGTGGTACATTGAATATTTGGGCGAACTGCAGAAACGCACAAAATGGACTACCAAACAAAATAACATCAAAATTGGGACTCTGGTTACCATTAAGGAAGACAATTTGCCGCCTTTCAAATGGAAATTAGGACGAATAGTCGAAATCATCCAAGGCCCCGACGGACGCGTACGCGTTGCAGATATTCGGACCAGTACTGGAATCATACGACGATCCATTCATCAATTAGCTCCACTACCTATCGATCCGGATGAGACTGTAGAAGCAGCTGCCAAACCAATAGAGACAACCACTGCCGTAGAGCAGAATTCCAGAAAGCGTAAGGGCTCTCCCACGAGGCTGAACTCACTTAAAACATGTCTACTTACGTTACTAGTTTTACCGCTAATCACTCCCCATATGACATCCGCAGACAAGCCACCAATCGAAATAATTGAGGTGGAAAATAATATTGGCATTTATTTTGAGAACATCGGGAACGGAAGAATATCGCCAAGCACCTGGAAGCTCATAGTCTTTTATGATTTAAAAGGATATTGGGAAACATTCAAAACTATTGAAGCTGGCATAAAGCAATTAGATAGGTTAAAAGACGCGATCACAAATAACACGTATCATGAAGCAATTGTAACGCAATATCGGCATCTACTGCAGCGGTTAGATCAGGACAACATCATTTTACAAGAATCTACTAAATTAAGGCAAAAAAGATCCCCCTTTGATATAGTCGGATCCTTAGCAAACAAGCTTTTTGGGGTTTTGGACAACGAATATGCCGCTACAATGAGTGAGACTATCTCTAAAGTCAAAGCCAACGAAAATCATCTTAATGAACTGGTCAAGAAACATACATCAATTTTAGATGCGACGATCAATGTTATCGCAAAGTGTGAATTGGAAAGAGCAAACCAGACGAAAGAGATTCAAAAGGCATTTGATTATATATACGAAAACATGAAGGACTTCAATTCGGAAGTCAAACAACAGAAAACAATTGAAGCATTTAACACCCTGTCAGTGCTCGTTATGTCATTAATAACTGAATGCCAAGAAATGCAACAGTCTTTGATAGAAGTAATTATCGACGCCCACCATGAGTCTGTAAATCCCAATGTCATATCACCTCAACAAATCAAATCACAGATCGCATACATCAAGGATAACTTACCTCAAGATCTGGAACTGCCAGCTTTTGGGAACCCTATCAGAGTGTCACGTATCTACCAAATAGTCAAATTACAGTATGCTAAGGAAGGGGATTATCTAATATTTGCCTTAACGCTCCCACGATTGCTACCAACAAGGTTTCATGTTCTTCGATCATTGCCGTTACCAACCATGATCAACAACACTTTCCTATCGTTAGCATCTGCACCCGACCTAATAATGGTGAACGTTTTCAAGGATCAGTTCTACCCGATGATGGTGACTGAACTCATGCAATGCCAAACTCCAAAAATCAACTCTTTCATATGCAGCGAACATCGACCCATAGTGCACAAAAGTGACACAAACGTTGACTGCATGATAGAGCTGATCTCAAAAAATAGACTTGCACCCAGTTGTATCTTCAGTCAGGACCATCGACGGAAACTCTGGCAGCAATTGAATTCACCAAATCAGTGGCTTTTTTCGCTACACAAGTCATACGACTTCACGTTTGTGTGCAACAACCAAGTTTTCCAGCATCACCTACCGCGCACAGGAATCCTTAAAATGCAACCGGGCTGTACATTGAAGGATGACGAGCTGAGTCTCCGAGCATTTAACACCCAACAAACCTCGCTAAATGTTTCTTTTCACCCGGTTATTAATATATCTATTACAGATTTAACCAAATTCACCGAGTCATCACGATCGTTTCACCATCCTTGGATAGCCCGATCTACTGTGGACATCGACAAGCTAACCCAAACGATGGACGAACTATCAACCAAACAATCTGAATTGCAGCAACTAGGATCCCTTGGTATACACACAATATCAGTAAGCTACATTGCCCTGGGAGTCATCCTCATTATAGCTAGTTGGTATCTTTACACGCGTCTAAGGCCTACACGAAATCCTAGACTCATCCAAAAACCAGTTCCAGCCCCACGAAGATTATCTCACGATCAACAATATTCTTTTGAAGTATAATACTTCAACAGGCGGCAGTATGTCTAAGATCATCATTTTTTGGAAAACAAAAGTAAAATCAAATAAACTCCCAAGTTCATATAGATTCAATTTAGTTAATTTTAAAATATGCTTCTTGACCTATATTCATTGCACTTTGATCATGAAATATGTATCTAGTAACTGTAATTAGCATTTGTCTAAGATCATCATTTTTTGGAAAACAAAAGTAAATTCAAATAAACTCCCAAGTTCATATAGATTCAATTTAGTTAATTTTAAATTATGAAATATGCATCTTGACCTATATTCATTGCACTTTGATCATGAAATATGTATCTAGTAACTGTAATTAGTATTTAAGCTCTTGTTATGCAAAATAAAGATCAGAGTTGTTAAGTAAGCGAAAGAGTTTAATTAGCAGCTCGCGAAGTCAAGAAGTAGAGAATCCTGCTCTCTTGTCTTTCATTATACAAAAAAAATATAATTAACTCCAATATTAGAAGTAGAGGAAATCCTACTTTCTAATATTTCAAGGAGTTACACAAGGTATTGGTTTTTTAGTCAACTCTAATATTAGAAGTAGTGCAATCCTACTCTCTGATATTTTAGGTAGCTCAAAACCATTCATCGTTCAAGCAACAAAGCATTTGTTTTTTCACGTGTTTATGCTTCTGGCGCTAAACGATACCACTGACTGATATTGACGTGATGACGTATAGATGTGTTTACATTAGACCCTAAGACAAGTACTCGATACTTTGAAGCATGGATACTTTTGTCGTGATACTTTTACGAGTATGATACTTTTTTCCCGATACTACTCATAGTACAATATCGATACTTTCTATTCAATACCGTGTCCCTAATTGAAGGGTAATGATATCCCAAGCGCAGAACAAAAATGCTAGAAGGCGCAGGCACGATGGCTGAGGGTCTCTTGTTTCCCAATACGTTGCTGTTCCCTGCACGCTGTCACAAATCTACCTCATCCCCGACGAGATACCTGTAATGCACTGAAGAAAGTGGGGCACTCAGTTAGAGTTGGTGCCCCTCGCACTCATTCCAACCGGATTTCAGGTTCCGATCGCGGAGTCTACGTCCAAGAACCTTGCAGCCCTGGTTAGAGCTCCTACAACAAACAAAAAAAAAACACAAGCCGATGGCTGCGTTAGCGAAGGTTCCTCATCATGGTCGCGGGTCTTCTTCCCGGTCCTTCCAGTTATCGTTTGATATGGGTGCATATGCAATATGCTACTCGATTTCAAAGGATTATTTTTCCTCTCTTTGTCTTTCCACATGTAACAGATTCTCACATTTCATCTGATATTTTAATGACCTACATACAACAAGAACTATTCGTTTTTCCACCCTAAATGGAGGATAATATGTTATTAAGAGGGTTTTCCTTATTTTTAAGATATCTCCTTTTTGCACAATCTCCACTGAGTTAGCATCTGTGATAAATTCATGGCCCTTTCATATTCCTCTCAATCAAGATTAAGTTCTAGAACACATTCTTCCAGTAGCACTATTATATTTGACACTCACAATCAGTAAGTGTTCTTACTGTCACCCAAGTTTCAAAACTCTAAAGAGATCAATATTACGTCTACATCTCTTCTCCGCCTATTAATATAATAATAAATAATAGAATAATAAATAATATACACATGAGGATGGACGAAATCCGAGAAATCATACACCGAATATCAGCAGCAAATACAAAGAAAACATCTTAAAAATTGTTCGCTATCAATTCGGTTCATCATCTTATCCAGCATCCATAAAACAAGCTACGACAGATCCAGCATCACAACATAAAATGCTCCCCTATCATCATCACAGTCGAAACTAAGTAAACACGTTCATGGCAAACATAGAAATGATTGTCCGTTTCTTAATGTTGGTATCAAACAAACTTCCCCATTTTATTGAACTTTCATCAAATCCAATATGTACTGGCGTAGGTACATGCTCTTACGTGATGCAATGAGGACAACTGGAACCTATGAAAGTTTGTTATCTATGCCTTAATTACATACGTGACGATTCTAACATACCCTCAAATAATACACGCTTGTTATCTCATATCCACCCTTGAGCCACTGATGATTGGAATCAGTAACTAAGTGTCGACCAAGCAAATTTATCGACCCATTTAGTCCTACTTGGTACACCTACATTTACGTCAAGATAGGAAGGAGCGATTATGTATTTACTTGAATGCATGAGTTACTACAAAGTAGTTTACTCCCTCCTATCTCTCGACCTTTGTTGACATTTTAGATTTGGGCGGCAAAGTAAACTTGATGGTGTATTATTGAGTGGATACACTGCTCATCGATTATTTTACATCTAGGATTCATATCAAGACTTTATTCAATCTTCAACTGGTCCGTTTCACTCAAAGAAACATTTTATTTAAATAGAAACTATTTGCATATATTTTACAATTGAAATTTATATTTTACAATTGTGATTAATAAAATTTTATTCCCACATCAACCGACCCAGAGGACAGCTATGCCAATCCTGACCATCTGAAAATAGAAAATAAGTTATTTTTAAGATATTTGAACAAAGCATAAAATAAATTTAACATTGTAAGGAAGCACATATAAAACATATCAAACTAAAACTAAAAAAATGAACATTTTCGACTTAGGCTGTATAATTTTGTGGAGTGCGAAAAAGGAGAAGTATTTTCGAATGCATTCAAAGACTACTAGCTTTACTTGGGGAAGATCGGCAATGGAAATAAAGAGCGATTCGTTTGCGGCATAGATATAGTCTAATTTTTCAAGTTATTCATATAAGTCAGTAATTGAATAAATTGTATTAAACTTTACCAAACGAGTTCTCTATTTGTCGCAGTCTACTGGTGTGAATCTGAAGGTTCAGCGAGCAAGGCTGCAGAAGTTATGGAAGCGACGCCAAATCGTAGCAATATTATAACCTATCGCAAACTTGTATGTATCAGAAACTTTGAGCTCTATTGAAGTTCATAGTTAGGTGTTAGAGCTGAATGCTTCCAATAGGAAAAAGGATCATGGAGGAGGAAATAGGAGTATAGAATAAGGACTTTAGAAACGATTTATTACGCCTAGATTCAAGCGTTTTACATCATATCGATGATGAAAAAACGTTTAAAGAAATTTAACATATTTCTATTCAGAGTCCTAATTGAGTTTCTTACCACATATAACCAACCCGTTAAATTCTTTCTTAAAATTAATTTTTTTGTGCTCAGATAAAGCTCATCAGAAAAATGTGTCCGACCGTCTCCATGAATAATGGTAACAAGTCGATTGAAATTACCTCCCTGAACTCTTTTCTTGAAAAAGATTTTCATAAGTCCTAGATTTGAAATATTTTATACTAAATAAGGTGATTAGGCAGAAGTATGTCCCTACCAGAAGGATTTTTTATCCAACGTATGAAATCTAGACATTCATCCTAAGCCATTCATGATTAAAGCCCATAAAAAGTTTTTTGGCAAGTACAATGTACATTGAATGCTTAAACTTAGGAAAAAGACACAAACTTATAATCTTTCCTAAGGGATAAACCACTTTGTTTCCACATTACTAATACCACTGCTTGAAAAATCCTTATTGAGGTTTTGTAAAAAAAATGTACAATACCCTATTAAAATCTGTACCTGTCACCCGTCCCTCCGTCCGTCTGTCAGTTAGTGCGTCACAGCAGGATTTCTCAGGAACTAGAGAAGGTACAGTCATCAAATTATGTGAACCGCTCAAAAGTTTCTAGGTAATGAAAGTTCCATGATTGAAGAAAATTCAAAGGTTTTTAAGAGGGTCTCCCCATATAAGGATATGAACCCTTAAAAATGAAAGTTCTAGACAATATCTTACAGCACTATTGTATTTATTCAAATTGCAATATCAATGACGAGGTAAGGAGGAAGCGGAAAAACACGAAAAAATTGTGACCCCCACGATTGGACACCTATGGACTGAAAGATCTGAAAAAAATTATGGAGGTAGTTCTTTATGAGTACAACAATGAAAAGTACCTCAGAAGTTGGAATTCGCTAAACTTTGTTCGTAATAGTATGCTTTATCATTTTTATATTTTCTTGAATAAAATCGTGAGGGTGCCTTTAAATCCAATGAAAAATGTAATTGTAAGACTAATCAACCATAAAAATTTCAAAAGGATCGGAAATATTCAACGAAGTTATGCGCCAACAATAGATGGCTATGGAGCAGTAGTTTTAAGTAATGTTCAAACGATGGTGAAATGACTTTGTCAGAACACCGCATACATTCTAATAAAGAAAATTATATATAATAAATACGCTTTCAATCCACTCAGTCACTACGGACTTGTTAGGAATTACATGAAACTTTCAGGAAGGATATCATGCAGATCTTTGAGAATCCGTTCAACAAGTGATATCATAAATTGTAAAACAAAATTGTAGCCATTTTAAATGAAAATATTGAGTAAGTTTTTCCCCAACTTCAGCATATAAAGTATAACTTATTAACTCTTTATGGAGACGTACATTTTAAAGGTGATATAATCATGGCAGTAGGTTCTTATGACTACATGAATAACAAATACCTTAGAAGTTGAAATTCCCACAACAATATGTAAATACAGTAGAACCTCTTTAATCCGAACTTATTGGGGCCGGGGTAGTTCGGACTGTGGAATAGTTCGGATTACAGAATGTATTGTTGTTTTTACATAACAATAGCTAAAACGTGGCTAAAATGGATCGTAATTGCTACGGGGCTTAACCAAGTTAATACAGTGTTTATTTAATAGTAAACATAGTGAATAAACAGTACTGTCCATTACATTAGAAACAATTACTGTATGTACAGTACATCAATATATAAATACAGTATACAATACTACTTTACTGTGTATAGAGTACAACAATGAGCTAATCAGACCGAGTCTAAAACTTTAAAATAGTTACTCATTTTCCGTTGAGCTACAAGTAATGTCAAAGTGCGTTTTTTGGCTGCCAAGTCTCGAATTTTCTTGAAGACCATCAATTGCGGTAAACAGCATTCGGACTGATTTTCGTAACAGTTCATCAGTACAAGCATCAGCATGGGATGATCCAGAATCAAAAGTTTCTTCTTCATCACTGCTGTCATCAGATTCATTTTCCTCGGGGACGACGGAAAGAATCTCATCTTCACTATAAATTTGGTATCCTGGACCATTCTTGTCACTGTTGATCCAGTCTGTTGCATCAAGCACGCCACACTCCTCAAACCCAGGAATAGCCTGACAAAGATCGACAATATCATCGACGATCTCAGAGTCTTCTTGTTCTTCAATACAGTTTGTATTTCCAACTTCATTGTTCAAAGCCTTAGGCCATAGCTTATTCCAGGCTTTCGTTAGATTTTCCCCTGTTCCATTTGCCCCAGAATCCACCAGAATATAGCAACAGTCCTTAAGGTTTAATTTCTTTGTAAGCGCAATTACACTTTCTTCGTCTCTCTCTGCTAAAAGTAGTCGCCGAAGCAATTATTTCCTGCACATTCTCACCCTGATCCATTAGCTGGAGAAGGCTGTTACGTTTGGTGGAAGCAACATAACTGGAAGTCTTTATTAATGCTGTTCAAAGTGTACATGTCAGGATGAGTGTGGGCATTGTCGATTATTAACACGACTTTTCCTGTTTTGGATTCTTTCCCTCTGAACTTTTACTTTTGGGATAAATATGTTCGAGTATCAATCAAGAAAAATATCACATGAAATCCAAGAGCTTTTTTGTGCCCTGTAAGTTACTGGTAGACGTGTCACGTTTTTGAAACAACGGGGTTTCTTACTTTTACCAATAAGCAGCAATGGAAGAGAGTGAGTACCACTTGCATTTGCACAGACCATATCCGTTACCCTGTCTTTGATCACTTTGTATCCGGCAGCTCGAGTTTCATTTCGGGATGTTTCTTGGCAATGAGCGCCAATTCACCCCGGTCTCATCAACATTATAAACATCGTCCCGTGAAAACCCCTTATCAACTACGGTTTCTTCAAATGTTTTTCCGAATGCTTCTGCAGCCATAGTGTCACGAGATAAGCTTTCCCCTTGAACATAGAGTTGTCTTATTCCACGCCGTTGCTTAAATTTACTCAGCCAGCCACTGCTAGCCTTAAAGTCAATAGGCCCGTTGAGTTTTTCATTGAATTCAAGAGCCTTTTCACAAAGAAGTGGACTCGATATTGGTTCACCGAAGCTCCTTCTTTGTGTGACCCACAAATACAGTGCATCATCAAGAGCCTCATTATTGGCTGTTCTTAAGGTTTTCCTAGTTTTAGGCCTTTCATTACTGTCTTGTTCACAAGCGTATTGTATTATGGCATCTTGATTGTTTTTAATGTCGGTAATTGTTGACTTACCTACACTACACTCTCTGACTAACGACGCACCATTTTCACCTTTCTTAAGTCTTTCTATGATTTCTATTTTCTTTTTCATATTTAAAGTGCTATGTTTCCGTTTCAGGGACGTTTTTGATGACATTTTTGTTAACTGTACTCGGTCACTGTTATAAACAATCGTAACACTACACTGGTGCTGTACGTAGTCTATAACTAAGGTACTGTACCAAATAGTAGATATTAACTAACACATTATACACAATATTTTTTTGTTATTTCTCGGCTGTTTCACCTCACTTTAACGATACTAAATAAACGAAAAATCTTCCTTTTTATTGAACGCAAACGCGCGTTTCGAAAGGAACTTCCTTTCTTCTTCAGTGCTTTTGAGGTCTTTGTAAAAATTTTTTTTACAAAGACTAACAGTTTCGCGACCTGTCTGTCCGTCCGTCTGTCCGTGCGTAACAGCTAGTTTCCTCAGAAACTATAGAAGCTACTCAAACTTTGTGAAAAGGTGATCAGAAATGATGGTCTCTCAAAAGTTAAGGTCTTAACAAAAATTTAAAAAATTTTTAAGGGGGGCCCCCCTAATAACGAATGAACCCTTGAACATTTTTTTAACCAAAAGTAGTCGAGTGGGGTATCAAATGAAAGGTCTTGATTAGAACTTTTAGAAACTGAAATAAAAAAATCGTTTTATGAATTAGGGGTCCAGGGGAAGGCAAAATGTACGCAAAATTTGTTGGTCGAACATTCAGAAAAATAACTTGAGCTAGATCAAAATGGCAGCTGCACTGGGCTTATGAAAGAAACTGTGCATCTTTTGCATAAATTTACTCAACTTGTTTACATGCGCTTCTTATAAACAATCTACAGTCATTTTATACATCTGAGTTTTTTTCATACAGGTAATCGTGCTAAATGGTCTATTAAGGGGTTTAAAAATGATAGGTAATTACCCTAGCTACAAATCTTCCAAACTTAAACATGTGATCCTTTAAGAGGATTAAGCGGATAAAGAATTACAGGTAATTAGCAAGTTAACAAAATGATTCTTTAAGAGAGTTAAGAGTTTCTGTTGATTATTTATAAGAAGCATTTGTAAAAAAAGGACTGAAGAAGAAAGGACGTTCCTTTCGATACGCGCGTTTGCAATTCAATAAAAAACTAATGTTCACGCAATAAAAAGGAAGATTTTTTGTTTTTTTAGAAATATTATACACGCTCCAGTAAACAACACACATGTATAGTTCTTTGTGACAACGGAGAGTGACTGAGCGTAATGTACACTGTAGTGCCATCAGTAGGGGAGAGGCGGCGTTCAAATTAGTGAACGATCGGATTGCGGGGGTTCGGATTAAAGAGGTTCTACTATATAACATTTTGCCCAGTAAATTTATATTGGTACCCTTAAATTTAAACTTGAGTAATCCACTCCTTTACTTTGGAAGTTTCAAAACAGTCAAATCGTGTTTGTGGAAGTAATTGCCATTTGAAAGTTCTTCGATTCCAAAAATAATAAGTTATAGTTTTTCTACCATTCGGGCTTTCCATAAAATAAAACACTTCACTTTTAATTGGATCTTCGCCGAATTTAGAGATAAAGTGAAGAACGAAAACATCTTTAATATTTCATTTAGTCAATGGTTGTTAGTAATTTTTTTTATTTAGCACTACAGCCCGTTTCAGGCCTTCGATTAGAGATAGTTAGAGTATCTAATTATCTTAATTGTATATGAGAAGGTGATATGGTCAGTACCACGATTTGGCCGTACATCCGTCCACCGAGCTGCGATACGTTCTGATTTTAAACTAGCACGTATCATAACTAAACGGGCTTATAGTCCATCCGAAGAATTACTCGAAACAAAGCTCGTTGTCACCAACTGGATTCGAACCAGAGACCTTCGGCTTACCCAGCGAATACTCTAACCACTCCATTATGCGGGCTGCGGTTGTTAGTAATATTGCGTGAAAATGGCGGCTAAATAAAATGGAGTAACAATGGTTATAGATGTCGTTAAAGATTTCTGGACTTTATTCATTATTGGTATCTGAATACCGTAAGTTGAGTACAAAACCCTTTTGCCATGAGCGTAGTACTGTCTACCCAACGAGTATATATTCATGATATGCATTCTCTCTGAAATTTTAGTAAGCATCCCAACAAAGCGGTACAGTCCTGGTCGATGGCAAACGCAGATAGTTTCATACACACGTGTTGTTGTAAGACTAGAAAATTCGAATATTTTTGAATTCGCTTAATATTATCCAACTCTTTTGAAACAGGGTATACAAAACTTATAAATATTTACCGCTGAACAATATTAGCAACAAAGTAATTTTTAAGTTATTAAGAACTAAGCTGCATTACATAAGCAAATTCCACTTCTATGCTTCAAACATTAAATTTAATACTCACCTGATACTTTAGTCCATATTCCAAACTTCTTCTGCTGACTGTACTCCTCTTCAATATTATTCATTTCTACATCAGCCCCATTTTTGGTCAGCACATCATTCTCTAGTGTATATATTCGATCACTTTCAGTTGCATCATTATCACAACCCTCAATGTAAACTTCAATTAAATGTATTAATTTTACGCGCTCCTCCTCCTGCAGCGGTGGCTCTACCAAATCTATACAACTGATCCCAAGCAAGAGTAATGAAATATTTCCAAAACATAAAACATATTTACCTTACCTTCTAATTACGCCAACAGTGAACTCATTAATGTGTTCTATCCTCTCGAATAAATATTCTCTACTGAATGACAACGTCCAAGGATATTTTTCCGAATCGTCGAATATTAAAGTCGTTTCAGTATCAATACCTAACTTTCTGTACACACCAAATAGATTTTTAGATATGACTTTACCGTTGACTGTTGTTACGGATAAGGATCTATCTAAATCCTGCAAAAGGATAAACAAAACATGCTTGAAAACTTTCTAAAAATATGTACATACAATCAAAATCACGTCTCTCATGAAATAAATAAAACTAAAGACTTTCTAAGCCAAACATTTTCATCGGATTTCAATGCTCAGCAAAATATATAAATCAGTGAGATGTTTACTTCTTAGTCTTCCTGCGAAAACTTTCGCCATTTTTCCCAAACTACTTTAACCGGAAAAAGCCAACGAAATTGTCTATGAAAACAAAACTTTTTCACCCGAAACGTAACGATGTTATTTTGTAGAAAGTTCACGATAAACTTTTATGTAGTACGACGAAATGGTAAACTTTTAAATAGCAATAAAAAATCGTCCACTATTTTATGGTACATTGATAGTAGACGTGATAGGAAGGAAATCAGTTCATGGTTTCAACTTTGTAAAATGCACATTCATTTGTAGGGCTTATATAGGATGTTCAATTAATTGTTCAATAATAAATCACAAAGTGTTAAATTGCATTCTCGGCATTTTGGTGCAACCTTGCACTGGAATTCAGCCTGATTTACCCTTTATATTTATCAGAAACAGCGCTTCATAATCCATTCTTGTTGAAGCGGCACTGAAAGCGAAGTCAGGATCTGTGGGTCGCCGATTTCGATAAAATTTGGTGACATTAAAGTGAGTAATCGAGCGGTCACACAAGCTAACTGCCCGAAAACCGCAAACACTGTTCCGACATTTCAACTGCAGATTTGAAAATTTAGTTACTCAAATTTAACTTTTTGGTAAATGATAAAATTTTTATTTTTTATTATAAACATAAATTTATATTGTTTCTCTCTTATTCCATTATGCGTAAATTTTTTCTTTGCATTGATATTCGTTATAATATTTATCTTTTATTATGATTTAAATTTACAATTTATTACTAATTTTATTTTATTAACTTAATTATACCAATCTGCAAATTGAAATTTCGGACATGGGAACACTAATTTAGGGCATCACATCCATGTATTGCATTGGCGAATGCAATCTAACTCAGCTGAGCTAGCAGCGGTTAGAGATTTACAGATGTGACAGCTAAATCATGAGGAGATTTGGACAGATCGAGGGTCTATTATCAATCTTCACGGCGGACACGTCGCGACGCCCAAGCAAGTGTATACGGATTAAACCTAAATAAACATCTGATTGAATTTTCACATAATCTAACCTTTCGCGCAATAAGTTTGAAAAATTGGTATCATTTCCGTCATTGATTAAGCGCATTTACTCGATTGTTGCTTGTTAAGTGCTCCTACTGAGGCATTATCTTATTTGTGCGTGAAAAATTTCATAAAGTTCCCGAGGCTCGTTGGAAAGTGTCTGCAGACTGCAGAGAGTACGTTACATTCGCGAAAATTGAAGTTTTCTTTGAGAATTTTCCATTCAAATGTTTCCATCGGGCGTTGCAAAGTTGAAGTGGGAAAATCGCTATCATCGTTCACGGCGAGAAAAATTGAAAGAAAACTCATTCGCGAAGTGTTTCAGTGATTCGCAAAATTCGTATTGGAGTTGTGTTGTGCTGGGAAATCAGTGAAGTGATTTTCGCGTGGAATTTCACTCATTCTCACATAATTGTGCGTTTTCGCAAATTGCTTTTAGTATTTCCTAATTGGGACCTGTGCGGGCCTGTGCGGGCCCAGCTGTGTGACCAGTTACCGTTTTGGGGCCCTGCCGCTACCGTTGGTGTATGTTGTCTGATCACAGCTGCGACCAGGATCTCGTGCGAGAAAGTTGAAGAGACAGCGCCGAGCACGGAGTTATGTTCTGCTTTTCCGCTTGCCGAGGGAATCTGTCCGACAAAGTTTCTATCTACTTAATACCAATATGTATGGCTATTCCGCTGGTTTGTCTTGTTATCACCTCTATGGAGTTTCACCTAGACAGCGCAGAATATTGCGAGGCCCAGCACAAATAAGCTAGAAAACCGGGAAATCGCCGAACCGAGAATATTTTTATACACACTACATATAATCGTAGTGAACTATAAAGAGAATAACCGCAGAAAATTTTGAATAATTAATATTTCACGACCAAAAACATCGTTTGATTTTGTTTTATTTTTTTGTATTTAATGTGGTGAAGTTTAACATTAATTCTAACGTCGACCATCATCAGCATCTTTCAACTTAGTTTCTACAAGTCGATCGCGTCAGAACCTTGAAGTCGGCAAACCAAGAATAATCTCTTTTTAGTCTTCAAAATCGACCAAAGGCCTTCAGCTTTGCATTTAATAAAAGAATATAAAATTTAAATTGGAAAGACTTTCTCGCTTTTGTATCACTTGACCAGATTGCGATAAATTGAAATATCTAAACCTAAAAAGAATAAAATATCTCTTTCTATTTAACACGCACGGTTCTGTCCCGAATTAAACGGCAAAACAGGAGCTCCAAGTTATTACCACGCAAACGGAATTACTCGATTGAAGTTTAAAAATATAAATTAAATTATAAATCGGAAGCGGAAGTAGGCTCTCCACACACTACTATTTATAAAGTATCCAAAAATAAATGAACGTACATATTTAGTAGCATGATTAAGGAAGTTACTTTGTATAAAGTGCAAAAGTGTAATTTGAAATTTTGTTCCCCATTGCAATTAGTCTTCAGTGATATCACCACATCATCAGCGGGCGCCCGGTAAGGATGTAGGTGAGTACCTGCTTGTCCTTTTTATTAACTTCATGTTGTTTATGTATTAAAATACAAATTTTAATAAATTTCTATATTGTTACATGTCCAAATATTTCTGCGAGCTACTGTCGCAACTATCAACGACATCATGATCAACAAACGGATGTACTCGAAAGCATAAGAATCGGCCAAGCATGATCAAAATCTGTAAGTGACGTCACTGCGGCCATTCAGAATTGCTCGAATATTCCAGGTAGTTCGCCAATGTACGAGAAATGGATTGAATGACTAGAGGCCCTATATAAAGCCGAGCTGAATGAATGGGGAATATAGTAAAACCGCGATAATAAAACTGCGATAGAGTGGAGCGTGAAGTAAAGGCGATATTGATTGATTGTGAAGCGATTTTAGTAACAGACAGTTGAAATAAAAATTGATAGACAAGTGAAAAGTAAAATTGTAAAAAAGTGAAATAGTGAAATCAATTATTGTGCATTCTTAGTAAATAAACTCTTTTAACTTAATTTAAAAGACATTGCGCTTTCACTTTCCCGGAAAATTAACATTATCGGCCGCGAACCATAACACGCGACAATATTATTAATTATATGATTCACTACAATTTGAATTGCTATTTGTGACGTTTAGGCACAATCTTAAAATTAATTTAGAAATAACAAAAAAAGGAAGTTTGCTAAATGTTAGTGCTTTCATCCCACGCTTTGGCAAGGTGGAAAAAAAGAAAAATTTTTGAATTGATTTGAAGGCGAGAATGAGCAATCGAAATTTTACCGAAGTAATTTTAAGTTCGGAACAAGCGCGAAATTTATTCTTATAACTATCTCGGGCTCTGTCAAAAGATCGAAGTAATTAAGCTCGCTCACAGCTCTCCACAAGATAAACTGACGTGAAAAAGCCAGGTATTGTCAACCTCTTTGTATATTTTTTTTCTCTTCAATGAAATTTGTAATAATAATAACGTAATCAATAAAATTATAACTCCAACCTGGGTACAAAAGTACAATAAGAAAGTCAAAGTTAAATTGTAATGATGCCGAATCATATGTAGCAAGGGAAAGCTAGTCTCTTTTAAATTAATGTAAAATAAATAACATTAGGCGCACCTATATATACACACACAAAGAAAGCAAGTATTAGGAAATAAAAACAACGAATCCTGAATTAAACTGTACGCCCGGTCTTTCTTTTCATCCAACCTGACTGGGTATGGGACCCGCAACGATGGTCGGCCCCTACACTAAAATGAGCTAGCTACCGGGCGTGCTCTCCCTTTCCTTTTGCGTTATAGGAGCTCTTGCCCGGGTAGGGTGGCCTTCCGCTCGCGTGCCCTTTTATGGTATAGTGTTATGTGATTCCATCGCATAATTCTATAACATAAATTGGCCACATTTATATTTCTCATTTGATGGAAAAATTCATGCAAAGTATGTTTGTATGAGTTTTTCACTCAAATGGGAAATATATGGCCACGTCTACATTTGGATCTTGATCCGGTTGGGAGGGTACGAGGGGGCACCGCTTCCACCTGGATGACCCACTCTTATTCGTGGGCCATAAATATCGGTTACGACGAAGTCTGCTCCTAAGTCTCGGCCCAGCTTGTTACTGGCAATAGAAAAGTTCAACCCTTAGTAAGTTACCTCGGTCTCGACACCAGTCGATCGGCATTCGACTTTTTTTAATTCGTGAATGCGAATTTTTTTTGTAGTGAATCCTTGTGCTGGGGGAAAGAATCCGCCCCAGGACACCGCAATGCTAGCCTCCCAGCGCATTCACGGGTCCCTAGAGAAGGCCAAATCTCGGATACTACCATCCTCTTTCGCCGAGGCAGCGGACCATCGCTGCAGTCCTTTACGGACATTTATATCGACCTATTTCACTACAAATTTTCCCTCCATCAGGATCACATCTTTCAAGCGGTTCTATGCACTTCTCACTAGTTTTCGAAAAAATCAGGTTCAAAGAGCCTTAATTTTGCTTCATGCTGCTGGCATGACGAAATTATTTTTACATCGTTGGCCAAGTCGTTAAGAGTTTAGATTCTACCGGGAAAGCCTAGGATTCAAGTCCCGGAACGCGCTCCATTTTTATCTCTCTCTGCAGTCCTTTACGGACATTTATATCGACCTATTTCACTACAAATTTTCCCTCCATCAGGATCACATCTTTCAAGCGGTTCTATGCACTTCTCACTAGTTTTCGAAAAAATCAGGTTCAAAGAGCCTTAATTTTGCATCATGCTGCTGGCATGACGAAATTATTTTTACATCGTTGGCCAAGTCGTTAAGAGTTTAGATTCTACCGGGAAAGCCTAGGATTCAAGTCCCGGAACGCGCTCCATTTTTATCTCGTAGAACACTACGAGACACTACTTTTTGACTAATTTTTCATTTTTCAATGATTACGCTTTAAAGCCAATAGTTTAAAACCGTTTTTATAAATTTTGTGGACATAGTAGAAATTTGACAATATTTAGAGAGCAAGAAGGCGTCAAATTCTTAACAAATGTAATAATCAAACAGTCCGTACAGGCGAACTGCTCGAGAAACTTTCAAAAATTGCACCCGTCCCAGTGATCCGATGCATTTGTCTATTAGATCATTCAATAGCGAATACAAAGGACTGTTGACTATTGAAGGTATCAAGTTCTTTCAAAATCTCCAAAACTCATTTGTTCCGCCACCACCAATCACAAATGGCAAAGTACTCCAAGCATTATGAGGATAATTTTTGAACAGTAACTTAATAAAAGTCAACAAAATCAAGAAAAATTTTGCAATAATGAACACTAAAATACGTAAATTTGTCAAATTTTTACAGAAATTGAACCAAAAATAAAATCCAATACATCTCGCAAATTATACTCGTATACAGTATTCTCATAGCGACAAATCTCGGCTCATTTCAAAATGCACAATTAAATGCACCACAATCAGATGTAGTTGAAATAGAGTATGCGAATCGTGAAAAAGACCGACACACAGCAAAGCAAGACTCATCCCACCGGTTTTTGAGTGGACTTGCATGTTTGGGAGTTGCTCAAAAACTGGCCGGCTGGTTCGAGCGGAGTTGAAAATTTTAACACTACTGCCTCTTTTGGGCCTTCGCTTAGACATAGTTAGAGTAAATCATTATCATGATCGAATGTGCCGGCACTCCACAAGGTGATATAGACTGTATCACGCTTTTGCCGTCTGTCCGTCCACCCAGCTGCGATACGTTCTGATTTTTAAAACTAGCACGTATCATAACTGAACGGGCTTATAATCCGTCCGAAGAATCACTCGAACTAAATCTCGTTGCCACCAACGAGAGTCGAAACAGGGACCTCCGGTTTACGGGATGAGTGCTCTAACCACTACACCACGCGGACTACTGGGTCGAGCGGAGTTGTTCTATGTTCGGGTCGAGTCCGCTAAAGTGGAAGTGTCAGTGCCGCATGATAACTACAAGTCCCTAACGACGGTTTGTTGTTGGTGTCAATGGAAGCTGTGTGACCCATTGTCAGTCCCATAACTGTTCAATGCTGTACATCGCGCATCCACGGATTTCCTTGTGTTGATTTTCCCCACTATCAGTTTTGCGTTTCTACTGCAAGGGCTTATTATAACAAGGAGCACGAGTCAATAATATTCAAGTGAGAAAATGTAATCCTACGGGTACAGTCGCATGGACTCGATTCTTCCGATATCATTTCCGAAAGCCTCCACATTGGGGCTGTTAACTGTGCCGTGTGACTTTATCAATCAACACGCGAAGCGCATAATGACATTTTTTGCGAGATTTTTGTGAATGTTCACCGATCAAGAATTTATAAATTGTAGCTCTTTCGGAATTTATTCAAGAAATATTACATTTTGATTTTATTTTCTTGCTCGAACTTTTCTTGGGATATTTAATTTCTCACTGTGCCGTGTATGGTAATTGTTTATATTCTTAATATTTTGATTTTTCTCTGCTTTTATTCTATTTAAATATTTTCCAAGCAATATATGGCGTGAGATCCAATAATAAAAAAATGAATTATTAAAGAGCCCAAACCGGGTCTGTTTTTTCCCGTGAAAGAGATAAGGAACCGCAACGTCAGGTGATACATCCCTTTACGTAGACGTCACAGATTTGCCCTCCTTATTCGTTGGCTTTAGGGGCTTTCACGCCAAGGGATCATAGGCTTCTGAAGATGGGCTAATAATCTGGATTTCGATTCAGTTGGGAGGGTGCGTGGGGGCACCTAATCCACCTGATTGCCCATTTTCTTATATTAGCTAGCTTCTCCTTTGAAAACGGAAGGATGACTTGTGTCATCAGTAGGTTATTCCAGATCAGGGCACCCAGTTCGAATCGTTCTGGTGCAGATCTTTCACCACTTTCATCGAAAGCTCCAAGGATAGAACGTCACCATACCATCCTTCGCCAAACGGAAAAGTCGAGTGCTGACATCGTACATTGAAGGCCGCGATTATGTCATTGCGATAGTCCTTCCTTTTTGGGGCTGCACACTAGCCACAAGAAAGATACAAATGCGTCATTTGCGGAGTTATTTTACGAGACTTTGTTATCAACTCCTGAAAATTCATCAGTCCCAGCCATTCAACGATCAGCCTGTATAATTTTCTCATCAACCTGCGGGAAATTATGTCCGGCCTGTGCTGATGTCCCACCGTGGTAACCGAGCAGTTTTTGTTTTTAAAAAACTTAATACTTGCACGCATGTTTTCCTGCCTGCTGTCCCCGCCTTATTCAGGACATCATCGCGTTCTCCATCGGCTGTCGGACGTCTTCATTCCGATCAATTTTTATTATCTTTAGAAATTTTCTATTATGTCTCAATTAATTTTCTCTACAGCATTTTAAAATTTTTGTCTCTTCAAGGTAAGCGGACATGGAGGTTTGAAACGAAGGCAAACGTCAAATAAAAAAAACTCCGTTCCTTCTCAGAAGAAAGTAGTCGCATTACAAAGGAAATTTCAAGCCGAATGATTTAAAGTGGCTTAAGTGTACCTAAATCATGGAAACTTGACGGGTGTTATTGATTATAACCTAGTAAAACAACAAACTAAGCAGTTTCAACCGGATCACTAGTTTATCTCGTCAGGAGCAGCCATTCCTGATCACCACGAGTCTGCTCGATTGCTTATGTTTACGATACGGAAGTCTCTTCCATGCCGACCCAGGCATAGAGATACTCAAGGATTTTGCTCTTCACTGCTGAAGAAACAATTGTTGCCGTATTGGAGAGATCGTCGTTCTATTTTGAGGCCCTTTCTCTTTCAACGCAAGTCCCTGTTCTCTTCGAATGAATGCTAATACAAACCCCTAACCAATCATAAAAACAAAAGCGAGTGTCATTCCGGACGAGTTGATGAGGCGGATTTTATCACTGCATGTCATGAGATTAGCTCCCATCCAAAAGAGACGCAATTCATAGCAGTGTATTTGAAATAGGGGCAGGCACCATGATTTTGTTCGAAATTAGACCTGTCAGACTTCAAACTGCATAAAAATTTACAAAACCCTTCTTCTGGCAACATTTAGGGATGTAATGCTCTATCACGTCATCGGAATGTTCAGGCGGCTTAGCCACCACGAACGAAGAATTGAAGATTATGCTATTGATATCCAGAAGACAAAAACCCCAACACCAGAAGAAGGTTTATTTGTTTATCTACGTTACTAGACCTTCTGAATTATGCTACATTAATATCAAATTGTAAAGGCGACAATGAAAATTGAATCGGTCGGTCTGCCAACAGCAAACTTACAAATGTGAGAACTCATAGCAAAGTGATGTTGTTTTCCCAAAGACATATAAACAAATGGACGAGCAACGAGAATCTGTGTACTCGTTCATGTGAGAAGCAAATTTGCCACATAAATAAGTTATAAATAACTTACGCTCTCGAAACTATATGATTCCCTCTGCTTCTCCTTCCCCATTTTTCCAGACAGGTTTTTCTTTTCTCTCTTCAGAAGAATCGCTTCCCCCACTGACACCCGCGCACACCAACGAAATTTCATTTCACGTGCACACGATCGCGCCTTCGTTATCATTCGAAAAACAGTTTGAGTACAAACAACAAACGACTCTCACGGAAAACTCGAACGTCAAAGCAAAAGAAAATCGAAAAGAGCGCGAAACACGCGGGAAAACTCATGTGTCAAAGCGGATGGAAATTTCGTAAATTTTTAATTAAAACAGTGAATTAAAGTTCCGATTACGTACGCGCGATCTTTAAAATTAAAAATTTTTTAAATATGAACGCGTTTCGCCGTGAATAGAGTGCTAAAACAAAAGCATATCACTTCACACCTCAACTTCACACAACTTTAGCGAAGGTTGCCAATTGCTTCGGCTCTCACGACCGGTTGCGGATCCAGTACTCTCTATATCTATGTGTTTTCCTCTTCGGCGCCATTGTTGTAAATCGGAGTGTCGCTGTTCTAGCACAAGGATCAGCGAGCTATAAAAAGGCCGAGCTCAGCTAACTAGCTTCGGTTATCGACCGCGTGCGCGTGTTTGTCGGCTAGCTATTTGCGGAATCATATGGGACGGGTTCTTTGTTGCACCCTGCAGCTGCACTACAAAACATTTATCACGCGTACTTTACAAGACATTTCGATCAATTTCTTCCACTTTTACACCTGTTCTTTCCTCCTGCATCTCCTATCCTGTTAATATACCAGAACTCAACTTTATTGACGGTTCCCTGTTTAAAACAGGTTTCATTAAATCGCAACCCTCATCAGGCCCCTGACGCCAAACCTTTTCCCCGGTCCAGATGGATTACCAAATATCTTTGTAAAATCTTTAGCGTGTCTTCTTTATCTATCCATCTCGCTTACTGCTTACTGGAAAAGAGCCAACATCGTCCCTATTCTCACGGGTGGTGATCCTTCTTCTGTACCCAATTATCGTCCAATATCGTTTTCCAAAATTATTTGAGCTTCTGGTACACAACCAGCCTTCAGGGCTTCTTAGCCCCATTTTGACAAAGGAACAACATGGATTTCTTAAAAGTCGTTCTGACATACCTCTACGAACTTGATTGAGTTCACCGATTTCATTGCAAATGCATTGATTAATCGTTAACGTAATCTTTACCGATTTTTCAAAGACGTTTGATACCGTCAACCATCAGCTGCTTTGCTACAAATTGAGTGCGTATGACATTGCTGGTCTTCTTTATTATGGATAAAGTCATATCTATCTTCTCTTATGTGTTGTATTACTTACTGTGGTATATCTTCCACTCCATTTTATCCTTCCTCTGGTATTCCTGAAGGTTCCATTCTTGGCCCGCTTTTGTTCCTCTTTTTTATAAATGATCTTCCATCGGTAATCACCTTTCCTTCCCTATTATATGCAGATGATTTCAAAATATTTCGCACAGTTAGGTCTATGCAGGATTTTCAGCATCTACAGGAAGATTTGAATGCCTTATATAATTGGTGTGCATCTAATTATCTCTGCCTTAATATTGACAAATCAACAAGATGTCTTCTACCCTTAAGTTCTCCCCATTAGCGTTTAGCTATATGTTAAATGATGTTGCTCTCACTGTTGTGAATTCTGCTAAGGATCTCGGTGATACTTTTGATTCTCTGCTCAGTTTTGATCCTCACATCCTTAATGTTACCTCTAGGGCATCATAATTACCGTGGCTCATTTTCAAACATGCTCATAAATTCAATAGTATTTCTACTCCTGTCTACCTTTTCTCTTCTCTTGTCCGTCTTATCCTTGAATAATCCTCCGTCGTTTGGTCACCTTGGTACTCATATCTCGTCAACTTAACAAAATTTACTCGTGTCTTGTGCTATAAGTTCAAACTCCCATATCAACCCTATGAAACTCGTATAGCCTTCTTTTGCCTCCCAACTTGTTGTCCCGCCGTATCTACCTGGATCAGTGTTTTTTGTATCGACTTTGAAACCATCAAATATTTTCTACACTATCTTCTGAGTTAGCTTTCCGTCTAGATACACGCCCTTCTCGGGTTAATAACTTCTTTGTGGTTCCGTTTGCTCGTACAAAAATATATTTTCATTCACCCATTTTGCGAATGATTAGGAAGCATGACAAACTAGAGCTTGATCCTTTTTCTGATTTATATTTTGTTTTCAAACTAAAATCGAGACTCCTAGTTCTTACTTATACATTTAATTCATTTTGATGTACCTTTGCTTATCCTTTCTTACTTTTGCTTTATCTATTAATAGCATTATATATAAACCTAAATTTATCATGAATTATTTTCTTTGTATTTTGATTGTTTAACTTGTTTTGTTCCGTTTTGCAACCGGATTGTATTTTAATCTGTTAAATGGAATTAAATAAATAAACAAACATCAGAAGCAACCAAACGACAAATGTTTTTCTAACAATGAAAAACTGCGAACTCCACATCAACCCTATAACATAAACCCCAACAAAACAACAAATGCTGAAAAAATAATATACAATTACAAAGAAACCTCTCGTCACTAGCGATACAGGATTTTCAAGAAATCGACATAACTTACCAGAAAAATTGTCCGAATACCTTACTCAGGCTAAAATCCATAGAAAAGAAAAGGCTACTAAAGAACCACAAACGAACACTTCTGGTGCATCGAAAAATTAACTTTCAAGTGTTTTTTATTAAACATCAATAACACCAAAACAACCTATGTAAATTACACCTTTCACAAATGTAAAGTGGGAACTACTATACGATATACAACTTAATTCCGAATTTTATTCCCTTTTAATTACATGTTAATTAATCTTGAGAAACTAATTCCATATCACCATGATGGTCGGTCGATGAAAATTACACCATAATTATTTTACAATACTTAAAGAGGGTCACGTGGTCCTTCTCTATCAATTGTCCTACAATCATAATACTTACCCCTCCCCACCTAACTAATTCAACTAATCACCCCTAGAGGAACAGTTTTTACCTATCAGTCTCACGTCAATGAGACATATACAAATTACTGTCTATGGCGATGCGTATAATTAAACTCAAGAAACTTAGGGAATCAAGATAACATTATTTATTAATCGAGTAATATACAAAGGAATTCAGATTATTACATACCGTAGACGTGAATTCAAACTGATGACGCGTTGACTCTTTGTTCGACTGACTTTTGTTTTATTTTACTGTGGCCAATGTTGCTGAGACTTAACAAGTGAATTCGGGAGTGGTGTTGTATCTGTCAATAGAGTTGATTGTGGCGTTAACTACCTGCTAAACTGGTTTTAGGAAAAGTCGCAAATTCCTGCGACTGCCGACCTGGACAAAATTGTCGAAAATCGCAGTGTGCGGGCTTCCATTTAACCATGTGTAACTTGCGACAGAAGTGTGGCTAAATAGTCGTAGTCTGATGCATCCCTAACTGTCCCGGCTTGAGCTCCTTCTCTCCATTTAGTGCGACGAAGTAGTTGTGAAAGATATTCAGAAATCCATCTTTTCCACAACCTATACTTGAGGTTTTGGGCGATTTTACATTGCTTACGCAAGCAGTTAAACACCCATTCTATTTTATTTCTGCACATACTCGTAACATATATCGTTGCACTTCCGCTATATCTATAAGGCGATTCTCGACTATCCGTTCCTTCTTTGCTCGGATAAAATCTGTTCCGTTATCACTTCGAATTTTGATTGGCGTTCCTCGGCGATTCATCAAGTTTCTTAGACACTGAATGAATGCATCAGTAGATAGATCCCTAGCAATCTCCAAATGAATTGCTCTAGTTGTGAGGCATGTGAAGAGAGATATCCACCTTTTCTCCTTTCGGCGTCTAATTATTTTTCAAAATAGCCCACAGTAGTCAACTCCAGTATAGCTGAACGGACGGACATACGGTGTGAGACGATCAGGTGGCAGTTGTTTCATTAATGGAATTTTTGGCTTGGCTGGTTCGGTGAGGCACACTGGGCAATTCCGTCGTATATTCTACATTAGCGCTAAGGTATTTGGAATCCAAGAACGCTGACGCATTTCATTAATGACCAATCCATCGTTCTGGTGATGACGTCCGCAATGAAGTTCGCTAAATAGAAAGCGGGATACATAATGCTTCCTTGGCATTATAATCGGTCGACGGGCAGAATCGGGGAGACAATAGGCAGCATCAATTCGTCCCTTTATCGAATAACTCCATCTGAGTCTAGAGTAGGCGTTAACTGATATAGATCGCTCAACTTTGACACCTTTGCATTTGATCGAAGTGCGCCAATTTCTTCTATGAAGTCTTCATTCTGGGCAAGGTGACAAATACACCTCTCCGCGTTAGCTATTTCAGCTGCGGCTATCTCCCAATTTTGGCGATAATGTGCGTCATTAGCCTGCTGTTCAGAATCAATCTTCGAACCCATGCGGTAACAATTTCAGATATGATGAGTAATTTTAATATGGTATAACTGATCTTTGTTCGTCAGATGTAATAAAAAATCAAAATGGAAGCTCCTCTGTACTGCTATATTCGATGGACATGTCATCAGACTCCTTCGGCCATGAATTCTCATCGTTGCGAAGAAAACTTGGACCTGTTTCCCACCTGGTATTGCAATCGTATTCTTTGATTTTCGTAGCATCATATGCGACATTTATGGCACTAGGCAACCAGTGCCATTGGGTTGATGTAAAAGACGATAAAATTTCTAAAATTCGGTTGTCTACAAATTGTTTGTAATTTCGTCTGCTTGATCTGATCCACCGGACGACAGTTTCGGAGCCATACCAGACTATAACTTTATGGATCATAATTTCCAGGCTTTGAAGAATTAGAACCGGTGGCATCCCAAAAGGACGGCTTAGAATTCGAGGCAGGGTGTTGTCACTGCTTTCAATGGAGCACATCTGCTCTTTGCAGCAACAAGGGCGACATCGACATTAGATTTCGATCCAACTCGTAGGTAGGTAGCTAGAGCATAGGCACTTGAGATAGCATCAACAAACACATGGAGCTGTACGTCATCCGCATGTGCCAATAATGTAGAGTAGCACCGCGAGATGCTGAATCCTTTAATCTTTTCAAACTCTTTCCACCACTTACCCCAAGATACAAATAACTGATGTGGAAGCGTTTCATCCCAGTCTATATTAAGTCTCCATACGGCTCGCAGCAGAATTTTTGCTCCAATCGTTATGTTAGCTAACAGACCTAACGGATCAATATAGACATGATTATACCCAACATCTGGCGTTTAGTTGGTGGTCGTTGTAATTGCATAACATCTGATGCAATTTTTCGAAACTCGACATGAACTCTCAAGTACTCGTATCTGACTCAGAATCCTCATATTTTGTCAAAGGATTTCTGGCGTTCCAGACTGACTGAATGATTATTATGTGGCCGTTCAAGCTTTCTCGTAAGGTATGAGAGTTAGACACAAATTTTCGTAGTTTAAAGCTGGCGTTAGCATTTATTCTTATTGCTTCAGCTATGATTTATTCTGCCTCTCGCTCACTCTCGAAGTTGACAACAAGATCATCGACATATGTGTTGTTTATAATTACTTTAGAACCCCGTGGCATTGAGGTTTCGTATCTACTGACATTTAAGATTTTCACATACTCAGCACAGCATGGCAAGCAGGCTGCTCCAAATATCATTGAAACCATGGCATATGTTTCTACTAGCCCATCGGCATTTCTTTCACGCCAAAGAAAGCGCTGTGCATTCTGATCAGCTGGCTGCATCTCTTGGATATCTCCGGCAACTACAATAATACCTTGTCGAAATTTTAATAATATAGGTATTAACAAAGTTCACGCTCCGGTCCCATCAGCAATACTGAATAAAGTGATACGTTTGAGGCAGTAGCCGCGGCATCGAATATTATGCGTAGATTATCCGGCTTGTTAGGATTAGAGACTCCAAAGTGTGGCAGGTACCAAGTTCTTGGATCACTAATGTTTGCTTCTTCTGGCGAAAGCAGTCTGGCATACCCTTTCTCAATATACTTTGTTATCTCCTGTTTATATTTATCGGCAAACTGCATTTTGACCTCAATTTCCTTTGGGCGACGTTCAGCCATCTCATAACTAGGAGGAAACTGAATTTCGTCAGTGTTCCATAAGAGTCCGGTTTCAAAACGACCTTGCTTGTACCTTTTGGTATTCTCTAATATCAGTCTGGCTCGAGTGTTTCATCAGATTCCAGAACTAAATCTGTACTTCGCACCCCAAAATTTTCCATTGATAAATATTCCTCGACTAGCTTGGACAACTTTGTTCATGACAGACATCCTTTGATATACTCGTATAGCAAAGTGGCCACCATATCCATCGTTTGACTGACAAGCAAAAAAACTTTTTGCTGCGAGGTTCATTTTCGACTACGTTTTGGTATACGCCCAAAGTTGAGTTATCCAAACCCAATAAAAGGATCGGTCTGGCATTATAATAACTAGTTACAGGCAATGACTTTGAATGACAAAAACTGTGACGCTCGAACGTTTGGAATGGAAGACCTAGATCTCTGACAGTACTCGTATGTACGTTTTTTAAGGCGTACGACGGAGAATTCACAAAATCTCCTTTTATTGTTACTGAAACTCTGATTGATTTTTCTGTACCACTGTAATATAAATTTTATCGCCTGACCACTTAGGCCTGAAGCGTTTGCGATAACTTCTTCCATGAGGGAAATAGATGATCCTTCATCTAGCATTACACATCCCGACACATTTTCCGATGGTCCACCCAAAGTCATTGGCAATACTTTAAACAGTTGGTGACCTTGAACCATTTGACGGTAATTTAAATGCGGTGGACTGCTCCAGTAGTGTATGATGCATCCGGCTATAGTTGTTAATTAAACAGGTTTATTTTTTACGACAAACTGCTAAGCTTTGTCCTTTTCGCAAACGTGAAAAACAAAAACAAATGCCTTTTTACTAAATTCCATCTTTTATCTACCGTCAGTGAATGAAACTTCTCGCAGTCTGAGACAAAATGATCCTTACTCACACCGCACGCAAACTTGTGCCGTTTTGGGAGTATTCTAACTACTATGCAATATTTTTCGCGTAACGCTTAGGCAAGGTCTGACGGTTTGTGTTTGTATTAGTTTGTGGAGCTTCACTGTTCGACATGTGCTCTGTGTGCGTCGGCATGATGCTAACAATACTTGCCAGTAACCCATTCCGAGAAAGAATCCACAGTGGGAAATAGTTATATTGTAGCAGCATGCTTTGCCCACTCATACTGCTTTGACGGAGGCAGCTATGACACTAACATTTCCAGTAATGTTGTATTTAATAAATGCTGCTCAAAATAAGCTGACTTGACAGCCAAATCAATCCTACCATCCTTGATTGGCGTAATTTCATTCGCCTTTTCAATTTGCGATCTAACAAGCAAATCTGGTCTTCCAAAGTTGAGTTTGAGTTCTTCAATGACTTTCGGCACATATAATCGGGAAATATGAGCATTGACGCGACCATTTGCCTGGCGTTACTCTTTAATGCTCTTTGCAAGTGAATAAGGTTCTGCTTATTTCCGCGTCGAAACTTGATAGTTGTTTAATTGAAGGCATTGAGAAATAATGGCCATTCTTCTGATCGCCCGTCAACTGACGGCAATGAATATAAAACACTTCCAGATTCAGTATATAGAGGTAATGGGTGATTTGGATATGTCGCAGACGAAGATGCAACCGGCTGAGATGCTACTCTTATTCCTCCCGCTGGCATTCCAAAAACTGTACTTGGGAACCCATTCGCTGATATTGTCGTTGATAACGACACTGGCGGCAACCATGGCGGTGGTATTGAATCCATCATTGGCGACGACGAGCGAAATGGTGTGTCTCCAGATGCAACGATCTGCTCTTATGTTGGCGGCAATAAAGATGTGTTTGTCGACTGTACGGGATGCCTCGGTGGGGCTTTCACTTGACACTGATAATGCTCCGTTAACATGTTCTAACTTGTCCGGCGGCTTATCCGAGACGTAACTAAAATACTTTTCGATTTCTGCGCGTAGCGCATTTAAACTTTCGCTATTTTAATCACACATTTCGCGAATTGAGCGACTAAGAGCAGAAATGCTTGCACTTAAATCACAATCCTCTGAACGCGTCACCTCAGATCCACTACGTACAATCTTGGCGAGCTTTCGGCAGCTCGGCCTTTGTCTTTTATGTTTCTTGGCATTTTCACAAATCGATGTGGGACACTGGCGTACTTCTACAATGCGAACTGTAGAAAGAGTCAAACAATGTGGCGACGTGTATAATTAAACTCGAGAAAATTAGGCAATTAAGACAACGTTATTTATTAAACGAGTAATATACAAAGGAATTCTGATTATAACAGACCGTAGACGAGAATTCAAATTGATGACGCGTTGACTTTTTGTTCGACTGACGTTTGTTTTATTTTAGTGTGGCCAATGTTGCTGAGACTTAACGAGCGACATCGGTGGTGTTGCCAGATGGTGTAGTATCTGTCAATAGAGTTGATTGTGGCGTTAACACCGTCACTTAATCTAAATATCGAGTCCGCTGGCCAGTGCTTTTTATTTTTGCCCAGGCCAATTTATCGACCAGAATTTTTATCCGGTCAACTTCTAATCAAAAAAAATGTTTAGAACATCGGTATAAGGGGGAACACAAATATATATGAAGTCATCCTATTAATCTTATCTTGTTTAATTCGTGATCAGCTCTCAGAGATAAAAAGAAATTATATAATTCGATGTATTAAAAACATCTGAGTTTGTAACAATAGCTGTCTTTTCAAGCAGGGTCAAAATAACTGCCCTAGGATGCTATGTTGAGAAATTTTCTGGACTGAGATTCAGTCATAAGAATAGCTCTCTCTTCAAGTTTTCGATAGGGTTAAAAAATTCCCTATAATATTGTGTTGAAATTTACATTTACATTTTACATTTTGGGTCTTTTCATAAAAACTATAAGAGAGTTCGCTGCTTTAACCGAATCAGGAAGATTGTTAGATACACGAAGAGTATGATTTATAGTGTAATTCTTTAGGCGATCCGTTTTCGCGAAAGGTGTTACAAATTGATTAGTATCTCTGGCACTGTACTGATTCTTTTAAGATACTTTAATAAATGAAATTATGATATCGGTCAACTTTTCACTTTTACTCAGAACTCACGCGCTTTTAGAAAATTTGGGTGCTGAAGTACGACTCTACCTTGGAATGGAAGAAAACAGCAAGAACTTACTCTAAATTAGCGGCTCTCCTTCAGAGGTGAATTCTTCAAAACTACTAAAGATGTTGTATTGGGGAATCCACTTTCATCTCTACCATCTCTACTTAGTGGATCTGTTCATGAGCAGATAAAAAGTCTATTAGAGGAAAAAAGATTTTTAACCTAGAATTTGGAGGCGCTATGTAAACTATTTTTTTGCTATTGTGCACGAAAAGCAAGCAGTCAGCTTATTGGAGAAAATTAATAAAATCCATAAAAACATCATCTTAGCCAACGAAAAAGAATGTAACGGGGAGCTACCTTATCTAGACATTAAAATCTTGATGATGACCAATTTGAGTTTAATATCTATAAGCAAAATACACAAACCCAGAGAAGTCAAGAACATAATCGATACGGCAAGAAGAATGGATACAAAGAAGAACTGATTAAAACAAGAATAGGAAAAAAAGAGGCAACTAGAAGGAAAAAGTCTTTCACAACTCTTTTCAATAGCCATAATTCCGGCATCAGAACTAATCTTGTGTAGTGTTTGATCGTAGAATAAATATCCGTATAGGACTGCAGCGGTGGATTGCTGCCACAGCGAGCGCAAGCTTCATGCTCAGCTCAGTGTCGGGTTCTTTTCCCACAGCACAAGGGCCTACTAAAAAAATATTTTTCGCACTTACGAATCATTCGATGACCAGAGTCAACAAAATGTAGAATCGATGGGCCGTCGATAGGTGTCGATCGCCTAAGTAAGATACCGAAAGGATTAAACAGGAGAAACGCGACGACAATGCCCGGTTAACAACGCGCGAGACTTAGGGATGCATCAGACTACGACTTTATAGTCGCGCTTCTGTCGCAGGTTACACTTGGTTAAATGGAAGCCCGCACACTGCGATTTTCGACAATTTTGTCCAGGTTGGCTGTCGCAGGAATTTGCGATTTTTCCTAAAACCAGTTTAGTAGGTAGTTTTTGTGATACTCGCGCAGGCGCACATCATTTGGACATTTGACGCTGACGTGCACGGAAGTTTCTTGCATAGCGCACAAATAAGTTAGCGCATGTGTTCCTGGCAAAGACATACCTTCAAATGAGCATATTAGTTCTGCGCATGTCTGAAGTTCCTTTGCAAATCTTGTCGCAGTGTGTTCGTATTTGCGTCTAAAAATCGCTGGTTACGACAGGAAAATCGTAATGTGGCCGAACCCTTAAGGCAATTTCATTCTTGCCACGAAAATTCACCCTGAAAGGCTCTAAGCAAAAGCAGAAACGAGTTTGAATCAAGACATATAAACAAATGGACGAGCAACGAGAATCTGTGTACCCGTCCATGTGAGAAGCAAATTTGCCACATAAATAAGTTATAAATAACTTACGCTCTCGAAACTATATGATTCCCTCTGCTTCTCCTTCCCCATTTTTCCAGACAGGTTTTTCTTTTCTCTCTTCAGAAGAATCGCTTCCCCCACTGACACCCGCGCACACCAACGAAATTTCATTTCACGTGCACACGATCGCGCCTTCGTTATCATTCGAAAAACAGTTTGAGTACAAACAACAAACGACTCTCACGGAAAACTCGAACGCCAAAGCAAAAGAAAATCGAAAAGAGCGCGAAACACGCGGGAAAACTCATGTGTCAAAGCGGATGGAAATTTCGTAAATTTTTAATTAAAACAGTGAATTAAAGTTCCGATTACGTACGCGCGATCTTTAAAATTAAAAACTTTTTAAATGTGAACGTGTTTCGCTGTGAATAGAGTGCTAAAACAAAAGCATATCACTCCACACCTCAACTTCACACAACTTTAGCGAAGGTTGCCAGTTGCTTCGGCTCTCACGACCGGTTGCGGATCCAGTACTCTCTATATCTATGGTTTGAATCAACAGTAGCTCAACACATCATCGAAAGTGCTCATCAAATCAAACGAGCAGACGCCGAAGTCATCGAAAAAATCAACAATTGAAAGAAACTAGACGTCACTGAAAGATACGTAATAGTGAAAACATTATAGATCAACACCGACTAGGGAAATGAGCTGATTAATATGTGGGCTGAATGGTGAAGGACAACCCGGTAAAAGGATAATGTTGTAGGTAGCAGTCATAAAAATCAGTGTCGTCGAAATTTTTTTTTAATGTAAAATGTTATTAAAATTAAAACCTTGTATCATCTAAAGCGTTAGCCAATAAGCACAGAAGAAGTTAGTGGCTTACTAACGAAACACGTATATGCCAAATTGTGCGAATAATAAAACAGTGTTTATTGGAAATTAAATTGAGTTTTTTTTTATTTTCAGACGCTTAAAAAAGAGCTGCAGATTGTTGTTGGAATTCAAGATAATGTTCATTCAATGGTTGCAGTACCAGAACAAAATGGCGGCCGCTTAAAATGGAATTAAAAACCGTTTATCGTTTGTTGAAAATAATATGTTTAATTTAGACACTTTATTCAGTTGTAATTTCAATATCATTTTACTATGTTTTGGTTTGCCATGGTTGGCAACATTGTAAGAGATAGATGCCACTAGTTGTTCTTTTGTCACCTAGCAATCAAGGGTGTGTTCGTAATTCTTCTAAAAATAGCATTGTGGGTATTTCAATGTAAAGTTGCTAACTAAGTTTAAATAAATTTATAACTTCTTCAATTCAATATCTCCTCAATTCACACTCAACGAATGAATCATAATCTCTCAGCAGGTTATGGGCCCAGTGTCGCGTGTGGGAACTGAGTGAGAAATTGTGAGTAGACTGAATAAAGAACTTAACGCCCCGTGAGTGGTATGGGTGTGTCTAGTGGTAGTTCAATTAGAAGTGCGCGGGAAAATCGTGATTGGAAAATGGTTCGTGCAACTCAGGAACCATGGACATTCTTAAGCAATTTAACTTGCAGAGGTTTAACGAGAAAAACTTACAGGTATGGAATAATCTTTCAGGCAGAATCAGGTATGGAAAACTTGGTAAACGAAACAACAGTGCGTGCAGCGACAACACATGCGGCAGGGAGGACAGCCTGGGATACTTTGAATGCAAAGGCTATGTTACTCATTACAAATGGAGTTTGAGCAACTTCAGACAGTTATAACATGTGAGACGGCAGCGGCAATGTGGACCCGTCTGAAAACGATTCATGAACAGATATCATCAGTGAATAAAGTCGCCTTGAAGCAACAATTTTTCAGTTACAGCATATCAGAAACAGACTCGATTGCGCAACACATAAGCAAAGTTGAAGAACTAGCACAGACGCTAGCAAATATTGGTGAATCGGCAAAAGATGTTGACAAGATGGCAAAATAGCAGGGTTGCCATATAAATACAATGCATATGTGACAGCTTGGGATTCATACGATAAATCAAAGCAAAAATTTGATAATTCACCAGCATGTTTATTGTAAGAAGAACAAAAGCTAACACAATCTGAAGATACGACAACAGCGTTTGCAGCTGTGAACATCAAAGGTAAACAAAGAGCATCGGCGTCGGCAACATTAAAGAAGAGCGATAAGAAAAGTGAATCGCGTAACCAACGACATATTGAGTGTTTTTACTGCAAGAAGAAAGGGCACTATAAATCAGAATGTAGAGCATGGTTAGCAAAACAGAAAAAAGACAGTGATGAGAGATATGCAATAGGAATGCGCATTGAAATGAAAAATCTCTCTCAAACACACAGTGAAGATGAATGGTTACCAGATAGCGGTGCTTCTAAACATATGTCTCATCGACGTGAATGGTTTACAATGTTTAACAAAAATGTGGGTGACAGTTTTGTGCAAATCGGTGACAATTCACGGTTGAAAGTTGAGGGGTGTGATTCAGTTCGCGTTCAAGCATAAGTGAACGGAAAATGGGGACCAAGAACTCTCGAAAATGTACTGTTTGTGTTTGTTTGTTGTAAAAATTTTAAAGCTATTTTTGATGATGACAAATTAGAAAATCACGGTGCACAAGTGATTGCTGTTGGAATCAGAAAGAAAAATCAGTGTTTTAAATTATTATATAAATCTGAGATAAACCAGGAGGTGGCTAACGTGACAGTGGGAGATTCAGCTAAATTGTGGCGTGAGAGAATAGGTCACATAAGCTTCCATACACCGAAAGAAATGGACGACAGTGGGCTCATTCCAGGTCTGAAGATAAATAATCTTGATGGGTTACTCTGCCAAATTTTTCAATTTGGAAAGCTGCATCGACGATCATTTCAAATGAACTTACAAGGGAGAGCAGCGAAACCAGGTTAAATTTTTACACATGGATTTGTGTGGTAAGATGACACATTCATCAGTCAGTGGTGCGAAATACTTTTTATTGTTCAAGGACAATTGTACTTCTTATCGGTCAGTGTACTTTATTAAACATAAAAGTGATGCATACGTAAAGTTTGTCGAGTATAAAAATTTAGTAGAAACTCAAACGTCAAATAAAATCAAACGCGTTCGGGGTGATAACGGACTTGAACTTCGAAACGAACAATTCCAGAGGTTGTTCAAAGACAGTGGTATAATTCATGAGTTTACTGCTCCTTACACAGCGGAGCAAAACGGTAGAATTGAAAGAGAAAACCGGTCTATCGTTGAAAATACCAGAACTATGTTGATTGCAAAAAATTTGCAACCAGAACTGTGGGCAGAACCAGTCAATACTAGTGTATACATTTTGAATCGGAAGCCATGCAGTCTCGATAAGAAGAAACCATAGGAGCTATGGAGCGGGAAAACTGTTAATTTGAAGCACATGCGTAAATTTGGCAGTGAAGGTTGTGTTCACGTCCCACGACGAAATTTAGTACCAAGGCAAAGAAAATGCTGTTAGTTAGTTATGAAAACGACAGAACTATCGTTCGGTTGATGTAAATACTGGAAAAATAATAACACGTTATGTAAATTTCAATGAAGAAACACAGTGTAGCGAAGTTCACAACAATGATGTTGAGGACATATTCGCAATTTATTTCAAGGATGAAGTGTTAGAACCAGAGCAGCAGCAAGATGATGATTATGACGACGTTGAAGAAGAAATAAATCCAGTAGTATGTGAGCGACAGTTACGAAATAAAAATACCATCCATCGACCATCACGGTATACTGGATATGTTGATGAAGATGTTGATATAGCGTGCTCAGAAATATTCAACGAGTAACTACAAACTTTTGATGAAGCAATGGCCAGAAAAGATGCAAAACAACAAGCAATAGTCACTCAAAGCTAACAATACGTCGACTCTACAGCCATTACAAGAAAATCGACGCTCTATCAATTGCCAGTGGGTCTACAAAATCAAAAGGCGTGTTGATGGTTCAGTTGAACGCTATAAAGCAAGATTGTGTGCTGAAGGCTTTACACAGAAAAAGGGCATCGACTACACAGAGACCTTCTCACCAGTAGTCAGGTATGATTCGGTACGTCTTCTGTTATCCTTAGCAACAGTCAACGACTGGGAGATACAGCAGTTTGATATCAAAACGACATTTCTCCATGGTGACCTTGAGGCGGGCATGTTCATGAGACAACCAGAAGGATCTATCAGCGAAAATCCAGAGTATGTACGCAAACTAAATAAAAGTTTATATGGTTTAAAACAGGCACCTCGGTGTTGGAATGAGACAACTGAAATCCGACAGAAGTGTCTACAAAGCAGTTTACGATGAGGTTGTGGTTTACCTCGCTCTATACTTAGATGATGGACTCATTATGTCAGAAAAAGGTAACATCATACAGTCATACAGAAAATTTTGACAGAACTGGTTTCGATGGTAGAAATTACAGTAAACAATCCGGAAGTTTTCGTTGGGTTGGAAATAATTCAAAACAGAAAAGAGAAAACCATGTTTATCAATCAGAAGAGCTACATACATCAACAGAATATTGTAGAAGTTTAATATGAGCAACTGCACGTCCATTGCAGTTCCAGCAGATCAAAAGCGTCAATAAGTTCCCCAGACATTCAGAATAATAATAATAAATAAATGAAAATCCTTTAGCGTGAAGCTGTTGGTAGTTTTATGTTTGCTGCAGTTGTGTCGCGTCCCGACATAATGTACGCTGTGGGGCAAATCAGCAGGCAATTAAAATAATCCAGACAGATTGGATAGCAGTGAAAAGAATACTAAGATATCTCTGTCGGTATAATTTACAGCGGACCATCTGAAGTGTTGAAAGTCTACAGCGACGCAGACTTTGCAGGTGACCCAAATACAAGAAGGTCAACGTCACCGTACGTTAGCGTGCTTGCAAATAGTTATGTGACATGGTGTTCACAAAGACAAAAATGTGTAACACGGTCAACTACAGAGGCGGAGTATGTTGCATCATCCAACGCAGCACAGGAAATCATGTGGCCTACGAAAATTTCTCAACGAAACAGAAGGAAGGGCAACAACAACGACGTAGTTGTTGATCGACAACCAAAATGCCTTGAATTTAGTGAAAAATTCGGACCATCATAAGTAAACAAAGCATATAGACGCGAAATATTACTGCATTCGTCAGCAAGTGCAAAATAATCCGATTGAAACAGTGTATGTACCAACTATTGAGCAATTAGCAGACTTTTTAACAAAACCGTTGTCACGTGAAAAATTTAATGTAAATTGTAAAATGTTGTCAATTTGTTCAGGTGCAAATTATGTAAAAGGTGCCGAAATTAAAAGTGGGAGTGTTGAAAATAACATGTTTAATTTAGACACTTTATTCAGTTGTAATTTCAATATCATTTTACTACGTTTTGTTTTGCCATAGTTGGCAACATTGTAAGAGATAGATGTCTCTAGTTGTTCCTTGGTCAACTACCAATCAAGGGTGTGTTCTGAGTTCTTGTAAAACCAGCATTGTAGGTAGTTCAATGTAAGGTTGCTAATTAAGTTCAAATAAAAGTGATCTAAAATAAATTCTTCGATTCAATATCTCCTCAATTCTCCACCGAACAATCATAATCTCTCAACATCGTTCAATCGATCATTGAATGTGCATCCTATCGAAACATATCTTGAATCTATTTATTAGTTGCGTAAGCAAAATCTCGTGAAAAAAAAGATGAGTACAAAACACTTCTGGTAGGAACATACTCTTGTCTACTCAACTTTTTTATTGATAACTATTCTTTTCACTTGTTGAATGTCAATTTCTTCCGAACTCTTAGCTTTCCGGATTAACATAGATCGCTCTTTGAATAATTTAACACCAATGTTTACTTTGACTTTCACTGCCACGATTTAACGGTGAACTTACTCGCAAAGGCACCGTTTAATGCGAACATTGCCAATGATTTTTCCGATTTTCCTTGAAAGTCTTTTCTCTCGAGATCACAAACTGACTTATTTTTATTGCTACAGTTTTGCAACAGTATTTTCCCCTTATTGGAGAGCCTGGACCTTGCTTTATTCTACACCAAATCAACCGTACCTCGCGAACCCGTGCGACCCATAAACCGCTCCCCCCTTTCAACCGAAGCAGTTGGCCTTTCCGCCAAATAATGTAAATCTTTTCAAGCTTTAAATTCACTCTTCCTTAAGTTCATTACCGTAAAAATTGCACATACTCGTACTCGTAATGCACTTAAGCACGTTATACTGAGCCACTAACGCTCAAAAATTTCCACATTCATCGAAAACTAAAAATATAATAGATCAGAAACTGCACTAAAATTTGCGAGATCACATGCAACCCTCCACACTGAACCGCTGATAAGAATTGAAAGGTTTCAATGATTATGCTCCAAAATATTTGAATAAAACTGCACAACCCTACAACAAGAATTCGCATTTTATAAGATTTACGTTCCTCAGATAGAATCATGACTTTCGACAACAATTGGAAGGAATACGTAACAAATTTTTAATTTTCATCCCTTAGAATCTTTGAAAAATATTATAATCATTTGATGATTTTCTATGAATAAATCGATATTAACATTCAATGTGTTTACATGGCAAAAATTTCATTTTCCAGATTTTGTAGTGATTTTAAAAATTTCAATGTCCGTTGAGGACTGCAGCGGTATTCTGCTGCCTCGACGAGCGAAGATACTAGTGCTCGCGGGAATTGGCGTTGTCCGAGGATGCGTGAATGCGCTGGCAGGCTAGCATTGCGGCGTCGTAGGGCGGGTTCTTTTCCCCAGCGCAAAGGTCCACTCCAAAAAAATTTCGCATTCACGAATTAAACGATCGACTCGCGGTTCGACGGTGTCGAGGCCGAGGTAGCCTACGAAAGGATTGTAGTACCAAAATACGACAGACCGAGCCTGATTAACGCGCGCAGGGCTCGAGAGGATCTCGTCTTTACTACTTGATACTTACGACCTCCAAATAAGAGTGGGGCATCCAGGTGGAAGCGGTACCTCCTCCCATCCGGATTTAGATCCATTGTAGACGTGGCCGTATATTTTCCATTTAAATGAAAAACTCATACAAACCTAATTCGCATGAATTTTTCCTTTAAATGAAAAATATGAATGTTTCGGATTTATGTTAAAGTTTTATATGATGGAATCACATAACACTTTAACATAAATGGGAAACCCAAGCGGAAGGCCCTACAGGAGCACCTGTGACCACAAAGAAAAAGGGGTGAGCTCACCCGATGGCTAGCTCATGAGCGGAGGGGCCAACCAACGTTCATGTTTCCATGCAAATGGAAAGACCGATGGTTTTCTTCAACTCATCTATTTATCTTTTTTTTTACAGATGGAAACTATTCTCATTATGCAAGACGCACGCGACTACTCAAAAAAACTAAATATCTGACGGCAAATATTATATTACAATATGTCAGCACAAAAGTAAATGCTTAGGGACGCAATTCCAGGAAAAGAGAGAACGAATGAAAGAAACCAACAAGCATTGTTAATAAATACTTCAAATGAAATAATATAAAAGATTTTCAATTTTAAAGTTTATAAAAAGCATAAAGAGTACTTACCGGATCCTCCTCGACGAGCGCTCGTGTTTTAGGCGGGTAAGGCCTGTATTTCATTTTATATTGATATGTGACAGAACTCGTTATTATATTACTTCCACTAGTATGTTTACAGTTATTTTCTTACGGCAGATCTATCACTTTCAAATTAAACACAATAAAACTAAAAAGTTTACAAAGGACAAAATAAAGTGCCGTTATTAATAACCGATGGAATGACGTTAACCAATCATAAACCGCCAAGTTTTGGTATTTAAGTGATGTGTCACAAAAGCCCATCCGTATACCGGATGTCAACCATTCGCACTTCTGCTTTTCAGCTCGACATTGTAACAGAAATTGTGATTCATGCAGAAGCCTCCTACTCCCAACTAGTTCAATAGCCAGCACTATCTCCCATATTGTCCAAATAAAATCAAATCCCAAGGTAGTACAAAAATTATTTTGAGCGACAACTCTTTTTGTCAAACCCAAACCGGGGAGCTGAATTAATCCAAGTTATGACACAATCAGAGTATATTTTGTGTGGTCAACTTAATACATCCGCCACGAACATGACTATTTCTAGCATTGCGCAGCAATCAGACCTGGCTATGTACACCTGTTATTCGTGATCTTCCACTACTTTTCAATTTGCATACGTGAAATGGGTTGATAATGTTAGCGACGTGCATCGAGACATCTACGCGCTTGCAAAAAATCACTTTGTCAGGTTTTCGACTTTCGCGTCCACGCACAACCAGATCATACGAATGTCATTATGCAAAACTTGCAGGCATTTAAGCGACTTTCTATCGAATATGCACACTAAGTACAATTCATTCATTGCACCACATCATAATAATGATAAGCGGCTTGACACTGCAAGGAAATAAGTAAATATACGACCCGTCACGGATGAAGTCTTCTCGAACAAACGAAACATGTAAATTCTATCCAAAAATAATCACGTCGCGGAAGATCGAAACTCGGTCTTGTAGATACTTCAAGGGAAAATGATTTCTTGCTGATTTCATTCACTTCCACACCTTGTTTGCTTTATTGTACAATTTATTTGATGTTTGGAATACTATCTATGAAATATATGTACATTCTTCAATACAATTCGCGCGTATCAAAACCCACTCCTTTGGCTGTGACTTTAAATTAAGATTCACTGGCTAACTATCTTCTATCTTGAACGGAAAACTTGATCTGTCCAACGTATTTCGCATTTGAATTTCAACACTGTTTCCACTTTTATTCCACTATGATCGGTTAATCAATCCAAAGCCACATATAACTACGTTTTCGCCTTTCGCGTCCACGCACAACCGAGCGTTTTAATTAATTTTATTTGTAATGTTTTAATGAAAATGAATGCATGGGTCGTTACAAAATGAATTTCTTTCAATATTTATTAAATACAATCAATTCTTAAATAAATGCTATGAGGAATGTTTAAAGAACGAGCTGCCGAGCAAATTACACACGAGTGCAGTTAACAAAACACGACCACTTTCCCCGCTCGTTGTTCAGACTGCCCGTCCCACTTCGTCTCAATCCCGCTTAACTCGACGAGCCTCTTCATGGCGATAACGGCAGATTCTCATTACAACAATCTAGGAATTGCTTCGCTCGGTTGTCACAATGGGGTGAGAACGGTAGCGGTGATATTCTCGGGGTTTATTTCGGGTTAGTAACAATAATGTTAATAAGTTGCGCATCAAATTGTTCCGTACTTATTGCGCTGTTATTTTATAGTAATCGAGCAGCCCCCTAGGCAAACTGCTCGAAAGAACTTTGCGAAGAAATCACAATCCTATAAAAATAACAACTCAATAAGTGCGGAACAATTTGGTACGCAACTTATTAACATTGTTATTACTAACCCGCAATGAACCCCGCTAGTACCACCGCTACCATTATCAATAAAAAGTTTTTCCAAAGAAAAGAATAAAAAAAAAAAATAACAAATAAAAATCAAGCATGGCAACACAATTGTTACAATCTAGCGAAGCAATTTATAGATTGTTGCAATGAGAATCTGCCGTTACCGCCATAAAGAGGCTCGTCAAGTCAAACGGAATTCAGACGAAGCGGGACTCACGGTTCGCACATCGAGTGGGAGGGTCGTGGGTTTTATTGTCGGAACTCGTATGGAATTGACTCCGCCGCCGCTCTTGTGAGACGAAAAGCTGTCTTCCGTTTGCTGCAGCAATCCCTTGCCGCAGGTATTTCACGAGTTTATATCTTCCACCTGTTCTAAAGGAAAAAAGTCAGCTATAAATTTAATAGGAAGGTTGTCGCTATCAAAGTTCATCTCTTAAAAAATGTGCAAAGTCTCTACATTACGAATTAGTGCAGCGGATACGTAAAATTTTACAATTATATGGAATTTAATTTTGTGTGAGCTATGTGGGCAGTGTATTTTATTTGCGACAACCGAACATTTGTGATTGTGTATAACTGACTGCCAAATCAGTGATTTGTTCGATCTTCAAAAGAAAATAAGAAAAGTTCAGTTCAACACGTTACCTCCGGAACTCTGTTATGACTTACTGATAACGAAAATGTTCATAATAGATATAGTGAGCGTAAAATTTGATATTTTTCAAACTAATTATTGATCGTGTCTACATTTTCTTACTTGTAGTGAAAGTAGGTAGATAAAATGTACGTGAAGGACTGCAGCGATGGTCTGTTGCCTCAGCGGAAGAGGATGGTGAGATCCGCCGAGATTGGCCTTGTCTAGGGACGCATTAATGCGCTGGCAGGCTAGCGTCGCGGTGTCGTGGGGCGGGTTGTTTTCCCCAGCACAAGGACCCAGTACAAAAAAATTTCGCATTCACGAATTAAAAAATGTCAAATACCGATCGACTGGTGTCAAGGCCGAGGTAAACTAGTAAGAGTTGAAATTGCTTGTTCAAAGAACAAATTGGGGCGGGCAAAAACAGGCGGACTTGAGGAGACTTCGTCGTTACAGACGATACTTATGGCCCACAAATAACAGTGGCGCATCCAGGTGGAAGCGGTGCCCCCTCGCATCCTCCTAACCGGATCAAGATCCAAACGTAGACGTGGCCATATATTTTCCATTTGAGTGAAAAACTCATACAAACATAATTTGCATGAATTTTTCCATCAATTGAGAAATATAAACGTGGCCAATTTATGTTATAGAATTATGCGATGGAATCACATAACTCTATACCATAAAAGGGCACGTAAGCTTAAGGCCACTCTACCCGGCAAGAGCCCCTATAAAACAAAAGAAAGGAAGAACGTGCCCGTTGGCTAGCTCATTTCAGTGGAATAGCCTGCCATCATTGCGGGTCTTATATCCGGTCAGGTTATGAGAAAAGGAAAGACCGAAGATACAATTTTAACTATTCATTATATTTTAAAAGATTAATTTCTGTCAAACTACCTCAGAATTGGTCGACTCCTAATATTCAAATTTTTACGAGACAGGAACTTCTAAGATCGCTTATCTTCTTTCTTTTGGGTTGAAAGACGTATTCTGAAGTTTCAGCGATTAAAAAGAATCGTAGAGAAAAGGGTAACCGAGAAGATTTTTTGGGGTCGAATCCACATTCAAAAGTGCAGAATTACTAAGGTTCAGGTAAAATACTCGTTCATTTTAAGGCTTTATTCGGAAAAATTGGGTGAATTAAATTGCGAACGATGCGTAGTATAACATCCTAAGTCATGCAGCAACAAACTTCTTCTTCTACTCACAAAATGTGTTTTAATGACAATAAAACACGTGGAAACATTCGACACGATTATAACAAACTGTCACTTTTTGATATTATTACGTGATTAGTAGTCATGCAATGATGTTATCCTTAGGAAGACAATGAAGAACGATTATGAAGGGTATCACCTCGTGACCTTTACAATCCGCTTTTAAATCCAAATATATAATTATCTAAGGAAACTTTCATCGTGCACCCAATTAACTTTCTATAATTCCTTTGCCTGAATTATTCTGACTTCACAGTGATAATATCTTTTTGATTATTCTGAAAAGTTTTTCAGAGAAAATTTATGTTACAAATTATAAACATCGGTAATAGCGGTTTATTATAGCATTGCAGGGCAAATTAATGAATCGAAAAATTTGTTTTTCCCTATTTTTGTTTTTAAGTCCCAATGTTACGAAAGTTATCTTCAATGTACCGAAACGGAACTGGGAAAGTGATAAAGTTAAGTACTTGCCGAGAAACTTCCATTCAATCGAAATGCTTCCTTTACATTTTTCTCCGTTCATTAATTTCCAATTTTAAACTGGTTTCAAATCAATGCCTAAGGTTCTGTTTGCATATGTCACACTTATATATGCCGGGATTCGAATGTAAATTTATATGGTTTTTTAATGTACTGGCGCATGCGAAACACGTTCCACATAATTCACAATTAAATAACTCAGGATTGGAATGTAGAGCTACATGATCACTCAATCGTTCAAGGTTTCTAAATGATTTACCGCACTCTTTGCATTGATACCTGTCTGGATTTTTATGAAAAACTTGATGGGTTCTCAACTTGCATGAACTTTGAAATGATTTGTTACAGATCTCACACGTATATATATTAGGATTTGAATGAAGAGCTTTATGTTCCTTCAATCTACTTGCTGTGACAAACAACCTTCCACATAAATCGCAATTAAACAAATCGGGATTAGAATGAAGCGCTTTATGCTCGGCCCATGTGCAAGCGCTTGAAAATGATTTTCCGCATACTTCGCATTGATTTCTTTTTGGATTAGCATGTAAAGATTTATGCGCTTTAATGTACGCTGATGCAGTAAATAATTTATTTATTGGGGTCTGTATGTAGAATTTTATGATGCTTGTATGATGTTGTTGTTGTGACCGTCTTTCCACATAGATCACAGTTCAATAAATTTGGGTTACTATGAAGAGGTATATGATATTTCAATACTTTAGCCCCTGCAAATGATTTTCCGCAACCATTGCGTTTATAAAGGTCTGGATTAGCATGCTTTTCCAATTAGTGTTTCCTTAATTTAGATGGTAGCTTGTATGATCGATTACCTATTTCACACTTATATACATCGGGATTCGAATGCCGAGCTTCATGAAGAGCTTTATATTTCAATGTCTCAGCTCTTGCAAATGACTCGCTGCATTCATTGCATTTGTAGAGGTCTGGACCAGTATGAATGCGCTTGACATGCCTCCTCAAATTGTGTCGTTGGGAAAATGATTTGTTGCAAATTGTATGTGGACTTCGGAGGAAGTGTCTTCGTCACGATTCTCACAATTGACTGGACACGATGAAACTGTCGAATAATTATTGCAGTAATCAGGTGGCAGGTGGATTTCTTTTTATGGATGAAAGACGTCATCAAAATCTATTCACTTATGCGCGATGCACATACCAAAATCATCCAATTGAACACTTTCCCACACGAAATTTCCACTTTCAACGAAACTAAAAATTCACCATCTCAACGCCCACTAATTGCATCTCGATAGTTATTTTATTATTCTCTCGCTTGCATCTCGGTAATTATTTTATTTTTCACTCAGGGTCTTTTCCGAAAAATACAGTAAATCTTTAACCGTTGGCCAATATTCCTCTAACGCTGATTGGATACATGGGGAAATGACAGGAAACAAATTAAATGCACGCAAAACAGTTAGACACTCAAGCAAAAAAAAAGAGTTTTCTTTTCATTTGGCCTTCCCGATAAGATAATTTCATGGAACCGGAATTTTCCGTGATTTATCATGACAGGGACATCGCGACATCACCGGGATCAAATATCGTCTCTTTTCGCAAACGCATTACCAACAAAGAAAATCCAGGCACGTACCGCACGCGCGACTCGTCGTCTCCCACGGAGGTTTCTTTTCGACTCTCCTATGTTATCTCTCGTTACCTTGCGGACCTCCTCACAATGGCAGTTCGCGAGGCTTCCATCCAAAGACATATAAATAAATGAACGAGCAACGAGAAATCGTTGTACTCGTCCATGTGGGAAGCAAATTTAACACATAAATAAGTTATAAATAACACAACCTCGAAACTATATGATTCCCTTTGCTTCTCCTTCCCCTTTGTTTCCAAACAGGTTTTTCTTTCCTCTCTTCAGAAGATTCACTTCCCCCACTGACACCCGCACACACCGCGATCGCGCCTTCGTTATCATTCGTTTTGAACAGTTTGATTACAACACAACAAACGTTCTCTCACAGAAAATTCGAACGTCAAAGCTGATGAAATTCGTAGAGACGAGAAAACTCATGTGTCAAAGCCGATGGAAAATTCGTAAGTTTTTAATAAAAAAAAAGGGAACTAAAGTGCCCGTTTCGTACACGCGACCTTCAAAAACAAACACTTTATAAATGTAAACGTGTTTCGGAATGAATTAAGTGCAAAAACAAAAACATATCACTTCAAACCTCAACTTCACACAACTTTAGCGAAGGTTGCTAATTGCTTCGGCTCTCGCGACCGGTTGCGGATCCAGTACTCTCTATATCTATGCTTCCATCCGTTCCGCTGCACACTTGCCTTCGCCAATGCAATACGTGCATGTGCAACAGTAAAAGAGTTGCCATATCCGCATTTTTCTTGCAGATTTGAATTTTTTTTGGAATATAAAAATTAATATTACGAAAAAATTCAAATAATAGTAGGAAAAGGTAAAACTCATAATGAATATAACTATAACGCAAAGTCTAAATTTAATATATAAAACAAAATGATCTTAAATTGATATTTAATTAAGGTAAAGAGAAATCAAAAAGAAATTTTCAAGATTCGTAGTTATAAATTGGAATAGTAAAAACAAAAAGTCTTTTTCGAATCTGCAAGTCGAATTCCGGATAGGTGTTAGGAAGATTTTTGAGCAGTCTGCTTAGGTGACGGCTAGATTATTACATACTGATACATCACCAATAATGCTCTGCTAATCGAATTATCCCGTCCAGCGAAATTCACTTGGAATTCATAGATACGCGTAGGGTTAAGTAACTGGAAACTGGCTATGTTAGCTCTCCTTAAGATTAAACCTGATCAATCGCTCATTCTACAACTAATATTAGTTAATTCGATGCGAGTGCAGTAAAAATATTTACGGAAACAATATGATTTCGTCAATATTTTGTAGTGTATTAAAAAGTTCCAATGTCCGTGAAGGACTGCAGCGATGTTCTGCTGCCTCGGCAGAGGAAGGTGTCGGTATCTGCCGAGAATGCCCTCGTCTGGAGAAGCGTGAATGCGCTGGCAGGCTAGCATTGCGGTGTCGTGGGGCAGGTTCGTTTCCCCAGAACGAGGACCCACTACAAAAAATTTCGCATTCACGAATTGCTTTTAGATCAAAAGGGCGACCGAAGTCGCAAAATTGTAGATAACCTCACCGAAGGAGATGTACTTGTTACCAGAACAAGTGAAACCTGAGAAGGAAGGCGAACTTGGGGTGACCTCGTCGTTACCCAACGAAGTTCATGGCCCACAAATGAAAGAGGGGCAACCGGGTGGTGGTGGAGCCCCTTCATACCCACCCAACCGGAATAAATCCATTGATAGCTTGTTGAAGTGGCCAGATATTCCTCTTCTGAGTGGAAAACTCATACAACTTGAATTGTATGAACCTTCCCATCAGAAGGGGAGTACCCCGGTGACCAATTTATGTCATAGAATTATACAATTGGATTGCATAAATCTATGCCATAAAAAGGCACTCTGCTTGGGCCACTCAACCCATGATGTCACCTGAAACAAAAGAAGGAATTAGATTATACCCGGCGGCTGGCTCATGTTTTGGGGTGGAAGCCTGCCACCGTACCGGGTCCTATACCCGATTAGAAATAAAGGAAAGGAAAGACCCTCGGGTACGCTAATACTTCATTTTTTTTATTTTTTTTTTTATTTAACCAATCAACTCATAAATTTTCAATTTTTCAATAATTTGTATTTTTCAAAAAAAAACTAAAATTTAATAATTATTTTAGGAAATTCGAACGGTAAACACAAAAAAAAAATCTAACGCAAAAAAAAATTTAAATGGATATCGGAAGTGATTAATTTAGAGAAAAAAGGAATTTAAACTCAAATATAAAAATGGATAAAAACAGATGTAAAAAAACGTAGACGTAAAATAAATGTAATCAAAAGTATATATAAATAACAAAATTAAGGGCACTCACCCGCATGGTCCTCCGAGCGCTCGACGACGATGCCGATGTCCCTGAAATGTAAATACAACTTTTTTTTCGGTAAATGCTAAAACGCGCACGTGGTAATGAAGTTCATACAAATTAAAACGTTTTTCTTTGGATCTCAATTCTTCCATATACTTCCGGATGTTTCAACGACAGTAGTCACACAGTTGCTCAGAACAATTTTCCATTCGTCGCTACTCTTGGTCCACTCCAAATCGGATTTTTTTTGTCCGCAAAGCGGCAGATAATCAACAATGACTCACAGGATAAAAAAAAAATCGAAGATGAACGCAAAGACTTCTCGCTCTTGCAGCACGGCCACCACTGTCTTGCTAGCCACTGTCAATGCCTAATTTCACTCTACTATCTTCAAGATTTATAGTAAAAGCGTGGAGTTGTATTCAATGCAATTTATAGAAACACCAGCCAAACAAGATTCCCGATCAAAGAAAAATGCATTCATCCATCCATCGGATGGTCGCAGGCCGCAGCAGTAGCAGCACACAAGAAAGTTTCAGAGCAAAACGTCAAATCGAGGTCGCATGTTAAAAATTCGATTATTTCCCGAATTACTCAGCCTGTCGTCCTCTAATTGCCAATTCCACTTTCCATTACACTTTTAACAGAATATTGCTCTGCCTAAGATAACCTCTTCCTTTGCTAATTTATATGCAACTTTCTCAAAGCAAAACCAACGCATAACATCTGTATGTATATAATCCTTTTCGCAAAAATATCTCTTCTACCTTTTCAATTACAATCGCGAGCTCAAAGACCTTAGTAATAACTGTTCAATACCTTGTTACAATCATCATGTTAATCAAATTCCGTTGTACGAAATGCAGAATCCTTATAAGCACTTTAAAGTAAGCGTATTTGCAAATACACACATAATTGAAGTTTTTTTGCACCATTATTTAAGGGAATAATAAATTTGAAGATTATTGATACTTTTCTTTACTGCGTTTCTTTTGTTATATGGAATACGATTTAGATCATTGCTTGTCGTTTCGGATAAATACTTTCTGTAAAATGGTTTGTTGACCAGAATTCATTGGAATTTTAAGAGCACAAATGCATTTGAACTTTATGAAATTGGAATTGCCTTTTCTTCTATAGAAAAATAATGTTCAAACTTTTCACACATTCTAGGCGTGAACGGCTGTTCGCTTCAGGGATAATATTGAAGATATTTACCACTTGGATGATTTTTAAAATTTGATTATTTGTTCGCACTTAGATTCACTTGTTCCACTATTTTCACTCCGCACGTATTTTGCACCGCGGTCCCGTGCCCAACCCGTCTTTCTCGCCTCGCGGCTGTAAGTCGACTCCCGCGTGACTCAGAATGCCTGGAAGCGTATTTAAAGCCGAGAGTTTCCGCACTCACTCCCTCCAAGCGACTTGCAATCCGCTAAGCAGCCTACTTGTTTGCTTGAGAGGAGCTTGCTGTGGATGTTGTTGGAATTGCAACATTTGTTGTTGCTTCTGTTGCTGCGCTGTAAATTCTTCTTTTGTATATAGTGCCGCATTATGGAATTTCGGTTTGTATGGCTTATCAATAGATTGTTTTTGTACGGTTCGTTTTAACGGATAAGTTAAAGGTAGTCTGAATCGACCTTGAGACACTATGACGTTGTAAAGTGTATTATCTGAGATAGAAGAATGAAATCAACGTAACACTTAGAAAACATTAAAATTGGCACAAACTATAACTGAATTTTCTTTTTTTTATCATTATACGAAATATGGAATAATATTTGGGCATTACCACAAGCACTTTTTACTATAAGTTCACTGCAGTTAGCAGTATGGTGCAGTGCTCAAGCGGTAGTTGCGTTTTCAGAATGATTTATTCTGATTTTGTTGATAATCTTGGAATAGAAATGCACTCGCTCTTAAAGGAATCGACCGCGGCTTTTTACAGTGCGGAAAATTTATTGAAGAGACGAATCAACACAACAATTATTAATTTAATTTAGCATATGTTTGTTATCCGCTAGCATCCAAGACGTAATGTGATGTATTCGATAAACAAAACAATTTTTAATTAATATTATGGTTGGAATGGGTAAAATTTGACAAATTTTAAGGGGTTTACATGATACAATCATTTTATCGTTCATATAATTTAAGGGGTTAACCGTCTCGTTCTAAGCATTCGTATACCGCGTTACACGGCAATTCTATAAATTATATTCAAAAGATATTGTAATAAAATCACTACACATTAAAATTTTAAACAGTTTTAGAATTTTGTTTCCCGGGAATTAAGCACAAAAGAAATTTTCTTGACTTATTTTTCATGTGAAAAAAAAACGAGGGTTGCGATGGGGAAGGTGACTGAACGGTTACTCATTGTTAAATTGAGTTTGTGCTGTGTGCCTGTGGCAGCGCTGGCTTTTAGAGCCATAGCTCCTCGATTATTACAATTTTTCAATAGCGTCACGAATTATTTGATGAACGTAACATTGAGAGAATGGTGCAATAACAATGCAAAATCAGCGTATTGAATGTCATATAAAATTTAATTATTGTATTTAAGGAATAAAAGAAAGTCTCTTGCGAATAGAAAATAGAGAAGAAAAAGAAAATTTCTAAAGCTAAAGGCCCTTACCCGCCCCATCAATGGGCGCTCGTCGGAGGAGGACTGGGTAAGTACCCTTTTTTTCTTAGTTATTTATTCGTTATGATATTCGTTTTCTTCAAAGATACTTATCATTAGTTGAACATTTTATATGCTATTATATTCATTTTGTCATTAATATTTATTATACTTGGTGAAAATTAAGGAAAATAATGAAGTCTTGAACTAAAAAAAAAATTTTTGTAAACATGCACGTGAAAAAACACTAAAATCATACAACTGCGAACTTCCTCTCTTAGTTTATTGTTATGGTATTTTTTGTTTAGTTCAAACACGCTGTATTTGTATGCCTTACAGAATCATATCAATACAGCTAAAATAATGAATAAGTCGATTGTTTGTTTATTCACAACAATTAATGATATATGTTAGAAAAGAACAAGTTTATGAGAATATTTTTTTTTATTCACCCAGATTTACTTTGTGGAATCGAATAAAAGTATGTAGATAGACTTCAAATTTCGGTTTTTTTATTTATATGGAACCCGGACTAGGTATGGAACCCGCCACGTTGGCTGGCACCTCCACTCATGACCCAGCCATCGGGTGAGCTCACCCCTTTTTCTTTGTCGTTACAGGTGCTCTTGCAGAATAGAGTGGCCTCCCGCTTGGATTTTCCATTTATGTTAAAGTGAAACATTCATCTTCTTCTTCTTTTTAGCACTACAGCCCCTTTCGGGCCTTCGCTTCCTGCAAACAGCGCCTCCAACTGTCTCGGTCCGTTGACCGCGTCTTCCAATTCTGAAATCCGAGCAGCGATGAACTGTCTTCGTCGACCGAGTCAGACCAGCGTTTCCTCGATTTCCCCACTGGCCTCCGGCCTTCAGTTCTCCCAACGAATACCTTCAGGGTATCCGTTGTTCGTCCAAACGATTCATGTGGCCAGCCCATTGCAGCTTCCGCAATCTTACAATCCTTGAGACCTCCAGTTCGTCAAAAATTTAATACAGCTCATGGTTGTATCGAATTCGCCATTGGTCCCCGTCAAGCTTCGCTCCAATTATTCGCCTCTGGACCCGTCGCTCAAAGGCGTTCAATATATTTGCGGATGCTTGGGTTAGGGTCCATGTTTCATACCCACAGCATAACACAGGTCTTATCACAGATTTGTATACTTGGAGCTTTGTTCTCCTGTGTATGCAGCTGGTCTTCAAGATCGTCAATAATGAATAAAATATTTTATTTGCGAGCTGTATTCTTCGGCGTATTTCGTCTCTTTAATTACCCGTTTTCGTTATTTTGGCGCCTAAACACACAAATCCGCTAACATTCTCGATATTGCATTCGCCAAGTGTGATATTTTGTGTACCTGAGGTATTTTTCCTCGACTGCGTCATGAGGGTTGTTTTATTTCGTAGCCCTACTAGTTTTGCTTCGCTGTCAAGTTTCAGGAAAAGTTCTTTGGCAGTTGTTAATGACCGTGACAGAATGTTGATGTCGTCCGCATAGGCTACTACTTGGCTCGACTTGTATAGTACTGTACCTCGCGTATCGACAGGTACATAGCTTCCGTTTGACGTACTCCAGAACCAAATTGAATAGCAATGGGGCCAGTTCATCTCCCTGCTTTAGTGCGATATTTGTGTCAAAGGAATCGGTGAGTTGGTTATTGATGCGGACTTGGGAGGTTGTCGACGTCATTGTCATTTTGGTAAGACGGACTAATTTGGCTGGGATGCCAAAGTAAAGCATTATTTGGTACAGTACGTTACGATCATTACTATCGTATACTTGCTTGAAGTCAACGAAAATTTGGTGTACGTCTATGTGGCACTCCCAGCATTTTTCAAGTACCTGCTTTACTGTGAACAGTTGGTCTGTTGTTGATCTACCTGCCCTAAAACTACCTTGATACCCCCAATAATACCATTGGCATATAACTCGATTTTATTTTCTAAGAGTTTAGAAAATATTTTGTACGCCGTCCAAAGTAGGGATATGCCTCTATAATTTTCACACTGTAGCTTGTCACCTTTTTTGTGGATAGGGAATATAATTGATTGGCTCCACTCTTTCGGGATATGTTCTTGTTGCCAAATGTACTGGATGACTTTGTGAATAGCTTGATGAACATACTGCCACCATATTTGATGAGCTCCACTGGAATCTCATCGATGTCCGGCGCTTTATTATTCTTTTGGGCTTTGATGATGGAACAAACTTCATCCATAGTTGAAGGGCCAATGGAAGCTCTCCGCAGACATCTATAAGCTCCGATGTTCTCGAGCTGTGCGGAGGATTAAGGAGGTTCTTGAAATATGATGCCCATTTTTCCTTAATCTTGGTTTCATGAGCGATTATATTGCCACTGTCACCACGACAGAGCGTGGTTTTGGGCTGATCACCACGTTTCACTACTTTGTATGCTTGTCTTGTGTTGTTGCTCGCTAAACTTACATCTATACTTCTCAATTGGTCGTCATATTTTTCATTTACAGGAAAAACTTATGCAAATTATGTTTGTATGAGTTTTTCATTTAAATGGAAACGGCTACATCTACAATGGATCTTGATCCAGATGAGGGGGATGCGATGGGGCACCGCTTCCATCTGGACGCTACACTCTTATTTAGGGGTCACAAATAATAAATAGTAAAGACGAGATCCTCTCGACTCTCGCGCGCGTTCACCAGGCTCAGTCTGTCGATTTGTTTTAGCGTTCCATCCCTTCGACAGGTTACCTCGGCCTCGATACCGTCGAACCGAGTCGTTTGATCGTGTAATTCGCGAATGCGAAATTTTTTTGGAGTGGGCCCTTGTGCTGGGGAAAAGAACCCACCCCACGACACCGCAATGCAAGCCTGCCAGCGCAGTCACGCGTCCTCAGGCAATGCCAATGCGGCGCGCACCAACATCTTTGCTCGCCGATGCAGCAGATCACCCCGGCAGTCCTTAACGGACAGTTAAAAACATCCTCTACCACTACAATTCTTATGAAATGGTATTTTCTTCACTCGATTACTACAATCTCCGAAGATTTTAATGCCTTTCAATCGGGTTGATTAAATAAAATTTGTTCTGGGCGTTTGCTTGAAAAGTCCGCAGATTTCGATATAATGAAAGATAAAAGTCGGCACTTTTTATGTAAATTAACATTTAATGCCTTGTTCTGTAAATCACCACTAGATTTCAGAATGTCACAGAGCCGGGCTTTATGAAAAAATGCTGAATTTTATTCTTAATTTTCTGGAAATGCAAATGCTCTTCGCACAAACTTCCACAAGAAACATGATTTTTTACATTAAGCTCAATCGAATGACATCGAAATCACGCAACACCAGGGAAACGAAATTCATGCCATTTACACAGCTAATCACACAATATACTAGGAACAGTCGATTTACCTCTTCTTTCTCCCTTTTTTCTAGCTGCTTAACTTTTTGAAATGCGATGAAACCGAAAACTATCTGCTGGGCCCAAAATCCTGCTCCCTTTCGGCGGATAACATTATCGTACTCATTTTCAGCTATTTCAATCAGCGCATGATACAAATCAATTAAGAATCCATTTGCTGCAATTGTTTCGAACAACTTTTGATGGCTCTGAATGAACGTCGAAATGTTGCTATCTTCATTTAATTCGAACACTGGAAACGAAAATGAAATTAATGTATAATTCATATCCATGCTAAATATATATTCACCAGATTCGAAGAAGTGCGTCATTTCCACAAACGCGCCAACAAACGTGTGCGATAGATCCTTCTGCTTACTTCCTTGCTTCGCTAATTTAACAATTGATTTTAACAATATCTCAACTAAATTCTGAACATTTTCTTCGTTCTCTGTAGCAGCGAAACGTTTAAGAGATGTAAACTTTTCATTTGACAAATATTTCCTTGCTCCTCCGACTTTTGGACAACCATGTTCCAGTGCTTCACTAACAGCATCGTATAGCAAAAATAATTCTCGAACATTTTCATCGAAGACTGTAACGTCCTTCTTCCTTACTGACTTGGCATCAACATCAATCATTGTTTCCTTTTGCACATCCCAATAGTATTCTCGCAACCAATTTAAGCAGTAAGCAGCAGCTCTACGGAACATGTCTAGGGATGGCATTGTATGACTGTGGGCGCAAATATGTCTCAAGTCCACCAGGAATGGATCAATATTTAAGTCACGAGCTGTTGCGTACATGGTTTTCATATTTTGTGATTGGCTGATAGCCGACATGTAGTTAATGAATCGAGTGAACGCGCTGGAGTACAAAGCACAGGCATCTTGTGAACGCCCTTCGGCATTATATTTGATGTCTTTAAGTTCCGCTTCCAAAATAAGCAAAGTGCTTAAAATTGTTCCTGATGTAAGATTTAATCTTCGCAACTTCCAGATTTTAAGTTGTTTTACAGCCTTTTCTTTAGTTTCACTGTTGGAATTAGTACCATAGATCCATTCATGAACTTGATCAAATTCCTTTCTGTAGGGACAAAATATGTTACTACGAGATTGCTAATTGCTACCCAAGATACGTACTTATTTCGCCATGGTCCAGCATTTGTCCTTCGCCGAACACATTCAGGTGCCGGGAGACTAGTGTCTAAGTCAGTATCCTCATTATTGGAAGCCGACATTATTGCAGAAAACAACTCTCGAATTGTCAAACTCCAATAAGTAAACAAACTACACGTGCAGGATAATATCAGCAGTTGGCATTATTTAGAACAACTATAGCACCATCTACAGAGTCAACTAATAATTAAATTCTTATTATAGACAGCAAATACTGGTAAAATATAGTTTTTGTCGAAGTAAGTCGTGTCTTTGATCCAAATTGGTTCTTGTCACAACTAGAACAGTTCCTCATAACTAACACAGAATGCGAGCAAAAATCTAAGTACCTCAAATTCCAGGGCCGAAAGGTAGGTCAAAAATGCGTTTTCTCCAGACTGATAATAAATAATCATGTATCCAAGATTCCATCTAGGTGATATTCAAATTTTCGTTTCAATGAATTGGGAGAACTATGAAGCCAAATCTAGGTGGAACAAATTTGTTGGATTGTTCTTCTGCGCAGATTGAATTTGGTAATAGCTTTTTTTATGGGTGTTTGTTTGTCTAGACCAAAATTTAACGATTATGTCGTAAGTACTGGAAATCTAGATCAGAAGAGTAAGCACAAAAAGCAAAGAAATGCTAAAATTTCAACAAAGCAATAAAATATATTCCAGTCCAACAAAGCCTCTGCTTCCAGAGGCGTATTAGTTATCAGATTTACCTATATATAATATATATATATATATATATATATATATATATATATATATATATATATATATATATATATATATATATATATATATATAGGTAGTACCAATGGCGGAAATGCTCATGCTTTGTCCAACAGTTTCCATAGACGGATTGGTTATCACATAACCACAATCAGCGTACTATGGAAAATTTAACTATTTCATTCGAATAATTGCTGGAATCATAACGATATGAATAGAAATTACGAACAGTAATAGGAGCCTTTCGCCAACCTTTGCACAAAATAGATTTTACTCTTCAATGCAAATTGGACTTCTTAAGCTCCAGAGCAACTCGCACCCGAACACATTTTCTATCGACCGGCCGTTATCCCCACCTCACCGACGTCAAGTCCTGGTTCAGTCGCAGAGATTTGTGGTCCAACCAAAACTGACGATAGATACAAGCCATATGGCAGCAGCGCTTACTACCACACACATGACCATTAGTAGGCCGACTTTGCTGGCTAACTTACATGGCGTTATATGAAGAATTGTGGAGGTGCCAACGAAAATTCGAGGTTTTGTACGGTTTAGAGACGGATTTCTACATTGAAATCCAGATGATCCGCGGAGAACACAATAGCGCTCCTAGTGAAGTGAAAATTATTTCAGTTCTTATACCCGTTTAGTTTTTATCGCCTTCCAAAGTGAATTTATAGGAGTTTGTTTACATCTCAACGCTGAGCTATCAGTCGAAGGTGCAAAACGTGTGCTTCATTTGCTCGTCTTGGAAAGTTTAGGAGCACAATGGGCTATACAAGGTGAATTTATAGCATGCACAGAATGCGTTCCGCGCGTTTTTTATTCGGAAAATAGTATATATGACGAAATATAAGCATTTGCTAATGCCGCAGTTGGGTGACAGCTACTGGAAGCTTGTCCATAGTAGGCCGACTAATACATATGCAAATTGCTACCATATGGCTTGTATCTATCGTCAGTTTTGGGTCCAACCGACTGAACTGCGACTTGACGTCGGCGAGGTGGGGTGACCGATCTCTGCAGAATATCAATCCGCGGAATTGTCGGTTATTAAACGGATCTCTAATTATTTTAATGCTTACAGCGATGCAGTATGAACTTGCTAATAATATGATTATGTATATTCATGCCATAAATTGAATAAAATTGCCTTATTTTCATTTAAGTTATTATTGCTATCGAATTAAAAATTTAGCAAAATATAAAAAGAGCTTGCTTAGGAGAAAAAATTATTTGCTTAGCAATTTATTTTGTCGCGTGTTATGGTTCGCGGCCAATAATTTTAATGTTCCGGGAAAGTGAAAACGCAATGTCTTTTAAATTAAATTAAAAGAGTTTATTTAATTACTTAAAAATGCACAATCACTTATTTAACTATTTCACAATTGTAGTTTTCACTATTAAAAGTCTAACTTCTACTTGTCCATACATTTCTATCGCTATTGTCTTCTAAAATCACTTCACAATCAAGGAAATCCCTTTCCTATTACTCGATCAATATCGCTTTTCTATTCGCTCCACACTTTCGCAGTTTTTACTATCGCAGTTCTAATGCATGATCCCCCCATTCATTCAGCTCGCCTTTATATAGGGTCTCTACCCATTCAACCCATTTCTCATACATTGGCGAATGTTCTGCCGAGAGGTACCTGGTATATTCGAGCAGCTTAATGAATGGAGTGACGTCACTTTCAGATGTTGATCATGCTTGGTGGGTTCTCGTGGTTTCGAGTAAATTCACTTTGTTGCTCATGAGGTTCTTAATGGTTGTGAAAAAAATTGCAGCATTCGTGCATGTGACACTGCCCCCACCTCAGTTCTTTTCTCCCCGAAAAGATGTGTCGCCAGTTGTAGTCAATCCTCCCTCGCTGTATTATGGGGCAAGACGGTCCAGGTGCACGATTTTCATTTTGGCTCTCGGCTTACGATGTTCCTGTATTCGATATACGACGTCGTTGATTCGCTTTGCAACTCGGTATGGTCCCTCCCAATTATGTTTCAACTTTGGAGACCTACCCTTTCGCCTTTGCGGGTTATATAGCCACACCAAGTCATCTTGCTGGAAGCCAGTAGAATTTGCCTTTAGATCATACCTGGTCTTCATGCGGTCAGTAGCCGATTCGAGGTGTTTTCACACTGTCCGATGTATCTTGTTCAACCGTTGCCTTAGCTCACTTGCGTACTCCGAGATGGCTTGGGGTTTCTCGGGAGGTGGTCCGAACTTTATAGACTTTGGCTGGGGCTTGGCCCGTCAACGCAGCTCTGTACGCCATCAAAAATAGTGGGATGTGTCGGTCCCAGTCCCTTTGGTTCTCGTCAACCATCTTGGCCTGGTGTTTATTTGGAGTACCGTTGAAACGTTCGACCATTCATCGGATTGGGGATGCAGCGGTGTTGTCCTCGTTTTCCGTATTACCAGCAGATCGCACATTTCGCTAAAAACTAGTGACTCGAAGTTTCGGCCTTGATCTGAATGTAGTTCACAAGGTACGCCGTACCTACTGACCCAATTTAACACTAGCTGTTCGGCTACAGTAGTTGCTCGTTCCGACTCATTCCAGTGATTTGCCCAAGCGGCAGCATCAAACTGGGTTTTGTAAATACTGTAGACTGTTTGCCCATCGAATATTGGGCTTGCACATTTCTGGATGTGCTTTGCGCTGCGGTTGTAACCGTGGCTGGTGAGGTGGTTACTACTGCCTTCGCTGCTTCCAATTCCTTTTTCACTTTTTCCACCTGGCTGACCTTTTCCTCGACCTGGTAAACCTTTTCCTCGACCTGGTAAACCTTTTCCTCGACGCATTTAATTTGCTTGTTCAGACTACCGAGCTCCGCTTTTATTTCCGTTGACTGTTTTTGGAAATCTGCCTTGATTTCAATCGCTTGTTGGTCCAGCTTCACAGTTAAACTGGATGACTGTTGCTGATTGTTCATCTAGCTTCGCAGTCAGACTGGATAACATCAGCATTAACATTTGCATTAGCGCATTTTCTTCTTTGATTTTGGTGCTTCTACTTCTCCACCTTCTGCGCCTTTTTCCGCATCTGAAAGCTCACCCGAATCCAGATTCACGCCTTTCGACTCGATCGCGTCACGCAAGCGTGCAATCAGTATGGCCTATGTACTTGAATACAGGTGCAATCTATATGGGTCGGAGTTCCCAACATACCCTTGGACAAATTCATATTTGGACCTCTGCATTGCTGACGCAAGACTCGAATTCAACTTTGATAGTCCTCAACGGAAACAGCAGGTGCTTCCTTATGATAGCGACCATAACGCAATTGTAATGGAAATCAATCATCAAAGGGATGATCTCTTCCTCATTCCAGTTCAACATGAAAATCATCGGTTGAATTTCAATAAAACAGACTGGGGAAAGTTTCAAAAGAAGTTTAATCGGGAGTACCAGAAGCAATGTCCCCCTTCTGATGGTGGCAACTCTTGCTCAATGGTTCCTAATGACAGGAATCTAACTAACGATGAAATAGATGTCTATTTGTCGAAGTTAGAGAAGCTGACGTTGGAAACGATTGAGAAAGTAGTTCCCAAGATTAAACATCGAAACAATATGGAAGGATATGAAACACCAACCATCGCAAGGTTGAAAAGATTGAAAAGCCTTCTTCTCACACGCGTCAACAATATTTATCGGCGATTTTTGGACAACAACCATCCCTCGTTGGCTTTGTTGAAATTACACATGAAGAATGTCCGGAACTTAATCCGGTCATACTTCAGGAGTGAGGTCAGCAATCAATGGGCGGAAAAACTGAGGGGTATTAGCCCACAGGACCCAGAAGTCGTGTTCGCGAAAGTGAATAGCATATTCCGCAAGAAGTCTCGAGTGAAGGTATCGAATCTTGAAGTCACTAGTGATGAGATAAATCTTCTCGATAGGGCTGGTATCGAAATTAATAGTACGACTCCGGATAGAAATGGAAACAGGATTATATGTGAAGGGTTGGATAAACTTGCCCTGATTGGTTCATCTACCAAACCCTGAGAGAGGGAATGAAATATTTTCAGAAGTCGTTGAAGCAAAAGTTTCCGACTTCAAATCAAGCCTGAACGGCCAATCAATTCTTCATTTCAATGAAACATTAACATCTGACCTCATACCGAGCTTGAATCTTATTGATTATTTTGTCAGCTATGAAGACTTGTGTTTCATATTTCGCAGGATAAACAACGCAATTCATATATCCCAAATGAGTGGAAAAAAGCTAAGGTATTTCCGATCTTGAAGAAAGGAAAAGAATCTTCATGCCCTAAAGGCTATCGCCCAATCAGCTTGCTGCCTAACATCAGCAAGGTGTTTGACGCTCACATTGAGGAATATGAGTTGATGCCGAATTGCCAATTTGGCTTTCGTGCCAGGCATTCGACCACACATGCAATAACGAAAGTAACCTCAGACATCTGTTGGAAACTTAATGATAGACAATGCGTTCGAGCATGTCTAATTGATATGGAGAAAGCCTTCGATATGGTATGGTTAGATGGACTAATTTTTAAACTCCTTCAGGACAAGTTCCCCAGACACCTTGTCGCCATGATGTGTAATATGTTATACGGGAAATCGTTTGTTGTAACTGATGGAAATCTGATAACAATGTGCAAATTGAAGGTCTTGAATGGTCTACTGCAGGGAACAGTTACCGCGCCTCTGCTCTTCTCAGTCTTCATTCGCAAACTATTGAACGGCTTCGATTTTAACGTCTCATCAACGCGATCATTGGTAGCGTATGCTGATGATCTGATCATCTATAGGGCAGAACGAAAAGCTACAATAGTTCAAAGAAATCTCCAAAAAAAATGTTCAATGATGAACAGCTGTACACTGACAATTGGCGAATGAAAATCAATGCGCAGAAGTGTGAAACAATCTTGTTTCGGACAACGCTACAGGGGGTCAGTCAAGACTTGAAACGTAATTGGAAAGATTTCCACATCATGGCTGGCGAGGGTAGTTTAGAACGAGTTCCACATAAATCCTGTGTTCGATATCTCGGTGTTTATCTCGATCAGTATCCGTATTATACTGAACATGTGAAAATCATGTTCAGTAAGGCACTAAAAGTAGTCATGGTTCTACAAAAACTCTTTCATTCCAAATACATTGATCTAAAGGTCAAAATTTTCTGTTACCCTCACATACGAAGAGTTAGAAACAGTCATAATTGGTGTCGAGGCAGTTCTAAATTCCAGACTAATTTGTCCGATGTCATCTGACCCAAATGACCTAACAGCCCTGACACCGGGCCATTTCTTGATTGGTGAACCATTGACGAAAGATTTCCACATCATGGCTGGCGAGGGTAGTTTAGAACGAGTTCCACATAAATCCTGTGTTCGATACCTCGGTGTTTATCTCGATCAGTATCCGTATTATACTGAACATGTGAAAATCATGTTCAGTAAGGCACTAAAAGTAGTCATGGTTCTACAAAAACTCTTTCATTCCAAATACATTGATCTAAAGGTCAAAATTTTCTGTTACCCTCACATACGAAGAGTTAGAAACAGTCATAATTGGTGTCGAGGCAGTTCTAAATTCCAGACTAATTTGTCCCATGTCATCTGACCCAAATGACCTAACAGCCCTGACACCGGGCCATTTCTTGATTGGTGAACCATTGACGGCACAGATCGATGTCAACGCCCAGCCCAACACTTCGAGCCTGCTGCGCCGTTGGGAGTTGGTGAGAGGTTTAAGGCTGGAGTTTTGGAAATGATGGTCAACAGAGTACCTGAACCAACTGCAACAAAAACAAAAATGGACTGACCAGGCAACCAACGTCGAACCAGGTATGATGGTGGTAATGAAGGAAGATGACCGTCCTGTACAGAGTTGGCCACTTGGGCGCATAGTTAAGACGATCAAAGGAAATGATGGAATGGTTCGTGTTGCAGAAGTCCAAACAGCATCAGGTGCTAAGACAAGACTAATTCACAGACTGGCTCCCCTACCCGTGGAAGATTACCTCAAGCCGCAGACACCACCGACATATAATGATCCGGTTGATTTGAGGAATATTCCAGGGCCATCATGGCGTCAGCAGATGGATGAGGAAGATCAATCTGACGACAAGAACAAGCCAGCCACTCAGGAAATACCTAAAAAGCGACAAAAATTGACAGCATATCCAGGGATGCTCACTATCATAGTCGCCTTGCTGCTTCTACCGCTGGTTTTGGCATCACCAGTTCGTATTACGAAATTCAAGAATGCACCAGGCATTCATTTTAAGCAGATTTCAACCATTCAACCCATAGCAGCCGAGTGGAGTTTAATAATCTACTACGACATTAAACCCATTTGGAAGGGCATAGTGGCTATGCACACCGGGAGAGAAGCTTTACAACATTTGTGTAGATCAATTCATCAGAACTCTTCCTGTCACGCCCTGATCAAACAATTTAATCATGTCATTAATGAGCTAGAGCTTAATGAGATCTTCTTGACCAGGAAACGTTCTAAACGAGGCGCCATTGATCTGATCGGCAGCATCGCTCACTCACTTTTTGGCATTTTGGACACAGAATATGCACAACAAATGGCCAACACCATTGATCATGTTAAGGCAAATGAGGATCACCTCCTTAGTCTTCTCAAGAACCAGACGTCAATCATTGATGCTACCATCAACATCGTTAAAAGGGATCAGGCACAAGTCAACGAAACCTTTGGTGACTTGGAAAAACAAATTAATGACATGGCGCATAAGATCCAGGAGCATGATCTTCAAGAATATCAACAACGGCTCTCACAGTTGGTAACCACTTTGTCTATTCAGCTGACACTTAGAGCCTCCAGTTTGCAAAGTGTGCAAGCTCTACTAATAGACGTTTTCATTGATACCCACCATGGAAAACTCAGTCCAATGTTGTTACCAGTCGGCCAGATTCGACAGGAGGTCAGCAAAATAAGGGCTCATTTAGCACCACCTCTTCAACTACCAATCCAGGACAACGATCCATCCACCTTTTACAAATTAATGTCGATAAAAGGAGCCGCCACCAAGGATTATTTTATCTTCAATATAAAGTTGTCATTGATCACCCAAGGGCGATTTCACGTATTCCGTCTCACACCAATTCCAATGATAGTTAACAACACCATGATTGCCATCAATCCAAGGATCTCGTTGTTGGCTATAAACAATCTTAGGGACAAATATCTACCAATAATATCCGAGATGCTCCGAGATTGCATTGAAAATTCACCAGACTACCTCTTATGTCCCAACATACAAACCATCCATACATCCATATCCAGCTACTTGGCATGTGAAGTGAACCTGCTCAACAAAAACAGCAATGCCTTATGTCCTTTAACAAGGCTCATTGACGAATACATGTGCACGAGACTACAAGGCATCAACCAATGGATATTCGCAGTCAAAGAACCAACCAATCTAAATGCGGTCTGCGGCGCTAATAACTTTCAGGTTACATTGGAACAAACTGGCCTCTTAGAACTTCAATCTGAGTGTTCACTAAGGAACACCAAACTGCAGCTGAACAGTTATAGCGTTTACAACACCACCAGTCATTTATCCTATATATCATTCACAAACATCAATATCTCTTCAGATTTACCGGTTATAGGAGAATTGAGAATTCATAATGCTACTCCGTATGCTGCCGATGTCAATAACCTTGCAAAATTACAGGAATTATTGGCAAACCAGCAAAATTCTGGACTACCCAATGAAATTCAGCAGCCGCTTCATCATCCTTTGGCAATCGGCTATACGACCTTCACTCTACTCATTATACTCACCATAATTATTTGCTGGAAGTGGCGATTTCAGTGGCAGGGACGCAGTGAGTCGAAAAATTCAAGACCAACACCAGCGCCAAGAAACTCTGTGAATGCAGATTTCACCGTCAACGTGTAATCAATCAGTTGAGGAATCCCTCAACGGGGGGCAGGAAATGTATAAATACATCAACTTTCATTTCCCAAAATACAAACCAAGAATTCACAAAATATAAATTCATGGAATTCTGTTTGAAATGAATACAATGTATAGTAAACCATTCTTTCAATGAAATAGTAAACAAATGAGTTCCACATGCAGACATATCGTCAGCATTTTAATCGTATTTTAATCTAAACACATTGTCCATCTACCTAAAGTAAGCATACATACATGTGCACAATAAGCATAATTGATATTTGATATATATGTTTTGAGCTCGAGTGCAGACAGTGCAGGATTCCACTTGAATCTCGTCAGCATTTTTTGTCAACAAAGTTGTTATGTATTTAAGAGTTGGAAGGAGGAAAATAAAGTTACTAGTCATTTGAAATTCAAGGTGTCTTGTACTTAGTTTTGTGGTGTTCGAGACTGTTTTTTGAGGTGCACACGTTCAAGTGCGTGGGTCATACTCAGCTGCAGATAGCCAATCAATAAAGAATTGATTGGCTCAAGGTGCTCCCGTGTTTCGGTACAAACCAGCCGTCATTAAAAACAAAATTGTTATTCGCTTAAGGCTGATTGGTTAAAGTGCCAATTAGTTCTCATCGCTTTAATCAATTGGTTTTGCACCGATTGATAATAGCCACAGCACTGCTGTGACTTGCGTCGGATCCAACAAGGATCAATTTAGCGCGTGCAGTCAATTGGTGTTGCACTAATTGACTTGGTGTCGCGAACATCTTGAAGGAGTCGACAACCCTTGATAGACCAGTTTTGACATATGGATGTCAGATCTGGTACAACCAGAGTGCTAGTACTATGGAAAAATTAAGAGTTTTCGAAAGGAAATGTCTTCGTGCATGTACTGGTTTGTACAGAAAGCCTGAGACGGATTGGAAACATTATATATCGAAGAGAAGAATCTATCAAACTGCTGAAGTGATAAGAGTCGATATCTTCATATTGAAACTTCTTCGGAATCATTTAGCAAGATCTGTGACTGTGAGTGAAACCCCTTGGATTTCACAGTCGTTCCACCCTACAGACGTGTATATTGCGACTTGTCTCGCTACTGGCTTCGTACCTCCAGAAGCATTCGTGTATTTGGACATGAATCGATATGTTTTGGATTTTGACGGGGTCCCAGTCATATATCACATTTATCGACAGGCCACCGATAAGAAAATAAAATACCCTTCGAGTTTGAGTTCACGAGACCAACAATTCCAATGGAGATACTCATTTGCTAGATTCGTTGAAGCTGATCGAACTGAGACGACGCAATCCAGGTATTGGTGGCTGAATGACGATGTCTAAATTATTCGTGTTTATTTTCAGTTTTGGTGTTTTTCGTTATTTAGTTTTTGAGTTTCAGCTCATTATTGCTACATTTAGGGTTGTTGTTTGTTTTTGTTAGAAATTAGGTTAAAAATTAGGTATAGATTAGGAATATGTTATGTTTATTATATTAGGTTAGAGATAAGGTTAAACGCTTAGGTTAGGAACATTGTTAAAGAATTTTTTAGTATAAGATAAAGTTTTTGATTGCATTTATTAGAATTAAGTTAAAACAGATTAGGTCTAGGATCAAAGTTCACTGTTGTGTTAAGTTTATGAATAATTTTAGGATAGTGTTGGTTGGTTTTTTCTCCTTTTTCCAATTGAATTTTAAATATATGTAATAATCTTCATTGATTTGAATTGGTGACGATTTTTGGTTAAAGCAAGATGATTCCAAGCACACAGCACACAATGTGAAGCTTTGGTTGCTCTACAACGCAAAACATCAACTATATGGGCATATAATGTATAATATTGACTGGAAAGTAAGGAATAAATCCTTATTATTTCTTTCGGAAATTTTATAAATCCTATATGTAAGGATGTAAAAAGATCCTTTCCTAAGTTGATCTTTAGGCAAAAATGAATGCGGAAGAGAAAAGCACCCTGAAATTTTCCCTCTAAATATTCTCGAATTGTATTTATGCTGCATTTAGAATTATTTAATTGATTATTTCCGGTAGAAATGATTGACTAAAATGTACCATTTATGCAGAAAATTAAGGGTACTGATCATTTTTATCATCCGTCACCAAATCGTTGAAGAGTGCCAAATAATTGGTACTTTTCCTACGAAAGATCATTTCAATTCAATTTCTCGACATCAATGTATCATTTGAACTGTTAATATCTAAAGAGTCCTTGACAGGATTACAATTCGGTACCGATTCATTTTAGATCACTATGTTATCCTTCATTTGAAACCTCTACAATGAAAATCCTTACACGCGTCGATCAGTTATGCTGAATAATCGGGGTGAAGGTCGGAAATTTTATAGTTTTAACGGCAAAAGTCCTTGGCCGTTATTGAATTTCTTATCCTTTAAATGGGACGTAATAGGAAGAAAGACGTATCATCTACCCGAAACAAGACTCTTCTATATATTTCCGCTTAAAAGTTATGCGTGAAGGTACTCGTACATAAAAAAAAACGCAACAAGAACAAAAAATATACGTGATGAATTGATAGTCTTCTTTCTTTTGGAAGTTGGTTATTTAAATAATATAACAAAATTTCAAAAAAAAATCGTACAAACTAGGTATCCCTGAAGGAAAGGGTTAAGATTCAAATTTAATGGTAATACTTCAATGTTTATTTTAATTTTTTTTCAGAGCTAGACTTAAAATTTTCAGTTGAAAAAAAAACTGCTATGGAATAATGCATCTCTGTAAAATTTTATTAAAATCAAACAAGAATTCTATTATTTTCAAAAATGTATTTGCTTCGCTATAATTAATTTCATACATCTTTCATTTTCATTCATTTTTATTCACTTTTTTCATTATATGATATTGGTTTATATTACAATTTGGCCTATGTTTGTATAATTCATCATTCACTTAATGCGATCAATCTAATAGATTTTTTTATGACTCTATTTTTGTATCTTCTTTCATTTCTTCTTTATCGTTCACTCAATTGAATTATTTTTTCACTTTTCCGTCTTTCATAATGTACACTGTTGTCCATATCAATTGAACTTTTTTGGTGGTGATATTCCATTCAAAAAGACCAATTTCACTGATTTATATTAATAAACCTTAGATAAAATTTGATCCTGTTGGTTGTTATTTCTAAGTTAATCATTTTATTTGTTCACTAGTATAAATTATTTAGAGATGTACATTTATAATATTTTAAATTCAAACATTATATTACACTGTAATCAATTCATCCCCTAAAGATATTGTACAAATTCTGACATAGCTTATTCTAAGTTATGCTGCATTTGTTTTTATTTAACTTACAATTTTTTAATTATTTTTTCGACGCTTAAAATTCGTTTTTTTCAACTTTTGTTTTAATTTTCAGTTTTCTTAATTTCTAATGTTGCTTACGTACAATAAATGAAACTGTTACTTTTGTGATTCTGACAAGATAACCTCACTTTTGAAGGGTACCAAAGTAGTATCGAATCTTTAAATTATCTGATATTGATATTGGGAACGGTCAAGTTAGCTTATGTTTGCTTCGAAATGATTTACATTTGAGGTCACCATAGATCGCTTCTAAATTTGAATAAAACATCGCAAAATATTAAAAGATTCTTATAATTTAATAATATGATACAGACAATAAACCAAACATCAATCATTTTTTTCGTCTTCAAGTAGATTCAAGATAAACAACTACTTATTTACTTCGTATGACTTTGTACGCACAATATAACTAACAATAAATAGCGATAATGGCTTTGTTCTCAAACAAACATTTTTGTCTTATCGACATTAACACTAATTTTAAATGTTTTTTTTTATTCAATTTTTTTCCGCACTTAAAATTATTAACTGATTTTTAATTTGTTATTTTTTTATTTATTTTATTTAATCTTCATTTCAACAAGCTACTAATGAATAATTACTTTTTATGCATGAATTCATTTTCGCATAATTTCAAATAATCAAATTCAGCATGCACTTAAGTGACTTAGATTTGAATAGGTGGATAATGTCCGTTCTAAGTTTAATTGAATTTTTATAAATTTGACGGAATCCATTGGAGAGGGTGATCCATTATCCTTCGATTTTTTTCAGTTTAAAATTGATTTTATTTTATTTTGTAAGGAAGCTTTTTAATTTGAATAAAACGATGCTTACTTTGACAATGACTTTGAGGTCAGCATTTATAAATTAATGTAAAGGTAATATCATTAATAATAAATAATGGATTAAAGACAATAAAATAAAAACCACCACGTTTAAACGAACCTTAATAGTTGAAGGAGAATAATAAAGGCTCGATAGAATTTTTGCTGAGGCAAGACAGAAGAAACAAACTTAAAGAAAGATCTGGAATTCAAGAAGAAGGACAACGAAACCTATAACAAAGCTGGTTGAAAACCAAAACTCTGAGAGAAAAATTAATGGATTATTCTTAAATCCTTAAATAAATTCGTAATTCAAGTAATAACAATTTTAAGTCGCAATTCAACCAAAACCACACAATGGACCGGAAGAAGAGTTTAATAAAAGTTAAAAGAAGGTAGCGGGCCTGTTAAAAATATCGAAAAATATATGCTTTTAACGAGATGAAGAGAAAATAGCTGAGGATGGAAAAGGCGCACACTAATCTACTGAAATCAGAAGCAGAAGATCTGATAATCTTCATAATAACGTTGCCCCATCGAAGCGATAGCTACGCTTGTTCGCGGCGAATAACAATAATAAAAGTAGTCGCTTTACTGTAACGGTACTCTAGAAGGTAGTATAGTCAGTTTCGTGCTTGAACATGTAAAGATTAGATGATTTAAAATCAGTAGTTATCGCAGCTTGATGGGAAGAATCGCTAGAATCAACTGGCGGACGAGGTTGCAGAAACCTAATGATTAGAGGAGATTAATTCTGAAGGCCACGGGCTGACTTGGGCTGTAGCGCCATATATGATGAGTTAACATCTATGGCGAGGTGTGCTGATAGCCCGACCCGACAATAAAACTAAAACGAATCTCAGCTACCTACAAATTTGAACCAGGGATCCACTGCTCAAGAGGTGAACATCCTAACCTTCGAGTATAAGCAATTCAGAAGCGAACAATAATTGCAGTGTAGGTATTCGAAATTCAACAGAGAGTTTCACAACGATGATTTCTAAAAGGTATTTGACAAACTACCTGTATCTGCTTGCATGAAGTTACGCAAATTGTAATGTGTGGGTCATATAGAAAGAATGGAAGAAAACCGGCTACCTGAAAGAACATTAACGGGTAGAGCACAAGGTAGACGTTCAAGAAGATGGTTGAGGACTCGATGGGAAGGCACAATAGAAGCTGGCAGCAGATCCTTGTTGGGAGTGATCAACTGGTGAACAACGTCGCAGAACCGTAATGATCGGTGGACTAATCCTGGAGGCCACTTCTTGTAGTATAAAATCAATTTATCCTGTAAAGAAAAATTGAGTAACAACAGAGGAAAATTGAGTAAGATTTATTAAACAGTGATGACACGAGCAATAAGGTAGGAATTAAGTATGTGGATGCAAATTTATTTAGAATTTGAGGGGAGCCTGTCAATGAGACCTAGCGCTATGAAATTTTGTTGGGGTAGGTGGGTGGGCTAGTGGAGTAAAAATGACGGGCGAAAGTTTGGAGTGTAATTTGCCCTTGTTTAAGGAATCGAAAGGCTTACTTTAATACTTTCGACGAAAAGCTGTACACCATCATACGCTATCAATGCCATGCTCCTAGGTAGGAGAATAATGATATTCTTAAGAATGGTATATGCTTCATTGATTTAAAAAATCATATAAAAGAGAAAAGCCACCAAAAACAACTGGAGAACAGAACGGCTCAATGGGACAACTCTGTCAGCCGGCAATAGCATAGACATCAAAGTAGAATATAAAGAGCTTTGAGCGTAATGCTTGATATTCTAAATCAAGTTGCTCTCTCGTCATCTAAAGTACATCGGAAAATCCAAATGGAGACCACTCGCCAATTCCGAAAAAGAGTACGCCGCTCTTAATGGCTCTGAAGATAAAGAAAATGTGTAGCATTGATGAAATTTAAGTAAAACTATTTAAGACAGGTGATGAGATCAAACACTCAAACTCACAACCTTACCTTCACTATCTTAACACAGCTACTGAAACGCTTTCTGCTCTTTTTACAAGTGGTGCTCTTTTGCCAAAACTATCACCTTACTTTGACGGGTGATGCTGAATAATATCGGTTCAATTCAGTTTTTTGTTGATTTCTTCTGATCTTTTCTTATAACTTCTCTAGATTGCACTTTAATTTAGATACACCACAAGCTAGTTAATTAATACTTCTATAGAACACAAAATTACAATTTCAGGTCACAGAACTTTGTAAAATTTGTTCTTCGAAGATCTTCAAACTGATACTGAAGGGTGGCGGGTGGAAATCATCGTTGATTCTCGAAAACGGCAAATGAATGCGATTAGTGGTACTCAAATGCTCTTGATTCATGATCGAGATCTCTCAGGGAGTGCCGAATCCAAAGAAAGAAAAGATGTTCATCAAGTATCCAAACTCAACAAAATAGTACAATGCTTTAATACATGTTTCACCAAGCAAATCACTTTATCTACTCGGTGTCAAAGGATTTAAAAAATGGTAACGGGCAAGCCGTGATACGGCCAAAAAACAGGACTTCCCGTATGATTATAAAAACTCCAAAAGAAAATCAAAATCTGTGAAATCTACCTCGTTTTACGGCCTAGATCGGCTCCGGGAAACTTGGCTGGAAAACGAAAAACCATATAACGCAGCGATTATTTCAATACAACCCCTTAAAAATTCATTTAGATCGGTTCTCATCGCTACGAAATATTAGATATATAATCTGTAAAGCTCCGCACAATTTTATGTTCCATAAAAACAAAACTATAAAACAGTTAAAAACCAGATGCCCAAAATATGCACAATTATACCACAATTAGAAGAATATGGTAAACATAAAATCCGCAAAGATGAGTGTACAGGCTCTTAATTGAAGAGACAGACCATCACTCTATTGATCTCAATTGACTGTTTAAAAAATTTTTCCAATGATATCTCCTTCATACAGTGGCTCACAGCTATTTGACGCAGTACATTTTTCAAGGCTTTAGGGGGTCCTCTAGTTTCTCGAGTTGAAAAAATCGTTTTTTTTTATAAATCACAATTAGAACATGTGTAGAAAATGCGTGCCAAAGGATTTTTCGATATTCGAAGTGATTCACAAGTTACGGCCCTGGAACGGAGCAGGTATACGGAGCGCGCGCCGGGCTAGTCCGAAAGCCGAGCGACGCTGACCATTCCATTGTTATCCCTAAATCCAACTGCTACCTGAACAGACTTGTCCGCACCGGAAACCTGTCTCTTTATGTAAGCACCCTAAGACGCCGTAAAGCATCGGTCAGCTCAGTTTTGCTGTGGCAGTTGCGGAGCGTAATATATTTTCTCTTGCGAGTCGCAATAAGCTGATTTTTTGAAAATAATTTTCAAGTTGTTAAAAAAAGGAAGTAGAGATGCCCCGGCTCGTTACGATCGACCTAAAAAGCGAAAATTCGCAGGCAACCGACACACTTTTGAACAAGACAAGTCGTTTACATCGGCGTCAGCGAAGAAACTTCGTTAAAATAAAAATTTAGAAGTGAACGTTGAACAGACTGTTTTATATTGTATTTTGAATTTTGTGAGTGTATTTTCAACCATTTCTTCGGCTGTTATTTGTAAAGAGTGCAAAAGTACGGTGACTTTCCATCAACGTGATATTCGAGGATTGGTCTTTAAAATTTCTATGGCAAACAAGTGTGAGAAAGAAAAAGAAATAGATTCATGCCCAAAAATCGGTAAAGCCCACGAAATAAATCGTCGCTTAGTTCTCGTGATGCGTTTGTTGGGAGTCGGTTATGAAGGCTATAGAATTCTCTGTGGACTGATGGATATTGGACAAGGTTTTGCTTTGAACACGTACTGTTCCATATTAGAAAATATTTACTCAGCTTCTTCGGCCGTTTTTGATGCAGTGTTGTCTACTGCGGTTAATGAAGAAAAGGAAATTCTTCAAGAACAAGGAAAAGCAGAAAATGAATTCACCGTATCTGGAGATGGCACATGGAAAAAAAGAGGATTTTCATCTTTATTCGGAGTTTCAACTTTAATTACCAAGTACACCGGTAAAGTGGTTGATGCGTGTGTAATGAGTAGTTTTTGTGCTGGATACAATTTGTGGAAAAATAAAAAAAGTGATCCAGTTGGATATGCAGGATGGCTCGCTGATCATGAAGAAAATTATACTCGAAATCATACTGGAAGCTCTGGGAAGATGGAAGTAGATGCAGTTGTGAAAATGTTTTCTCGTTCAGTAGATAAACATCAAGTTCGATATACGACATACATAGGAGATCGTGACAGCAAGACATTCAACGGAATTTTGAAGGCAGAACCATATGGAGAAGATGTTGTTGTTGTAAAAAAAAGAGTGTGTTGGACACGTTGAACAGAGGATGGGGACTCGGCTCCGAAATGCAAAAAAATCTAATAAAGGCATTGGTGGGAAAGGTGCAGGAAAACTCACTGATAAATTGATTGGTGAGATGACAACGTATTATGGATTAGCTATTCGGAGACATCCAGATTCTATCGAAGAAATGAGGAAGGAAATTTGGGCAACATTCTTTCACAAGATTTCCACAGACAGCACAGCATCAAAATTGTCCTGCAGGCGAATCTAGTTGGTGCAAATGGCACAGAGCTGAGTTTCTCGGAGAGGCTGAGCAATTCAAACACAATAAATCGCCTCTTTCTGAAGCAGTTCAAAAAGTTATAAAGCCAATTTATGAGGATTTATCCAAAGAAGAATTGTTAAGCAGATGCCTGGGAGCGGAAACTCAAAATAATAACGAGTCGCTCAATTCATTAATCTGGACTTTTGCTCTGAAACGCCTCCATTCTGGGTCAAAAGTGGTTGAAATCGCCACGTTTCTCGCTGTCATAATCTTCAACGAAGGATTCGAATCTATCCTGAAGACCTTGGAAACCATGGGAGTGAAAATCGGCCCACAAGCTACAAGATATGTTCAACTGCGCTATAGCTCTCGGATCGACCGTTCAGAAAGACACACGAGGGATGTTGTAAAACAGACCCGAATCGCGAAAAGGGAAGACGGAGCAGCTCTGCGTGACTTCCAAGAAGAAGAGGAAGGCCTATTGTATGGTCCAGGCATAGCAGATTGACGGTGAGATGAAATTTTTAGTACAAATCACATGCGCGAACTTTCAAACGCGTTTTTCTCGAAACATCATTTTTTGAAACGGTGACCACGATATTTCAGAAACTACTGCATCGATTTTGTTCAAATTCATACATCATCTTTAATATGTTATAAGCCAGCAATTGTTTTTTTTTACGAGCGAAAAACTTAAGAAAAAATAAGGAAAAAATAGAATGTAATTTTCAAAAATATATAAAAAAGTCAATTTTTGTGATTTAGAATTCACTTTAGTTCAACCGCTAGTCTTAAATATGAAGATTATAATGCCGTTTGGTTTTTTGATTTCAGATAAGCAGAACAGCCGCAATCTTGGTCACCGTCAAGCTTCTCTTTTACTTGATGTCATTCTGTCAGCCACTATAACTTTTATTCTATTGTATATTTTGACTTCGAAAATTTGTAAAGCTTATTTAAATGTTAATAAAGATTATGCAAAAACAATGAGATTGATTATTTCAATGGTTTGCCGAGAAACTAAAGGACCCCCTTAAGGCGCTATACGAGTTACTCCAATATGAAATAGATATTGAATAAATTTAAACAGCAATTAATTAAATAAAGCCTCTATTTTCAAATTAATAATCTCATTTACTTCTAAAATTCAATTTAAAAAACAAAATTAAAGGCGTAATTTTATGTCTCAGCATATTTGATACAGTATAAGTTTTCCTCAATCTTATCCGACTGGAAGTTTTTCAGTGCAATACTTATATTTGGAATGGTTGCCTTTTTTGGCTCAAAACGGCTTTGAGTCTATTTGGAACGATTCAACCAGCTCACCTGTCATTTCAGGGGTTATTTTGTTCCATTCTTCTAGCAAAGTTTTTTTAAATCATTTTTGTTGTAAATAATGTGGTTACGATTGTTTTTCTCCGGACGACTGTGCCGGGGGAACCATCAAATGTAGGAAATTCCAAATAAGCCAGGACTGCACGATTCCTAACTTATGCTTAGGCCTAATTCCGAGTTAGTCGGCACTTTTCAGTAAATTTTCCTTTGGGACATTAAAATGCATAATCTTGTCCATATTCTCTTCAATAACCGCCAGCTTCCCAATGTCGGCTCCTGACATGCAGGCCCAAACCATAAGTTTACTGTGCCTAACAGTCTTATGTAGATTCTCTTTTTTGAGCTCTGTATTTTGCTTCCGCCATTCGTACATCATTCCATCTGAGCCAAATATGTTGAATTTGGACTCGTCAGCAAAAACAATCTTCTTCAAAAACTCTAAATCCTTTTAAATATGCTCAGTAACAAAGTTTAGGCGGTTTTACCGATTTTTGTTATTGATGAACGGAATCCTTCATGCAACTTGGCCATTAAAATTATCGTTTCTTAGTACATGGCGTATGGTCTTAGCGCTGCCTTTTCTACCAATGCTAGTAAATACTTCAACTCACAATTTAGGAGCCAATACCTTAGGAATGTCCTTGATCTTCCTTACTACCCATCGTTCGTGAGCCTCATTCAAGATTTTGTTTGATGCATTTCTATCCTTGTTTCCCAATCTTTTTTAATTGAAAAACCTTTGAATTATAGGCTTGGTTGTTGATGAGCTTACATTAATAATTTTGCTCATTTTGCGTGGAGATACAACATTTTTAAAATGATGAATTACTAATTCTTGGGGAAACATTGCATCTAATTGCTATGGTAAGAGTGAAAAAGGGTTTGAAACTTGAGGTTGTAGATCCTCAACTTTTCATTCCATAGAATCGAGTCGATTAGGCAGCAGTAAGTGCTGACCTTGATGGAAAATTGAAGAAAATTTCGATCAATAGATCGTAGAATCTTTCTATTCCTGAAATCAATGAGGGAGTAACTTGTATAAATTCAACCCTTGATACGGTCATCTCAAAGATCTCCATTAAGAAATCGTAGACGTTGTCGGCTTAGAGAGCCACTCGCAAGGATATACTACCGCAATTTAAATATGGTCAACTCTCTAAACCGAATGATCTCGAGGAGAACCACGACTTTTGCTAATGAGCGATTTGAACAGGCCCCGGAAAGTATCAAACCAGACCCTTGTATGTTTCCTCATATCAATAGGATAACTGGCAGAAAAGGCTGCCCGGGTTCCTTACTTACGATGGTTCCATGCTAATGGACAACAAATCTATCGCTGACTCTATCACAAAATATTTTGAGAAAGTTCTTCAGGGAGAGAAAGCCAATGAGGACCCTCCTGTTACTTTGTTAGTGAGCAGAATCACAACGAATGTCCGCAAGGATCATAAGCGATTGTGCTTCACCAGGTTCTCTGATCCGAATCCTTCTGACGCACCTACTGGCCATGGTCTATTTGTCAGTCCTGAGACATCCACTTTGTTAGCACTGGAGCGAAATTCCAAAAAATCAGCAGGGACTGATGGAATCTCCAATTATATGCTTACGAGTAAAAAGCGTCCCAATGTTTTCTATGTTCTCCCCGCGACCATTTTGAATAATTGCATCAACATTTGCTACTTCTCTCAGCAATGGAAATGCGCAAAAATATTTCCAACACCCAAGAAGTCGGGCAGTACTAACGTAGTCAATACTCGTCCGATTTCACTGCTTTCGAATATTGGTGAACTGCTTGAAAGGGTAATACTCGAATGCATCATATAACTCTCTGCAGGGGCATAAATTGTCCCGGTAAGGCAATTCGGATTCAAAAAAGGTCCACTCCACAATAAATGCTATTGCCGTGTTCCAAGCCTATAATGAGAAGTTGGCATAACAATAAGCTCCTGTCAATAATTTTTTTTCAGAAGTCAGTTGGAAATTAATTTTTTTAATTGAAAATCATCACCGTCGAATTATTCGAACAATTATCGAATACCTGAAATTGCACTTCTGAAGAAGTCTCAAGAAGCGGAAAAACATTCAAGAGCAGTCCTGGTTGATGAACATTACCTCAAATCTCGCAGTAAAAGTAACAAGATGGAGGAGCAATGACACGCGAGAAAAAGTTAAAACGAAGCTCCGAAAGAGAGAACAATGAAGCAAGCGACAAATTGAAAATTTTATCAGTCGACGAAATCGAAAAACTAGTCGTCAAAGCTAATGACAAAGTGGAGAAATATAAGAAAGAAAATGAGGAACTCAGACTAAGGATTCATTCGCTAGAGGAGCTATTTGGCAAGTTGGCTTTCGACAAAGAAAAACAAATGACCAAGAAAGAAAAAGAAATAAAATCAAAAGCAACCGATGACAAAAAACCATAGAAATTACAACAGGAACCTAATCAAGAAGATGTCCTCAGCGCAGGCGGAACAAACGTCAGACAAATTATTATGCAGCACTAGCTGGGCTAGACGATTCAATGAACATCGAAGTGGACGAACGTAACAAGAATTCTGAAAGTTGTTTTACTAAACCTGATAATACATCCATCGAATATTTAAAAATTAAAAATAGGGAGAAAAACCAACAGTTTTGGCTGCTGGTCCGTCTGTCAATATTAATAAAAAGAAGGAAAAAATCCCACCAATAAATGTTTTTGAGGAAACTGGCAAAAAAATGGTTCGGCTTTTGGCACCCGAAAATAAATTAAATGATTTTGAAATCAAAAGAGTGAACGCCGCCAAACTGACGATTAAAACAGTCACTGGTTGACTTTCAGGCAGCAAAAAGTGCGTTGAATTCTAGAGGGGCTCTGCAGTTTACGTACATCCCCAAGAGTTCGAAAAACCAGACCTTTTTGTTGAAGGACCTGGACTGCGGAGCGGACACAGTTGATCTCCTTCAGGTGCTTAAAGAAGCTGCACCAGAAATAGAATTTATAGCAGTTAAAAACTTCGCAACAAGGAGATCGATTGCCGAAAATAAAAATTTACCTTTTTACTTCATCCCTTAATAAATAAAGTACTTGAACTTGCGAGTGGTGCGGTGAGAATTCCTCCAGAAGAGCGAGTTCAACCAGTGCTATAGGTGCCAAAGACTTGGTCATTCGGCTGCAAATAATATACAGATGTGTAAAGATATCCATGCTCCCGGCAAGTACAAATTGGTCGACGGAGCCAAAAGAAAAATTATATTGTGTGAAGGATGTCCCGATATCAAGATGCAAAAGTAAAATTTATTCCAAAACAAACACAAGTACACCGCAGTGTGATACCTTCCAACTTCGTCAAGCCCGGGGTGTCATTTGGACTTGCTGCTAGAGGCCCAGCAGAAAACAATGTAAATAATGTGAATAATGCAAGTGGCAATAATGAGCTGCTTCTCAAAATTTACCAGCAACTAAATTCTTTATCGGAAGGAATCGAAAAACAGGGTTCAAAAATTAACTTTGTTTTTCAGCGTTTAGGTCTTTCAAATGCCTCAAAATAACGTCATCCAGTCAGATTCCCATAGATAGGCTTCGTCTCATCTCAATTAACGTTAACTCCATTGTGAGTCTACATCGTCGTGGCTGTGACTTGGAATTCCTCGTCAAACAAAATCCTGACATAATGTTACTCACTGAAACCCATCTCATTTCATGGCACTCCATGACATTCAAGGATTTTGATTTCGAAGAAACGATAGGGTAAACGGTGATGGGGAGGTGGCACCAGGATATTGGTTAGAAGACCCTATTGTTTCTAAAATATTGACAAAGCCGAATTCAAAAGCTTTGAATCTCGAAGAGTCCGTTATCAAAATTTCACTAACAGGTGGGGATAACCTCTTCGTTATCTCGGATTATACAACTGATCGAAATGTCCTCAAGTTCGAGGACGAGCTCAATTCCTTGTTTGAAATACTCGAATTGAACAGGCTGCATAGTTATTATATTCTTGCCGGTGACCTGAATGCCCAAAATACATCATGGCTGAACGCCAACAATAATCCAAGAGGTATATTCCTGAAATCGTAGACTGGGCAATAGTGAATCAAATTGAATACAGATGCAATCTATATGGGCCGGAGTTCCCAACATACTCTAGGATAAATTCATATTTGGACTTGCTGAACCAAGACTTGAATTCAGCTTTAATAGTCAACGGAAACTGCATGTGCTTTCTTACGATAACGACCATAAGGCAATCGTAATGAAAATCAATCATCAAAGGGATGATCTCTTCCTCATTCCAGTTCAACATGAAAATCATCGGTTGAATTTCAAAACAACAGACTGGAGAAAGTTTCAAAAGAAGTTTAATCGGGATCACCAGAAGCAATGTCCTCCTTCTGATGATGGCAATACTTGCTCAATGGTCCTTAATGACAGGAATCTAACTAACGATGAAATAGATCTCTATTTGTCGAGCGTCGACGTTGGAAACGATTGAGACAGTAGTTCTCAATATAAAACATCTAGACAATATGGAAGGATATGAAATGCCAACGATTGCAAGGTTAAAAAGATTGAAAAGCCTTCTTCTCACACGTGTCCACAATATTTATCGTCGATTTTTAGACTACAACCATCCCTCGTTGGTTTTGTTGAAATTACACCTACAGAATGTCCGGAACTAATTCGTTTATACTTCAGGAGTGAGGTCAGCAATCAATGGGCGGAAAAACTGAGGGGTATTAGCCCACAGGACCCAGATGGCGTTTTCACGAAAGTGAATAGCTTATTCCGTAAGAAATCTCGAGTGCAGGTATCGAATCTTGAAGTCGCTTTTGATGAGATAAATCTTCTAGATAGGGCTGGTATCGAAATTGATAATACGGCTCCGTGTAGAAATGGAAACAGGGTTAAATGTGATGGATTACAGAAACTTGCCCTAATTGGAACTCATTTTGAGAGGAAATCAAATAAAGGGGTTTCCATTAAGGACATAACAATTTTATCTAGTTATAAAACACAGAAATTTTTGAGATATTGAGTTCAAATTTATTGTGGGTGTAGTGAAAGCATTACATTTTATGAATAATATTCATATGACCACCAAGAGCTTGTTTACAACGGTCGATTCTTTGGACTCAATGAATTTTATTAGAATTAGGTTATAACGTATAGGTAAAGGATAAAAGTTCACTGTTGTGATAAAATTATAAATAATGCTTGAATAGTGTCGGTTGGTTTTCCCCCTTTTTCCGATTGAATCAGAAAATATGTAATAATTTTAATTGATTTGAATTTGATTTCTGATTTAATGTTTTTGATTGATAACGTATAAATTTAGAGCGCCATTTGGGCCATTAAGTTTTATCATTCATTGTTTGGAATTTGCATTATATTCGTTGAAAATTTATAACGACCAGTACTGAATAAAGCGCTTTTGACTTTGAACGTAGCAGACTGATTGCATCTGCTCTGAAAAATATGGTCGTCATTCACCCGATTAAAATAAGGGCGAGCAACACTGTTACATGTATAATAAACAAAATTTTAAACTCAAGGACTCTAAAGCTTGCTAACATCGATGCATAGAGATAATAAAAAGAGGACCGGATGGGTTAACATGTACCTTTCCATATTTTCAAAGCTGAAAGCGATATTTAAGATTTGTCACGTGTGATCTTCCAAGTTACACCTGTATAATTCCTTTCATGTAATCTACTCTGACGCGACAACTGCCATCACAACATTGTCTTGCAAGTAATTGAATGCGCATTGAATGCGGCGTATACGGTACTCGAGATTCAACAAAACATTCGGCTAAATAAAAAGAAAAAAAGGACAAAAATCATAATCATCAAATTTATTTTTAAAAAATAATATTTTCATTTTTATTATTTTTTGTTTTTCAACAACTGACCCCGTGTGATCTTGCCTAGTGCTTGCATACATTAACATTCTATGATCAATTAAATACATGGTTGTTCTTTTCGTCCTGTATATTATTATATTGAATAACGCATTTTTTGGAAGTAAAACAGGCATTTTAGTAGTTTTTGCTTTCATATTTTAAAATCATATCCAAACAGAAAACATTGCTATTGTACAACTAAAAACGAGTTATCCATTTTGAAACTAAGTGTATACAGTTTGTACATTTAATAATTATACTTAACTTTTGTTGTATTTTCTTTTCCATCTAGTATAAATTAAATGAATTTTATTTTAAAAAAGAAGAAATAAATATTACAAAATATATATATAACTGCGTTAATTAGTGGGGGACAAATAAATTTAACATAATTTCATTAAATTTCTCAAATTGAACATCAATTTGTTCAGATATTTTATTCATAACCGGAACTTATATAAAAAAAATATTTAATTTATAAATACATTTACACAATACGGCTTCGACTGTCACGCAAACTACACAAGAAATATATCGAAAAAAATATAATTTTTGATTTGTTTGTATTTCGTTTTGCACATTTGATGTTGTTGCATAAATTAGATCTGATTCTGGTTGTTTTATTAAGATATCTTCAACATTATTAATCTACTTTTTCCTACTATACTGTTATCATTTTTATCTTTCTATTGTACGGTATATTTTCATGATATATACAAATCTTAAAATGCTAAAATATACACATCTGCACATGATTCGAAACTTATATTATGTACTTTAAATAAACTTGAGAATTATTCTGGTTTTTTATTTTCTTTTCGTCAGATGCTACTAATTCATGTACTTTACGCTTTCTTCGAGTCAAACTTGTCCAGTTTGATACTACGATAAATAAATTTCGAATGTACTATGGTTCAATTTCAAAAATAAAATTTAAGAAATATTTTACAGAAGATGGTAATCTAAAAACATTTTTCAAATAAGTGGAAACATTCTAATTTTACAATTATAATTGAACTATTTGCAGTTTTAATTATTAATAATTAATGGTTTTGTTGCTTACTTTGTTTCTCTGTACTTTTAACACTTAAATTTGCATAATATAATTGTCAATTGAACTATATACAAAGGCTTATCAGCTAATATTAAATTGTTTTGCTATTTATAGAAAATATACCTTTGCTCAATGCTTATCACTATTTACTTGAATTTATTTAAATTTAACCTTGCACTAAATGTAATTTAAAAATATACGTTAATCATTGTTTTTTCATCTTTTTGCATTTAAATAATTTAATTCATAATAAACAAATTAGTCATTGCTTATTTCTATTTTGTCATATCTTAAATTAAGATGTGGGTTTATTTGGATGTTAAGCTAATACGGCCTTTAGTATTTTTGTATTATTTTCCTGTCATTTTTGTAGATGCTTCTATTCTGCTCTTGGTGTCGTTTGCTTGCTATTTTACTATTGTTTAAAAATTAAAAGCGTTATAGTTTCTCCTCAGCTACGAAAATAAAAGACGGTGATCAATATTGTAAGGATTTGTCAATTTTTAAAATTTAAACGGATTTCGAGTTGAATATTTTCTTTTTGAGCCGAATCAATGTGTCAACATGGCATATATTTTTCTAAGTTGGAAAACTAAATATTTTATTTAACTTTAATTATTTTAAATTTGATTTTGTTAAGAAAAACTACCCAGCTAGATGGTGTAATGGAAGAAGTAAAAGCCGACATTTTTCATTCTTTTTAAGAACATGAATATGAAAATAAGTTATACTTTTTCATTTAGCGACTGATTAAAAATGATTCGACTCAAACTTTGAAAATTGAATAAAAACAATGTTAAAAGGCATTGTATATCAAAACCTCGCTTTTTAGTTATTACTACGTGCTCTTTTGAGCATCGTTATTGCTTCCTGATTGAGGAATACGATTTTCAAGTGAAGACAGACATTCAGGGAAGACTGACGGAATGAGTGGAAATTCATAACTATCAAAATCCACTCGGCTAATTATCGGAAGCAAACAAATTTTTGTGTAGCATCTTAGAGAAGCAATTACAATTTCCAAGTTATATGTTAGTTGAAAGTAAGACGGTATAGTAAGAAGCCAACGAATCAAACATGAATCTGAAACGTTACAGAACAAGACTCAATTATTCGCCACTTATGGTTGACATTAAATTATGTTTTTTTTTATCATTTCTTCTGTTTTTGTTTTCATATTTTCTCTGCTAGTATATTTCCCTAATAAAAAGTCTACATTTAAACTCGATTATCGCGTACATATATATGTAGGTCTTGCTTCTGTGTACGAAGAATATATATAATAACTTGCTACAATTACTTACATAATCATCTACTTAAACCTAACGAGAAAGTATCATTTTTTCGTTTTTTATAATCGATCCTTATGTTGGTCATTTTTTAATAATCATACACCTTGACATGATCTTAAAAAATATACATTTAATTATCTTAATACCAAATAAATTGCTGTTTGCATTTAAAAATTTGTTTCTGTTCCACAAGTACAATCACGTACACAAAATACGAAATGTTTCCTCCTTTACAATTTGATCCAAATTTCCACTTTTTGTCGGTCGACTTATTTATATGCAATGAAAAATAGTATCTAATATCACAGACATTATGAAAAGAGGTCCGTCCTAACAGAGCCCCATTTGTTTGTGTTGTATTCAATAGCTAGATAATTTTTAGTGATTTTTTTTTCTTTTCTTTTCATCACATTGTCCCTAGCATTTGTTATAAATTACATACGTACTGACATATGTCGGTTAAAAACCTTTATATGCTTCGTTCCACCAGTGACATCCCTAACCATCCTTAAATTACCCTTCATGCTAGCGATGATGCCATATGATAAAGTTGCATCAAAACTTGTATGTTGATAGGCAGGCACGATAAACGATCATGTGTATTCGAGTCCATAGCTAGCCATGATAGAACGTTGTAACCTTCCAAAACATACCTTAAGACGTCTGCCGTTAGGGTTGAATCTAAAGGATGATCGGTAGCTGATGAATGATTTTGAATTAAAGGGTCATCACTTGACTGTTGCTCTGCAGGTACGTGTAAATGTAATGCGGTTTTCAAGAATACTGGACAAACATTTTCCATGTGAGGACACGATGACCAGAACCATGGAGGCATTGGTCCTGTTGGGGCAGTCGACACCAAATAACCTAGCGCCAAAGGCTGCTGTAACACTTGACCGACCTATAAATAAATGGAAAATATTTAAATTATTTGGAAAATTTCAATTATTTTGAGATAGATAGAAGAAACATAAAATTGGGGACTCATCAATGAAAGAAATGAGTTGGATGTATTGTAAATCTTCACTAGACAATAAATAAAGGTCCCTAACGATCGGGATACATTTTCGCTACCACCCTTCAAGGATTGTGGCTGCATTCATAGGAGCGCTTAATTTCTCGCATTTGTATAAAATTTCCTACCAGAAGTACGAGTGCGCAATTTGGTATCTCTGACGGATGAAGGCATTCCAGTGTACATAATATGCAACAAAGGAAATAGGAAGGAAACAACCTTTTACATTTTTTAACTGTCTGGGCATTAGGCGATGAAAATATTTAATCCTCAAGCCCTTAGTCGAGGTTACCAGGATGCAACAGAAAAACGTGTCGAGTTTCTTACTTGCCCTCACCGAGAGGATGAACTTCCCGTATTAAATACATCGCCGACGTCAGCCCATCTTGGGCCCTGACTTTTCGTAGATGACGCCTCCCGCTGTATTGATCCATTCATCGCGTTCTCTACTCGTACTTTTGGAATCCGAGTAGCACTCTTTTATCGTAGTTCAGTTGTACTAGCGCTTCTTGGTTACTAATAAGAATGTTTCCTTATAATGCGGAAGTTAAAAGTGAAGAAGCAGTCACCTAAATTTATATACGAGATCTCTGCAAAAAAATACGAGGACTATGTGAATTACATGGCTGCTGGGTGTCGCTGGATTTATAAAGAGATCGGTTGATTCTCGATTCCAGATATCTTCATTTGAGGATAAGCTACGCAGCTTTTAGTGAAGTGCAATATATTGATTTGTCTGATTTCAGAAGGGCCGCATCCAGGTTCGTCAGGAACTACTTTACCGAGCAGAAGATGAAAACCTCTTGTCAAGAATCTTAACTGGTGATGAATCAAGTTTTTACGGTTGCGACACGGAAACGAAGGTCCAATTGTTTCAATGAGTATGTGTAACTTTTAATTCAGAAATCCCACAAACGAAAGAAAAACACCACTAAAAATGTGCAATCGGGAAACGGTGTGATCTAGAGGATTCCCCTAGAACCAATTGGAACAGTCCGCGTATTTTTTTTAACAGATCTCATAAAGCAAAAGTTACATAATATTTCACATTCAGTGGGAGTAGTAAACTCCGCCGTAGTCGGTCCCAAGCCCGGTTGAGAAAGGACGAGGGATCCCCTTGTTTCTTCTACCTCCAGCTTTCATGACTCCTCATCCTGAATCCGACGACTAAATGGTAGCAAATGGTCTCGGGGTCGTACATTGGGTTTACTGGTCACCCAATGATGGGGAATTCAATACCGAGAAATGCCAATAACTGCATATACACCTGCAGATCTGCTACTAAATCCTACTTACACGTCCTTTGTGGTGACGTAAGAAGGTGAAGGCAAATGTTCCGCGCCTGAAAACGGAATAGAAAGTAATAACCATGCAGCCGGAATGCAGATTGGGCGATGGGCTAACTGCCCGTCCCTGGAAAACCTACATTGTTTCCAAATCTGCAACAGAACCTCGGAATGAATTGGATCTACGACAACGACCTCGCAACCGAAAAAAGAACTATGGCATTGGATCCTGGAACGTCAAATCACTAAACAACCCTGGGGCTGTTAAAGACCTTTTACAACAGGCCAGTCAATATAATTTAAACATACTGGCAATCCAGGAAACGAACTGGACTGGAAGTGATATTCAAGATATGAGATCGCACATAATATTCAAAAGTGGCAAGCCTGCTGGAAAGCGAAAGTTTATTGTGGACCGGGAGTTCAAATCACACGTTATTGATTTTAAGGCAGTCAATGAACAAATGCGTGAGATCCGTATAAAACCGAAATTCTTCAAAATTTGGCTGATAAACGTACACGCCCCGACCGAAGAAAAGGACGAAGAAACGAAAGAAACGTTCTACAATCACCTGGAAAGATTAGTCGATGTATTACCTACAAACGACACAAAAATAATTCTAGATGATTTGAACACTAAAGTTGACAATGAGCTATCTCATCGGGGAACAACTGGAGGATATAGCCTCCACCAGGAAACAAACTGCAACGGCCAGCGCCTGATTGACTTAGCATATAGCAGAAATCTAGTCATACGTTCGACATGCTTCCCAGACCGACGCATCCATAAAATGTCCTGGGTATCACCCGGATAGCAACACACAAAACAAGATCGACCATGTTCTGATCCAACAACTATGCTTGATCAAATTAACCTATCGATGTCGTATGTCAAAGGCGTTTTCGGCGAAGACCAGCCCCCTACGAAAATTCGACGTCGAAAGTCTCCAAACGGCGTCTGTGACAAAAAATTTCACCGAGACCCTCGATAACTGGTTGGCGCCCATCCTCTCAGACATATCGCCGAAAACAACAAGCAACGAGCTGTGGATGGAAATGAAAGCGAATATTAAGACCGTGGCAGAACGGACGATCGAACATCAAGCCCGGCGCAAAAGAAATGATTGGTTCGATAATGAGTGCCAGAATGCGTTCGACAAAATAATCAGGCGTACAAAGAATATATAGGTAGGAAAACCAGGACAGAGAGAGAACATTATGAAAATCTCAGAAGAGTAGTGAATAAGATCATTAGAATTAAGAAAAGAAAGTACTATGTCGACCAATTGAGAAGTATCGATGTAAGTCTAGCGAGTAACAACACAAGAGAAGCATACAAAGTAGTGAAAAGCCTGAAACGAGCTTATCACCCCAACACCACGCTCTGGCGTAATGACATCGGCAGCATCATCGCCGATGAAAACAGGATTAAGGAAAGATGGGCGTCATATTTCAAGAGCGTCCTTAATCCTCTGCACAGCTCCAGAGCATCGGAGCCTATAGATATTCCCGGAGAACTTCCTTGTTCCACCATCAAACCCAAAAAAATAATAATAAAGCGCCGGGCATCGTAAGATTCCAGTGGAGCTCATTAAATATGGTGACAGCGGTGTACAGAAAACCGTCCACAAAATCATCCAGCACATTTGGCAACAAGAACATATGCCGAACGAGTGGAGCCAATCAATTATTGGGTTGTTCGTAATTCATGTCGTGAACTGCATATTTCATGTAGTAGTGATTGTGTGGCTTATATTATTATATACTATTTTAAAGATTAGACTTTAGACTATCTTTAGTCAAAAACTGAGCCTAATAAGTAAACAACAAGTTGGTTACGAATAAACTTGAAAATGGACAATTAAAGAGAGCATTATCGGCATATTTTATTGTTTTACTTCCGAAAGGGCAAAAATGCAGTGCAAGCTCGAAAGAAATTGTGTGAAATTTATGATGAGAACTGCCTTACTGAACGCCAGTGACAGCGTTGGCTTGCTCGCTTTCGTTCTGGAAATTTTAATGTGCAAGATGCACCACATCTGGTCGACCAAACACTACTGATGACGACAAAATAAAGGCTTTAATCGATACTAACCGGCGCGGTATATGACAACTCGAGACATAGCAGAGAAGGATGTTGGATGTTTGGGTTCCTCACGAATTAAAGGAAACCCACTTCACACAACGCATTACCATATGCGACTCTTTGCTGAAACGTAACCAAAACGACCCATTTCTAAAAAGAATCATAACGGGTGATGAAAAATGGATTGTTTACGATAACGTAGTCTGAAAACGATCATGGACAAAGCAAAATTAGCCCTCACAATCGACATCTAAAGCCAATATTCACTAAAAGAAAATTATGGTTTCTGTGTGATCGGATTAAAAGCGTTTAGTCTACTTTTCTAAAATCTTAGAAAATAAAATCGGATTATACGCCAACAGGTTTATTGGGGAGTATCACGGTGGTTTTAGAGCAGGTAGATCGACGATAGACCAATTGTTCACAGTCAAGCAAGTACTTGAAAAGTGCTGGAAGTTCAACATTGACGTACACCAAATTTTCGTTGACTTTAAGCAAGCATACGACAATATTGATCGTAACGTACTGTACCCAATAATGATTGGCTTTGGCATTCCAGCCAAATTAGTCCGTCTTGCCAAAATGACAATAACGTCGACGATCTCCCAAGTCCGCATCAATAACCAACTCACCGATGCCTTTGACACAAATATCGGACTAAAAGCAGAGAGATGGGCTGGCCCCATTGCTATTCAATTTGGCTCTGGAGTACGTCATAAGGAAGCTACCTGTCGATACGGGAGGTAGAATACTGTACGAGTTGAGCTAAGTAAAGGGTGATTCATAACAAATGTATGCATTTTTGTCGAAAAAAAAACATAGTTTTTGTGAAGATTGAGCTGTAATGTTTATTTATTATGAAAATTTGGTGCCTTACAATTAAATATGAAATATTACTTCGGGCATATGTGCACCCCGTGCTGCTCAAACGATGATTGTAATTTTCGATGACATTTTCGCACATTTCCGGCGTTATTAGGCGTATGTTGGCTCGAATATTGTTTTTTAATGCTTCAGTAGTCTGGGGAGCATCAGCGTAAACACGATACTTCAGAAATCCCCAAAGGAAGTCACAAGGAGTCAAATCACACGATCTCACCGGCCAATTTATGGGTGGACCAAAAAATTCACGTAGAGCGCGAAATGTTTGCACTGGCGATTCATTATTTTTGTAAAAAATTTTAACAATAATAAAACGTTCGGCTGATGTGTATGACGCCATGGTTAGAATTGTAAAAGACCAAACTGTCAAAATCTGTTAATATATGGACTTGAAGTTGGTGATAAATATGAGTTAAGGCCCATTCACATGTGTACACTTGTTATGAATCACCCTTTAGTAGCCTATGCGGACGACATCAACAATTTGTCAAGGTCATTAACAACTGCCAAAGAACTTTTCCTTAAACTCGACAGTGAAGCAAAACTAGTAGGGCTACAAATCAATGAAAGTAAAACAAAGCTCATGACGCAGTCGAGGAAAAATACCTCAAATACACAAAATATCACACTTGGCGAATACAGTATCGAAAATTTTAGCGAATTTGTGTATTTAGGCGCCAAAATAACGAAAACGGGTAATGAAAGAGACGAAATACGCCGAAGAATACAGCTCGCAAATGAAATATTCTATTCAGGATTGACGACCTTGAAGACTAGCTGCATACGCAGAAAAACAAAGCTCCAAGTATACTATACAAATCTGTGATAAGACCTGTGTTATGCTATGGGTGTGAAACATGGACCCTAACCCAAGCATCCGCAAATATATTGAACGCCTTTGAGCGACGGGTCCTGAGGCGAATAACCGGAGCGAAGCTAGACGGGGAGCAATGGCGAATTCGATACAAATATGAACTGTATGAAATTTTTGACGAACCGGATGTCTCAACGATTGTAAGACTGCAGCAGCTGAATGGTCTGGCCACATGAATCGTATGAACGAACAACGGATACCCAAAAAAGTATTCGTTGGGAGAACTGAAGGCCGGAGATCAGTGGGGAAACCGAGAAAACGCTGGTCTTACTCGGTCGACGAAGACAGTTCATCGCTGCTCGTATTTCGAAATTGGAGGACGCGGTCAATCGACCGAGACAGTTGGAGGCGCTATTTGCAGAAAGCGAAGGCCCGAGAGGGGCTGTAGGGCTAAGAAGAGTCTACTTTGAGCTGCTTCCAAGAAACCAAACTATTGATTCGAATGTCTAAAGTCGTCAAAGTCGTCGTCGAACAAAGAAATCAAGAAAAAAACGCCCTGAACTGGCCAATCGCAAAGACGCGATGTTCCATCATGACAACGCCGGATCCGACACCACTTTGATAACCCGCCAAAAATTGATCGAGCTCGATTGATGCCACATCAAACTATCATTTGTTTCGCTCCCTTCAAAACCATTTGAATGGTAAAACTTTCGACTGTTAAAAATGAGTTGGACCAGTTCTTCGCTTCTAAAAACCAAGGCTTCTTCGAACGTGGAATTTTTCAATTTACCGAAAGATTGCAAAAGGTCATCCAACAAAATGGTCAATATATCATTGATTAATGTTTGTTGCTAATATAAACAAATTTACTTTGAAAACATGAAAAAGAAAAAGACATTAATTACCGAACAACCCAATATATGCAGGGAACCTAAAAAAAAGGAACCACAGAAGATTCAAGTCAAAAAATGCATTTTATTCTTGGTACAAATGACTTTCGTTAAAGATTTGTTATTCAAAGGAAATCTCTAATAACAAAAGAAACATTCAAACATGCTTACCTCTTCCATGTCTTGTGCATCATGTAGATTCCTTAATGAATTGAAAGTATTTCCCCCATTGCCGGGACTTTGTCGACTTCGATTATCTTCCATGCCACCAGGGCTACCATGATTAGAATTACGTTCCGGACTTTGTTGCATTGGAACTTCTGGCAGAGAGACTACATAGAAATATCATCCTTTAAAATCAATTTAATTCTACTATATACCTTCCCAATCGAAAATATCACCCATTGAATTAACATCACCAATTTGATCTTCCTCTTCGCCAAAATCAAATATCATATCATCATTTTCCAAACCATTAATATGTGTTTCATTGAAGGCTCGTTGGTAAGACTGTAACATTAGGGATTCACATAATCTAACCATATTCTTCTGTTTGTCGATTAATTTATAGAATATAACATACCTGACTAATTGCACTCGTTGGGAAGACCAGTATATGTGTACATGTGACGTCTTGTGGCGTTGACAAAGGATTTTGCATTGCAATTTGACTGAAACGTTCGTCCGGTGTAAATTGATCGGGCATTACACGGAAATTGGAGTCTGGTTCCAATGTAACCAGGCAAGCACTTAAAATACTTGGCACTTGTTGTGGCGACATAATCGAGCATTGTTTGCAGAGATCTTTTAACTCTTTTGAAACCTTTTGAAGGTTCTGCTTGCTCAAAAGCCAGCTCCAAGACTTTAACTCGCCGTGACCAATACGACCGATTCTCCCGATTACCAAACGCCAAGGTTGCACAGTCCTCGAAATTATGCCCAAAATAAAGTCCATCAGCTTTTTCAGGCCTAATCGACGAGCTGGTGCATGTCGACGCCTTCGAATATTGGGAATATCGATGTTTATTGTTGCTGTTTCCATTATCTCCCCTCTCTCGTCCGTGGCGGAAGCAAGCAACCAACTTTGATCCTCTGATAAGCAGTAGTTGCAATACATCACTGAATATTGTTGGTCGGTATTTTTCAAGCGGAAAGTATCCGTTTTGTCAGACTTTTCATGGATTGGCGCAAGGATGTAAGGTGGCGTGTAGAGTTTGTAAGGTGATCTATTCTTTTCATCTTTGCTCTTTAGGAAAAGTTCCATATTAGCAGCTGTGCCAAATCCAGTCAAGCTCTTCACTTTGGCTGTATGCGTCAAGAAGCGCCTACTTTGTGAAAAGACGCTTAATGCCAAAGCCTTCATTTCATCACTAAACCTTAATCTGCTACGATTTCTTCCCAACTCCAGAATTGATTCTAGTGATATGATTTGGAAATTGATGTTATGTCGTATTGACTCTGGAACAGTGATAAGCAATTCAGAATAGCACTTGAGCAGGGACAAGCAAGCGGCCCTTTGTAGATCTGGTGAATCAGATCCCACAGTGAAAGGATCTATGACATATATAACAATTATTGGAGGGTTTATGTTATCATCGTGGGAGCTCAGAGAGTCAATGGCAGGTGAATTGGTATTTGCCGACGTGTTTAAACTATCACGCTGAGCCTCTGAGTCATTATCACATTTCGGAGTGCTGGGCGCCTTGTCGCTAGATTGCGACTGAGAGTCAGGTGTACTTGGCGGTGGCATGGGGCTTGGAAGTGGTCGATCCTTCGATAAATTCGAATGCAAATCTTTCGGAGGATCCAAGAGACTTTTATCGCTGGGTATCCGCGACAGATAAGGCACCAGCATGTGTTGAAATGCGTTTACGTATAGCTTTAGTTGGTCAACGAATTTGCCATCGTGTCCCGAGTTTTGTGAGTTCTCATCTGATGATATAGAGTGCTCGTTCACCGACGATGAATTTTCTTGGCCACTTCGACATCCCACTTGTAGTATTCCGTCCCAACCTTTGATTGGCGTGTGACGTCCTAGCTTGCACATTTCATAAGTTGTACTCAATTCTTTGAAGAAACTACGTATTCTCGTTACAATGTATTCATCCTCGGGTCCGACCACAAGATAAACCACGTCTCTTGGATAAGAATATGGTTCAAGCATTAGCTTGTCCCAATAATGCACGGCATAGGGAGCGACAGAAAGCCAGTCCTTTTCATGGCCCACTATCAGAGATGGTATTGGCTGAGGCTCACACTGTCCTACACCACGTCCAGCCAGCATATGGAATTGGCGCCACGTTAAAGGTCCTTTCACGACGTACGTTGCTTCCCAACGTTTTCGGTTCTTACTATGGAAGGCATTTTGGAGGAGTGGTTGCATTGACTTCATCATACGAATAATGTCCTGATTATTCCGCGTGCCATCGGCCATCACATAGGGCCATTTGTGCACACTAACATTCGCCTTTTGCAATCGGTAGGGTTCTATGTCCAACCGATTACTCATGCCTATTGAAGATTCGTAAGCTATTCTGCCCTGCTCAATAGCCAGACATATAACATCATTCGCGTCACTGTATTCAAGCACGTTCAGTTTCCCACTCATTACTGAAGATGCTGTTCGTCGTTTGTACCGTGCAATTGTGCGATGTATTGAACTGCTTGAGGATTGGATGATTGTACATTGATCCCTTAAAAGATCCATAACCACTTGCGTTATTGCACTGTCATTAGAATTTTCATCGTTAGTTATACTGCCAGCGTGAAGCAATGCGGAGAGAATCGATTTCTTCTGGTAAATGCCTGGATCTTCTGCCATCCCCGTTATCTCCATTTCGTCTTCATAAAAAAGTCCTGAACGATACGCCAGTCTACGGTTTACCACAGCACTGAACCCACAACGACAAATTATTGGATCTTCGTCGACATAGCCAGTAAGGTGTTGATTTCCTATTGTTCCGCCCACTGTGCATGATGGCGAATCTATTCCTCCAAAGGCACTTAAACTACGCATGCTATTTCCACCACCACCTCCTCCCATCGGATTCGCGGGATTCATTCCTGTCGACACAATGCCGTTGCTAGCCGCTGGATTGAAACTAGTTCCTGGTAGTGATACATACAAGCCAGAATCTGCCCCACGAATGTTTCCCACACATTTTTGGGCATCTGCATTACATACACAGAGTGTACAACTATCAAAGTTATGATCCCTGAAGATATTCAGCTCAGTGTCGTACAGCAGGACATTTACTAGCAGCGAATTTGCCTCCGGTGCACGTGTTGCAGATGATGTAGGAGTTGCAGGCTCCTGAGAACCAAATTGCTTATTTAAGTACGATGAGGTCGATGTGTCGGGACTTGACACTGCAAGCTCATACGGTGGAGGTGGCTGCACTGGAGTACGTCTGAACGAATTCATTGGATGATTCATTGGACTACCACCAGGGAAGCCTCCCATTTGTTGACCTCCAGCTGGAGAAATCGGCGACATAGCATTTCGCCCCACTAGTTGTTGCTGTAACATTGCTTGAGGCCCACTATAATTCAGCATTGTAGCAGACGGCGGTCGTGGCAATGGGTTACCACCGAACATCGGAGGTATTTGTTTTTCTCGATCCATTATTCCCAGGCCTATGTTGTTGGGATTATTACCACCTGGTAACATGTTGCCAATATTATTTGGTGGCAAATTATGTTGATGTTGATGATGCTGTTGTTGCATTTGTTGCATGGGTGACTGATCCTGTTGCCTTGAAGGAGGTTGCTGTCTCGGCGATGGTCGGTAAACAGAATTTGGCGGGATTGTTAAAGGTGGCATGGTTTGACTTGGTAAATTATTTAGCGGCGCATATCTGGACGAGCCGACAAATGTGTAGGTAACTGGAGGAATAAATACATACGACCAATCCTGCGAAAAGGAAGAAACAATTTTTTTATCAAATCGACATTCTATGTTTTCAAGAAAAATTTCCAAATTCAACTATGAAAAGTACCTTGATTGGTTCCCCTGGTGGACTGCCGTAATCGACATAAATTTCTTGCTTTATTCTCGTCTCCAACACATCAGTCATAGGAATATCCGTGATCCCTCCACTGCATGGGCTCGAATTCGGATGATGTTCATGACTGGGCGGCGTTGGAAACATTGTCGAGAGTTCTTCTGGTCGTAAGATACCCATATTTGAATTATTCGTACTAAGAGATTTTTTTATTTCCTCCATACCACAGCCACTCGATTTGTTGGATCCAGGCGGAGTTTGCACTTGAAGCTGTAACAACTACAAAATATTGTTTATTAGAAAATCTGAAAAACTACAGAATCTTTGATATACTCACTGTGTCATCATTCGAATTGTCGTCAGAATTATCAAATATCTGATCGAGATCTTTATAGGAAACCTGAAGTCCTTCGCTAGTGAATAAATTGCCAATTGTATTTTTGTCTTTTACTTCTTCAACTTCTTTTTTGATTTCATGCGCTTGTAAGATACAATTCTCTTCAGAGTGCAACGTGTGGTAAGACTCTGATAAATTGCTCTCCTTCAGAAGATGTTCATTATTTGGCATTTGATTACCGCCAAATAACAGTTTTGATGGTGAATAAAGCGGCGTTCGCACATGTGTTTGACGTGCGTACATATCTTGCAGGCGTATATTTTGGGGTCTGCTATTTCCATCTTCGTTTGGTTTAAACCTCTTCAATGGATGGTTCATCCTGTGAATTTGTGATTTTATATAAGGAGTCTGTTGAATTGAGTTTTATCGAATACTTACCAGGCTCGCAATGTTGTAAAGTCGTACAAGAGACTTTGCGAAGCGGCATCCTCTTCATTATTCTCGTACTCGTTCGTGCACAACATAGGCCTTTTCATCAATGCCATGAAATTGTTGACCGTGGCTGCGCTACTTGCCACACTTCCAATGCTGTTATTTGGTCGTTGGTCACCTTCATTGTTCGACGAAATTGTCTCTTTTTTCACCTGGCCTACACTTCCCGGACACGAAATAGGTTCCGCTGATGGAGGAGGTTCTACACTTGGATTCTGCTGAATATAAGGAGAAGTCGTCACACTCTTGCTGTCATGCTGATCTGTTGGAGTTGGAGCTGGAGTATTTTTATCCAAGTGATCCACAGGAGTCATAGGTTGCATTGTTGGAACGGAAGTAGGTGGTCGTGGTGATGTGGCTAGCAGCTATTGAGAATAGTGTTCAAGATTGTTGATAAGGATAGAATAAAAAGTTTTTTACCTGATCGGCTGGCGGTACAGAGGTTGGTTGTGACAGAGCCGAGTTCGGATGTGGTGATGCCGCGGCACTACTTGGCGAGCCGACAGACGGTACCGGCATGGATTCACCAATCGAATGAGGATTTCGAGAATATGTGGACGCTCCACCACCTTGGGGAGTACCTAAGCAACTTGATCTGAAATTAAATAACCGCATTTATGGCATTAGAGTTAAACTTAAGTAATTTTGAAACCTCTTATCTTTGTACACTAATGATATATATTAAAGTTTAAAAAAGGCAACCGGTTAGGATAGTATTAGTCCTTATCATTTTTATACAATATATTAATAGGATGAAATATTTACCGGTCAAGTTTACCAGAATGCCTAACACAACAAAATGTATGAACATCAGTTAAGATACACATTTCTCTAAATGTAACCACAAACCATGTTTTAGCCCCATGCATCATATATTTTACAAATCTTCCAATATCGGCTCCTCGTACTCTCAAGTGAACAATTAATGTTTATAAAGTTTTTTAGCTAAGTTTTTAATACGCAAGAGAAAGCGAGGCAACTAAATTCTTTGTGTTTGATAGCATCCAGGGAATTTTAAAATTCGTCGATTCTCCTTTTCTGTTTATATGTGTTTTCATGACATATTGAAAAGCTGATCAGATTTAAGTTTCAGGAAATCATCCCGATTGAAAAATAAATTGGATCTATTGATTTTGTAATTATATACGAGTATACCTAACATCGATGTGTTATGAGAATTACTCTATACTTTCATGAATGCAAACTAACTATGTGCCGGACTTTATAAGTAAGAAAACAATGAATTATTGTGTGAGCGCTTCTGAACAAAAAATATCCTTATGATTCGAAACATGTTTAAAGCCAAAGCAATCAAAAAGAAAAAAATGAGTCGTGAACATTACTAAAAGTTTGAAAGAATCAAATATGAGTCCGTTGATTAAATTATGGAAAATTTAAATGAGATATGTGAGTTTCAAACGTCATACAAACTCAAGTAGATGAAAAGTTTTAGAATGTATTTTTATCATCATCTAAATAATGGGGAAATAATTGTTGAAAGAGAAAACAACAATATGATAAGAAATATTCTCAGGAACGAGAACGTGAGATTTCACAGCGAATTTTAATGATAGTGATGTGAAGGAATCGTAAAAATGTTAAGCCAATTAAACGGAATATACATGAAAATAATGTGTACAAAATTCCAATCAACGTTAATTATCAAATCAATACCAGCTGAATTAAAAAAAACTAATGAGAGTATGTGTTAAGATTTGTAATAAAAATAAATTAAAGTGGCCTTAAACCGAATGGAATATTTTGATTGCGATACTAGGACACAAACCTTTGCTTGAAAAAGGTGTCAAAAGAGGCGCCTGTTGACGAATCGACACTGCCACCTATTTCATAGGCAGCACCGACTGCGGTTTCCGACAATCCTTTACTGTCGACTGCATCTTTTTCAAGATGACCAGCAGATTTGGTGGAGAGCGATTTACTAGCAGTGTTAAAACTACTGCTTTGGGATTTAGGCTGTGATGTTTGGTTAGTGGAATTCTGTAATTGACGCCTATGAAACGGGATTCGATTGGTTCGAGAAGAATTTTTCTCCAAGCGGCTACTGCTAACGCCACCTGATTTGCTATTGCCGCTACATGTCGACACTGATGCACTTCCGCTGCTGGAGCTTGCACGATTTCCTCCATTCGATTTTCTACACCTGAAAGCCAATGATGGCCCAATGTGGTAGTGTAGTGCAAAATAAATTAAATGTTTCATACTTAAGCCATATCTTATATGTACTTAAATAATCCTTAATTAATACTTAATTTTTGTTTCCTTACTAATGTGTTGAATTTATGAATTTATTCTTATCTAATATTTGAAGTGAGAATGCACTTCCTTCTCTGCTTGCGTAATGATTTATAGTAATTAATATTACATGAATCAAAACTTTTTAACATGCTAGTTTAGAAAACCTTCGACTACAACATAACTACTTTGCATAGTAAATAGAAAAATGAATAGGTCAAGATAAGATAGATACTTTTAACCTTTTAGAGAATGCGGAATATTATATAGCGTAGCAGAATCGCAACTGGCTACAGACCAATTGGAGGTAATAGGTAGATGGGAAGAAATAGCTCTTGACAGATCAATTCGTTCATATGGTGAAGGATACAATGCTTAAACACCGGATCTCAGGTCAAAATGAATCGAGATCTGACTGAAAGCTTCCCAACTGAATCCGGCCTAAAACAGGGGGGATAGAATTACCCCAATGCTATTCAGCATTGCTCTGGAACATGTAGCCAGGAAAACGCCAGGTGAATCACTCGCGTGCTACTCTAAAAGTCCACACAAGTAGTAGCATATACTGACGACGTTAACAATGTGTTCAGATTAATTCCAGATGCGAAAAAAAGCTTCATGCGACTGGAGCCAGCAGTCAAAAAATCCTACCTACGATCAACATAACCGAAAAAAATTGACGAAATATTCAAGGAAAAACATGCTATTCTGACAAAACGACCTTAGGAGTCAGCTTGCTGGAAAGTGTGTGGATTGGGAGACATAAAAAGAAATCTGGAAAAGGATACATGCAGCAAATAAAGCCTACTTCTCAGTACTTCCTATGCTAAGTGGGAATAAAACCTGCACAAGATGTATGGAATCGAAACCTGGATTCTTTCCGAAAAGGCCTTGGATGTATTCGAACGAAGAACGCTCAGGAGGATATGGTCTAGTGATGCATGGAGTAGGGTTGAGACTTCGGTCAAAAGACGAGTTGACGATAAACCAGTATTCGTAAAACTATACATGGCAAATATTTATTTGGAGACATGGCCCTATAGATTTAAATTGACTATCGGTTGCATACCTGCAAAATACCCCCGAAAAGCAAAAAATCTGCGAACACACACTACTAATCTCTGATTGTGTCGGTGAATGAGCGAACTCCTTCTGCTTTCCTTTACCTCCACGAAAACGATCAAGTAAGCAAACTCTCATTTAGCGAGCAATTCGATCCCAACCTGAGCTGAATAATCCACCCACGCGAAACGAATCGTCAAAAGAGGAGATACGCTGTCATTTGGAAATATCGCGCTAAAATATTATTATTGCTGAATAGGCATGAGCTTGCGATAGAAGATATTTTACTATGCGAATATATTGCTGTATACCACAATGAAGAGGCTAATGGAGAGGACATGGAGATTAAAAATCAAACTCGCCCACTGGATCTATACTACAGTAGTAGGGCCAACAACTACCCCTAAGGAGCTGTAGTGTTGTGGCCGGTACTAGAAAAGGACATCCCCCATAAAGGAGCTACCGAAGATCCAGCGAATGGCCTGCCGAGGTATCACAGGTGTCTTGAGGACTACGCCAACAGCTGCTATGGCAATAATGTTAAACCTGATGCCCCCTGACAGATACGTCCCGAAGTGCAGCATCATTTGCGAGTATCAGATTAAAGTCAAGGGGTTAACCAACCTACCTCGAACAGGCCACTTTCAGTTTTAGACCCACGGAGAAAGTGACCCCACCAAGCAGTAGGGGGGAAGTGGATAAAATTTAACCAACTGTGGATGCAAATATCTTTGTCAATTTACCATTTGGAAAATAATATTAAATGATGCAAGATTTCACTTCAGTGGGTGAAATCATAATGCTAAAATGGACGAGGGAAACGAAACAGCAGGTGAGCAACCAAGTATTGGGTCAATCAGCAAGAGTGGATTCAATTAAAGTGTCACTAGAAACGGTGAAAAGGAAATAAAATGAAACCTCTGGAAAGAGATAGATACAGGTTGAAATGACAGGAATAACTGCAGAATAAGCCGAACACCCTACCGAATGAGGACCAATCAATATCTAGGGAAGATCAGGAAGGGTGCAAGAACTCTAGTGGCATCGTCAACATGTGAAAAATATCTCCGGAATAGTATTGGGTTGTCCGATAATTAATGCCGTTTTTTCATGTTTTTCGAAGTATATTTTGTTGGATTAACTTTTGGCATCTTTCGGTAAGTTGAAACATTCCACGTTCGAAGGAACCTTGGTTTTTTGAAGCGAAGAACTGGTCCAAATCATTTTTAACTGTCTGATTGGAATCGAAAGTCATTCAATTGTTTTTGAAGGGAGCGAAACAAATGATAGTCTGATGGTGCAAAGTCGGGGCTATAGGGTGGATGTGGCATCAGTTCCCAATTGAGCTCCATTAATTTTTTACGGGTAATCAAAGAGGTGTGGGATCTGGCGTTATCATGATGGAACATCACGCCTTTGCCATTGGCCAGTTCAGAGAGTTTTTTCTTGATTTTTTAATTCAATTTCGATAGTTGACGACAGTTGACATTCGAATCAATAGTTTGGTTTCTTGGAAGCAGCTCAAAGTAGACTATACCCTTGCAATCCTACCAGACAGAAAGCATGATCTACTTTTGGTGAATATTGGCTAGGATGTCGATTGTGGGGGCTCATCTTGCTTGGTCCATGATCGTTTACGGACTACGTTATCGTAAACAATCCATTTTTCATCACCCGTTATGATTCTTTTTGGAAATGGATCGTTTAAGTTACGATTCAGCAAAGGGTCGCATATGTTAATGCGTTTGGTGAGGTGGATTTCCCTTAATTCGTGAGGGACTCAAGCTTGTTTACGTAACCAAGCTGTTGTAAGAGCAAGTGAACGGTTGAATTCGATATGTCGAACTTCTCTGCTGTCTCTCGAGTTGTCATACGCCGGTTAGTTTCGATTAACGCGTTATTTTGTTGTCAACAGTAGTTGTTGGACTAGTACGTGATGCATTTTGCACATTAAAATTTCCAGAACGAAAGCGAGCAAACCAACGCAGACATTGGCGTTCAGTAAGGCAGCCCTCACCGTAAACTTCACACAATTTCTTTCGAGCCTGCACCGCATTTTTGCCCTTTCGGAAGTAAAACAATAAAATATGCCGATAAGGCTCTCTTTAATTGTCCATTTTCATTGAATAAAATTTAACCAGCGTGGATGCAAATATCTTTGTGAATTTACCGTTTAGAAAATAGTAGGAAACGGTGCAAGATTTCACTTCAGTAGCTGAAATCATAATAAAACGGATAAGGGAAACGATACAATGAATGGCAAACAAGGGTTGGGTCAGTCAGTCAAAATTGCAGCAACAGTGGCCACAATTAAAAAGTGCCACTAGAAACGGTGAAAAGGAAATGGAACCCTCTGGAAATAGATCGATGCGTCTTGGAATGACAGGAATAACTGCAGGATAAGCCGGTTCATTGGTGTCACACTGACGAATGAGGACCAAACAACTCATAGGGAAGAGGAACAGAAATGGCCTAAGTACCATAGTGGCGTCATTAACGTGTCACAACATTCTTTATCACCATGCGAAAAATATCCCCGGTATAGTATTTAATCAAAAAACCCTTCTTCTGTTCCAAACTGCTGCTGAAATAGGACTAAAACTGAAGAACAATCAAGTCTGCCAATTGGCGATATTAATAATATAGTAATAGATGTGACTTGGGAGGTAGGAGACCGACTTCCATTTTTCGGATACATCTTCACATTCGACGATATTCCCATCACTTTTCCACGACAGGCCCCGAAAATTTGGCAATATGTACTGTTTTAGAATTATGTGTTATTCCCCATGGCGAACTTGAGGATAGCGACAAATTGGTGAATGAAAAATTGCTGCATAAGATGCATAATTCGTCAAGGTGTGTTTGAATCTGAAAAGTGCTCATAAAACCAAAAAGCGAATATTAATAAAGGATTTGAAAAAGCATAATTGGTTTTATTATATAAGAAGATGAAGAGTTTACCGCTCAAAACTAACAACAGAACGAGAAGGATTGTGCGACATGTTAGGGAGTACAAATCTAGACGTCGGGCAATGTATGGTTTGAATGCAATAGCTTTTTACTGAATTTGAAATTTAACTGAAAGCCATATCCTAGAGAGAATCTAAAAATTATCTGTCCATTTTAAGCCCTTCCGCAAACCTCGACACTGCATTTCGGTACATCGGTACCACGGTTTATGTCATCTTCAGTTTAACCGGGTGGTTTTTTAAAGCAAAAAAAAAAACGGTTTTTGGAAGAACCGGTTTTTCGGTTTTTTTTTCACAAATGTTTATGTACAGTGATTAACTTCTCAGGCTTCAAACCAGGGATTGCGGTTTTTAGCAAAAAAATCGGTTCTCCGGTTTTCGATATCTTCGGTTCAACCAGGTGGTTTTTTACAGCAAAAAAGAAACCGGTTTTTAGACAAGCCGGTTCTTCGATTTTTTTGTTGGCAAATTTAAAAAAAAACAAAAACCAGTCAAAATTCAATGTACATGTTTATGTCCTCTGATTAACTTTAAATGTAAATGGTTTTTCAATCTGTGACTCACTAAATTATTTGAATCAAAATGAACTAAAGGCTATCTCATCTTTGTGTCAAAAATGAGAAACTGACGTATTGAAATTCAAGCTTACTTTTAACTTTCAATTCAGTCCCCATGCATTTTGCATTTATTGTGTATTATGTGCTAACCTCAAGAACCAATCAAACATAGAAATTTACTTCACTATGGAGACTGGCCATTAATGCTGCCTAGGTAGGGATGGCGACATAACTGTTTTCCGATTTTTTCTCTTCGGTATTTTTCTATTCCTTTGTATCCGGTTCTTGAATTTGAAGGAAAAAACCGGTTTAAACCGGGAGGGAAAACCGGGGTTTTCGACGTAAAAAACGGTTTTCAGTTAAACCGGTGCAGTTTTTCCCATCCCAAATGAGAAAGAAAACTGTTTAGAAAGCAAGTTGAAATCAGACCGAACAAGGAACAAGGAACAATTTCAACAGGTAAATGAAAACTTCTGGCAAAACAGCAACAAAGTGAATTTGATTCGAATTTTAAATTGCTGCAACAGAGATGAAGCAAGAATTGTGAGTAGTACTCATGAATTTCTCCAAATCTGCAAATTATGACAGCAATGTCTATTAAAAAAATTTGGAATATTAGAGTTGAATAAGGGGCGAACATATTCTTATGAAAACTTAATAGATGTGCAACTATCGCACGAACAGAACTTCATATCAAGTCTTATTGTTAACGTCACTATAAATCGACAGGAATGTAGTAGTAAATGTCTTGATCTTTCTCTCAATTTCAAACCATCATCCTTCTTGATGTTTACGAACCAATGACCATGAAGATGCATAACATATTTAATTTAGCAGATTTCCATTGAAATCTTTCCACTGCATTTTCAACAAAAATATTTTTGAGTTGCCTGATTTAACAAAAGATATCACAAGATACATTCTTGTCGCCTGATATTCAAGGCATTGGGGGTCTTTACCTGACATTCAAGGCATTGGCGGTCTTTACGTGAAACAGAATGAAAGAGAGACTTGGAAATATTTATATTTCCAAGTCTCACTCAAAACCATTTTGGTACAACAGTTAATTGGAATAGAGATGTTCATTAGAATTTGCGGTTTCGTTGTGGATGATGGACACTCTTCAGGAGCTGCCACACGCCATCACCTATAACGAAACCGCAGTTTGGTGGCACGAGCCCTATGCTGGAAACGCTGGTCTCCATCGGGCTAAGAAAATGTGCTATCATGTTGATAGCCAATGATGGCCCGGGCGAAGAATAAGTGGTTTTTCACTTAGGGAGACTGGCACCAATTTTCTAACACGCATTAGAATTTGATAACTTTTTATATTCGTAGACAACGTAACCTCCATTTACATGTTTTCTTGATAATTTTTAACTAAAATATGCAACGAATCAGTTTGATATGCAACAAATCAGTTTGATATGAATTCGTTTTCCTACAGATAACGATAGAATTACTTGGTTATCTGATAATATTTAAAATAACTAGTATTTTATTCAAACTTATTTTAAAACTTTAAAATATCTAAATTTATCATATAACATTTGATGCATTACTTAAAACTACTTCAACATCAACTGAAATACTCACTTTGTACATGTGCACGTTGTCTTTTGCGTTGGATCAGTGAAACTCCAAATGGTATTATTGTTGTTGTTACTACAGTTGCTTCCACCATTGTTAACCGATGATGACATCGATTGACCACCAAGGTTACAGTTGGCTGATGCAGTAACTGAATTTGTGATGCAATCCTGCCAGACACTCTCTGGCAATGAAGTTGCAGCGGAGGGCTGATTATGGATATATGGTAAAGGAAGTTGTTGTCTTTGTTGTTGCTGTTGCAAAAAATAATTTGGTGTTGCAATAGATGGTTGTGATGGCATTTGTTGCGGTGACAGCGATGAAGACTGAGATGCTGCTATCAAATCATCTTTAACTGCTTGTTCCATCATATCCAAATCGGTGACTAGTACATATTTGGATGGATATCTCATTTTGATGCCACCTTAAACGAATAAAAAAGATATAATTGCTGTCTCAATTAGGTTTGAGGATTTCATTTTTACCTGAAATTACTTCAACCATTTGTGGCAATTCTGAATTCTCTTTATTGCACAACGGATAGAAACAACACCAATCTCGCAATAATTTATCTGTAGCAGGATCTGAAGACTTAAAACTGTTGCCCGTCAGTGTGGCAGCCAGCCCAAATGGTGCCAGGATAACTGGCTTCGGACGAGCTTCACCATTGCCTTGAGTTGATGCTGTCGCCGCTTCTGCGAGATATTCTGGTGAAAGCGGACGAACAGCTGGATGCTCTCGAAGATCCATAGATGCGCATACCGTGCTTTCGCCATGGACGAAAAATGCAAACGAAAATGAGAGATGATGTGAGCTGAAATTTGAAATAACCAGTTAATAATTTTCCTTAATTGAATATTTAAACGTTGAAAGTTAATAACAGCCTTATAGAATTTTAGACATTCTAAAAATGTGGCATGGGGAACGATGATTGCCTTAGTCTCTTAAATGATCAATCACAGAGATCCTGCCTTCAAATATTATTCTAGGAAATATTCGGTGAGCAAAATAAATTATAAACTTTAGTCTATTTTGCCTCGTGAACTTCCGCAGTTTTGATTTTAACTAACCCTAAAAAAACTTACCTCTTGCCAAATATTTGATCTTTTGTTGAGCAAGGCTGCACAAACCATTTTCCTAATCGAACAATATCTCTGGAGAGCAAACATCTAAAAATGAACGGAAATAATGAACATTTGGTAAAGCTTAGGAAAAAAGAAATTTACCTTTCAATGAGATTATGTAATGCTTTAAATAGTAAAGATCGACATTCATATGACAGACCCGATTCCCATGCACCTTGGGCATTTGCATCTGAAAAATATTATTTTTATTTATTTATTGTAACTAAAAAATATGTGAAAGTAAGTGCTAGTGGCATAGAAACAAAAATATGGAAGTATGATGAAATTCCAAATTAGAACGCAAATAAATTACAAAAATCCTATCAAGGATTTTTACGAGTATGTTTGTTCGTTTCATCTTTTAATTTTAAGATTCATGTGTTCTTTGTTCAATAACTTAATTAGTAAAAATTGGCTGTAGAAAGCCTAGAATTGAAACTTAACGTTTAGATTAACGTCCCCCATCAAGAAGACGCTCCTTGACGAGTTCCGTAGGGTCAGTGCTATTGTACGGAGCAGTAATATGGGCTGACGCTCTCAGTAACGAGGCGTACCAAGAACGGTTGGCACAGGTACAGAGAAGTGGAGCTATATTGTCTCTGATCTTCATATCCGACTGTCTCTGATTCGGCGGTGAGTTATTGCAAGCGTGATACTTATCGCAATCCTTGCCAGAGAGTGCCCCGCTATTTACCAACGTCGAAACGAGGACACGATGGAGACAATTACCCGCGAGGAGAGACAGAATTCATTCAATAATTGGCAGCAGTCTTGGGTGAATTGCACGAAGAGAAGGTAGAGTGCGCGGCTCATCTCGGATCGGAGGCCATGGCTAAATTGAAGGCATGATGAGACTAACTTCTGCCTGAACCAGCTCTTGAGCAGGCATGAGTCTTTTCAATTTTACCTGCAAAAAACTGGTAATTCGCGATCCCCAAATGGTAGATTTTGCCAAGGAGAGGAAGGCGATACCTGCCCCACATTTTTTTGCATACAAAATAGGGATAGGACACGACAGCACCTCTACAAAGAAACAGGAGACCCCACCCCGGATAGTATAGTCATGATTATGCTTGGATCGGTTGACAAATGGAACCATGTGGAAGATTATGTTCGGGCAGTCCTAAAAATATAAAAAGGACTCATAGCAGCTGGGACATCGGAGCTGGGGGATCATTGTTCTCCCATCCCGATGGAGGGCCCCCAACTTGAAGGTACCTCACAGCGTAGCAAAACGGGAATTGGCTGGAAGTAATTTGTCAAATATTTCCAGGCTAGGTTCCCCTGGTTTAAAGGGGGGATGTGTTTAGTGGGTATTCCAGTCGCTCGCGGATATGGGAGCCTCACACTCAGTGCGTAAATGGCATTAACCGCTTAGATTTGCTGAAGCAAAACCTTACATATGAGTCGTTTATTTTGAAAGTGACATAAGTCACTTTTTCAAAAAATCAAGTTAATGATGAGATTACTTGCGAGTTAGCTGTATCTTTTTACCTAAAAAAATTGCAATGAGTATGTTGTGAACTATTGAGATTTTGTTGAAACGCAGTTTTGCTAGTTAAGGATGTAGCAAAAATGTTTATTTTCAAGGTGGCGTAAGTTGGCTGTACTCAAGGAAATTAACTATTCAAGAAGAAAAAAAATAATAGAGACAAAAATTCAGTTATTTAGCTAAAAATTCAATAGATAAGATTTCAACATATTCCTTATCAAATGTTTTACAAACTACTGAAAATGATGAATTTCTAACTTTGTTTTTGTCACCAAAAAACAGGACGGCCAAGGAGTTATTGCCAAATAGAAATGGATCCGTTATACGCGGGGTCTCGTCCTATTACTCGTACTTCAGCAAAATACAAAGACATGATGCACTTGGTTCAATATATACCCCCAATATACCAGTTATTTTCAAATTTGAAACAAACTACGATTTCCGAGAACTTAATCACTCCTTTTATGGTGAAGATTGTATTGAACTAACGTACTTTTATTTGAACTACGTTATAATTATCAATATCTTACGCTTATTTTTTTTTCTTTAAAAGCCGTCGGGCCTTGCTTAGTTGTGTGAACAGACGCGTTTCGACTACTTTGAGTCATCTTCAGTGTCTAAAGGATGTGTTGAAGGGAACGACTTTATGTAGTCGTAGGATGGGTTAATCAATATTCATCAATCATCAATATTTTTTAACAAAGAAAAATAAATAAAATGCAAACTCTAAAATTTAAAAACAAAGCGACTTATGACACTTTCAAAATAAACGGTTTAGATTACATACATTCTGTCAACCCTTTCTAAAATCGTGTTATATTTAACATAACATAACCAAAACGAATTCGATATAACGATGAGTCTGTATGAAATTATTGACGAGCCGGAGGTCTCAACGATTGTAAGACTGCAGAAGCTGCAATAGGCTGGCCACGTGAAGCGTATGGACAAAAAACCACCGGATACCCAAAAAGTATTCGTTGGCAGAACTGAAGGACGGGGACCAGTATGGAAACCGAGGAAACGTTAGTCTGACTCGGTCGACGAAGACAGTTTCTTCTTTGCTCAGATTTCGAAATAGGAAGACGCGGTCAACGGCCCGAGACGTTTGAAAGCGCTTTGTGCAGGAAGCGAACCCCGAGACAAACTGATTAAAATGGTAACCCTTATATATAAATTTACAATCTATCGCCTATAATTCAGCCATTTAATCGCAACAATGATTATTTTCAACTAATCATAAAGATATTGGAACTTTATACTTTATTTTTAGAACTTGGATAGGAATAGTCGGAACATCTCATAGTATACTAATTCGAACAGAATTAGGACATCTGAAGAAGAAGAATCAAAACGATTTCATGATGAGCACAATTGCTAAGTTAATATTTTCATGAGTTCCTTTAGGAGCAAGTTTTCTTAGTCTAACAGAAAGGCTTAATCTCAACGTAAAGTTTATTTGAAGAAATGCTACATATACAAACAAGGCGCAATATCAAAATTTTTTATCTTTCCAATACGATTTATGTACGAAGATAAATGCTGGGTGGTCATGAATTTAATAGACAACAAGACGATATTTTATATATGAAGGACTGCACAACATCAATTTACGTATATATTGGTAAGTCTAAAAAATATTGAGCCTTTTTCTGTCATTTTTCGATTTAATATTTCTTTTATTTAAAATGGATTTTATTAAGTAAATATGGTCCATTATTACTTTTGACCTTTTGCCATTTTTTGGGTAGAGCTATTATTCCATCTATATAGAACTTCGGTGGTTTATCAGCGAAAAACTTGGTCAAGTGATTTTCACAGTCCCTTTTTGAAGTGAATTCCTTTTCATTAAGGAAGTTTTGCAGAGACCGAAACAAATCGTAGTCTGATGGTGCAAGGTCTGGACTATACGGTGGATACATCAAAACTTCCCAGCCAAGCACTGCCAATTTTTTACCGGGTCATCAAAGATGTGTGTGGTCTGGCATTAGAAGATAAGATAAGATAAGATAACGCCCTTTCTATTGATCAATTCTGGCCGGTGTTTTTGCTTTGCTTGTTGCAATCTGGTTAATTGCTGACAGTAAAGAGCTGAATTGAGTGTTACGCCAGGTTCTAGCACCTCATGATAAACAATTCCCTTCCAATACCATCATAAACACAGCATAACCTTATTTGGTGTCAATCCTGGCTTTGAAGTCGTTTGTAATGATTCACCTTTTTTTGACCATGATTTTTCCGAACGAAATTCTCGTATCTTACCCATTTTTTATCGTCCGTAATGATTTACTTCAAATATGGCTCGATTTTGTTGCTTTTTATTAGCATTTCGCAAATGGAAATTCGGTCGATCAAATTTTTTTGTGTTAATTCATGCGGCACCCAAACGTCGAGCTTCTTTATGTATGCAGCCTTACGCAAATGGTTGAAAACTATTTGGTGATGGATATTCAGTTCCTTAGCAATGTGCTTGTGTGTCGATCTTCTTCATTTTTTTGTAAAATTTCATCGACATTTTCAGTGATTGGTCGGTCGACCTGAGCGAGATGCATCTTTGACATCAAAATTTCCAGAGCGAAAGCGAGCGAATCATCTCTTCGCTGTGGCTTTTGATAAAGTATCTTGACCGTAGACACCACAAATTTTTTGACGAGCCTGCGATGCATTCTCATCTTGATCATAGTGATATTGTAAAATATTACGAATTTTTTCAGAAGTTTCACTCAGTTTTAAATGGATATAACTTTTGACACGAATGACGAAATACAAAACTGCCCATATGAAAATTGTAGACTGAAATGTTACCTTTCAAACGCATGTCAGTTTGACTAAATCTGACTAGTATTGCCCGATATATAATAAGAAACACCATCTAGTGCCAAAAAAGGCTCAATACTTTTTAGAATATCTAATATTTGAATTTTTGAGTACCCCCCATGTATCAAAAATGATTTTCAAAATGATTGAAAACGTAGTCAAATGTCTTTGTCGCGGGCGCGTTATTATTCAAGTCCAATACTCTCGTAACGTTAGATAAATCATCGTGATGGCCTGAGGCTCACAGAGAGAATGCATAGTGATACCACTATTTATTTTAGATGGTAACTTAATTTTACTAATATTAAAACAAATTTAAAAACAAAAATTATTTTTCCTGCATACTCGTGCACCGACGTTTCGAAAACAATTTGCTTCCTTCTTTAGTGCTAAGGTTTGGACTTCTTGATTCAGTTCCAATGTGCCGGTTACCAACCATTGCGAACTCAAAAATTGTCCTTATACAACATTTTAAGATTTTATTTAGGACTTTGAGGAATGTTGCTCTGAATTTTTTCCAAATCCTTTTGATGAATACTGGACAGACGCATGAAAGGTGCTACAATGAACGATAATAGGCATTTAATATTTGAAGGAGGTCATCAGCATATTGTCTGTTTTCTGACGATACTCATTCAACAGGTTTATTGCCTAATAGGCCTTTGCTACTCGAAATCTAAATAATGTATACATTCGTTGTCTCATAGACTGCAGAGCTTTTGACCACTTTGAACTTAAATATAAATGCACTCATTAACTGAAGCTGGTGGATTTCTGCAATCTGGTAGTTTCTAAATTACTCTCGAAGTTAATTTATTGTCGAATTATAAATTTTCCATTCAGAACCAATAAGAATCCTAATTCCAAAGACCGTGCTTAAATGTCAAAAATATCCTTTTGAAAATTCCTTTTACAAAAATTAGTATTTCGCCTTTCATAGGCTAATTACATCACTATATTTCTTAACAATGTAGATATTCTACGCCTACTAATTTTTTGATCGAATTCATTTTAATAAATTTCTCAAACACATACTTTTATTGTGGCAACACTTGTTATTGCATCTTCATGTCACTATACCAGAGAGAGCAACAAGAACTGGTATAAAGCAAAATGTCAAACTGCCGATTATCTGAATTTTTCCCCATTTTATTTGCTTTTTAAAGAGATATGTGAGGAATGTTTCGTCATATATCATATGCAACATTTCTCCATCATATACAATATACATATACAATATTTATGACCTACGCACACACGTCACTGATCTCGTTTTCACCAGCTTCCTCTAGCATTCACGCAATCTTCTCAGAGTCGTCCCCCCTTAAATCACTTCCCCTTCATTAAAATACCAGCAATATTTATTATTCGCCTCCTACAGTAATCGCAATCAAAAGCACGTTTTCAGAATTTGTCGCGAGCAACATGTGTATCCTTTTTTTCTTTTTTTAATGTGTATGTACGGTTGATTTTCCTTATCGCTCTTTTTGATGCCACTCGCATTTGCTATTCGTGTATAATGCGCACGCATTCATATTCCCGTTTGTGATTGTATTTCACCAGTCAAAATACACCGAAAGAAAGTATTCTACAGTTAAACGCACAAGTCATAATATACAAACTAGAACTATTTTAGAAAAATTACATGAAAATTTGTAGATTTAGGAAACATTTTATTTTCTCGCGCTTGTTTTCAGAACAAAAAATTCCAAAGTGAATAGGCAACAAAAATCAAATTCATTGCGAAAGTGATCTCAGTGACAATCCGTAATTTCCTAATTAGAGTTTTCATCTATTTTATCATTTAAATTTTAGCTTCTTTACACTGTCAGCAAGTTGGCAAGCAATTTTTTTCCCTGGTCTGCAAAGATAACCATGGGACCAAAAAGCCAACTATACATACGAACGGAGATAGCGGCTCCGAGGGGGGTCCCGATAAACCGGACCAACTAAAAACCGTAAAAAAAGATCTGCCACGATCGTTACCGAAGCGACCGAAATAAGGGTTGTAGATCCCAAAAGAATAACAAACCATCCTGAAGTCCACATAGAGATTACGGCAGGAAAAGAAAGGACTGACCAGACAAATTAAGCGCCGTCGAAAATGTGGCGAAAGTACTGTGCTCGGAAGCCGATAACCTGCGCCCAGCGAAATGAAGAAGAAAGGCTAATACAAAAAGCGGAAGATGTTCTAAAATCTCGCCAAAAATCGGCAAAGGAGTAAAGATTGGACTCCTCGAGCTACACGAGCTACTAGACCGCATAGGGCATTATCGGAGGAGCTGATTAAAGACCGAAGAGGACCAGAAGACCAAAGGAGAGCAGAAGGCTAAAGAAGTGCTGAGGTTTAACCCTAAAGGGCACGCACCGATAGCCTCACCATCAAATATCAATAAAAGAATGGCGTCCAGTCGAATCGAAGGAGGATAAAAGGAAGAGGCACTTGATAGGCGCATACCGCCCGTTATGCATGCAAGACACGGCTGGGAAGTGCTAGGGAAACTCATCAAGGGAAGACTCACTGACGCGATTTGTGCTGATGGGGACCTATCTCCTCAGCATTACGGCTTTAGAGCAGGACGCTCCACTATTGATTCGATTGCAGAGGTGGTGAGCGCGGTCCAAAAGGTAGAGGCATATAGGCGCACCAAGCGACGCATCGTCCTGTTGGTGACACTCGACGTTAGGAACGCCTTCAACTCCGCTAGATATAAGGATATTCTGGATACGCTGGAAATCCTTTTCAAGTTCCAGAATATCTAATGCTACAGGGTGCGGCAGCATAACTTCCTTTTTTCAAAATTCAACAAAACAAATTTTCAGCGGTACTTGCGGTAAATGCACGCTCCGCACTGTTCCAACGCATGATAGCGACTAACCAAGGGATGAGCAAAACTTTAAAATCACCTCTCTCGAATGAGACTACTAGCGCCGCGCTATAACAGTTAGCACTTTAAGGGCGGGCATTTCAAAAAAGGAAGTTATGTTGCCGCACCCTGTACTTCTGAGAGACTATCTCAAGGACCGTAGCCTGCTCTACGACACGACACAGGGCCAATGAAGGATGAAAGTTATTTCGAGAGTTGCCCAGGGATCTATCCTTGATCCAGACCTGTGAAACGTGCCTTAAGACGGGCTACTGAGACTGAGGATACCAGATGAGTCGCGCTTGATCGGTATGCGCATGATGTTGCGGCTCTGATCGCTAGACGCACCGTTGAACAAGTGCATCTTAGGCTAGGTATGTTAATGCGCCCAATGAAAGACTGGATGACTGCTCGCGGGTTCAGTTTAGCACTGGAGAAACCCGAAGTGGTCATCTTGATAAAAAAGAGAGTCCCTAGAGTAAGGATGATCAGTATTGGAGACATACAAATCGAATCGAAGCCAGCGGTGAAGTACCTGGGGCTACTAATCAACTCGAAGATGAGTTTCTCTGAGCAAATCAGGGCAACATCTGAGAAGGCTGCTTCGGGAGTATCGTATCTGAGTCGACTTATGGCCAATGTAGGGGGACCGAGCCCATCAAGAAGACGCCTCTTGATGAGTGCTGTAGGGTCAGTGCTATTGTACGGAGCAGAAATATGGGGCGATGCTCTAAGTAAGGAAGTATACCGAAAACGCCTAGCACAGGTACAGAGAAGAGGAGCACTGAGGATTGCATTTTCGTATCCGACAGTCTTTGATTCGTCGGTGAGAGTTATTGGAGGCGTGATACCTGTTGCCCTCCTTGCTAGAGAGCACCACGCTATGTACCTGCGTCGAAATGAGGACGCGAGGGAGATGGTTGTCCGGGAGGAACCAGCGCCCACTCAATGACTGGCAGCGGTCTTGGGTGAACTGCATGAAGGGAAGGTGGACTGCGCCTCATCCCAAATGTGAGACCTTGGCTAAATCGAAGGCATGGTGAGAATGACTTCCATCTGACACAGTTTTTGAGCGGGATGGGTGTTTTGAGTCTTACCTGCAGAAGATTGATGGTAAATGACATTCAATTTTTCAAATATCTCCTTCGCTTCTAATTTGTTTGATGATTGTTTTGTTCATAAATTATTATTCGTTAATTGCTGACATATTTAGAATGCACAAAATATCGTCTTGCGCAATTTTCTGGATTTCGGACTTACATTGTATAAACGCAGAACGTTATATTGTAAAATTTACTTATTTCAGTTGTTTCTTTTCGCCTCAAAATTCGTCAATTTGCTTATCGTGGTGGAATGTGGCCATTAGCAGAACCACTTAATTAGTTGGAACGTGAGATACAAGCGTTGTATCCTTTTGAAATCCAAATGTCGATGTATATTATTCCTTTACCCGAGTTCGCAAGAATTCGGGAGATATTTGTCGTTTATTTTTACGCACTGTACCAACACATGTCAATTTATGCTCTTTGAGCAGGAATAGCCACATTTCGTGACTGGTGAACCAATTATCAATTGTGAAGTTGTCTGTACGTTGAGATTGACATCAAATGGATTGTTGCTTTGAGAACACGATCCTTCAGGCTGTTTACCAGCGTAGATTTTCATGTTATGTATATAAAAAGATCTTACATCAACTAAAGCGATTATTTTCACTCTGTGCTTTGCTGGCTTGGAAGGAATATAATGTTTAAATTTGCATCTTCCGCGAAATGCCAAGAGCATTTCGTGTATTGTTAGATATCCACTTGACTTTTATGCAGTTTGACAGTTTTTAATAAATTTACAAAAATGCCTCGAATTAGAGCTAAATTATCAAATGGTTTCCTTATGTCTCATGTGGTTAGATCGTCAAAACAAAGAGAGCTTTGAAAAGTGATATCATCGTTCTGACATGGACGAAAATGTCTACGCCAGTGCCATCGGAAGTCCAAAGATCGCTCAAATTCCGCCTACCCGGGCGCACTACACCTGGAATGTAAAGAAATTCAAACAATGCCATTAGTTCGCTCAGATTACATTCTTTCATGTAGGCTTTTGTGTGAGCATCTTGGCAGGCCAAAATTTTTGATCTGGTTCGTGAATTTTGATGAGTATTTCATCGTTGAAAAAAATGTTCCAAAACTCATGTTCTGTCTTTGCACACGAAGCTTGAAAATTAGCTCCTGACGTTTGCCTAATAATGCAAAAGTTTTGTCGAAAAAGCTGCTTGCGCTTATCAAAGTAATTTCATACCGTTTCCTGATGATTCGATGGTTCTGTGTAATAAAAGCGCTGTTGCTCAGCTTCAAATACACAGAAACGTATTTGACAGTGAGCAACACTCAGTGGTACATCTTCACCGCTGTTAACCGCCTCCTGCTCCGACATTTGTTTTGCATGTAAAGCTGTAAGTAGATGTTTCGTATATATTCGTGGCACCAGATTCACTTGAATTTGTTTGCGTTGGTTTGATATTTCATTTTATAGTTCTTCAGTCTACCTTAACATCATGACTTCCTGACATTAATATGGAGCATGCGTATGTCGTTTTGGAAAACACCTTTTCATAGAATCATTTCGCCTGGCTACTTAACGATCTTTCCAATTGGCTTACTTTGGGTTTCTTTTCTTTTAAATGGATATACGATTTTTACATTTACTTAAATTGACATATTGTATCAATCCAAATTTCAAATATGCTTAAAACGCCAGAAATTAAAACGACAAGTGTTTTAATTGAAATATCTCCACGTCTAGGCGTTTAAATGAAAGTGTCTAGGCATTTTAATTAAAACGTATTAAGTGTTTTAATTATTAAAATGCCTAAAAAGCATCTTAAAATGAGGACGAGAATTAAATTCATGAATCCTACTATTATTAAAAAGCTGAATGAATTTTGATTTCTGAGGTATTTTTTATTGATTTACTCATAGAGAACTATCTCCATGATTTTTTTTTAATTTTTCGGGTTTTTCTCCTTGCCATGCCTACTCCGTTGTCGATATTGCAATTTTAAGAACTGATATTAAAAGATCTTAACAATAACTTTCATTTGATACCCTACTTGACTTTTTTCGGTAAAGAAGTTTTTTTAGGGGGTCACATCCTGATATCGGGTGAGCTCTCTTAATATGCTTTGAGCTTAACCAACAACTTATGGTGCTGTTCACAAGATTAGATAACTCTAGCTCCTGAGAAAACATGCTGTTGTTACGGGAGTCGCACTGCAAATATGATTCAGTCGTTCGTTCCTCTGTGTGTGTGTGGCAACATATGCGAAAAGGTGCGAATCGTAATTAAACCATTTGTAGGCGCAGCGGTCGTATGATACATTAGCAAAAGTGGATGTGTACCCATACTCGTATTAAGAATTAACATACACATACACACATGACTTCGCTATCGACCGTACCGCCTCAGTAACAGTGGAAGCAAATCAAGCAAATCGAGTGTAAGCTTGAGCGTCGTGATTGCGCCAGTCACAGAAAGATGGCGGTGAAAACATGAACTTCGATCATCATGGACTAATTTTAATCGTCTTCATTATTTTGGTTGGTAAGATAAATAGAAAAACCGAGAAGTATTTCCCCGTTCGCTGGCAAAAGACGCTCGCCCAAAATTATTCTATCTCAAGGCACTTAGCTCGGGATAAGCGTTCAACTGCGTACTCAACATAGTCCGAGTATTGGTACCCCAAGGCAATTACATCCGGAGCCTGCAGTTAAACTATTAATTGATTGATTTAACAATCTAACTGCATACTCAAGGCACCAGCTAGAGTATTAGTGTCCCAAGGAATTACGCCGGGCCCCAGCAGTTGGATTATTAATTGATTTATTCATTAATATAACTGTGTACTCAAAGCGGCCGGCCGAGTGTTAGCGTCCCAAGATGATTACGCACAGGGCCAACAATATAGTCTTAATTAATTGGTTTCTTCAAATATGATATCAAATAATATTCATATTTTTATTTAATCTTCTTTACAACCTCTTGACAACCATAATTAAAGTCGATATCAATCACGAAAATTTGTTGCCCCATTAATACTCTAAATTTATATATTTGCAGGCATAAGTACGCATTAGCTAGTTCTATAATAAATTATCTTAGAAGAATTTAATCTTAACATATTGTATTAAGCATAAACCAAATTTAAGCACGGTAAAACAGCGAGACTTGGTTTCATTTAAATTAATCACTCACTTCACCTTATTTGAATTAAAATACGTTATTGATGTCTTAACATGTCTTGACCGAAATCAACACGCAATTCAGTCATAGGAGCGAGAGGGCGGACCAACCCTCCTGCGAAGAATAATTCAGCAATAAATGCTTGCCTGAATATTGGACGACAAGATCGTGAATATACGAGGGTCATTCAACAAGTACCTAGCCTACAGAAGAAAAACGAAAATTTTCGAAAGGTGGCAATTTATTTTTCCATATAATCTCCTTCAAGCTCGATACACTTGGCCCAGCGATGCTCTAACTGTTTCAACCCGTCCAAAAAAAACTATTCTCGAGGGCTGCAAAATAGGCCTCCGTGGCGGCGATGACCTCCTCATTCGACCCAAATCTGTTCCCGGCGAGTGATTTTTTCAGGTTTGGAAACAAAAGTTTCTGGGGGCCAAATCTGAAGAGTACGGTGGATGGGGCAGCACTTCGTAGTGCAATTCGATCAATTTGGCCAGGGCGACGGCGGAGCGAGCCGGCGCGTTGTCGTGGTGCAACAGCACTTTTTTCTTCGCCAAGCGGGGCCGCTTTTTCTTCAATTCGACATCAAATCGGCCCAATAAGTCTGCGTAGTAGCGCCCCGTGATTGTTTTACCCTTCTCGAGGTAATCGATGTAGATCACACCTTGTGAATCCCAGAAAACGGTGGCCATCACCTTTCCGGCCGATCGAACAGTCTTCGCCTTCTTCGGAGCACGTTCGCCGGGTGAAGTCCAGTTTCGACTGTTCCTTGGTCTCTGGTGTGTACCAGTGAATCCATGTTTCGTCGACGCTCACGAAACGACGCAAGAGCTCCGCGGGATTGCGCTGAAGCAGCGCCAAACACGTCGCCGATGTGGTCTAACGGTTGCGTTTGTTTTCCGGCGTGAGAAAACGCGCGGCATCCATCGCGCCGACAGCTTTCTCATGCCCAGTTCTTCGTGTAGAATATGATGCACCGTTCCTTCTGCGATGCCCATAGTCTCAGCTATCTCGCGAACCTTCAATCGACGGTCTGCCAACACGAGATCGTGAATTTTTTTAACGTTTTCCTCCGTAGCAGCCGTTTTCGGGGCACTTGGGCGTGGCTCATCAAAAACCGACGTGCGGCCACGAACAAACTCGTTGAACAAATTCTTGACGGTCACGATCGTAGGAGAAGAGGCACGGGACACAGCATCCAAGCGTTCGTTGACTTCGCTGCGCGTTTTCCCTTCCAAAAACAAGAATCTAAACACTGAACGATATTGTTGCTTTTCCATTTTTGTACAACCGACCGACACGCTCGCTTCTAAAGGCTATCAAAAACAAAACTAATGTAGGGAATTCACTGAAACTCTGACAGTAGGCTACTAAAAGAATGTACTGCACGATGGTAACACTCTTTTGTAATAGCAGCGCTATCAGGCGGTGAGGCTAAGTACTTGTTGAATGACCCTCGTAGTCAACTTAACATGTAATTTTACAACGTAATTAAACAGCAAAATAAAATTAACTCATTAAACAAAAGGCTCTCGTTACTGATCTAGTTCAGATGTATGTAGTAGCAGGTAAGTAGTATGCAGTGAGATCTCTCTTTCCGGGAACCTTGATGTTACATCCGGAGAAAGTCACTGTTTGGTGTGCTTTATGAGCCGATGGAATCATTGGTCCATATGTCTTCAAAATGCTGCTAGGGATAATATTAGAGTAAATGGTGGCCGCTATAAAGCCATGATCAATGAATTTCTCGTTCCGGAATTCACTCGCCATAACGCAGGGGACCTCTGCTTTCAACAGGATTGCACGAAACGCCATACAGCTCGTGCAACCATCGGCTTATTGAAAGAAGCATTTGCAACACTTCAAGCCCCTTTCGGACCTTCGCTTACAGATAGTTGGAGTCTCTCATTATCATGATCGAATGCGCCGGCACTCCACAAGGTCATATGGTCCGTATCACGCTTTGGCCGTATGTCCGTCCACCCAGCTGCGATACGTTCTGATTTTTAATCTGCACGTATCATAACTGGACGGGATTATAGTCCATCCGAAGAATCACTCGGATTAAATTTCGTTGCCGCCAACGAGATTCGAACCGGGGACCTTCGGCTTACGGGATGAGTGCTCTAACCAGTACACCACGCGGACTACAAAGAAGCATTTGATGAGCGCATAATTTCTCGTTTTGGAGTGATGAACTCGCCCCCAAGATCTTGTGATTTAACACCGCTAGACTATTTCTGTGCGGATACGTCAAATCACTCGTCTACGCTGACAAGCCCGAGACGCTTGACTATTTTGAACACCACGTTCGCCGCGTTATTGGGGAGAAACGGCCCCAATAATTGGTTACAGCAGTCGAAAATTGGAGCTCTCGCTTGAATTTCTTCCACGCTAATCGGGACGCTCACATGCCCGAAATCATATTTAAATAAAAAATTGCAAAGAATTATCACTATATTTCCAGTGAAATCAATTTCATGGCAATCAAAACAAAGTTCTATACCTCAAAAAAAAAAAAAAAAAAAAAATAACGCCTTTATTATTGGGAATAAAAGACAGTGAAGTTTTCTTGTCTTCTTAACGCTTTGTTAGAATAGAATGAGGAGTTTTTCTATCCGAGTAGAATAGCAGTGAAAGCACTAGTCAATTTATCATTCGTTCAAGTCCCTTTGTTGGCAACAAGATTTTTGTTTCTTATGAATGATTCTTTTGCTAGACGATGATGGGTATAGGCAGAGACAGGCAAATAATTATCAAACGGTAAAGCGTGATAGTAGCCATACCATTGTGGTCAACTAGATAAATTAGGGCATGTCACCTAACCAACCTGGCTGCCAAGGTTCGATTTAGGCTATAGATTATCATATTATAAGTTTCTTCACATTTTCTTATCGTAGTTTCTTTTTTTTCCTTTTGGGAGTAAAAATTCCCAAAATTGTGCTGACCAACCAGAACATGTTGCACAAGCTTCCGTTCCATGAGGCAGGGCACATATTCAATGATTGCAAACAGACGTTAAAGCTCAGAACATTTTTGCACCTAAATTTTAGTCGTTTACGCTTTTGATCATTCTGATTATTAATACATCGAATAAAACTTTTAGTTGGTAGTAATTTTCTCGCAGTGATTTTTTTTCTCAAATCAAAGTTTTGATAGCATTAATGTGTTTTCATGCGTATTGAATCATAAAATATAAAATGAATTTCCTTCAACGAGACCGTAGTTTGGAAAACATGAAGATTGGATATTATAGTGAAAGCGCAATTAAAGTTAATCACCGGGATTTAAAAATTAGCATTTTTTATAATCTAGGTTTGATCATTTTGAACATACGATACTACTTATAAAATTTAAGAGCAAAACAGAGGCAAGTGTCACATAAAAAATTCGGATACTGTTAAAGAGACCCAATTTTTGTTCACATCCATCCAAACTTCATTTACATTTTCTTTTAAATCTGTCCTACAAATTTCAAGATCCACTGTATCCCATACACTCAAACTTAACTTATCTCTTTCATTTGTCCCTCGCATTCTATTATCATTCTCCCCAGCCGAGAGCCCGAAACAAATGAACAAGAAAACAGTTCAAAACCTGATTTAGGCCGGGAAATGTTAATGTATGTGAACTGGATGATATGACGTTCCGTTTATATCCGCGATATTGCAGTTCATCCATCCGATTTTTCCATTCATACATATCATATCTGTTCCGTTGTGTGGTGGTTGAGTTGCCATTGCAAAGAAAAACAAAAAAAGAAATAGAGTAAAATATATAAACGTATATGAGGTGCCGAATTTTATATATAAACTTTTCTCTATTTTCTGTTTACGCATATGTAGGGACCGTTTTTTTCTTCTCTCTTGTCACCACACGTGTGCTTGTATTGTTCTTCTTCTGTTTTCAATTTAAGCAGCGCGTGACGTACGAAAAAGATTATTAACTTGATTGAGATCGGTGGAATACCCGTGTCGAATGACGTCGATTCTATAAAAGCTGTGTAGCTAGTGTAATCGACCTTCATCGAAAATGACATAGTAGAATTACTTTGTGTGTGTGTGCAAGTTGGTTGGTGTCGCAGATTTTTAATGTTCATATTTAGATGTAGTACGAGTAAGCTTAAGAAAATCATTTTTGGCGTTGTCGGGGGCATATTGTCTTTTCCCTTTGTCACATATGTGGGTAGGGTGGATTCTGGCTATTAACGATGGCTTTAAATCAAGCATGATGTTCAAAGACTCTAAAGGTCAGTTCAAGTGTGGGAAAAACAGTAAATAGGAATTAATTTTTTTTGGTAATTGAAATCTCCGAACGGTGACATAGAAATCCCCTGATAATCGTGCTTGATAAGCAATATCCATATTATCAATAGGTTATGTTACGTGCTGATGACACATGTAGCATTTTAACCGGTTTTTTTTTAGGACAAGAGGGGAGGTGGGTACATGTGCAGTGAATGCAAGCACCTTTGCAGGAAGCTCGAAAAGGTATCTGCTGGCATTTGCTAACACACATACAATCGACAGTCTATTTTGGAGTTCCACACATAAAGTCGGATGTTAATACGTAAAATTAACCAGCCATCATAAGTTGTCGTGTATTCTAGTACACTCAACAGCGCATCGCAGGAACCGGTCTATGTAGTACTTACTTAATACGCCGTGTAATTTGAACCAATAAAATCACCTGTTTTAATTTTTATTTTATTGTGTAAATATCCAATTGTACTCTAGTGAACGATATTGAATTTTTCCTGCAGTGAAACTTCGTCAAGCTTCTGGTCAGTGGCATTGATACGGGGGAATCAGGGGGATATATTCACCCCCCTTGGCCCGATAATGTGTAAAAAATAAAATTAAATATTCTGAAATCAAGGTTACGACTTTTGACTAAGAAGAAATGCTGTTACTGTACTATATTTAAAAGTAATAAAAACTATGTTTGCAGCGCTGAAAAATTATATTTAGAATGTTGTTATTGTATGCAACTAACAAATAGTAGTAGAAAAACTACCGAATTTTACCGGTACGGTATTTTCGCGCCAAGCAGTCGCGAGCAGGATCGGTGACAAGAGGCTTGAAAATACAGTAACTGGAATATCGGTGGCAGTGGCGAATATAACTGAAAGTGAACTGACTGTGTATATTAGAAGCAAATGAAATTCCGCATTTACCGTTCCGTAGTCACTGATAGTCCCCGATTTAAATACCCTGTACTGAAAGACAGATAGATAACTGAATCCGGTGGAAACAGTTCCAACACCTGTGACGCAGTGCGCGCGCATCACGCATTATTCTTTCTGCCAATCACAGCTCAAGTGGCATTAGATTATAGTTTCCCGCCTATAATATATATCTTATAGATATAATAACATTTTTTACTGTTTTCGCTAAATGCTTTTCTAGTCCTATTTCTAAGAAAAGTGTTTATTTTGAACGAAATAAATTATTTGTATATATTAAAATGAATGAAACAATAGGTTATTTCTCGGAACTGAAGTATAGCCGATAAGACTACTGGATTTACCAACCACCCTTATCCTCTCTAACGGCCAGCTTTGGAACTAGCACACCTGATCTGATTTATAACTCGATCAGTTGAGTTCGGTCAGTGACCTTGCGTAATTCGTAGCGTCGCGAAGATACATTTTTGTGTGATATGTCGAAACAATGTAAGCTGACGGGGTTTTGCGCTCCGAAATGAAAAAGTGAGGGTGAGGGTGTTAACAGTGGCCTGAAAAAACGCTGCTTTGACGATGTTGCGTGCCCCTTTGCTGCCGCATTCTGCCCGGATGGGACCTCCCCCCCTGCCCAGATAGGACTGCTGCCTCCGCCGCCGCCCCCTGCCCGGATGGGACTAACGCTACCTACCTGGATGAGACTGCCACCGCCGTTTCCTGTACTATGACCACATCCTCATCATCAACTACAGCAAATGAGAGCGAGAGCTGCAACGTATCACACTCAGAATTTGAATGTAAGGGACATTTCAATGACGTCTCAAATTTCGTAAGTAGGACATTTAACGATGATGACAGGTCAATATTATTAAATAATCCGCGGATGCCACCAAAGAATTACGTGTTTCCTCTTATTGACAAATATAAGGATAAAAAAACTTAAGCTTAGGTTCCAGCGTCAGTGGCTGGACGACCACGAATGGCTCCTATACTCAGAGAACGATCAAGGTGCTTACTGTAAGTACTGTGTTGCTTTTGCGAAAACATGAGGTGTTGGAAGCCAGCCTCTGGGTCACTTGGTAAAATCAAAATTTGATAACTGGAAAAAAGCGACAGACTATTTCAGGCAACATAACACTTGCAAAGTATCATACTGACAGTGTATCAAAAACACTCGACTTTAAAAATTATCAAAACAACATTTGTCAATCTATAGTATTTCAAATTGGCATCGTGAGAAACAAATTAAAAAAAAACCGTCAACATCTTAAATCGGTTATTGAAGCGGTAGTGTTGTGCGGTCGGCAAGAAATTGCTTTGAGGGGTCATCAAGATAGCGGTAAAATTGAAATAGACAATCTCGATGAGCCCTCTTGCTCTAATGACGGAAACTTTAGGGCAATCCTAAAATACAGGGCTGTCGGTGATACTGACTTGCGCAAATTGCTTGAAGATCCAGGCGAAAGAAAAAAGTATTTAAGTCCGTCAATTCAAAATGAAATAATTGTATACAGCAATCAAGTTATTTTAAATAAAACCGTAACACAAATAAATGAGGCCAAATGTTTTACAGTGCTATCAGATGAAACTACGGACATCTCAACAACTGAGCACGTTGCCATTTGTGTTAGGTATATTCACTAAAATAAAGTTCAAAGGTCGAGACTTAGCTGAAACGATCATTAACGGGTTGACTTCTTGTGTTGGTTGCGAGTATATAATAGGCCAAGGATATGACGGTGCCGGAAATATGGCGGGGAAATTTAATGGTGTGCAAGCGGCGGTACGGGAGAAATATACTAAGGCAATATATGTACACTGTACCGCACATTCATTGAATTTAGCAATAACCCAGGCAAGTGAAGTACAATCTGTGAGAAATTGTCTGGGTACAGTCGAGAAAATGTATGTATTTTTTAACACTCCTAAGAGGAAATCAGTTCTGACGGACGCCACTGATAACAGAAGTGATACGCCTCAAGCTCGTGCACTAAAGAGGCTTAATGCAACTAGGTGGATATCGAAATATGACGCCATCAACGATTTCATATAACTTCTTCCGTATGTTCATGAAGACACCATATCGTTTTGGAATGACTCGGCATCGGCTGGTGCAAAGATTTTAATGAACGCAATGGACTTAAGATTTTTTTGTAGTATTCACTATTGGAATTTTTGTAGCTACATGAATGAGTTACATATTTTTTTAAAAATTTTTTCTGAAAAATTATTAGAGAAGAAAAATGTTAGAAGAAGGTGGTTTTGACGTGTGTACTAATTCAGGCCGGTGATGGCGACCATCATGCTTAGAGGTGAGAGAGTTATTTTTAATTTTCCCACTTATGCGAACTCAATATGTTTTTGTAACTACGAATTATATTCAAGTTAAATTTCCTCTTGTAAGTACTTGTCTTAGCTAAACTTTAAATGGATCATTTCACCCTTTCACATCAATTTAATGTAAATTTTTGCTCAACATTTGAAGCTTTCATTACGTCGTGCGGATATTCGATCTCGTTTTTCGGATGGCTCCTATAGCTTTTTAAATTACTTATGGAATTTATGTAGTATTATTTGTAACAAGTGAAATATTTGGATACGGACTACCACTCTGTAAGCTGTACCAAAGGGAATCTTTAGACCTTAACGAGTGTATATTGAGTGCTGAATGTGCAATCCAGGAATTAAATGAGATTAGAAAAAATGCTGAGCCTAAATTTAAAGAAATTTACTTAAAGACCAATTCTACTGGGAGCTCATTAGGAGTTGAAGAACGGACTAGGCGAGTCACATCTCGACAGCGCAATAGGTGCAATGTAGAAACTACCACTGTGGAGGACTACTAGAGAGTGAGCATTTTTAATCCATACGTTGACTATTTCATTCAATAACTTAAAGAAAGGTTTGTAAGCCATGAACAAGTCTTTCATGCGTTTATTTGTCTTTTCGAGACATCTGACTCAGAGAGACAGTTGTATGAGACCCTAACTGAGTTTTACATCCCTTATGTTGAGCAAAACTCATATCCTGAACTAACACTTTGGAAATTGAGAGTGGCAAAAGAACATCTGACCTTCAAAAGTGCCTATCAAGCCTTTTTTAAATGTGAGAAGGTAGTGTTCCCTAATGTGCACAAACTCCTTCAAATTGTGTGTACTTTACCGGTCTCTACAGCTACTCCCGAAAGAATGTTTTCTGCATTAAAGGATAAAAACTTATTTGAGGAACACTACAGGATAGAATAGACTAAACGGCCTTGCTTCCCTGGCAGTACACAAGAACATACCGTTGTCTGCAGATGAAGTATTAGATGAGTTAGCGAAGAAGAAGCGAAGTGACAAAACGAGACAACTAAACATTTTATTTTTTTTGTAAAAACCAATGAGTACTTGGGCCTAAGTAATTTTTCAATTATTACTTCCATTAATTTTGTCAATTGTTCAAATATTTTTGTTGTTGTAGGGTATTTTAAATGTTTTTTTTTTACATTTACACATAATATGCTCAGAAAATTGATTTTTCTTCTTTATTTTTGGAACATGTCTTTCAATGCTGTCGAACAGTATTTTGTAGAATGATGAGAGACTGACTCTTCTAGATCTAACATTGCCAGATAGTTCCAGTCAATACCGTTGAGATGACATTTAATGCTATTATAATCAGAAATTAAAAAATCAAGTTAGTGTACAACTGGTAACATGTCACGTAGCTATGGGCAGTCCAATCGAAGGAGCCAAATAGTTTCGCGTATTGGAGGAAAAATTTTCAGTGTCATTAATTACACCGACCTCAACATCGTCTAAAGGTTGATAAAAATTAACGCTCGCCAATTCCCTTTTTGGTTGGAAGTCGAGGCGACTTACTTTAAATCATTGCCATAGAATGTATCTATAGAGTCTGAGCAGTTTATGGGAAGATGATAAGCAGCCTCATCCCGACCAAAAGACATTCGAGACGGTTAAAACTAGGTTTATGGGACCCGTCAATTTGACAGATTTTTGATTTAATGTGCAAAATACCAAAAAACCATTGTACACAATGTACACCTCTTTTTCCGGCTACTCGTCAAATTGACGGGTGCACTGTTTCCATATTTAGGCCTAATAAATTTTTTGTTTTTTCATTATGATATTCCCGGTAATAAACTTAGAAGGAGCTTCTACCTGAATCGTTTCAAATTTATTACCATTTCTAAATATAAATCATGAACACAATTCCAACACAACCAAAAGTAATAAAAATAGCGCGTCCTGAAAAAAATGGACGATTTCCATCGCCGAATTGTATACCTTTATTGCAATTTAGTATGCACGAGGATCTTACGAAGCAAGTTCATTGAAAGCATCGTATCTATGGTCCAAAAAATGGGGCCCACCTTTTTTACACGAGGAATGTCCAGAGATCGATTTCCCGAGATTGCTCAATTTATACGATTTGACAAGAAGGTACATAGCCCAGTCATATTAGGTAAAAAAAGGGGTCAACCTCGGAATGAAAGATAATAAGCTGCAAATTGGTATGAACCTTTGTTTTGTCATTCTAAATGTTGTCTCAAAAGTCACAATCGTTATCGTGTCCGCGTCTCAAGATATTCAAGGTCAAAGGTCACAAAAATCGGTTTTTCGCGAATATCTGGCTTCCTATCGGTTAAATGAGATTTGCATTTATTATAAAAGTTGTAGACTATAAAATTCCCTACAACTTTTGTTTAAACTTTTTTTTCATACGACCAACCGTTTTGAAGGTAGAGCGCGAAGAGTGCACATCGTACAGTCATATACGGCCTAATGCAAGGTCAAGCGTGAGTTATGGTTATCAGTACGTTATAAAGTCAATTATTTACTTGGAAATTATAATTATTAAACAATGCCTATTATTTATGTACTAACTATTAATTATTTATATTTAATTAAAGTAAGTAACTTGATTTGCAACGGTACAATTTCAAACTAACGAATAATCTTGACTCATACAAAGTGGAGAGAGTGGCCTTGAATACTATAGAACATCTGTCCCGGCAATGAATAGAAAAGGGCATAGGGTAGGGACAAGTATTTCCAGGTATATAAGTATTGAGAAATTTACGCGTTTTAAAGAAAAGATATATAATGTCGTGTTAACTTAAAATAAAACTAAAATATATAATCCAGAATTAATAATATTTTATACTTAAATAGTTAAATATGAATAATTATATATATTATTTATGTACTAACTATTAATTATTTATATTTAATTAAAGTAAGTAACTTGATTATTTATATATAATTATTCATATTTAACTATTTAAGTATAAAATATTATTAATTCTGGATTATATATTTTAGTTTTATTTTAAGTTAACACGACATTATATATCTTTTCTTTAAAACGCGTAAATTTCTCAATACTTATATACCTGGAAATACTTGTCCCTACCCTATGCCCTTTTCTATTCATTGCCGGGACAGATGTTCTATAGTATTCAAGGCCACTCTCTCCACTTTGTATGAGTCAAGATTATTCGTTAGTTTGAAATTGTACCGTTGCAAATCAAGTTACTTACTTTAATTAAATATAAATAATTAATAGTTAGTACATAAATAATAGGCATTGTTTAATAATTATAATTTCCAAGTAAATAATTGACTTTATAACGTACTGATAACCATAACTCACGCTTGACCTTGCATTAGGCCGTATATGACTGTACGATGTGCACTCTTCGCGCTCTACCTTCAAAACGGTTGGTCGTATGAAAAAAAAGTTTAAACAAAAGTTGTAGGGAATTTTATAGCCTACAACTTTTATAATAAATGCAAATCTCATTTAACCGATAGGAAGCCAGATATTCGCGAAAAACCGATTTTTGTAACCTTTGACCTTGAATATCTTGAGACGCGGACACGATAACGATTGTGACTTTTGAGACAACATTTAGAATGACAAAACAAAGGTTCATACCAATTTGCAGCTTATTATCTTTCATTCCGAGGTGAAAGCCCTAATATGACTGGGCTAACAAAGATCCCAGCGCTTACGCTCAGATAAGTTTGCCCTGATATCCGAGACATGGGATAAATTTATCGATAACAGTCAAGCCTACTATAAGCCTCAAAAGAATATTTCCATTGCCGAGCAGCTTTTCCTAAAAAAGAATGCCGTTTTACGCAATATATGCCAAATAAGCCTCAAAAATTTCGTATAAAATTTTGGTTGGTAACCGATGTGAAAACTAAATATATTATAAATGGTTTTCTATATTTGCGTAAAGACGAAACCCGACCTTCGACACCATTAGAGCAATTTGTTGTTTTGAAATTAGCCGAGCCGCATTTACGCCAAGGAAGAAACATAAGTACAGATAATTTCTTCACGAATATACCACTTGCAAATAAATTATATGCAGAAAATACAACTTCAGTGGGGACCATCCGAGGAAACAAAAAGGAGTTACCGAAACCTGCAAAAGACCAGAAAGATTAACTGCCTCTTTTCTTAACTGCATTATAAGTGAAATAGTTGCGTACTGACTATTTACCAAAGTAAAAGCCAAAAGTAAAAGTATTGCTGCACTGAAGATGACTCGAAGTAGTCGAAACGAGTCAGCTCACACAACAAAGCAAGTCCCGACGGCTTTTAAAGGAAAAAAAGATATTGCTACTAAGTTCAAAACACAGTTTTGAAAAAGTTAATAATTCCAAACGTATTTCGGAAACAATCGAATTTTACAATAAGACCAAATCTGAAATACAATAGATACACGTATAGTCGATCAAATGGTGCTGTATTTGCAGTCGAAAGCAGGGTTTTTACGGTGGCCTCTTTGTTTTTTATAATATTTTAGATTTGGCGCTTATAAATTCATGGATATTATACAAAGAATGTACCGGTTCGAAAATGTCTGGGAAAAACTTCTTGTTTCAATTGGCTGCGGAACTTTTTGGCAAAAACAAACAAATTGCAATAAAAGTCATACTAAATCGGTTATTGCAATAAAAATAGCAGTTAGATATGTATGTGTTGTAAGAAGAATGTTTGTGGAAAATTTTGCATTTATTTATAGAATATTAAATACCTTGACAGATTTGATAATACGAGGGCGGTTCAAATATGATCGAGACAAATGCTTTGACACGTTTATTTACCATCGAAAAATTTTTTCAAAAATTTACAGTTTTCTAGGTAATAACTTGTAAGGGGTTACAAGTTACGCATTTTGCCAACCTTTCCGGAAGCTTTTTGATGCCGGTATCGAAGAATTCCTTGGGCAACTTAGACAACCATATGTGTACGAACTCCTCTACCTCGTCGTCAGTGTTGAATCGTTATAGGTCCAAACATGTGGTAGTCGCAGGGTAATAAAACCGAGCTGTAGGGGGATGTTTCAATACCTCCTACCCCAATTCCGATAATGTATCGAGCGTGAGAAGCGCGGTATGAGAGCGCGCGTTACCCTGGAAAAGAATCGCACTTCGTGCGGAATGCTCCTCCGTTTTGAGCGTTATTTTGCGATATTGAAGGTGTTCGTGGATGATAGACTCTACACTACCAATACTGATGCCGAGTTCAGCCGAAATTTCTCGAACATTCATCCTACGGTCCTCCAAAATGAGTTGTTCTGTGCGGCAAATGTTGTCTGGTGTGATGCTGGTTCTCGGTCGACGATCGTACGGCTCATCCTTGAATGCTTTGGCACATTTAAACACAGCATCCCTACTCAGACACTCACTACCGAACTGATTTCGCGAACGCAGAAAAATTCGGTCGGCACTTGATGTTCACTCATGGTCGTAGCATGCGCGTGAAACATGCACTCCCGACAAAAAATCTACCACACTGTTCGTAAGGGACCCAGCTACCACATATTCAAGCCACGACCATCAAAACATACATTTGCGCCATTTACAGCGTTAGTCTGCATCATATTTGAACCACCCTCGTAAATTTTCTCATTTTTATATTGAATAAATCCTTTATTCTATTTTTTGAAAGAAAAACACACTTTCCTTAATCCGTCAGTTTGATGAATGTTCGAAGAAAAAGATATATCCGGAAACCTAGTGTTAAAATCCCGAATATTATTACTCGGTCTTGCTCCGTTAGAGATGCAGCAATTGAAGATATCATCTCACATATATTATCGTAGGTGACTTCGTTAGGTCTGTGTGGACCATAAATTCGACTTTACAAAAACACTTACTTAGGTTTATTCGAACCACTTTATGATCAAATTTTTTATAGGTTTCAGAGGCTATAGAATTTTAATCGCGATCAACACTCCGCGCCCTCGGGTTTGGCGTCACGATCCACTCTATAAATGGTTCAACAATTGTCGAAATTTTCTTAGTACTTGTAACTGCTGTTAAGCCAAGTCTCTGTGAAAGTCAATACATCAAAATGGCAGGGTTCAGTGTCAAGGCATAATTTATTATTTTTCATCTCAAACCACTACATTTATAGTATTTGTTTTGCAATGGTGGGCTCTTATTAGGAATGATAGCTTTTATACTTTTATCTTGCTTTTTAGAGCATTGCGACATGCTTAGATCTTATACTACATGGGCTGATAAATCAACAGATGGCGGAACTGGAAAATGAACATCATCCGTCACTAGTTTGTGTATGAAGTTTCGTGACATTTATTCGATTCATTTACAAGCTACAGTCATTAGTGACGCTACTTTCACCTTCGTAAAAAATGAAAAAAACAATTATATCGCGTCTTAATCAAAGGTTGTTTTTTTTACGGGAAAAAACTTCCGTATAACCATTGCAATGGATGGAGAAATATTAATCCATATCTGCTCCTTTGAGGACAACAATTTATCGGTGGTTTGGTGAATTTAAGATGGGTCATACAAGGTACAAATCACTCTAGAAGAGAGAAAGAGGCTGCGAATACAGAAATTGTAAAGCAAAAGAGGCGGCGAATACAGAAATTGTAAAGCAAGCGGATCAACGTCAAGCTAGCCTAAGAAATATTGTGTTAAAAAAATTAGCATCTATAGACACTGGTCGTAAATCGGGCGAATATTTTCCAAATTGACTGTTTGGCATTACTATGAAAGTTAAGATTAAATCAAAATAGTTTTCAACAGGACCTAGGACCTAAATGACACCAATATTTTCCCCCAACAAACCCTCCAAATATATGGTGTGTAGATAAATGCCCAATAAGAAACGAGGAAAGTTGTTTCGATATTAAGCGAAACCAACTAAATCAGTATTAGATCAATGATCACCGCAAATATGCCTTCTGTAATCGGAGGATTCAACAAATTGGAGCCTGAATTTCGAAGAAATAGTACGAGTAATTGGGATAAACCACGTTTGCATCAACAGTCCTCCCAAGTTGAGTTCAATATGGAGCATTATCAAGGATTCGATTAGCATGAATCCTGGATAATGCTCGATATTGAACTTAACTTGGGAGGACTGTTGATGCAACCGTGGTTGATTCCAGTTACTCGTAGTATTTCTTGCAGAAGAATGAAATTTGTAGTGTGCGTTGGATCCAGAAATAGATGAAAACGATCGAAGCACATAACGTCAAAAAATCACGATTGTCACTTTATGTTTTAGCGCCTGTGGTGCCAACGGAGCCACAGGGTCAACTGATGGATAAAGGATCGGACTTGCTGGTAACAAAAAAAAATGTAGATCGTATAACAGTAAAAAGTAAATTTATGTACACCCTCCAAAAATGTTTAAGCATCTAATGACGATTTTGACCCCCATCGTCTTTAGCCCATAGAACAGGATTCAGAAAGATCACGTTGAATGTTTGGGTGAAAATTCACAATCAATGCAAATACTTCACAATATTTCATACCTCTGCTATTTTTCGATGGCTCTGTATTGTATGCATATTACCTGGGGTAATCATGATACATGAGAATGTTTGATGTTGAGAATCAGCCGGATGTGTCAACATTCAACAAATAACAAAAGCTGCAAGCTGTCAGAAATTTTTTTTTTTATATCTGCATCTTATTAGAAACAAGCTCATTTATTAATCAACAAGGTATTTGAAGTGATACTAAATAAAGCATTAAACGCCCACATTGAGAAATTAGCTGATGCCGAATTGCCAATTTGGTTTTCGTGCCAGGCATTCGAGGATACATGTGATAACGACAGTAACCTCAGACATCTGTTGGAAACTAAACAACAGAGAATGTGTTGGAGCGTTTCTTATTGATATGGCGAAAGTCTTCTATACAGTGTGGTTAGATGGGCTAATTTTTAAACTCCTTCAGGACAGCCTCCCCAGGCACCTTGTCACCATAATGTGCAATATTTGCTACAAGAAATCATTTGTTGGAAATCTGACGACAATGCGCGACTTGGAGGTCTTGAATGGTCTACAGCTGGAAACAGTTACTACGCCTCTGCTCTTCTCATTTGCTGATGATCTGATCTGATCTCGCTTGCTGATGATCTGATCATTTATACGGCAGACCGAAAAGCTACAATAGTTCAGAGCAATCTTCAAAAAATGATGAGCAGCTCTACACCGACAATTGGCGAATGAAAATCAATACGCAGAAGTGCGAAACAATTTTGTTTCGGACATCGCTGCAGGGGGCCAGTCAAGACCTGAAGAAACGTAATTGGGAGGATTTCCACATTATGACTGGTGAGGGTAGTTCAGAACGGGTTCCACATAAATCCTGTGCTCGATGCCTAGGTGTTCATCTCGATCAATATCTGTACTATACTGAACATGTCAGAATCATGCTCAGTAAAGCACAAAAAGTAGTCATGGCCCTTCGACGTCTCTTTCATTCAGGTCAAAGTTATCTGTTACAAGACCCGGGTTAGACCAGTTTTGGCATATGGATTAAGAGTTTTCGACAGGAAATGTCTTCGTGCATGTAATGGTTTGTACAGAAAGCACGAGAAGGACTGAAAGCACTATATATCGAATAGAAGAATTTATCAAACTGCTGAAGTGACGAGAGTCTATATATTCATACTGAGGCTTCTTCGGAATCACATCGTCAAATTTGTATGTTAACTGTAAGCGAAAACCCCTGGATTACACAGCCGTTCCCCCCTACAGACGAGTATATTGAGACTTGTTTCGCAAATGGCTTCGTTCCTCCAGAAGCATTCGTATATTTGGACATGAATCGGTATGTTTTTGATTCTGACGGTGTCTCAATCATATATCACACATAGATAAGGGCCAACGATACACAAAATACGCTCCGAGTTTGGGTTCACGAGACCAACAATTCCAATGGAGATACTCATTTGCCAGATTTGTTGAAGCTGGTCGAGCTGGGACGGAGCAATCTAGGTATTGGTGTCTGTATGACAATGTCTAAATTATTCGTGGGTATTTTTTTGTTTTGTTTTGTGTTTCTGCTCATTATAGCTATATTTAGTGTTGTTGTTTGTTAGGAACAGGTTTCAATATTTTGCATGGTTTAACACTTAGGTAAGGAATGTTGTGAAAGCATTTCATTTCAGTTTAGTATAAGATAAAGTTTTTGACTGAATTTTACTAGAGTATAGGATAAAAGTTCACTGTTTTGACAAAATTATAAATTATTTTTGAATAGTGTTGGTTGGTTTTTCTCCTTTTCCATTAAAAATGTAATAATTTTAATTAATCTTGACTTGATATTGTTTTTTGATTTAATGTTTTTGTTTGATACCATATAAATTTAGTTTTAGTATTTTCATTGTTTAGAATTTGCTTTATATTCTTAGAAAATTTATGATTGGTATTGAATAAAGCGCTTTTGACTTTGAAGGTCATTTATCAATAGAAAATTAAAAGAAGTAAATAATGCAGATTAGGTTGCTAGAACTTTAAAGGAAACTATAGAACACGATATGATATGAAGAGATTTAATCTTCAACAATTTTTTTTGGTGAGAAATATTTTTATAGAAATGTGCAAATCATGAAATAATTGATGATTTAAAGAAATTCAAGTACGATATGTATCAAAAAATTAAATCAAGTTATTAAAAATCATGCATGTAAACAGGCCTTTAAAACTCCCATCTACTGCACCTACTCGAAATATTTATATAACGATGATGCTGTTACGCGAATCGAGAGTAGTTTACAAGTGGAGAATGGCAAAACTAGATCGATATAAAAATTTCACTAGCAGACAATCGACATCAACCACAACAGCGCGAAGAGAAAAAAATATATATATGCATTGCTGAAATGATTTCAAACGAAATATAAAGTAAAAACAAGCTTCAGATAAGACTAGCCAAAGAAGGTAGTTGACCGCCTGAAAACCGTTGCTTGTTGTATGTAATTTTCCATTTTACCGCAACCACTTGTGCTTCTTCATCATCATCGTCGTCATCATCAACAACACCATCATCATCTTCATCATTGTTGCTTACACATTCGCCGTTCAAATCCAGTTAAACAGTACTGCTGTGGCTTTAATATATCCATCAACAGCATTGTAATCGCCATGACTAGAAAGACTCAGTTCGGGAACTGTGCAGGTTTACTTGGGAGCGTTTGCCCATCAACATGAATTAGAGCTCAAAGACTTGGGCAACGAAAATCAAGAAGAATTTCACGTTGGCTCCACTCTCCGCATGATACCACAGACAATAGCTCTTTAGTGCAGATCTGCAAAGTGCGGATTGCTCTTGCTTTATGGTTGTAGCTGCTGCTCGCAGCTGCTATCATCCAGAACAGGCGAATAAGCCACTTGAGGCAAACCCAAGGCAGGCAACAGCACACATGAGCATTTATACTGGTCTAGACTAAATAACAAATAAGGCATTGAGAATCAACCAAACCTGCTGCTGGTGTGACTGCTGCCCATCGAATGGACCTTAATAGCGAATCAGGTCAATGGCAGCAACGTGATCGAATAACGATCAATTGGTGATTATTTTATTGTAGTCATTACTTGGTAGTGTGATCACTTGTTGCCATTTGTAGAGTGATCATTCAAAGGTTAATAAGCAAAAACAGATCGTGTTATTTATTGTGGGTTTTGTTTTATGGTAGAATGTAATAACTACTTTATTAAAACTATTTGAAAATCTATTTTGAAAAAAATTATTCTCTAATTCAAACGAAAAACTTCATTGAATCGAATAATTAATTTGCTCCGTTGCATCGAGTAAATATGATAAATCTGATCTCTGATCCTCAGTGCCCATCATATGAAATTATCAAATATATGGATCGGGCGGACATTTAAATAAGAATTGCAATTTACATTTCATGTAATCAAAAACTATCAACATACATATGCTATTGTGCTCATTTAACAAGAAAACACATGAGTTTAGGTATGGATCTTGCTTACGACAAATAATTGATATTTAATAAAAAGGTAATTTTGGCATACGAATCTTTAACAATTCTAAGTGAGGAAGACAATTTTTTTCTATATAATGTATGTATGTAAGGCTAGCAAATTGACTCCAGTGGTTCAGAGAATTAAGCCAAAAATACAACCATTCCAAACATAAAGAGTGACGCTTTTGTCAGTAGGCTATATTATTTCGCGAATGATATTTTGCAGAATGAATCACGTTACCGAACAATGTTTACTGATTATTTAGCGTGAAAATGACTCTGCCGACATGGACGATCTTTTTTAGGGGTTTGTACTAACTTACAATCGAGACTCTTCGTTTGACGTGTGTCACAGCAGGTTTTCTCGGAAACTAAAATAGCTATAGACACCAAACTTTTTAGGGTGATGTGATGGTCTCCTAAAAGTTTGATTGCAAAAAAAATGCAAAGGCTCTTACAAGGTGCTCCCCATACAGGGGGGTCAACCTTAAACAAATCTTTTTAGAGTCATGTGGGGGCTGATAAGAACTTTCCAAAACAGGTTCTAGGACAGTGTTACTAGCATCGAGGGGTGCAGGAGAAGGAGAAATCTTTGAAAAGTTTGTCTTCACCCCGCGTTTGGAAAACTTTGATCCGAAAAATCTGAAAAATTATGAATACAGTTCATTGTGAGTATAACAACAACAAATATCTTTGAAGCTGAAATGCACTAAGCTTCGTTAATAATAGTAGTACTCAGAGACTTTACATTTTCCCCAATAAAACTTATATACTCGTATATACCATGTCTCAGCCTAGTCCGCGTATTAACGTTTGAGTTTTCAACGAGCAAACAAGTCAATCCCGAAGAAAATAGCCACTATAGTATGTACAAACTTGAATATCGCGCCGTGATCAAATTCTTCACCAAAAAAGGAAAGACATATCAGACAATTTTTCGAGGGATGTTAACTGTTTACGGGGACTCTGTTCCTTGTAAAACCATGGTTTATAATTGGGAACGCCTTTTCAAGCAAGAGAGGAACTCCGTTGAAGACGACCCCGACCTGGACGGCTAGTTGAGGCTACGACGGTAGAGATCATTGAAAAAGTAGAAAAATTTGTGTTAGAAGATGGCCGGCTGAAGAAAAAACTTGCAACATTGACTAGAGTATCTGAATCAACTATTTTATAAATCGTACATCAACATCAACAAAGTTTGTGCAAGGTAGGTCCCGAGAATGCTAACACCACTTTAAAAATACTATGTGTTTTTGGAGCGCTATGGAGAACAGAAAGAAGAAATTACGGCTCAGATTGTTACTGGTGATGAAACTTGGATTCACCATGATGACCCTGAATCACCCTGATGTGGTGGCATAAAAAAGGCAAACCCCTCCTTAAAAATTCAAAGTGTCTCAATCGGCCGGAAAGATCATGGCGACCATTTTTTGGTATACGGAAGGTGTCCTTTTATATCTATACTAGATCGATTTAAAGAAGTAATCAAGGATAAAAGGAGAGACAAATCGGTAAAAGATGTCCTCTTGCATGATAACGCTCCCGAGCAAGAAAGCCATGTTGTAACGGCTGGCATTCACCGATGTGGTTTTGAACAATCCCGTCACCTCACTATACAGTACAGACGTGGCTTCAAGCGACTATTATTTATCACAAAATTTGAAGAAAGAGCTGTATGGAAATGATTAGTGACAATGATGAAGTCAAACGCGCAATTTCGGTCTATTTTGTCAATCAAAACTAATCAGTTTTTTGGACGGTACTAGCAAACTGTTTGTATACGAGTACATGGAAAATGCATTTAAAGTTAAGGGAGAATATATTGAATAGGAAAAATAATTTTCAACGGTATTTCGAAGGTAAAAATTCAAAACATAGATCGCGTGTAGGCGGCAGATCTTCACAATACGCCTTTATCCATTTGAGAGTGAAGTCAAACATTGAATTTAAAAAAGAATTTGCATTTGAAAGCCTATAGCATTCAATTGGTTCACGAATTGGCGGACTACTCTAATCGATTGAATTTTGTAAACTTAATGCTTCGACGCAACTTTGAAAAGATACTATTCAGTGACGTAGCAAACTTTAACCTAAAAGGACATGTTAATAAGTAGACTTGTCAGTACTGGCCAGGATGAATCCGAGACGAAAGCATAAACAACTCCTAAACAGTCCAAAGGTCGTTTAATGGGCCGCCGTATCTGCTAAAGGCATAATTGGTCCCTACATCCATGAAAATCGACGAGGCCGACCACTTACTCGTCATATGAATAGTGACCGTTATTGCGGTATGTTCAGAAACTTTTTCGGCTCAGAGTTGTAGGAGTTTCAAGGCTTTAATACAAGAACGAGGTTTTAACCAGATGGAGCCACTTTCCATACATCAGACTAATCAATTGCAGATGTCAACAAGTTATACCCTAATGTCTTTTCGCAAAGAAGTAACATCAACTGGCCTCCCGGAAGCACCGACCTTAACAATAGAGTTTATGAGAATAACCCAACAAATCTGAGGCAATTGAAATAACACATCATGTCAGAAATGGCAGCAATATATATCAAGGGCTATGTGTCAGCTTGTTATAAACAATCTTCGTTCGATTAGAAAAATGTCAGCCGCGCGTTTCCGAAAAAAATTGTCCACTTTATGTTCTAATAATCGGCAATAAAAAAAATAAGTTGATTACTAGCAGTTTTGTTTTATTGAACCAACAAGTACCAGCTGCCTTTTTTGGACACCCTGTATATATATTTAAATAAAAAAAATGATCACTACTTTATACAAAGGATTTTTTTTGTTACGGATTGAAAACGAAACGTCTTGCTCATAGACTATGTATAAATTAAACTTCAAACGCATTCAATGAAATATTAAATTTTTTTTCTCATATGCGAACTGTTTTTATAAGATCCTTGCGATTAAACGGGCTATGTTTTTACTAGTTGGTTTTGGATGATTCCATTTTAAGGGTATTGTGAAATAATTTGACAACAGCCTAATAAATTCGTGACGTATCTGCCCGTCTGTCCGTTCGTGTGTCACAGCAAGTTTTCACGCAAACCACAGAAGCTAGAAACATGAAATTTTGCGAGTAGATCAAAAGTGGGGCTGTCTTAAAAGTTAATTTTATTTATTAATTATTTTACAAGAATCTTCTGACAGGAGCACTCTCCTGCTACTTCAGATTATTCTCATGTGTTTAAGATTTATAACGTGTGTCAAAGTCAAAAATGCTTAATTAGCATTGCCATTTTAGCTTACATCTGAGTAAAGTTTATAAATTATTGACTTTAATTATTAAAATTCGACCTTGGCGAAAAATTTCTTTTGCTTACTTCGAAGATTTCTTATCAGATATCAGAAAATGAAGTGTGCGAATTTATTTTATGATTTTATCAAAGAGCATATTCAAATTGTAAAATTAAATTGGTAATTTCGGGCCTTGCTTTTTGTTCTCGAAAGACGCGTTTCGACTCGACTCAAGGTAAATTTCAGTAAATCAGTTTTCTTAGTGAATTAGTTTATATATTTAGGATTAGAAACTTTTCGCAATAGACTGAGCAAGCTAAATAATTTGATTTAAGTTCATTTCAACAAAAATTAGAAAGTCAAGGAAATCCGGGAATCAAGTAATGAAACAAGGCGCTTGCATTTTGCCTTTCATTGTTGTTGTTCATTGAGGAGGAATTACTTGACCACTACTTTGAGAAGAATATTGCCCAAACATTATTATTTAAACCGCATCTAGGATTGTAGTTAGGGGAGAAGGCCAGGAAATGTGCCCTATGACTATGGCAAGCCAAAAAACACAGAATGGCAGATTGACTGCTTGGTAAGACAGAAATAAACTTCTATACAAGTGACTCTTTGACCAATTGGTGGGCCTTGAGTAGAATAATTCTTCACAAACAAATTCAAGAAGCGATACCACTAGGAAAACTGCACGTTGTTCTGACAGTATCAAAACCCTTTCATTTGGCACTCATGTTGATATAATTAAAAAAAAAATTTCAGGGGTGATATACGATGAGATCTGTCTTAAAAAACCGTAAAAATTTTTTTTATCATACTAAACTTTTCGAACGGTCATTCCTTTTGAGCTATTCACGCTAAATCGCTTTGACATACGGTCTGACAGATAGACCGACAAGTTCCGATCAGGTAGGGTCTTGGTAAGTTTAGGGGCAGCTGAATCAATATGTAAATTGACAGTCAAAATGCGTTGCTGTTTCTCTCCCGACGAAGGGTAACTTCCAAGATTGATTGATTTTTGTACTGCTTGGTTTTTCATGCTTGTACTTTTGACATATCACGCGGGATACGTTTGAGTGTGTCACAATCACAAGTCCCCACATATCATTGCCAATTTATTACGAAAACGCTTATAAATGATTGAATTTTTACTATCGAAATTGTTACTTTATTGAAAAAGTGTGCTGTCGCATTCCGATGATTTAATGGTCACCATAATCGGCCTACCGAGCAAGATTAACGATATTGCAAGCCGTTTGACAGGTCTTTACTATTTTTTATAAAAATAATAATTCATAGCACTACAGTATAAATCCGAACCTTGGCGTTGAGATTTATTGTTAGGGTATTTCATTTCATGAGCGTAACGCATTTCGAGGTGATATTTTAAATGTCAGGCTCAAGCATGTGATTATTACCAAATTTTTCAATCAATACCAATAACAGCTGCATCAGAAACTCAAACTCGATGCCGCAACCGAGGTTTGAATATAGCAGCCATTTCGCAAGCGGAATGTGCCCTAACCAACTGCTGCACACTGGCTACTATTTTTTATGGGATACGTAAAAACACCCGGTTATCGAGGACAAGTGAGATATCAGCCGAGGTGATAGAAAAATTGCTTCGAAATTAGATCTTTGAAAAATATTTACTTTAAATAAAATATAAAAAGTAAAAGGCAAGCATGAATCTGAGCCAATAAAAATTATATACATTTTTAATTTTTCTGTGCTTTATTCTTGGAAATCCCACCCAGTACATTGTACTCAGGCTTCTATGAATATCAAATCAGATACAGAGAATACGAGGGTAACAAGAAAGCCGTCGTTGTTGCGAAGGAGAGGCTCAGAATTTCGAGCCTTTAGATCGTAACTATTTATGGGTGCTTCGAGCTCTCGCATCAATCACCATATAAAATGGTGGATAAAGCCGACAGAATTTTTGCGTAATGATAAAAGTCATAGCTGTAAGTAAATTATACAAATTTAGTCAAACAAGAACATGAGAATATTCTACTTGGATTAATTAAGAGGTACTACAGGATTATGGTTGAATTTATTACAGGTTTTCTCGAATACATATGCGCATAATCGATATTGCAGAGGACCGAACCGCAAATGGTGTTTCGAAAAGATGATATGCGAATTTCCGGCCTCTGTATGTCGTTGGCGATTTTTGAATTTCACTCATGCCTTCCTGTTTGTTGGCAATTCTTGAGTTAAAATCAACATCACTTTTTTTGTCTTGAATATGGTATGGGCCAGATATGGCTGTCTGCAACTTCTCTATTCTCGAGGCTTAGAAATTCAAGACAGAATAACGTTTCTACTAATCTTATAAATATTTTTTTTAAAGGTTTGACTCAATTGATCACCTGATGAGGAAGATGTGTTTTCGAAATTAACCTTACTTAAGAAGGCCTCCGTATGTGACGAATATGAGTAATGAAGAGGAAATGACCGATGCGATAAGTTCATTGGTGCGCATCTCTTTTTAAGCTATATGAGTGAGTGAAAATGACAGGAAGTCTGCTCTTCGAGAGCTAGGGCATTGAACGTATTGGGAATTATAAGTAGTAAATTTAACTTTTTCGAATCTTGAGAAGCAAAGAAGGAGATCCTGAGAAACTTTTCCCTCTTCCGCTTGGCAATGGATTGACCAGTTTAGTGTAGTCACGCATAGACTGCCTGTTTTATCAGAAAATAACTTTATCAGGTGGTTGGTAGTGGGAAACTTATGACGGCTGGTCTTAACAATTTCCTCTTAAATAACGAGTCTAGAAATTTTGCCGATTTCTTAAGGAGCTCATATGTATCGACCTGAACATTTTGAAAGGTTCATTTTATCAGGTGTCTTTAATGTAAAATTAATGTTCTCGAAAAAAATTTTTTTTGCTAGTAATTCCCGAAAATTCGAATTCGATATCAGGTGGAGATATTTCGAAGAATGCCATCGAAAGCCATTTGAAACTTGACTGATAAACAACACTAAATTAAAATCTTGAAAATTGGTACCTTCCCTTACTGATGGAGAGACCTAATTTTTTTTTGTGAGTTGTAATAAATAGCATCTAAGAAAAATAAAGAAACAAGTTGGGTAAAAAGACCTACGCTCATGTCAGAAGGGTTTTGTACCCAACTTCTCCAAAATGCAGTCACCAGCACCTAATAAAGTCAAGAAACATGTCAAAGAGATGTACACGTTTAAAAGAAAATTCATTGCTTCTCTATTTGCAACCGTCGCTATTTTGTTGGATAATAGTAAAAAATCACTCAAATCATGAATTTCCAATAATATTTATGTTGGTGATCTTATTTGAAAATTTTAAGAAGATAAAATCAAAACTGGAGTGTCTGATACGATGGAAAGTACATAAAATACCAAAATCATGCGTTATTGTTGTTGTAATTGGAGGAATTTCAAACGGCTATAACTTCCGTGTAAATGATTCGAATTTCATCAAACTAACATAATATAAGGAATTTTTATAAGAATAATTAAATATTGAATTTCGCTGAGTTCAAGAGTATCTCTACGATTTTATTTGGAAAAAAGTGAAATTTGAAGATTATACTATTATTAACAAAGCTGAGCGAATTTTGACTTCTAAGGTATTTGTTGTTGTGCTCATAAACACCAACCTCCGTTTTTTTCAGATCACAAGTGTCCGATCGCGAGGGGGGAGGGCACAAATTTTTCGTGTATTCCCCCTCCCTCTGCGACCCTCGAAATAAAAAATGCCTGTTTGAGAACTGTTTTGAAACGTTCCCCTCTATGGAGTGACCTCCCTTAAATTCCTTATAAAAATTTTTTATAGTTGAAATTTGAAGAGAGCACCACTCTACACCTACATACAAAATTTGATGTTGCTAGCTTAAATAGTTTGCGAGAAAAATAGCTGTGACACATGGTCAGACGAACGGACAAACAGGACGCGAGTAGGGTTTTGTGAAATTATTTTACAAAACCCTAATAAGAAGACAATTAGCCAGGATTTGATTCACTTCAAAAACAGATTATTAATTGCTTAAAATTTTTAGGGATTTATTACGAGCCTACTCTTTTTACCCGTAGTTTGTGTGGTGTAGTGGTTAGGGCGCTCACCGCTTGCGCAGCAGTTCCCAAGTTCAAAGTTCGTTGGTGGTAGCGAGTTTGTGCTTGCGGCGCTTCTGTCGGAATATCAGCGTACCCAGCTGTCATGGGTACTGATTGAAAAATCAGGAAATGAACACTTAGAGAGCGTGATACTGGCATATCACCTCGAAAACCTTTACGGCCATGAAATGAGATTCCCTAACAAATTTCGACGCCTATGTTCCAACAAGACTTGTGCGCCATGATTAGTATTACTCTTTTTAACGATTAACTGTTAATCTTGTTTGGAACCACCCAAACGGGAGCCTTGTATGATTGCCCTGAAGGTTTTTTTTCTTTCTCTTAGAATTCCTTTTGTATCTCTGTCAATCAGTCGATTTGAAATCATTAGGAACTTGGTTCAGGCGGCGTAAGCTTTATTGTCCGAATTTCACCTTTAGCAGAGTAAATCGCTGGATTCCGCAGGTTCAGTTTCATGCAGTCTGCTCTATAATACTTTACAAGATATTTCTAGGGAATTTGTAATCATTTGCCAACATCCCGGTTTCTGATTGTTTTAGTATGACTTTTTGGAGAGTAAGGGTCATAATTAATATAATTCAAGGTCCAAAAACGCGAACTTTCGCCAAGTGTATTATTTTGGGGCAATTAATTGGCTGATTTTGGGCTTGGCAGAATGAAGAGTTTCAGTGGTAGAACTGGTTGTCAAAAAATTGGATGAATTCGAATCCTATTGAGTAAAATAATTATTTGGTTGTGTTTTAGTCGAGGGCAGCTCATTTTCCGGGTTTTCGTTCTTAACTTCGTATTTTATTTTCATATTCGGCTAAACAATATTTTACTGGATTATTATAGTATATACAGTATATAATATACTTATTGCTTTACTTTGTTCAGGTCTGATGAATAACAAAAACAAATGAATAAATGATATACTTTGAAACTTACTTCACTAAACAACATGAATTTCGACAATTTTTTTTTATTTAGACGCATTTGTTTCGAAGCGGCTCACTTGTAGAGCGAGTTGTTGCTAGTCTTATGTAAGGTTACAAATACTTCCTTGAACCAGTTGAAGGAACATCATGTTACTATCCGTGTTAATTTAAATAATAGAGTTCCTCTACTACCGAAGGGAATCTCTCGGATGACATATTCAGCTACTAAGTGAAAGAGTGAAGGAGCGAGTCCATCCCCGTGCCTTAATCCCATCTTCATAAGGAACGATTTGATTGCGTCATTGCACCTGAGACGATGAGTCAATCAAGGTTGTATTTTCTCATCTCGCCAACTTTGATTGGATACCTTTTACAGTCCTGTCAATGCTATGAGAGGTTTGTGTCGATCTTACATGTCTAAAACCATTTTAGTATTCACCATGGATTTTCGCAGCGAGATGGGAGATCCTAAATTCTTAAAGTTTAACCAAAAGTTTTTATGACGTAGAAAATTGAGCTGCCTTTGTAGTTTTCGCACCGTAGTTTATATCTTTTCATGTGAATGGGGTATCTAAGGCTGCTTATCTGGCATTTGTTCTTGCTCTCAGATGCTCACGACCTGAAGTTGGCAGGTGCCGCCTGTCTTTAAGGGATTTCGCAGAGATACCACCGATGCCTAGACTGTCTGACTTTGTCTAATTTTGGGCATAGATATACGCTTGCCTCATGGGAATGGATGACGATATGCAATGTGTATTGTAGATGCATTTCCATTTAGTATTTGTTCGTAGTATGGCGCCTATCTCTTTTTCACCAGTTCTGACCCACTTACAATATCCCCATCTGGGTCCCTATACAGGGTGATGCATGGATTGAAGCCTTGGTTTAACCACCTCACTAGTTTATATGCTTGCAGGTTTTTGAAAGCTATAAAATTTTCATGTCTGCTTTAAGTTATTTTCGTTTCTTAAGTCGAATTATTCTCTTAGCTGCACTTTGAAGCTTTTCATATCCTTCGTCATACCCCGCTTCTTTGCTGGTCTTTCGATGCATATTCTTTTTAATCAACGGCGCTTGACATTCCCCGTTGAACCATTTGTTTCCGTCACGACCGACGAAATATCCAAGTTTCTCAGCTGCTGCATATACAAGTACTGTGTCTTAAAAACCGATCCAGACCTCGATCTTAGCCGTGGTGTTAGGCGTGGAAGCTGATTCCATTTCGCGTACTCAGTTTCCACATTCTTGTTCAATTTTTCGACATTATACTTATATCTTGACTTTGGTCTGCTTTCTTTAGTGTGCATGATTCGACGTAGACAGCGGACCTCCACTAGATAGTGAGATCGCTCATTCAGAAATCTGCAGGTCCACAACAATATGATTGAACCACAAGCCTACCGCTGCCAGCATCGATATCGAATGGTGATCTTGTGCGAAATCCGCCGCCGTACATTTCATATTACCAAAGCTGTTCAACGGTATCATTGGTAGCAAGAGCAACTCTCAAATCCATTCGAAGTCTCTGAACTTTATTGAAAGTAATTGATTATTTATTCAGAACCCATTGCTTTCAATCCCATTACTTTTTCAATTCTTCTGATTAATAGGGAGAAATCTATTGGCGTACAGCTACTGGAATCGTAATTGATAAAATTTCAGTTCCTAATGCTCAGCAATTGAAGCATTCAGTTCCTCACGTACAATTACTTGCAATCGGAACTGAAAGGAATTGCAATAGAATCTGCCAGTACTGAAACGACCGTGCAAACGACATTTGGGCAGTATTAGGTTCTTTGTATCTAAACTGAAGCTTATCTTTAGAATTTATCCAGTCATGGGATGTTAACTGGATCGATGATCAAAAGAAGAGTATTGCTGAAAGTACACGGTCAGCCAGGAGGGTTTCAAATAGATTGGTTTAACTTTTTTTTGAATCAATACGCAAAATATGAGGAACTCACACTACCTGAGTATCGAAGGGATTTCCAACTATGTATGCTATGACAATTATTACAAGCATAGTTCTCTAATAAGGTTCATTTAATGCTTAAGCCATGGGCAGCCGGTAGCGTATCTAAAACAGATTGCAGCTATGTAACATTTTGGTGAAAGAAATAGAACAAATGCCATATATTGCCTTGTAATCATCTAACTCTATCAGCCCTACTTAATCTATAAGGCATTTTTTCTCACACTATTTTAGGTGGTAGACGAACTTAGTAGCATTTCTGTACATAAAGCCAAAAAGTTCTTAGGCCATTAGCATACTTTTCTCAACAATTTTCAAGCACCTGCTTGACCTAGAATATTAGATGTGTTGTTGGTAGTCTCGCTCTTCAGTAATCTTAATACGCTTTTAACGCGTCTATCTCAAAGTGACTTCTTTTTCACTCTTGAAGATTATATATCTACTCGTATCACTATCCAAGAACTTCCAGCAAATATCAATTAAGTTAATCACATTCGGTGCATTCCTGCACTGGAATTCCATTCTAATCTGAATTCCCACGTATCGCAGAATGAGCAAGAAGTGTTTCTGCCAATTGACTTACAAATCCAAAAGCTCTAGTAGTGGCATTTTTTTCATGCTTTCTCTGCATCTGGAAACAGGTTTCGATTCATATCACAGCGAGTTGCTCGCGCCCGTACTAAATCCAAGGCTAGTTTATTTTTTTTTTTTGCGCGGTTCGGCTTTGCTGCTTCCTCGCGAGTTCTGACTCTCCACGCCACCTTATCATGTTCAAGCTTTGGTTCCACTATCGTTTACCGTCCATACCGTGAGAGCTTCTAAACAATCTCTTCATTACATATTTTGATTCTGCCAATTGCACATTTCACCATTGTTAAAATCTTGCTTCCGAATGAAGCTTCGCGATTGGTGCATTGACCTCCGTTGAATTCGGATTTCAAGGCAACTCGAGAATGTGAAAAAGACGAACAATTTTATAGATACTGTATATTGTTGTAGATACTTCGATACTCAATGAAGTAACTTTGGCGTTGGCTACCGCAAGTTGAGCTGACAAACTGCGTTATCATTCCGTTGGAGCTGAAATTGATACAACCAAGGCGCCCCATGAAGTGTTTTTCATTCGATGAAAATGCATGACGAACGCGCCGCGACTGAATTGGAATGGAGCTTTGAAGGCAAGGCGACATTGGTGCTGCCACGGCTGTAACTTTCCATTTATTGTCTCGATGTAAACAAAAACAGTGTAGATTGCAATAGCGGACACAATCCTACGTCAAACCGCGACAACCTCACCAACACATAAAAGGGGGAGCCCGCTGAGAGCCAGGCAACCCACTACATGCAACTGGATTGTGAGCTACGTCGAAAAACTGCTATGGGGAATTTAGATTGGGAAATATTCGCTCGCTGCGCTTACATACTTGTCGTATGTATGGCACAAACTCGCGCATGCCCCAAACTATTCGCACTCACCGTAGCAGGCAATGCCGGCCTAATTTTTATTCAATTGATAAACGACTACGAGTGGCGGCGAGACTGGAATCTTCGTATGCAAATTAGTGTTTTCTAAACACACATACGTCCATGCAGCGGCATTGGAAAGTTTCGTCGCGCGCACTGTAACCATTTGGCTCCCCCAAAGTTCTCCATGTCGTATACATACTCGTAGGAATGTATTCACTCAGTTGTTTTGGGGGCATATTTGGGCGCTTTGAGGTTATTTGAAATCTTCGAGAAGTACAATATCACCGCGACGGGCGACACCGATGGGGACTCCTGCCGAAATGGCAATGTTCAAGATAGTCTGCGCTGTGGGGTGTTGATTGGGGATAGGTGGTGATTGCGATAAGGCGAATATTGCTGGGTATTTCGCAAAGAAAAATGAAAAGAGCTTAGTTTACACTAAGCCAAATGCTATGTTCAACCAATTCCACTTTCCCGACCAATGTAACTGTTCACACGCTGTAATTCTCGTTGCCCGCCTGCATGCTTTTGTGTTAATTGTGGGGGTTTACTGTCCATGATTATGATCGTTTGGCATTTTGCGTCTACTGTTAACAACGGCTGACGTCGGGATGAAATACAACGAATAAAAACAAGAGCAAAAGTGTAGCAGCTACACACGCTTGACTGCAGTTTATTCGTTGCGTTGTGATACGCGCGAGGGTGGTGTAATGGAAAATTTTCTATTGATCATTTTCCTTGTGCGCTCTCTTCTTAAAATATATCTCAAGAATTTTCGTGTGTTTTTCAAGTTTATTTTAAGTTTTAGTTGTTTGGGGGCAAATTATTTCAATGATGTTTTGGATTCTTTGTTGTTTTACATAATTTATAGGAAGAAGGTATATTTAATTAGCATGAATAGGAATATTCTAATGAATAAGATCTAGAAAAACTGCTTACTGTCGATTCTTATCTTATGTTTATGTTAAACCTACGATAACAATGTCTTTGGAGCCCTTACTAATACTTCTGAAATTATTTTTCGATTATAATCAAATTCAATGCTTTGATTGGAAAAATTTTGGGAAAGTAAATTACAATCCTAATCAAGTTTACTTTTCATAGATTTATGAAAAGAAACAATGCAGAATTTACACTGTTAAAACATCTCCATCCCAGCCTGATTCAGTGATAGCTTTTTCATGCAACTAATTTAGATTTTTTTTCCTCTTTCTCTTCTTTTCAATATTTTTTTCTCCTGAATAAAATATTCTGAAATTTTTCTTCTTTTATAGTTTCTTTGTGTTTTTAGCATAAGCATAAACATATTCTTAATCCTCTTTTCCATTTCCTACAGTGATATCTTTTTCGATCCAATTAAAATAAAATACCATGCTTTTCTTTTAAAGTTATATGCAAAAGTTTGACTTGTTTGTTTCCAGGTTGCGCAACAACCATCTTGATGCATGCAGTCGGAAGCATCGGATTGGCTTAAATTTTTACTTTATCAATAAGCAGGGCCTTCATTTAAAGTCATCGCTTCTTATGAGGGAGAGAGAGAGAGATGGAGAATCTCATTATTTTGATCGAATGTATCGGCACTCGAGACTGTGATATGGTCAGGATCACGCTTTGGCCGTTGATCCGTCCATCTAGCTGCTATACGTTCTGATTTTAAACCAGTACGCATCGTAACGGAACGGGCTTATAGCCCGTCCGAAGAATCGCGCGAAAAAAATCTGGTTGCCACCAACGGGGTTCGAACCAAGTACCTTTGGCTTTCGAAGCAAGCATTCTAACAACTACACTACGCGAACTACGGATGATGAACTTAGCTAAAATATATTAGCTTAAGTTTTTGCACTATAAGTAGTTTACACTCAGAATATAAGCGTCGTATTTCACTCAAATCAACTATGCGGCTACGAGGGTTATAAATTCATATATTTTTAGTTTTCGGTTGAAATATTTTTATGGAACCGCGGAATCTCACCGATCTCAGGATCTCGAGATATCGACAACCTCAGTAACTCAACGAACGAAAGAACTAGACAAGGAAAGAGTGATATATCTGTCTTTTTCTTCCTATGCTCTATCTTGAGTTCTCCGTGGTGTATATTGAATTATAAGTACACAAAGATGATTTCACTCGTCTAGATATTAGTTACACAGCGCCAACAACATTCAGACAAAAATTTTGTTCCAACTGTAGTTGCTATTTTATATGTATGCTATTATAAAAGGCTACGGGATGGACAACGAAATATAATCCCAATGATGTACTGGAAAAAATTCAAACGCAAATAAATGGTCAAACGTTGTGCCTTCTGCTTGATTATCTTTCAACGAAGATCGAAGGGACCTAAACCTTACTGTAACGATTTGCTTCGGAACGACTAGTACAACAAGGCAACCCAAGTTGAAATAAATATCTAACTAGAAAAACATTAGTGTCCTGATAGGGGTTTCTCATTCTTAAATAGAAACATTCTGACGTAATGAAATCTTACTGATCAGGGAAATTAGCTAGAAATGGAAAAAATCAAAAAGAAATCCTCAAAATACTATTCCTGCCTTCGTAAAGGACTTGACAATTTTGCTAAACCTTTTCCGAGAAATTCCAATTTCTCGATAAGCCCTCGTATATAAACAACAGCATATTGTTGCAAATTATGTCGAGTGAGATGTTTGATACTTGAACTTTTCTTTTCCTACTATAGCTGGAATATCTTCTTCTTCTTTGTAGCACTACAGCCCCTCTCGGGCCTTCGCTTAGAGATCGTTAGAGTATCTCATTTTCATGACCGTATTAATTTTTTTCGGAAGTAGGTTTGGTCAGTACCATGCTCCCGTGTGCCTGCTCACCTTTGATATGATCTGATTAAATCAGTACATATCACCACTGAGTGAACACTCATAGTCGGTCCGAAAAATTCCCTGAACTAAATCACATTGCTCCCAACGAAATTTGAACCTGGGACCTTCGGCTTATGCGTTCATGCTCTAACCACTAGACCACATAGCTGGAATATAGCTGCTTGATATTTATGTGATTGAATCGCTTCCACTACCAAATCGATGCATGAAGAAAGGGCTACAGAGATAACGATCTACAGGCATCATATTGTGAAATGTGTTGCGTGTACTTTGAATTCGTGCAGAAGACGTGTGGATTATCTAGGACGAAAGCCAGTGAACCGTAAAAAACCGGAAAGTGACTAGCTTCGCTTAGCGACCGCGTACACGTGCTTATATTCTTAGCACCGCGCCAGGCACACTACAAAAATATTTATCACGCATACTCTACTCTAAAAAGATATATTGAACAATTTTTTATTGCCTTGTAAAATTTTAATTCAGAAAGATTATTAATTACGAAACGATGATTTGCCGACACGAGAGTCGGAATTTCAAAATGAATATCCAATTAAAAGGTGTCCATCGATTTCTCCACAAAAGGTCGGTGTATTGCAAGGCGAAAGCACCTAACATGTCAAACGTAAATATGTGGCTAAAGTGAACCACTCATCCCTTCCTAATTCACGGAAAGCTAACAGATATAGTTGACTACAGTTTGATATAATAGTGAGCAATTTCGGCGAAGTGACCAACAACCTCTTCAGGAATCACCATTATCGATCACTTCCGGTTGGCTCGACTGCTTCTTTGAAAATCACCTGATGCAGTCAGTCTGTCTTTTCATCCATTCTAGATCTAAAATTTCATTACAGTCATTTCAAATATGGAAATTTATTGGGTTGTTCGATAATTAATGTCATTTTTTTCATGTTTTTCAAGATAAATTTGTTTATACTGGCAACAAACATTAATCAATGATATATTGATCATTTTGTTGGATGACTTTTTGCCATCTTTCGGTAAGTTGAAAAGTTTCACGTCCAAAGGGACCTTGCTCTTTAGAAGCGAAGAACTGGTCCAACTAATTTTTAACAGCCTGATGTGAATCGAAATTTTTACCATTCAAATGGTTTTGAAGTTAGCGAAACAAATGATAGTCTGATGGTGATAACTCAGGGCTATAGGGTGGATGTGGCTTCAGTTCCAAATTGAGTTCCATTAATTTTCCACGGGGTATCAAAGATGGAACATCATGCTTTTGCGATTGGCCAGTTCAGGGGGTTTTTCGGTCAATTTCGATAGCTGACAACCGTAGACATTCGAATCAAAAGTTTGGTTACTTGGAAGCAGCTCAAAGTAGACTATACCTTTGTGATCCCACCACACAGGAAGCATAATCTTCTTTTGGTGAATATTGGCTTTGGATGCCAATTGTGGGGACTCATCTCGCTTAGACCCTGATCGTTTACGCACTACATTATCGTAAACAATCCATTTTTTATCACTCCCTATGGTTTTTTTAGAAATGTTTCATTTTGGTTGGGATTCAGCAAAGAGTCGCATATGTTAACGCGTTTGGTGAGGTGGATTTCCTTTAATTCGTGAGGAATCCAAACATCCAGTTTGTTTACGTAACGAAGCTATTGTAAGTGCAAGTAAACAGTTGAATTCAATATGACCAGCTTTTTCGTTATCTCTCGAGTTGTCATACGCCGGTAGTTTCGATTAACGCTTTACGTTGTCTTCATCAGTGGTGGTTGGACGACCAGTATATGGTGCATCTGGCACATTAAAATTTCCAGAACGAAAGCGGGTAAACCAATGCTGACACTGGCGTACAGTAAGACAGCCGTCACGATAAACTTCACACAATTTCTTTCGAGCTTGATCCGCACTTGCACAATAAAATCTGCCGATAATGCTCTCTTTGATTGTCCATTTTCAAGTTTATTTTTAACCAACGTGTTCTTTACTAATGACGCTCAGTTTTTGATTCAAGATAGTCTAAAGTCTAAGCTTTAAAATAGTATATAATAATATAGGCCACGCAATCAATACTACACAAAATATACAGTTCACGTCATCTATGAGAAAAAAACAACATGAATTATCGAACAACTCAATAGTTGGTAAGGCTTATAAAAATTTCAGTGGAGCTCATTAAATATGGTGGCAGCAGTATTCAGAAAGCCATCCATACAAGTCATCCAGCACATTCCAGGACAAGAACATATGCCGAACATGTGGAGCCAATCAATTATAATCCCTATCCACAAAAAAGGTGACAAGCTACAGTGCCAAAATTGTAGAAGCATATCACTACTTTGTACGGCGTATTAAATATTTTCAAAGATCTTAGAAATCCTTATTGGGACTATCAAGGTGGCTTTAGAGCTGGTAGATCGACGATAGAGCAATTGTCTACAGTCAAGCAGGTATTTGAGCGATACTGCGAGTTCAACATAGACGTACACCAAATTTTCATTGACTTTAAGCAAGCATACGACCGCATTCATCGTAACGTACTGTACCAAATAATGCTTTTCTTTGGCATCCCAGCCAAATCAGTCCGTCTTACCAAAATGACAATGACGTCGGCGACCTCCCGAGTCCAAATAACCAATAACCAACTCATCGACGCTTTTGACACAAATATCGAACTAAAGCAGGAAGATGGGGTGGCCCTATTGCTATTCAATTTGGCTTTGGAATATGTTATAAAAAAGCTACCTGTCGATACAGGAGGTACGTTATTATGTAAGTCGAGCCAAGTGGTAGTCTATGCGGACGACATAAACCTTTTGCCACGGTCGTTAACAACTGCCAAAGAGCTCTTCCTGAAACTCGATAACGAAACAAAACTAGCAGGGCTAAAATCAATGAGAATAATACAGTCGAGGAAAATAACGCAAATATGAGGGTGGTTCAAATATGATCGAGACAAATGCTCTGACTCGTTATTTACTATCGAAAAAATTTAGTTTTTCTAGATACTCCCCGTACAAGTTATGCATTTTGTTCATCTTTCCGGAAGCTTTTTGAAGCTGGTATATTTCTATCATATTTGAACCGCCCTTGTACATAAAATCTTATACTTGGCAATTACAATATCGAAAATGTGGAAGCTGCATACACAGAAAAACAAAGCTCCAATTATTCAAATTTGTGATACGACCTGTGCTACGCTATGGGTATGAAACATGGACCCTAACCCAAGCCCAAGCAAACGGACATATTGAACGCCTTCGAAAGATGGGCCCTGAGGCGAAGCTAGACGGAGACCAATGGCGAAGTCGATACAACCATGAGCTGTATGAAATTTTTTGATGAGCCGGAGGTCTCAACGATTGTAAGACTGTGGAAGCTGCAATGGGCTGGCCACGCGAATCGTATGGACGAACAACGAATGCCCACAAAGTATTCGTTGGGAGTACTGAACAGCGGAAACCAGTGGCGAAACCGCGGAAACGCTGGTCTGACTTGGTAAACGAAGACATTTCATCGCTGTTTGGATTTCGGAATCGGAGGAAGTAGTCAATGCAGCGAGACAGTTTGATGCGCTATTTGCAGGAATTGAAGACCCAAGAGGGGCTGTAGCGCTACGAAGAAGAAATAGGCTTATGAAACGGCCATTGCGTATAAAAATTAGTACCCAATGTACTGCCTTGGGCTTACGCGATTCATAAGGGAGTAAGACGGAAATCATTTCTACTCCGGTTTTGAAGCAACCGATTCCCCGGAGGTGAAATATTGTCTTAGATAAGGAATACAGAGTTTTAGCAGACTACGATTCAAAGTCTGCAGAAAAGCCTAAAGACGACACTAGATAATACTAACAGAAAATATTCTAAATGATATGCCGGATTCTGAAGAAGCGTCCAATTGAGAGTGCAGAAGCTGGAAGTGTTTTTTTGCTTTATGTTGGGACAAGATAGCTGTTCAGGCCGCGCTTGAGCGCTCAACCCTTAGTTCATTGAACTCGAGTACCCTATCCGTCATACCAGACTTCTTGAGGTGCTCTTACTCGATTAATATTCTCGTTTAGTTTAGGGCTAAATAGTTCGCGAAAAACGACCAGGCTTACAAAAGAAAAAATGATTTTTCATCAAGACAATCCACGTTCTCACCCAAGTGCTTTCATGATGGCTAAATTGAAAGAATTAAAGTACGAATTGCTTGAACACCTGCCGTATTCACCAGATTTGACTCCCTCCAACTGTTACTTCTTCCGGAATTTCAGACAATTTCTTAATGGAGAGCGTTTTCTTCGAATGAAGAAGCTATAGCAGTCGTAGGGCAGCATTTTGCCGAGCTTCCGGAAAATCAGTACAAATATGGTATAAAATTATTGAAAAGCTGGAATGAAGTCTTGAAGTTAAGGGAGATTATATTGAATGAAAAAACTAATTTCACTAAAAAATACACATTTTCTCATTGTCGCTTTAAAAACTTTGCAACCAACCTGTACAAAACCCTTCTGATAGAAGCGTAGTTCTGTCTACCCAACTTGTTTCTTAACTTGGCAACACGTTACAAATAGGCAACATGTCCAATTTCAAAGCCACATTTTGTATAGATATTCTTCACGTTTTGATTCTGCGTGAAATTTTGTCTTTGCGCACACGACATGATACGCACGTGTTTTCCTCGTTTCGTAGGACAACAGTTCAATTTTCATTGTACGAGTATTGAATATACATTGGGGAAAAGTGGTGCATACAATATAGTTTCTTCCGTACTAACGAGGGTTAGAGTTTTTCTATTAGTGTGATCTAAATTTGCGAAATATTACGACAATATGCACACCCACAGTTTTATACAATTACAAATTGAGTAGAATTTATTCATGTTTATCAAAAGTCAATGAACTATTTGAAATGAATAATTTAGGGCAATTTCAGAACAAATTTTTATAACAGCTTTCAGATTTCATTGGTTTTCCACTTATTCAGCCGCGAACAAAATCGATGCAATCATATTTGTTTGTTAGAAACGATTTAATTAAAATTATCCCGTCCCTATTTTATTTAATTTATATCTAAATATTGAATAAGGATAATAAGTGGTAACTCTTTATGCCTAATAGCTAAAACCTCACCAGCTGTCATAATGGGCGCATCAGCCTCTATAAGGTTCCAGGCGTCCAAGAGTATTGCACGTTTCGCTGTGGATTTATCGATTACACCACCCACTCGATTTGTCCACCAGCAAACTTATACAATAAGCAACGACATCAATGCCAACGACACGCAGCAAGGCTTCCTCGCACTCCCTTAACGGTGTATATAGTGACATGGATATATCCAGTTGTCCAACGATATATTGGGTGGGAAAAGTTTTACACAGGCTCAAAATGAGCAGCAGAGAGAATGGCAAGCTACTGATGTGAACTTCCGGTCGAACAAATATTCACAGAGATAATATCCTCATTTGGATGAATGTGTTTGTGCTTGTTCACGATATTAACACTTTCTATTCTATTAGAACGGAATTTATTGAATTTGCTAAGGACTTTGACTTGTTAATATTCTTGATAAGAAAGTTGACCGACTTGTTTATTTAGATAAGGAGCTGGTCGGATAGAGCTATGGGAGAAAAATTTGGAAGTGTTTTCAGTATAAAAATACAACTTGGAAGATATAGGAACTAACTTTTGTAATTCAATTGCATGAGTGAAATAATGCCAAAGAAGATTATACGAGTAAATTATAATTTAAATTTAAAATAAAAACACTTCCAAAATTTGTTAAAATCATCTTTCTTAGAGGCATTTAAAATTTAAATATTTTCATCCAATTTCACATGAAAGCAAATTTTTACATAAACACATGTGGCACACAATGCGTTAAAAAAAATTGTCCTATTAAATTGCAGAGGCTTTTCATTTCTGCGTATACTGCCACAGCATTTACTTTCTTCAATACCTTAAATTCTTAATGCTTTAACGATTACTTACCCGATGATTCAATTAATCGAGGATCAACCAAATCCTGAAAATTTGGCTCATCACCATACCAAAAAATCCATAATTCTTTGGCAGCTGTTAAAGCTAATGGCGGATGAGTGTGCGTTGATACAATATCAAATGGTATTGTAGCATTTGGATCGGGATCTTGTTTTGGGGCGGCTACGCGTCGCCATACACACAAAATATCTTTTGACAAACATTCTGTGTATGATTGAAGTATCGGATCATCTAGTGGCTCGCCACTAGCGTTTGGCCGATCCCCGAATAGAAATTTACGCCATTTTATACCGCACAAATCAGTCTGGAAAGATAAAATTAAAAGGTCATTAAAAATGGAGCAATGATTTTTCTGCATTTTTAAATAAAAAACTTGATCATATTAATATTGCAATAAGTGCAAATATCACAGAATATTCATACCTTTTTCGAAACAAATGATTTTAATATTATCAAATCAACTTTTTTTGGGAAGTTGTTAGGAGGTTCAATTGTGGAAGCTGAATCGTCACTGTGAAACAATCAAACAAATCCCATAAATGTTATTCTCATCTTACTAACATAATAAAATGATTACTGTCATACTGGTCTATTGAACTACATGAATAACAGCTACCCATCACAAAAGAAGAAAACCCAAAAGGGCTTCAATCACAAACGATGAATTGAGAGAATCTACCATGACAAAGTAAAGAGTTTTCCAATAAGAGGTGTTATTTTGAATAGCCCGCTATTTCGGTAGATGTCACTTTTGAAGTTGTCATTTTTTGACATTTTACAAATAGAAACTAGGCCATTAGTAAAAATGGAACGATACACGCTTCAACAACGCATTGAAACTATTAAAATTCACTATAAAAATGGTGAAAATTTGGCAGAGACGATTCGTAAATCTCGTACATTTTTGGGTCGCCGTGAAGCACCTTGTCGGACCGCAATACAGAAATTGGTGGAAAAATTCGAGCTGCTCGGACAACTTAGTGATGTGAAGAATAAAACCCGTGCACGTCGCTCAAGAACAGCCCGGAATATTGCTGCTGTAGCCGAAAGTGTTGAAGAAACCCCAGGTTTGTCCATGCCTCGTCGTTCTTTGGAATTAGGCATTCCACAAACGTCATTACACCGTATTTTGCATAAAGATTTGGGTCTTAAGGCTTATGAAGTTCAATTAACACAAGAACTCAAGCCGGTCGATCATCAACAACGTCGTGTCTTTGCTGAAAATGATCCGGAATTCCTTCGAAAAATCATTTTGAGTGTTGAGGCCCATTTCCACCTCGGTGGCTTCGTCAAAAAGCAAAATTGTCGCATCTGGGGCTCGGAAAACCCAAGAGTTATTGTCGAAAAGCCTTTCTTTCCTCGACGTGCGACTGTTTGGTGTGCTTTATGGTCCGGCGGAGTCATTGGACCTTAATGAGGCTGGAGCAACAGTTACGGTGTATGGATTGCGCTATCGAGAGATGATTAATGATTTTTATGGCCAGAATTGGATGGTATTGATCTGGACAACGTTTACTTTCAACAAGACGGCGCTAAGTGTCACACAAGCAACGAAACTGTTGATCTTTTTCGGGAAAAGTTTCCGGACCGTGCTATCTCTCGAAGAGGTGATCACAATTGGCCACCGAGATCTTGTGATTTAACACCTTGCGACTTCTTCCTTTGGGGCCACGTGAAAGAGAAGGTCTACGACAACAGCCCAGCGTCGATTCAAGACCTCAAAGATGGAATTCGTGAGGCTATCGAGGACATAGGGCAGCCACTTTGCGATTTGGTTATGGAAAATTTCATGGAAAGGATATGTGCCTGCAAGCGAGGTGGTCATTTGCCTGATGTTATTTTCCACTATTAACGGCATACCTTCCTCTTTATAATGAAATAAACATCCGATCATTTATATTAAAAAATGGCATTTTTCTTTTAATATCAAAATAGCACCTCTTATTGGAAACCCCTGTATATCTTACAAAAATAAGGAGAAAGGAAAAAAATCAACATTTTTTTCAATAGTAATTAATTATAATTCATCGTCGATTCGTTACCGTAAAATATTCAAAAGATTATCCGAACTGAAACTAACGAAGCATTTCTCAAAAGGACGCCAGAGATCACAAGCTTAATGCAAAGGGCGAAAAACTGCCATTATTCGACTCAGGGTATAGAAATAGACCACTTATCGTCCCAAAAAATTCGAAGTGCATACTGTAATTCAAAACACTACTTAACCAGAACAGACATACCCTACAAGATCTGAATAGTTTCGGTAGAGAACGTACTATTGAAATACAAAGCAGCAAAGAACAAGTCGAGTAGGCAGGATTTATCTAAATAATGTAGAATTTCTTTCATAAGCACATTAAACCCGCCATTTTGTTCAAGATTACATAATTTTTCTGATTGCTCGGCCAATTCAACATCCAAATTAAACACTAGTTCTTTTCATACATTTTGCCTCCCCTGGACCCTCCTTATGTACCAAATTACTTTTTTGTTTCAGATTCTAAAAGTTCTAATTAAGACCTTTGATTTGATACCCCACATTCGACTACCTCTAATAAAAAAAATTTTTAAGGGCTTCTTTAAAAATTTTTGAAATGTTTGATAAGACCTAAACTTATGAGAGACTAGCACTTCTGACCTTTCCACAAAATTTGAGCTTTCTATCTGCTGTAGTTTCTGAGGAAACTTGCTCTGACGCACGGACAGACAGAACGCGAAACTAGTAGGTCTTTGTAAAATTTGTTTTACAAAGCCCTGAAAAAGATATGAAAGTAGCATCAAGCCATTGAGAAAAATGTATACTATCTGAGGCAGCGAGAGAATGACTGAGTTTAGGCAAAATACTAGGATGATTCAATACACAATATGTTAAAGTATTGGTGCAATTGGAGGAAAATTACTTAAGAATGCAACTGAATTATTAACCTGCGAACTTTTTTTTGCTATCGAAATGAATTGAATTTCAATGTCTTTTCATAAAGCAAAATACAAAAATTAACTGGTTGACTCAATAAATCATTCTAAAATAACATCAATTGAATAGTTTACCAGACAATAGTATTGTATAATATACGGGGGCCATAGCTTTCGCCGCGTGCAAGTTGATTGATTTAAATGGTAAGATTACCCCGAAGAACTTTAAGCAAAATCAGTTGTAGTCAATTATTTTATTTATTTAATATCCGCATACCAATTTTCTGTTTTCTTGAAAAGCCGTCGGACCTTGCTTTATTTTATGAGCAGACGCGTTTCGGCTCCTTTTAGTAATCTTCAGTGTCACGCAAAGGGGTCGAAACGCGTCTACTCACACAACAAAACAAGGCCCGACGGCTTTTCAAGAAAAAAAAACCAGTTGTCCTTGAGATTTTTGCAATGGCAACACAAGAAAGTAGGATGAGTCGTTCCAGTAGGAGGGGATTTCTTCATATGATCTGAGAATTGAATTGAGTACACAGGTGATTGTAAAAAATGAATTGGAGATCAGAAGTACGCTCCTATTAGAAGGTTTTTGTATTCAACAGCGATATGAAGATACCAATAGCACAGAACTGCAAATTTGAATTTTTTTCCTACCTAAGATGATTTGATGACTGATTTTGGGGTATTTTGGGGCACTAGTTACGAATAAATAATCAATTTTTTCCGACATGCTCAGGTTTCTCAGAAAAGCGACTGGGGGAAAATAGACAAAACAAGACACCTTCATGTAGGAAAAATTGTTAATTTAAAAAATACTTACATCGATCAATCAAATACAATTAAAATACATAGGTGGTTTCTTAACATATTTACATAACAAAAATCTCAGTGGTATCTTGCCCTTTTCTGCTCGAAGCGTCTATTCAGAGATTTTCCCTTCAATCGTTGTTCGGATTGCCTCGCTTCAGCAATCAACAGTAGTCTGCCACCATGCTTCTACGAGTATTCCACTTTCCTTGATATCTAAGTTCTATTTCTTTCAAGTCTTGATGAAACCTTTCATTTTGGTCTTCACTAACAGCTCCTGGACTTTCCGGAAAGCAGTCAATGTGCGAATTTGGTAAGTGAAGCTTAATGTTGATTGAACACCCCATTTTGCCAAAAAATGTTATCATCTTAACCGCAATTTTCTAACAATCCGGAGACCTGTTGTTCCCTAGAAAGTTCTTAACCACTTCCTTAATAGAATTCCACGCTCGCAATTCAGTTTCACTGAATTTTCTAACAAATTATATGTCCTTCATAAATTTTCTTCTATCGGGGCAGACAAAAATATCTTCTTTCAATTTGGCATCTTAAAACGATGCGAAAATGCTTTTTATGTATTTGAAACGTTCTTCTTTGTTCGTAACGTTAACAAACTGTTTCATCATGCCCTGTTTTATATGCAAAGGACGCAGTAACACTTCTTCTTGAGGAACCAAATTTTCTCGAATTAAATTTTTTAGTTCCAGGTATTAGTTTAGCTCTAGAAGGCCATTCTTTTCGAGTCCAATGTTGTCCTCTAATCCCGATTACTTTGTATAACCACCTTGTTGTCCAAGAACTTTCAAGTCTCCACATACGACCCATCCGTGTTGTTCTTAGTTTATTTTAAACATTCTGAAAATTTTGTAGCATTCTTTTAAATGTATGGAATGTACCACAGGCATTGAAGCATACTGTTTACCATTATGGAGAAGAACTGCTTTCAAACTTCTTTCTGAAGAACCGATGAACAATCTCCATACATTTACATCGTAGTCAACATCAACACGTTCACCAAACCAGGAATGTCCTTGCAATGAACTGAACCTCCATCCTTCGCAAAAAACGGAATAAAATATATTTCTCTGTTACCGTACCATTAGAATGAGGTACCAGGAGCATGCATGTTCCTTTTTCTATGTGGGAAAATTACTTCGATCTGAGATCAGGTTCGAAGTCAGGATCAGACTTATAGGTATTTTCTACAACACTCCTCGACATTGATTCCGAATAAGGGGGTAGTGGCTGTGCAGCTTCCGAGTCACGAAACACGACATGCTTACCGATTGTACGTTTGGGGAACTTATTAGCTTTCTGGTTTTTAAACTGTGACCAGCCACACTACAGTAACTAAAGTAAGAATCTGTTGCATGATCCTGAGGTCTTCTCCAAATCATGGTTGTCTGTATTTCGAACGTATTACTTTCTGAGGTTTCCACAACTTCTGGTTACAGATGAGTAGGTCAAAAAAAATATTATAAACATATTTTACAAAGTCTGTTGTAGTCCTTTGTTAAAATATTAAAAATTTGGTAGACAGACCTACGCTCATATCAGAAGGGTTTCGTACTCAATTTCTCAGAAATGCAGTCACCAGCAAGAAATATGTCAAAGAGACGTGCACGTGCAAAAGAAAATCCATTGTTTTTCTATTTTCAACGTTCGCCATTTTGTTGAAAACCACAAAAATCACTCAAATCATGAATTGCCAAAAATATTGATATTATTGACCTTATTTGAAAATTTCAAGAAGATAAAATCAAAACTGCAGTGACTGATTCGATGGAAAGTCCATAAAATACCAAAATCATGTGTTATTCTTGTATTGGAGAAATTTTAAATAGCTATAACTTCCGTGTACTCGTATATCATTCGATTTTCATCAAACTTACAAAGTTTAAGGGCTTTTTGTAGAACAACTTAAATATCGAATTTCCTTCAGTTTAAGGTGTACCTATACGATTTTATTGGGGAAAATGTGAAATTCGAATATCATACTATTATTAACAAAGTTGAGCGAATTTTGATTTCTAAGGTATTTGTTGTTGTTGTTTTTTCAGATTTTTCGGATCACAGGTGTCCAATCGCGAAGGGGGACACACACACAAATTTTTCGTGCATTTGCCTCTCCCTGTGTGCCCTCGAAGCAAAAAGTGTAAACTTAGGACCTGTTTTGAAAAGTTCTTATCAAGACCTTACATTTGAAACCCATATCGGCTACCTTTAATGAATTTTTTTTTCGGGGTCTACTCCCTATATGGCGCGACCTTCCCTTAAATACCTTCTAAAATTTTCTGATAGTTCATCTTTGAAAAGAGCACCACTTTGCACCTGCACACAAAATGTTTCTAGCTTAAGTAGTCTGCGAGAAAAAGTGCCATGACACACGGACGGATGGACGGACAGCCAGGACACGATTTTAGTAGGGTTTTGTAAAATTATTTTACAAAACCCTTAAAAAATGTGACGTGATAGATTTTTTCATTATTTATCCCGTAATTAGCTCCTCTAAATCAATCGAAACAGCATTCTAACTTCAGAGAGGAAAACCATTATAAACCTGTATAATTAACAAACTCAAAAAAAGCCTCACTGACATGTACATCAAATGCTAGGTTTAAAAGAAAAAAATATTACTCCATTTTAACCGGCCATCACATTGTTGTAACATAACTCCCCTTAAGAAGCTTCGAAATTTTTTTGATACCTCAATATCAAACATACATACCAAGTTTGGTTGCTGTAGCTACCATAGTTTCCGTGAGAAGTGCTGCGACACACAAAAGGACGGGAAGACATGTCGCGATTTCAATAGTTTTGTAAGTTAGTTGATAAGATCTCTAAAATATATTTTTTTAGTGTAGATAAGGAGTTGCCATGCTAGCATAAAACTTTTATATAGTTCCTAGTTGGGAATTTAATAGAGAGCAACACGAGATCTTGATCAAGCTGATGACGGTGGAACGCTATTAGTTGAAGAAAATAGGGTATAGGTCAACCAGTTCAGAATACAACTGGAAGTTCAACATTAGGGAAGGAGGGGGAAAAATGGAACATTATTCGAGTGGGCCTTGATGAGTAATTATGAAGTCTGATATACATTTGATCCCATTTGACGCATGCAGTTCCAGCCATACACAATAAAATGACAGACAGAACTCATGACAAAATATAAAAAGTCCACAAAATAAATGTTCATAATTTTAAATCAGATTATCGGCGGTATTTATATCGTAAGCCGAAGGTCTCTGGTTCAAGTTTCGTTGGCGTCAACGAGATTTAGTTCGAATGGTTCTTCGGACGGACTATAAGCCTGTTTAGTTATGATACGTGCTGGTTTAAAATCAGAACGTATCGCAGCTGGGTGGACTGACACACGGTCAAAGCGTGATAATGATCATTTCACCTTGCGGAGTGCCGATACATTAGATCATTATAATGAAAAACTCTAACTATCTCAAAGCGAAGGCTCGAAGGGGGCTGTAGTGCTTCGAAGAAGAAGAAGAAATCAGCCGCCAAAATAATGTACAGCACAATCTAGAAACCCCAAAATATAATCGATCAACCAAAGGCTACATCTAGTCCCAAAGAAAATACATAAAGAACTTGAAAAGGAATTGTATGCTTTTAGTATTCAATTCGTTTCATACAAATACTTTTTCAGTTCCTAAAGTAATGTGTGGATATCGATTCACAAGTACAAGTACTGGAAGTGTGATGGGCGCCATTCCAATATCCACTCCACGGGAGTTTAGTTTCACAACTCTTCATTTAGCATGAACCCAAATTATAATAAATTTGGTAAGAAAGAAAACTATGATTGGCAGATAAAGGAAGTAGAATTTGGTGGCCAAAGTGGAATGGACTTTCCTTCGAATATAATACTTTTCTACTTACCAGCTCCCAGCGAACTGATTTCTGTACAATTCGTATTTTTTCCCTTCACTTCTGCTTTGCAGAAATCTTCCTTATTTATGGAAGACATAAAATGGCCTTTTTTGGTTTCGCACAGGCCATCGTGATCGATATGTTTTTGTTTTTTCATATAAGGAGCCTCTGAGGTTGCAACTCCTCATTAGATCAGGACCAAGCTTCTAACCCCGTGGGGTAGAACTTAGGGATTTGAGATTAATATTTCAATTAGACGATCAGTGATAAGAAAGGACCATGTGACCCTCATTAGGTATAAAAGTATAAGAAATTAAGTAGTAAGTAGCCAATAGACCGATAATTTATTCAGAAATGTCAGTGCCTATTGTAATTTAATAGCTAGTTTAAAAGTAAAGCGAAAATAGAAAACCCATGAAACGTAAATAGATATTAAATTAGATACAAGAATACCCTCCCTTATTAAAGATTGATGTGAAATGAGTTTTAAAAAGTCAAATCATACTAATCGCAGCACAAATTTGTGATTGTTATTTCATGTCTCTTGACGTAGTAGGTTGTGGTTCCTTCGCAGCTATCTCCTTGCATTTGTTTTTAACTAGAGTAAACTACTATGACAGCTTGTCTATTAATTGCATATCCATAACATTGTCTACATCCTGCGAAGATAGCATGGTTTTCACCAAATCTGTAGATCTGTTGGGGTTATTTGTGATAGGTTTTGTTGAAAGCTGAATATTTTCTACAGTAGGGAAGGTATTTTGTTTCTGCTGATAGATAATTTTTTGTTTTTTTCTCTCGGCGCTGCAACTTGGGCATAGGAGTTTCATGAAAACTTTCCTGACATTTGCGATAGGGTTTCTTTAGATGAATTTGTCTCTACTTAGTTGAGGAAACACCATTTGAGCAATGTCTTCCGGTTCTAGACCTTCATATCTATTTTTGTTAATGATAGAACGTGCTTAACGATTAGTGGTGTTTAGAATAGAGCTCCTTCAACTTCATGTCTGCATTTGACCCATCTAGGACATTTTTGGTTAGTTGCTACATGGTCGTGGCTATTAAATAGGAGGCATTTTTAACTTTACACGCCTTCATTCTTACCGCACTTAAGCATCTTTTTACTTTATCTTTGCATATTGTTCTAGAGTGTCCTCACCTGCCGCAGTTCCTACATTGTTTGGGCCGGAATCTGAAGTATTCCACTCTTGTACTGAAGTATTCAATTTTTAAGGTTGTCTGGTAGAGTATTTCCCGACATCGTTATCTTGGCGGATTTTGTTGGGATGTAATTTCCTGCGTTCATAGGGTCTCTTCTATAGTCTGATAGCACTGGAAATTTTTATTTCCTTGACTTCCAAACCTTGAGGCGAATATATTTTATACAAGAGGAAGCTGGTAGCCAATTGAAGGAATTAAATTTCTGACTGGAATTTGATAGTAAAATCTGCAAAGGGGCTCCAACGGTAAGTTGAAGTAGTTAACATACTAAGGAAAATAACAGATTTCCTTTCATTTACTGCTTGTGAATTGATGTTCCCGAAGAAAAATGTAAAATTGGAGGTACCTTCGGTGATGAAATATTTCCACTTATAACTGAAAACGAATTGTGGGTAGTATCGACTAATTACTATTGTACGTGTGTTCAGATTTCTTTTCATGTCGTAATTTTCCGGGAGAAGCGACGGGTTCGTGAGCGAAATGGTTAGGTTGATATTGGTAGTGAACACACTTGTAGGGATCAATAGAAAGCGTGTGGCGTGCAACGACCCATCTGCGTGTGTTAGCCGGAATTCGCTATTGACATCGTTTCGAGTCCTATTTTTTAATCTTCGAATATACAGGCCGTCGCTTGGCACGTAACAAAATTTAACGAATGTTCATCGCCTGTACGGACTAGACAAGCAATCAAAAAATTTCATAAAGTGGTAAAACCAACAAAACGCTGTTGCGACTATATCGATGAAGATAATCAAGCGTTACGCTCGGAGGACGCTCTCGACTGAATAATTTTTACCCTTAATAAGAATCCCAGAGAATTTGACGGTCCAAAAATTATTTGAATTCTAGGATTACAATCACAAGTGTTCCGAGTTAAACACATGGTAATATTTACCAGGCGACTCCATTTTCATTCGATTATTTGTAGAAATTACAGAAAAATACAATATTAACCTTTTGCATTCGAGACCGTTTTCGCATGGACTTCTTAGCAACTCAAAATGTTTTTTAGCGCTTTTGGTAAATTATTACCGCATACCGAATTCGTGAACCAAAAAAGTGGTGAGCGAGAATCATCTATCGAGTTGCGGCATTAAATCATGTGGTGAGCGAGAGTCATCCCTCGACTGCAAAGGTTTAAACGTCATTGCTCTGAAGCGAAAATCGAGTAAAAATTAGGAAAGCTGATATATTGGTATCATGTCATCTTGAAGTTAATTATGATTTCAGACTATTGCCTGGAAATGGCAACTCTGTTTAGTTTATAGATTCAGTGTCATACAGAATAAGGAACAGGTATCTAGTATTGCATATCTCTCAAGTGATACAACGATTTGACCTTGACGGATTGTTCTTGAGCAGCATGAATAATTAATTAATCAAAAACCGAACGTTTTTTTTTTGATAACTTTTCTGATACCACTATAACAAATTCACTTGCATTTAGATTGAATTTCTCGAGACAATCTGCTGCTACTCAAAAACCTAAATTCGTCGTAATATCTCAGCTACCTCAATAATGTCCGTATGCCAGAAATGTTGCGATCACCCTATGAATTTGTACTTGGAGGCTTGAAGCAAAAAAGAGCAACTACAAATGGAAATATCTATATAAAATATAAAAATGAAGAAAATAAAAAAAAAATATATGAAATGAAATTGGTAGATGGTACTGCGCAACCTCTCGTTTTGCTACTTCAACGACGACCACCGTACGCCTCGCAATCTTTACCGTATTATAGTCCGTAGAGTCGAGCCTACGGTGAAATTACATAAAACCGTGTTAGGTATTCGTTGTCCCACTTCCTACACATATGTACGGAGTGTTCTTCAATTCGATTGTTGTTCGCCACCGTACGGAATGAAGGCTGAAGGAAAATGAATTTTCCTTTTAAGGAAAGACATTCGACCCGAATATGGAACGTTCTTCCCGAGCAGAATATTTAAATTTTTCCGATTCATTCATAACCACTAAAAGTTATCACGGATTAATTCTTTGACACATGGGTTCTACGCTCGTTAGCATGTTTTTCTGTAAATAATTAACAAAGATAATCGCAGGTTGTAGTGCTTGCCAAAATTTTCTTTTCGCACCAAAGAACTTTAATTCAGCGTGAAAACTTTACCTGTTTGAATGAAAAACATAAACGATTGTCTTTTGTTAGGAATAAGGAGACACAACAGAAATGGAGAAATATTTATTATTTATAGTGAAATCAACACATTCACATATCCCGCGGGGAGTTTTCATGTTTTTCTTTCGCTGCGAAATCATTTTAAGCTCAACATTATTTTACACTCATGCAGATTTATGTGGACGATAGATACATTCAAACAGCACAACTTGCATGAATGTGCTCTGTGATATCTTTGTATCTTGCAGATTACAACGCTGCCGTCGCACCGTAACGTTGTAAATAGGAATGTATGTGTATAGTGTGTTGAGAGTAGCATTTTATGGCCCCTCGGCTAGACAGCAGCCGTACATAGAGGAAATGTAGTATAGTACACGCCGTCCGAGGGTTGCCACAGTTGAGGACAAATAGTTTACTCAGTGGCTTTTAATAGAAAGATGAATCAGAATAATTTGAATTGTAGGGAAAAAACAGGAACCCCAAGAACTCAAGCTAGTCATGTGAACTATGAAGCGATAACACATCGGTGTCTGTGATTTTCTCAAGAGCTGTTGTATGGTCAATAAAGTGTCCAAAAATTCTGACACATTTTCCGCTAAATAATGACTATCACATGTCCAAATAAAAGAGTTGTTAGTTTTTTATTTTAAGCAGTGGTAAAGATTGACCGAATCTTTATACATTTTCATATTTACGTTGTTCGAAATCACAACATTCGTGAAAAGTTTGGTGTTCGAAGCTGTTTTTGTTTTTAATGGTAAGTAAAATTGCAGGAAAACATAGGAAGATAGAATCTAAAACAAACCTACACACGAAATTTGATTAGTTAAACTCAATATTTTTATCCTGGAAAGCAATTACTTTTCTTTTATGTCAAAATTTGAAAGACTTATGCCATTTAAATTTAAAATTCTTTATTTTTAATTAGATAATTGAAAACGAATATGCGCTGTATAAAATAATGCTTGACTTTGGCGTCCCAACAAAACTAGTCCGTACGGTCAAGGTCACGATACTAAACAGAGAGTCCCAGGTCAAGGTAAACCGTGAACTTATGGACAGCTTTATAATGGAATATGGATTAAAACAAGGAGATTGACTTATGCCAATGCTCTCTAATATTGCGCTGGAACACGTCATCAGGAAGACATCAGCTGAAACTTCGGGTACACTAATGTTCAAGTCCACACAATTGGTAGCATATGCTGAAGACGTTTATATTATCGCACGTTCAATCTTAGATGCCAAAGGAGCATTTCTGCGCCTGGAATCTGAAGCAAACCGAATTGGCCTACGAGTTAATGAAACTAAAATTAAATTCATAATTCAAACGCGGAAGACAACTTCGGTTTGGCAGTGTGGAAAATTTTAACTACATTTGAGCCAACCTGAAAAGAAGAGGCGCCGAAAAGGACGAGATTGGACGCCACAAATATAGCCTCTTACTCCGTACTTCCCAGAGTTATGCACAGGCAAAATAAGCTCCGCATTTACGAAACACTAGCCAAACTTGTGCTGTTATATGGAAGTGAAGCATGGACCCTCACGAGCGAATCTAAAAATGCAGTGGACATATTTGAACGCAAAGTGGTCCGGAAAATCTACGGCCCAGTGAAGCAAGGAACAGAGTGGAGACTAAGTTACAACGATGAGTTGTATGAACTATTTGACGATCCAGTTTCCACTTACGAAAAGTTAGTGAATTACGATGGGTGGGCCATGTAGAAAGAATGGAAGAAAACAAGCTACCCAAAAGAACATTGAAATGTAGAGCACAAGGTAGACGTCCAGCGGGAAGCCCGAGGACTTGATGAGACGACATAACAGAAGTTACAGGTAGATCCTTGTTGGGAGTAAACAACTGGCGGACAAGGTTGCGGAACAATCATAATTGGAGTAGATTAATCCTAGTAGCCAAGTTATTAAAGAATAACAGCAAAAGAAATGATCCTCAAAGATTAATATAAATAAAACAATCATCATTTTAATTTGGATTACAAGAAAAATGTATCACATTTTGGTTTTTCTATGGTATATTTTATGATCATCAACATTACAGTCGATTAGATTTGTAATAAATTTCGAATAGGTCAGAAATAAAGATATTAAATAGGAAGAGGCCTTAGTACTACAGAAGAAGCGATAATTTCTCTAGAAAAAGCACCTTAAAATTTAACCAACTATGTTCACCTCAGAAATGACCCAGAAATGCCGAATTTCAACCGTTTTATATTGATTTTGTTCCTTTTATTCATGTCCAAAGAATAATCAATGCTCTTTAAGACGAGGTACAACTTAGAAAGACAAAGGCACCAGTAGTCTCTTTTGACAATATGAAGTTGACTTTTCATTTCTGTAACTAGATCCGCAAAGACTCAAGGTGTTGACAGCAAACTTGTGTTTCATAGAAGGCAGAATCGATAAGATCGGAAACTCGCTGAACTCGTTGCGATCAAAATTTTGCTTCTACAAAGTAAGTTCCTTTAGAATGCAGAATTAAACGATTTTGTAGACATCAAATTAAGTACTTGGCTTTGAGCTTGAGACTGTAATCTAATTTCATAGAATTTGATGACCAAATCATTTTAAAAACATGAATATTAAACTGTGAGAATTTGTCTCTCAGCGCTAAATAACTCTCCGAGAAAGTCAACTACATGGTCGAAAAGATTCCAGAGCCTATTGAGGCAGGCACCTTTGAAGAACCAACGAACCTCCGTATGTAGAAGCAAACGATTGAATTCTTCAAAGTTGTCATAGCAAAGCTGACCGAATAACCAATCAGGGAAAGCATTAGAGTGAATTTTGTTCACAGCAAAATTCAATTCAAATTTACCGTCCAAAAATATGCGTAATGCCTCCCTAACACCCAAAACATGCCCGGCAAAATGAAGACATATTTCGCTTTACAGTCAATGTAGATAGTTACCGTACCATATTCAATGATTTTCTGTTTAAGAATATTGGAGAAAATCATTCGGACGAGGTGTGACTTCAACAGGATGACAGTAAGTGCCATGTTACAACCGCAACCATCGAATTTGAGAAATGGAACGATTAAGTAGCCTTCAATTTTGAGCGATTGGTACATCTCGATTGTTTCTTTTAGGGTTAAGGCTGAGGCACTGGCTACTCCAATCTCTACTCTGATCGTAATAGAACGGGACCACTGTTTCAGTATGATTGCTTGAATGCAGGTATTTCGATTTCATTCATGACATGAAGAATTTAAATTAAGAAATAAAGGATGCTCCGAAAGAAATTTTCCAGAACTCCATGATAAAATGGAAGCAACACTAGAATTTAGAGTGCTTGCTACGTACGCCGAAGGTCCCTGATGAAAATCCGATTGGTGACAACGAGATTTGTTTCGAGCGATTTTTCGGACGGACTATAAGCCCGTTCAGTTATGTTACGTGCTGGTTTAAAATCTCGAAACATTCGATCAAGATAATTAGATACTCTAACTATCTCTAAGCAAAGGCCCGAAAAGACTGTAGTGCTTTAACACTACAGTCGAGCAAGCTAGACAATTACTGATACTAGAGAGAAGTGTTTGAAGGTAGCAAAGATCAACAAGTTAAAGTAACAGGATAATGCTGATGCCAGAAGGGTTTTGTTAATAAATTGGTGAATCAAGAAATGTCTTCTGAATATCAACAACTAGGCTCATAATTAGATCCCTTCAATTAAAATAGAAAATAAAATCTAGTTTTTATAATTTTTTTTTTTCGAAACTTGGGAGAGATCTTCACTATGACCTGTCCGCAAAATTTCGTGTTTGCAGCTGAAGTACTTTCCGAGAAAACTTGCTCTGACGCACGGACGAACGGACAGAGAGACGAACAATTACACAGACGGACGAACAGATGGGTCGTGATTGTCGTAGGATTTTTTAAAATTAAATCCTGTGTTCGATATGTCGGGTGTGCATCTCGATCAGTATCTATACTGTAATGAACCTGTCAAAGCCATGTTCAATAAAGCGTGTAAAGTGTTCATGGCCCTTCGAAGACTCTTTCATTCCACATACTGTTGTGAATTCCGGCTGTTGTCGGCATTCTCTTGTTCACTAAAACTTTACTAATAACAAGTTCTGAATTTCCTGTGCACACTTTTTTATATTTATTTTTTTTCTCTTTCTTAATCTCATGTTATCACTATTTGTAAATTTCGCCTATTCTTCTTATTAAAAAAAAAAGACTTTTCATCTCCATTAAATAAATTTCAACTTTTTTTCATTGTATTTTATTTCTTCAACATTAAACTTAACTTTCCTATCTCCAAAAGTAAATTCGATACTCCCCAATAGTACTTGTTTCATTCACACATTGCAATGGGACAGCAATCATTAGTAATCAATACCACCTAATTCCTTTATAACGCTTGTTACAGCTCAAGCGTATAATAACTTGCCCATTACAATGTTATTGATGCAAGAATTTTATCGCATGGCATCAATTTGAACTTGATCGTTCAATCACTAATGGACAAACGCAATCAGCAAATAGTGCAATTACTCACCTTCCCAACATCAACGCTTGTGTAGTGTAGGTGGTAACATGCTGGACTTCGAATCCGGGGTTCGCTGAGATCATGAGTTTGAGTTCACTCGCGAACAAAAACCTTTTTAATCTTCGTTAAATGGCAGCATTTCTTAGCGGATGATAATTTGTACATAGATATGATGGCGCTTTGTGTCATCATGACTATGTGCAAATCAGCTGACATGCAATTGGTAATGTTGTATTTGACGACGATAAAAGAGAGAAAGGGTTCCGAATATGTTGAACTCGAACATGTTCAGCAGTAACAGGAGGTAGCGGCAGAGGATTTTGAAGAACAAATACTGGGTGTGTTTTTAGAGGCATAGAAATTTGAAATGAAATAAACTACGGACAAATTGTTTTGATTGACATGAAATTGGTTTTATTGGAAAGATAATTCTCTGCCATTTTTATTTAAATATGATTTTGGGCATTTGAACGTCACTACTGGTGCGGAGGAAGTCCAAACGAGAGTTCCAATTTTCGACTATAATCAATAATTGGAGCCGTATCTCACCAATAACACGAATGTTGTCTTCCATTCTATCCTATTCATGATACAATTGCAAATCAAACTGGCCATAAAACGCATGACAGCTGTCACTGTGTAGGATTAAAAAGTTATGTCAACTTAAAGTTCTATACCTCTAAAAAACACCTTTTAATATATGGTATCAAATTCTTCTTCTTCTTTGTAGCACTACAGCCACTCTCGGGCCTTCGCTTAGAGATAGTTAATCTCATTTTCATGACCGTATTGATTTTTTCGGAAGTTGGTTTGGTCAGTACCATGTTCCCGTGTGCTTGCTCAGCTATGATATGATCTGATTAAATCAGTTACATATCACCACTGAGTGAACACTCGTAGTCTGTCCGAAAAATCCCCTGAGCTAAATCACGTTGCTCCCAACGAGATTTGAACCTGGGACCTTCGACTTATGCGTTCACGATCTAACCACAAGACCACGCAGACTACTATGGTATCAAATTACACTAAAGAAAATACCGGATATATTGTATATACCTCCGACCCATTAAATCTATACGTGATAAAATGGCAAACCAAACTAACCATAAAACGCATGATAGCTGCCATACCATACGTAGCATTAAAAAGTGCTGCCAACTTAAAGTTCTATACCCCCAAACCAAACACCTTTTATTGGTTGGATCAAAGTGGTAATTGGTATCAGTCGGATGGTAGGAGAGTCAATTTACGGGCAGCGAGGAGTCGAGTCGAAACTAATGTCTCTGCGGGATCGCTAAAGCGTGAACAGTGATGGTTGTGGAAATTTAGAAGTTGGGAAAAGTAAATAAGTGCAGCAAAGAAAGTGGAATTTATTGAGAATTTACTGATAATTAAAGATAGGAAGTTATTTTCTTTTCAAAAAGAAAAAGTTTATGTGAAGTCTAATTGACGACAGACGTTCTGTTCTTGTAAAAAGAAAGAAGATGATATTTATGATAGTAAAATAGAATATCGGAATCAAGAACGAAGAAAAATCCCAATATGGTAATACGGCATTCGCCTGAAGTTGCTGTTAGAAATTATTGCATATTGTTCAACAACGTGTTGAACAACTAGTATTTTACAAATCAGTGGAAAAAGGCCAAGGTAGTTCAGATCTTGAAGAAAGAAAAGGGATCTACGTGCCCCCATAGCTATCGCCAAAGCAGCTTGCTGCCTAACATCAGCAAGGTGTTTGAAGTGATACTGAACCAAGCATTAAACGTCCACATTGAGAAATATGAGTAGGTGCCGAGTTGCCAGTTTGGTTTTCGTGCCAGGCTTTTGACCATACATGCGATAACGAAAGTGACCTCAGACGTCTGTTGGAAACTTAACAATAGAGTATGTGTTATATTGAGGAGAGTATAATTGGCCTTTGATACGCTATGGCTAGATGGACTAAAGTTTAAACTCCATGAGGACAAGTTTCCCAGAGATCTTGCCACCATGATGTGCGATATGTTGTACGGAAAACTGTTTCTTGCAACTGATGTAAATCTAAGTATTAGTGGCTGAATGACAATATTGGTTTTTCGTTTTTCCATTTTGATTTTCAACTCATTATAGCAACATTTAATTTTATTGTAGTTTGTTTCAACAGTTCTTCGAAAATTATTGAAAGATTTTAGCATGTAGGTTAGGAATATAAGGATAAGATCGTTTTGAATTGGAATTCCTAAGAATCAAGTTATACATTAGTATTACATTAGAAATAAGTTAAAAGTTTACTATTTTGTTGTGTTCCTCGTATTATATGTAATTTGTAATAAAGTTGGTTGTTTTCCTTCTTTTTTCCGATTAATGATAATATATAATAATTCAGACTTGAGAAAAATACGACATTATTTTTCGACTAACTTTTGATTGCTATATTGTTTAAGTTTAGAGTGCCAATTTTTTGAAAGAAGTACATGAAATTTTTACTCTTTTATCAAATTTATTTGCTGTATGCATTTCTGCCGACTTGTACCTCTTATGAAAATGCTAAAAATCTGCGAGAAATAATAGAAGAAAAAGAGTAACTATTGTATTTTACGTCCTTTTTTAAATTCATTAGAACTTCAATCAAAGGCAAACGTTTGCATTGTTAACCTTTTCTGAACATCTGTTTAGCTTGGTAACTATTCTCCAAGGATGTCTGTACAACGCTCATCATAGTTCTATGCGTTCTTCATATTATTTATTATCTAATAATCATGTAAACCTAATTTCGTTGTGCTATTCTATTCATATATTTCAAAATGCCCGATAGAAAACTGAACTAGCCTAAAGTTGAAGCAACTGAAAGGATATTTTTCACTAGATGCCATGAAATAGAACATTCTTCACATCGAAAGCATTTTGGAATTAAAATGTCCCAGCTTTCTCGTACTTACAAGGTTAAATTCAAATACGCTCAGTTTGAACTTTTGGAGCGTAAATGATTCAGTAATACAATTCCGTTCATTCCTACGCCTCACTAGAGCGAAAACTAAATTAAGTGCTTTCATCGAACGAAAGCTTGCATTGCATTCTTTTAGGAAGCATCTGGTAACCCACCTTCAACAAAAGCTAAGACGACCCGACAGATGTATGAATTCTCCGTTAAGCAAGCAGGCAAGCAAGCCATCGAGCTGGTATGTAAGCAAGTTTATCTCGTACGTAACCACTCGCAACAATGCCGATTTGATACGAAAGTAGACTCGACGAGCAGACATGCAGCCAGCCAGCCTGCTGCCTGCCTTTCTGCGTGTCTATCTTCCCCTGGCTCCCGTCTGTTTATCGCGAGCACGGGCATGGGCACTTGAAGCACTGACCATGTGGTCATATGTTTATTTACTTAAACAATTTCCACATTTCTATATTTGATTCAGGTTTTCATGTTGATAGTGTGTTTGTATGTAGAAAAACCGCTAACGCAATTCAGATATACGAGTACACAATAAAAAGAGAATCCGAGACCGATTCAACTACTGTTTCGGTTCACATATAAAATGTATGATGGTGTGATTGTTTTACACTTTACAATAAAACGTGTTATGGACGCAAAGTGTTAAAAGATGTGAAGCAGGGAATGTGAAGAAAGGAGGAAAGGAATAAAGTCACTGGACAGAGGGAATAGATGTCAACTTTGGGAACAACCCCCTCAAGTTAAAGCTCAAGCAAGCTGGCAATTCATCCAGTTTCGTTCTGTAGTAGCCATGTGTGGGACTTAAATTTTTACATGCTTAATGTCGCACACAACATATGCTCGCTGCTAGTGGGAACCGTGTAACCATCATTAAATTGAAATTAAATGAATTGTTTGACTTGGATTACCACTATCAGAAACCACAGTGGTTTGAAGCGCAAACAGGCATAGATAGTTGCAGAAATGGACGCACAACACCAGAGAAGAAGTGATAATGGTCGGTGAAGGTTTCATAATTCAATTTGCAAGTACGTTCGGATGTGGAGCGAAGTCAATATTGTCATTGTATTGCATACGGGGGAAGTTGGAACTCGGTAGTTTGTTCGGTGTTGGTAATAAACACTGAGTGATAAATCAATGTTTAAAATCAAATTGTATAGATAAATATAACGCAATTTCGAGATATTGTTAAAAGGAGAAAGCATACCAATTCTAATGATAAAAATATCTGAACAGAACGAAGCAAGCTTTAAACTTCCATAAATGCCTGCGACAATGACCTTCACAATCATTTGCGACTAATTATCACCCGGCTGAATGCCTATAAACATGTTTAATCTCTTTTATCAGCTTCCGAAAAAGTGATATGTCCCCTCCTTCTCTTTAAAGCGACATTGTTTGTATGACTTTTAGACATGTGTGATTAATTTTATGGTATGGTCAGTATTTTCTGTCTCGCAAATTATTTGAAATGAAGTAGCAATAATATTTCAAAATAAAATAATAAACTATAAGGAATTCAATCAATTAATTAATTTGAAAATAATGATTTTTAGAGAGTAAAAATCTGCAAAATTTACTTTATATTGATGTTGATACGTATAGCACAGCTACTTCAGTTGCTGTTATAGAGACAATTTCAAGTAAAAATGGGTAATTGTGTGGAATGCAATTGATATGTCGCCATAATTGGGAGCATTTGAAGGCAATTAAGGAGTGGTTATTAATACTGAAAAGTCAGAAAAGACTGCTCACATAATTGGTTTGCTCTTACTCCGAATTTCATTATGTCACCCAAGACGGTTAATTCTTATAAAAACATTTCAGCGATTTATTTTGAAATAAAATTATTCTTTGTTAACGGACAGTTAATCTATTGGTTATACCACGCAAACGCGAAAAAGTTTATGAGTTAAAGTGTTCATTTCGAACGGAACAATTATAGGAATGTTTGGTAAAAAGGCACGACATGATCGTTATTAATGCGGCCGCATTATTCTCGACCTCCCAAAACGGTTTGTAAATTTTAGTCATTGTATGTATATTCTAGTTCGATTAGCTCATATGTTTTGGGTACGATCAATTGATAAGAAAATACAAAATAGACCTCTTCAATGGGACTACAAACGCTGATGGTACTTTGACTGCAAAGAAATAGGAACACCAAACAATCAATAAAAACATAATGTAACTCAACAAAATCCGTTTTAGATACATGAACACTCCACTAGCATAATATCTACATCATCAAAAGAGTACTTCACAAAATTCATATACACAACATACATCCACAAAACAAGACTCAATAATTAAGCACATAAAAAGCCAATATTAAACAAAAAAACAGCCACAACCATCCGCCAATGGTTTGGATCAGAAAATCGTTAATTACAGGGTTAACTCTGCCATTTGACATCTGTCAGAATTAAATGTCATCCAAAGCGTGTTTTTTTTTAGTTGAAGGTTTGCCATTTAGAAATATGGATCGTTTAACAGTCGAAGAACGCGTTAAAATTATTGACTTTTATTATAAAAATGGTGATTCTGCTGTATCAACATTTATGGCTTTACGAGCCGATTACGGTCAACATAATCGACCTACACCGCAAACAATTTCCTGTGAGAAAATTTGAAGAGACTGGACCGATTATTGATATTGCAAGGTCTGTGCATCATCACAACATTCGTTCTGCTGAAAATATCACTGTCGTTGCTCAAAGTGTGGAGGAAGACCCGAATTTGTTGATTCCTCGATGTGCTCAACATTTGGGCTTGTCTTACGCCCCATTGTGGCGGATTTTGCATTTGGATTTGCATCTCCATCCGTACAAAATCCAACTCACTCAAGACCATACACAACGCAGAATGTATGCGAATTGGGTCATTGAACAACAAGCCAATGATAACGATTTTTCGAACAAAATTGTCTTTAGTGATGAGGCTCATTTTTCGCTCAGTGGTTACGTAAATAAACAGAATTGCCGCATATGGAGCTCTCAAAATCCTGAAGTGATCGCAGAAAGGCCTTTGCATCCGGAAAAAGTGACCGTTTCGTGTGCATTATGGTCTGGTGGTGTTATTGGCCCGTGTTTTTTTGAAAATGATCAAGGAAGAGCCATTACAGTCAATTCTGACCGCTATGAACGGATGTTAACCGATTATTTTTGGAGAGAAATAGATTATGATCTGGAGAACATGTGGTTCCAACAGGATGGAGCCAGAAGCCACACAACACAGGCTAATCGAGCACTTTTGCAAGAGAAATTTCCAGGACGCGTAATTTCGAGATTGAGTGATGTCAATTAGCCCGCAAGATCCTGCGACCTAATACCTTTGGTTTTCTTTTTATGGGGCTATGCGAAAGATCGTGTTTACGCGAACAATCCTCAAAATCTTGAGCAATTGAAAACCAATATTCGTGGAGTTATGGCCGAGATATTGCCGGAAATGTGCCGAAAAGTCATTGAAAATTACCTCAAAAGGATTGAGGCCTGTAAGAGGTCCCGTGGAGGGCATTTGAATGATGTTACGTAACAACTTTCTTCGTGGACTGTCACACGTAGGTATAACTTTCACGTGCTAAGGGTGAAAACTGCTCCACTTCTTTATCTGCTTATATAGTCAATATAATTCAACTCGAATTTAAAACCCTATTCTGATATCGCCTCGATTGAAGATTACTCATCAGTGCTTATTGTTAGTGTTTGATGTTGACAATAATGACATGACTGGCTTTAGACGTTTTGTAACGATTGCTGCTCATGTTCGACTGTTATATATTGCGTTAAAGTATACATATGAAGTAGAAGTATAGAAGATAAACATCCAATTCTCTAACCCGACTCGGGCATGAGCAGATGAGAACGCAGATTCGGACTTAATTTTTAGTGTCTGGCAGGAATAATAGTCATAAGGATTTCTTGCAGTCTTTAAGGGCTACTTTTTTAATAGGGATCGTTCCAATGCCCTATAAACTAAGGCTCATTGTCATTGGTGATTTCCCGGAGAAGGTCGTGTTTGCAGTCCCGTTATGCAGAAATGGTCTTTTCCTCTTTAAATAACATCTTAGGTGTGAAACACAATTTTTACGTCTTCTTTCCCTTTGCGCATCTTGCTATCGATAGTGCAATTTTAAATTTATAACATTTAACTAAGCTCTTCCATTTGATACTCCATCCGAATGTACTCTGTGGAAAATATTTGTTTAATACCAGATACACTTTACCGACGATTGATGATGTGTCTATTTATACCGGGTCCAGTCAAAACGACTGTCTGCCAAACATGTTTTTTTTGCTTTTGTTTATTCGAGTTAAAAAAATATATAAACAAGTTCTGGAGAAGCCTTAATGACTTATCAAAGTTATAAATCTCGAAATTTGTAGAAGTATTATCATAGTTCCGAATTAAATACTATAGTTATTAATATCACAATTTTTGATTACATAAGTTTTATTACAGTTTGTACGCTATTTCTTGTCTTCTTATTATTACAATACAATATCCAATTTAGCACCATTTAATGAACTGAAGGACACTACTTGTACTTAGTATCGCAGCAGTTGCTACCACAATTTCTTGGGATATTTTTTGAAGTTGCTTTAGGTGTGTGGTTGCGTGGAGCTAGTGCGATTTGCAACTTTTGCTCCATTTCTATCTGTGGGGACCATTGTACCCAACTGGCCTATAGCAAATAATCAACTAGTTTGTCAGTCCGATTAATTACAAAGTAATTGATCTGAGGCTTCTTCTTCTTCTTAACACAACAGGCCCTTTCGGGCCTTCGCTTTCTGCAAATAGCGTCTCCAACTGTCTCGATCCATTGACCGCGGCCTCAAATGTCGAAATCCGAGCAGCGATGAACTGTCTTCATCGAACGAGTCAGACCAGCGTTTCCTCGGTTTCCCCACTGGTCTCCGACCCTCAGTTCTCCCAACGAATACCTTTTTGGGTATCCGTTGTTCGGCCATACGATTCATGTGGCCAGCCCATTGCAGCTTCCGCAGTCTTACAATCGTTGAGGCCTCCGGTTCGTCAAAAATTTCATACAGCTCATGGTTCTATCGGATTCGCCATCGGTCCCCGTCTTTCTCGCTCCGATTATTCGTCTCAGGACCCGTCGCTCAAAGGCGTTCAATATATTTGCGGATGCTTAGGTTAGGGTCCATGTTTCACACCCATAGCTTAACACAGGTCTTATCACAGATTTGAGGCTAGAGACGGTGAATCTTTCCTCGATATTGTTGGATCTTAAAGGGTTAAGAGTGCTACTATGATGTTCGTTTATCCTATCAACAGTTTGAGTGCACGGTCGAGTATATATTTATCAATTGTGTCTAGTTTTAGATTTTTCAGAATGTCAGTGTTCCTAATACGCCAGGGAGTTCTGAAGATTCTTCTTAGGGCCTTGTTTTGCAGAGTTTGAAGTGCTTTTTTGTTAGCTTTTGAGATCTGACATAAAGCTACACAGCCGTAGAGTAAAGAGGATCTTACAATCCGTTTATAGATAAGGAGTTTATTTTTAACGTCAAATTTTCCTGAGCTTAAGATGGGGTACAGGGAGGATAGGATACCTCTTGTCACGTATGTGTTCAATCCATTTAAGTCTATTGTCGAATTTAAGTATATTGTCGAATTTTAGTCCTAGGTACTTTGCTGTTCTGTTCCATGGTACTGAAATTGAACCGATTTGTAGTTCGGGAGGTTGTTGTTATAGTCATTCTGTGATAAAGATGACTTGTGTCTTGTCAGCGTTAATTGTTATCTTCCACCTTTGAAAATACCCCAAAAGAATTTGGATGGCGCATTGCAGACGAAGATACGGTTTCGGCTTATTGTAATATGTACAAGTATCGAGTATCGTTGGCATATAGGGAAATTTGCACGTTGTTCGGCACACGTGGTAGGTCCGCAGTGTATAGGGTGTAAAACATTGGGGGGAGTGGTGATCCTTGAGGAATTCCGCCTAGTGTCGGTCGCATATTGGATAGTTCATCAATTTTGACGCGAAAATATCTATCCTGTAGGAAAGAGTTAACAGTTTTTATCAAAGGTAGCAGAATGGAGAATTTATGTATTTTAAAGATTAGCCCTGCATGCCAAACTTTGTCAAACTATTTTCGTCATTTTGAGATGACGAAAATAGTTGCCGTTTTCCACGATTTTGGTAATTTGTGTAGGCGGAAGATGGTGCTGATGATGTCCATCAGGGCTTGCAAGATGTTGTCTGGTATCCATTTCAGCATGGTATTCATTAAAGAGTCAAAGCCTGGGACGGTTCATACATCTAATGTGCTTATCATGTATTTAATGTCGGGTGTCTAGTGGATGGATTTGGTTAGTGTCCGTTGTCTGAGAAGCTAGCAGTCTTTGTAGAGTGGACTCAATTTCATCTTTAGTCAGGTTTCTCCTTAGAGAAATTGTTCTCGCAGAGTTGCAGTTCGAGAGTATCTGCAAAGGCTTCGGCTTTATCTATGCTATCACATTTGAAGCCATCTGGTCCATGAATGGGAGGAACATTTTATTTTTCACCCTAAAATATTTTGACAGGCGCCAGAAGTTATCATCAGGTTCGAGGCTCTGCAAAACCCCTTTCCATATGGCGTTCCGAAATTCGTGGATCTGATCACGTATTTTGTTGGTTAACCGGCCACACTTGGTTTTTAACCTAGGATCACCCTTTTTCCTAGCTCATCTCCGTAGTTGATTCCTCCTCCGTATCAAAAATCCTGAGGGAGTTAATAGGGATTATGTTCCCTCATCGGAGTTTGGGATATACTATGTTCCTTGGTAAGTAGGATTTTTCTGGTAAGTTTTTCAATACTTTCGTCGACATCACTGGCTGAATTTAAGTGCTGGGTGAGGCTTTCTGAGCCAGGATATCTTTAAAAGTTTGACGATTAGCAATCTTCTTTACCTTTTAAACACATTCAAATTAAAAACGATTCCTTAAATTTTCATGAAGGTCAGAAGAAAATAGGAGTGCCTAGGTCGATTTGAAATATGTATCAACCAGCAACCCGTGTTATTGTTGTTGTAATTCTATACAATTTAAAATGGCTATAACTCACTTGATTATGATCCGAAACTCATCAAATTTTTTATACAATACATAAGGATCTTACATCAATCTACATAACTGTTTAAGGGCACTATTCTGATTTTATTCCCTTTTACTCATAATGACCCGCCTCCGTGATTTTTTCAGTTTTTTCGGCTCAAATTAGTCTAATCGCGAGGGGGAACCAAATTTTCGTGCATTTTGCCTCTGCCTCGACCCCCTGATGTACAAAATTACATTTTTATTTCAGATTCTAAAAGTTCTAATCAAGACCTTTCATTTGATATCCCATTTGAGTACCTTTAAAAAAATTTTTTTTATAGGCTACTTCCTAGTTAGGGGGGAGGCCAATTAAAAATTTTGAAATGTTTTATGAGACCTAATCTTTCGATAGACCCCCACTTCTGACCTTGCCACAAATTTGAGCTTTCTTGTTGCTATAGTTTTTGAGGAAATTTGCTGTGACGCATGGACAGACAGACGGTCGGACGGACGGACAGGAGGCGAACCTGGTAGGTCTTCGTAAAAAAAATTTGCAAAGCCCTAAAATACGTTGGCCCTCACTTCTTATTGCGCAAGTATTGAAGCCTTAAAAATTTTGCTTAATATATTCCGTGCCCGCAGAAAATGACAAAGAACGCTTTGAATTTAGGAAGCTCCAGTATCCATGTTTTACACAAAGCTCTTCAGGCATCCAGTTCGGTATACTTGTTTTATATTTCCTAAACCAAAATGGTCAATTATGAGGTACTGCTTATATAGATCGGCCTTCATCATATTTTTGTTGGCATGTGCTATAGGTCCGAATGCATCTTTGAAAATATTTTGGATTGGGGATCTTCTTGGCAGACTTTCCGCTTCAGTTATCTTCCAAGAAGGTACCGTCCGCGGAAATTTCAAGTCGTTGATCCTCTGCTTTAATTTGATGTTTTCCTTTTAAGCTAGAAGGTAATCGGGTTTACCTTCTTTTAGGTGGATTTGAAATTGTACTGTAGTCACTATCACTCGATACAACTTCACTGTCACTATTCCCGAATTCTGTAATTTCATAAATACTCCTGTGTAAATTACGATGCTTTTCGAGCAATTCACCGTCATGAAATTCATTGCTCTCATCTTCCGAATATTCAATAAATATTTCTGGTTAAAAACGCGTTGAATTTTTCTGGCATTATATAGAACCTGATAATAATGACAGATCAGAAACTTATAGTAATATGTTTTTATTTATAATTTATTGTGGTTAGTTACTCGAAAACTACACACTTTATATTTTTCAAGGGATTTGTTCCTTCCTTGTCAACGTTTCAAAATTAGATAACGAATCGTAATGTTTTAACTAATTTATCAAAAACTCAAATTTTTCTAAACCCCGGATCGTCCCTGCTGTCACATACATCCAGTGATAAAAAAATCTACAAATTAGGAATTTTTCAAGTTACCGTCAAAATGACATAATCAGCTTATCCCGAGGCAGACGGAATTTTCCAGCTAGTAATTTTACAACAGGCCAGTCAATATCAATTAAAAATACTGGCAGTCCAGGAAAAGAATTGGACTGGAGACGACATTCAAGACATGAGGTCGCACACAATATTCAAAAGTGGGAAGCCTACTCGAAAACGTGAATTCGGAGCCGCCCTTCATTGTGGATAGGGAGTTCAAATCGCACGTTATTGATTTTAAGGCAGTCAATCAACAGTTTTGTGCGATCCGCATAAAAGCGAAATTCTTCAAAATTTGGCTGATCAATGTTCACACCACGACCAGAGAAAAGGACGAAGAAACGAAGGAAACGTTCTACAATCACCTGGAAAGACTGGTCGACTCATTGCCTACAAACGACACAAAAATTATCATGAGTGATTACAACGCTAAGGTTGGCAATGAGCTATCTCATCGAGGAACGACTGTAGGATATAGCCTCCACGATGAAATAAATTACAACGGCCAGCGCCTGATGGACTTTACACGTAGCAGAAATCTAGTCATACGTTCGACTTGCTTCCCACATCGACGTATTCATAAAATGACCTGGGTATAACCGGATGGCAACACACAAACAAGATCGATCACGTTCTGATGCAAGAACGTTGGGCCTCGAGTATACTTCACGTCCGTACATACATATTCGGCATATTCGGCGAAGACCAGCCTGCTACAAAAATTTGACATCGAAAGGCTCCAAACGGCGTCTGTGGCCGAAAATTTCACGGAGACCTTCGACAACCAGCTGGCTCCCATCTTATCAGACGCATCGTTAAAGACGAGCAACGAGCTCTGGATGGAAGTGAAAGCTGCTATTAGGACCGTGGCAGAACAGACGATCGAACATGAAGCCCGGCGCAAGATAATGAGTGCCAGAATGCGTTAGACAAAAAGAATCTGGCGTACAAAGTATATGTAGGTAGGAAAACCAGGACGAAGGGAGAACACTATGAAAATCTCGGAAGAGTAGCGAATAAGATAATTCGAATTAAGAAAAGAAAATACTATGACGACCAATTGAGAAGTATAGATGTAAGTTTAGGGAGCAACGACAAAGTAGTGAAAAGCCTGAGACGGGGTTACCAGCCCAAAACCACGCTCTGTCGTGATGAAAGCGGCAATATCACGCTGATGAAACCAAGATTAAGGAGAGATGGGCATCATATTTCAAGAATCTCCTTAATCCTCCGCACAGCTCCAGAACATCGGAGCCTAAAGATGTCTGTAGAGAGCTTCCATTGGCCCCAACTTCTCTGGATGAAGTTTGTTCCGCCATCAAAGCCCAAAACAATAATAAAGCGCCGGGCATTGTTGAGATTCCAGTGGAGCTCATCAAATATGGTGAGAGTAGTGTTCATCAAGCTATTCACAAGGTCATCCAGTAATTTGGGCACAAGAACATATGCCGAAAGACTGGAGTCAATCAATTATATTCCCTATCCACAAAAAAGGTGACAGGCTACAGTGCGAAAATTATAGAGGCATATCACTACACTACTACGACAGCGAAGCAAAACTAGTAGGGCTACAAATCAATAAAAATAAAATAAAGCTCATGACGCAGTCGAGGAAGAGTGCCTCAAATACACAAAATATCACACTTGGCGAATAAAGTATCGAAAATGTGAGCGAATTTCTGTATTTAGGTGCCAAAATAACGAAAACGGGCAATGAAAAAGACGAAATACGCCGAAGAATAAAGCTCGCAGATAAAATATTTTATTCAGTATTGACGATCTTGAAGACCAGCTGCATTACACTGAAAAACAAAGCTCCAAGTATACAAATCTGTGATAAGACCTTTGTTATGCTATGGATGTGAAACATGGACCCTAACCCAAGCATCCGCAAATATATTGAACGCCTTTGAGCGACGGGTCCTGAGGCGAATAATCAGGGCGAAGCTAGAGGGGGACCAACGGCGAATTCGATACAACCAAGTGCTGTATGAAGTTTTTGACAAACCGGAGGTCTCAACGATTATACGACTGCGGAAGCTGCAATGGGCTGGCCACATGAATCGTATGGACGAACAACGGATACCCAAAAAGGTATTCGTTGGGAGAACTGAGGGCCGGAGACCAGTGGGTAAACCGTAGAGGCGCTAGTCTGACTCGGTCGACGAAGACAGTTCATCGCTGCTCGGATTTCGAAATCGGAAGACGCGGTCAATGGACCGAGACAGTTGGAGGCGCTATTTGCAGGAAGCGAAGGTCCAAGAGGGGTTGTAGTGCTAAGAAGAATTAGGGATCCTATATAAACTACGGAATGCAAAACTTCTGCATGTCTGATTTTGCAAGCCAGTAGAAAAACTATTATCCCAGAGATGGCAATATACATCACTTTGAGTATGGAACAAAAGGCCGAGATTTGGGTCGGAATCGAAAGTTGCTCGGCAAATAGGATGCAGCGAGGGGACGGTTGGGAATTTAACTAAAAAAAGGCAAGATACAGGTAGCCTTGAGTGAAAAGAGTAGCGGAAGAAAACGAGGTACCACGCAAACTGATGAAGACCATTTGAAGTTCCTGGCCCTGGCAAATCGATTTGAATCAGCATCAAAATTGCGGGCAGAGTTGTGAACGATATTCGGACGAATTTATCATAGCAACGGTAAAGCGTTTCCCCTATGTGATGGTTTGAGGATTTATCCTACATAATCGCGTACGGCCTCTTATTATTCTTGAAGGATCTGTGAATGCTGCTAAATACAAAGAAATCGTTGAAGAAGGCGTAGTTCCAGCAATCGAGGATCTGAGGCGATTGTGTCAAATCCTCTCTTCCAAGACGATTCGGCTACTGCACATCGAGCTCGCTCTGTAAGTTATTTCCACATTGGAAAAAAAATTCCAGCTGAGCACGGATCTTTCGCTCGGTGAGAGAGCAGTCTACAGTTGCAGTCCTAAACAGGCATTTTCCATCCGCCCAAATACAACAAGAATTGCAAAAAGAAAAGGTTAAGCCGGTCATTTTGACTGGCGTGGTAAATCTAGTGTTAAAGGATTATATTCTCGTATGGGAGATCCCCTTTAAAATCTTTAAAAATTTTTTAGGAACAAAACTTTCACTAGATCACAGCTAGTTGTGTTTTTATAAAGTTTAATGATTGCAACTTCTGTAGTTATTGGAGGGAAAAACTGCTGTGGGAAATGCACATAGGGTATTGTTTATCTTTTCTTAAAAAATTCTTCCAATTGTTCATGTTTAAGTTGTAAGAAAGGAATGCAAAAAGTTCTGTGACAGAGCATGCTTACAGTGTTTCCAAAATTGGTGTTTCGGAATCGAAAAAATGCCAATTTGCAGTTTTTGATGAGTTTTAAGAAAAATTGCGGTAGCCCATATAGACCAGGTAATACCTACATGATCGGCTGCAATTGTCAAAGAAACGAAAATGCAAAAAAACCTTGTTATTCTTCAAGGTAACGATATTAAATTAATTACAGCTACGCAAATTCCCTCCTACGACAAATGTATTTTATTGTATATCATATGACAGGATAAATCTCTGAAATAATTGGTTGAAACTTCGAAAGGTTTATTAAATTCAAAGTATCTGCGTTCAAATTTTCAAATTAAAAACATAACCCAGTGAATGGAAGCACATTTAAATTCTTTGTTGTTCTTCCCACACATCTAAAATTTATGTCAAGTGCAAAATAAACATTTATTGGACCACCTGCCATACTATCAAATATTGACACTTACTAATCGCTCATCTTCATGATAAATCAGATTAACTCACGAAACAACGCAGTTGGACTTGAACATTAAATTTCAAAAACTTTTTATGAAGCAAAAACAGTTTTTCGGATCATAATTCTCTTTTATCGAAACGTTTCTTGCTTTCACAGTCACGATTTTAACGAGTCTCGTAAAACTAGAACAAAATCTATTCAAATATGACAAATTTGGACTCGACTTTGCCCACTGGGGAACCATATTGCTCAGCAATTACGTATACAATATTTGTGATCATTATAAAATTTGTATTTTTCATTTCGGAATTGCAATATTGATGATAATGACTTCCCGTCACCCGCCCTCCTGAATTGACACATTTCAAATGAAGAAAGTACGCAAAACATAAGAAAAAGTCAAGAATCCCACAATGAAGTCACTGACTACACCAAACCGCGACTCATTTATGTACACACATATGTTATCGGGAGTCTCTTTTTCAAACAAATACCTAACGGCAATCTCACAGCCAGTTTGCAGTTTACGGTGTTGCCAAGTCTAATGAATGAATTCACAGCAACGAACACGAGCAGGCAGATTCAAAGAGAGCAACAAGCTTTTTTGCAAATTTTCGCATTCACAAGGTGGGGTGAAATGCTCATGTGTTTGCCACTGTTGCCTCTTATTTGCTTCTTCCCTGTATTATGATGATCCAACTCACTTTTTTCCATCATCATTACACTCGAAAGAACGGATATTCTGAAACAGTTAGGACGAATAGAGTCGTTTAACTCGCGGCTTACGCTTTGCGTTGGGTGCATGAACACCAGGCGAAGCTGCTATCGACGAAGCTGATGTGGGCATGATAGTGATGATGAAGACCAACCCAAACGTCGTGTCTACAAACCATGTTCGCTGTTGTACACATACGAAACAACAATACAACAAATGATGCCAAACCTATTCTTCGTTTTCTAGTCATCAACCACCCGAGCCATGAGCGCCAAGGTCTGGCGGCTGTGAGGCAAATAAAAATAAGTGAAGTAAATAACCTCTTGAGAAACCACCGCCTTGTAGTGGTGTAGCGGAAATGTTGCTTAGCCACTACACTTCACTTGGTCGCATATACTTGGGTACTAGCAGCAGTACAAGCGCGGGACCAGTACCAGTTTCGGTCGGGTGTGAATTTATTCGTTCCCTCGCAGCACATTCGGTTCATAACATTCACGGGGAAGATACCGCTGTCGCCGCGCCAGTCCAAAAACAAGTTTTCTGTCTTCGGCAGAAATTGTAATGAATGCGAAGGAGACTTCACATACGGCGCATGCTCGTAATTTGCATGGCACGATAAGCATGGAGAAAAACGTTGCCAAAACGCGAAAAAGAACTATACAAATATCTAACCTCAAGTCATTTCGCCAGCATTGTTTCCGACGACCTTTTTAAATATTCGATGCGACGGTGGTATTCGCGAAGCTGATGTCTATCGAAATACCTTTTCCTCGCCTTAGCTTCTACCTTCATTCCTTTCGATAATCCAAGGCGAACCACCTTGTAGCTTAGGGGTATACTTACAATATGTAGGCATTTAAGATTTTTTTGCAAAAGACAACTGCGTCCACTCAGCTTCTCTCTTCGTTTTGACATCACTTTCGTCCGACACGTGCGTCTGGAAATCGCCTACACGTGATGGTCTGTGTACAAAAATGAAGAGCCAGAGAGAGAGAGCGAGCGGAAAAGCCGGCGTGAAAATGCATGGAACCCGCAACCAACAAATAGTACTTGACATCGATCTTTTAACGATTTTCTCGTGGAATGAATTTGACAAAAATATTTGTGGTGAGAGATAGAAATGTTACCACATCCTCTTGTTAGTCTTTGGCGTGGTGGTAATAATAAATGTGTTTATTATCCATACCAAGGATTTAATTATGGGTGGAAAAATTTATTTGTTTTGATAATTAGCAGGAAATCCAAAATAGATAATAGCTATGCTTGAAGAATCGTGGTTTTAATTTTTTACCAGAAGTAATGGACATTCTAATTGAAGTTTGAAGGGAGTTAATTTGCACAGCTTGTGCTTTTCGCCTGTCATGTGTACACAAGTCACGTGCTTACCTTTTATAGTTATTTTTTTTTAACAAAGGAAAAACATCCTTCGAATCTTTGAGGACATACATGTATTATTTTGAGTCTTATATAATGAATAGATTTCCGCATCCTCTACATTTTATGTTGGAATCATCTGTTTATGGCATTTTTTAATTTTTATGAAAACTGCTGTCCTCCAAAATCATATTGCAATGGTCGAGAAGGTTCAAAAACTATCAAAGCGCCCCTGAGCCAATAAGAATAAACTTTGTATTCTTTGTAAACTTGCTTCCAACCGGAAAGCGTAGCGGCATCAGAAGATGAATAATATCAGCATCATGACTACGAATTATTAAGACAACATGCGATTAGACCAATGAGAATCAATTTAACGTATAGGTGAAAACACAAATAGGTAAAATTTTCAAATAAAACACAAGCAAAATTTTCACTGCCATCAAGGAGAGGGGAGGGATTAGTGTGCCTGGCATCAACATCAGCGATTTGCATGTTGGATCACCAGAATAGTATAATAAAAGTCAATCCGAATCCAGTTACGGAATATGAATACCTAAAGCATAACAAACAAGTTGAGTAAGCAGGAGAGTGCTCCTACCAGCAGGTCTTTGTAAACATCCTAGGATTAGTATTTATTCATACAATACTTGGATATGAAATCGTTCAAATTTATGCAAAAGATGCTTCTTTCATAAGCACAGTGCAGCAGTACATTTTGCGTTCCCCTGGACCCCCTAATTCATAAAATTTAAGATTCTAAAAGTTCTAATCAAGACCTTTCATTTGATACCCCACTCGACTAACTTTGATTAAAAAAAAATTTTTAAGGGCTAATTCGTTATTGGGGGGGACCCCCCTTAAAATTTTTTTAAATTTTTGATAAAGCCTTAACTTTTGAGAGGCCATCATTTCTGACCATTTCACAAAGTTTGAGCATTCTAGCTTCTATAGTTTCGGAGGAAATCAGCTGTGACGCACGGACAGACGGACAGACGGACAGACGGACACAGGGTCGCGAAACTAGTAGGTCTTTGTAAAAAAAATTTTTACAAAGACCTAAAAATAAAAACCGTCAAGCATGTGGCAAAAAACTGAATTCCTTCAGGACATGATTTTATTAAAACAAAAGAATCCGGCGTAAGCCGGAGGTCCCTGGTTCAAATTCCATCGATGACAACGAGATTTGTTTCGAGTGATTCTTCGGGCAGACAAAAGCCGATTCAGTCATAATACGTATTGGTTTAACATCGGAACGTATAGCAGCTGGGTGGACGGATCAACGGCTAAAGCGTAATATTGACCATATCACCTTCTCGAAGCCGATGCACTTGACCAAGATAATGAGATACTCTAACTATCCCTAAGGTAAGGCCCAAAAGGGGCTGTAGTGCTAAAGCAAAAAAAAAGTAAAATACTTCTCTCTGGCTCTTTAACTTTATGTCAAGCATTGACAGCATTCCGAAATTTAGAAAACTACAAAATCAAAAGATCATGCAGTGGAAGAATATATTTCTCTCGCATTGAAAATAAAAAATTTATTGCAAGAAATATCTGCCGGAAACCCCATCCCCCCGATTGCAGCTCCAGCGACCATAGAGGTAACATCACTTTTCAAAAGTTTCGCAATCTTAGGATAAGGTTACACCCATCCCATAATAATTGTATACAAAGCTCAACCATCCAACAGTACTTAGTTAAACAGCTCAATCATACCATAAACTAATTTCACAGCACATCACCATCTATGGCGGGGTAGCCCAAGCCGGGCCTTGGCATCAAGGATTAATCTCTTCTAACCATCACGGCTCTGCCGACCTCGTTCGCCAGCTGAGCATTCTCAGCAAGGATCTGGTGTCAGCTTCTATTCTGTCTTCCCATCGAGTCCTCGGTCTTCCCACTGGACGTCTTCCTCGTGATCGATCCTTCAATATTCTTTTTGGTACCGGTTTTCTTCGATTCTTTCTACATGCGTAACTTGCGTAACTTTACAGTGATACAGGTGGTTTGTCAAATCGTCCATACAGCTCATCGATGTAACATAGTCTCCACTCTGTTCCTTGTTTTACTGGGCTGTAGATTTTCTGGAGCCCTTTGCGTTCGAATATGTCCACTGTCTTTTCAGATTCCCTCGTGAGGGTCCATGTTTCACTTACATACAACAGCACAGGTTTGACTAATATTTCGCAAATATGGAGCTTATTTTGCTTGCGACCTTAGAGTTCGGAGTAATAGGCTTTATTTGCGGCGATTATGTGGCGTCCAATATCGTCCTTTTCGACACCTTTTCTATTCAGGTTGGCTCCAAAATATATGAAGCTATTCACACTTTCAATGTTATAGTCTCCTACGTCACTGGTTTTGTCGGACTGGAGTGTTCTTCCTCTTTTGAGTCATGAATTTAGTTTTAGTTTCGTTAACTCGTAAGCCAATTCGGCTTGCTTCAGGTTATAGGCTCAGAAACGCTCCTTCGACATCTCACATTGAACGTGCCATAATATTGACGTCATCAGGATACGCTACCAATTGTGTGGACTTGAACATTAGTGCATCAGAGGTTTCAGCTGATGACATATTCCAGCGCAATATCAAAGAACATTGGGACAAACTCATCCCCGTGTTTTCAGTCTGATTCAATTATGAAGCTGTCTGTTAGTTCGCCGTTTGCCTTGACCTGGGGCTCTATATTTAGGATTGTGACTGACCATGGGGATTAGTTTTTTTGGGTCGCCAAAGTCAGGCATTATTTTGTTTATCGCTTTTCTGCACATCAATGTTATATTTCCAGCACTTTTCGAGGACCAACTTTACTCAGAATATTCAGGCAATTGTAGCCCGTCCGTTTTGAGAGTCTCCGTTTTATTCTCCTACAATACTTTCATAGTACGGCTTTAATTTTCTTTCTATGATTTTGGAGAGCGCTTGATATGATGTACACAGTAGTGATGCCTCTATAATTTTCACACCTTGGCATGTCTCGCTTTTTGTGTACAGGACATACTATACTTTTTCATCAGTCCTCTAGTATCTGATCCTCTGACCATATTGTGCATATTAGTCGAGGCAGAAGGTTATTTAGATGCTCCCCCCTTCTGAAGCAGTTCTGCTGGTATTCCATCTATTCCAGGAGTCTTATTTTTCTTGAGATCACGTACTACTGCCTGTACTTCTCTCGTTGGTGATGAAACTGGGATCTCCTTTTCTGTTTTTGGAATCTTCACAGCTTCAGTAGGTGTTGGGGACGCTGTGAATAGCTTCTGGAAATTTCCCAACCATCTGTTTTCAATTTCGACGAAGATTTATTTGCGGATCTAAGCCATCTCTAAGTTGTTTAATGGAGGCATACGCCGATCTGACTTCATGTAATCATGTGTTCGTTTATTCGTTGGATCTTGGTGTTGACGACGTGTGGTTTGTTTCTTCGACACATTTTTTCGCTTTTCGTCGAAGGATCTTGTATTTTTCTTCTTTGGTCCGAGTTAGTCATTGGATGCATTCTTTGTACGCTTCGTTCTTTTATTTTAACCGCTTCCTTGATTTTTTTGTTCGAATCAGACATTCCTACTTTTTTTTAGGGTAGTGCCCCAAGACCTCTTCGGCCGCTTCTGTTACTGCATCTCTTCATGGTTTTGATGTCATCACTACTTTCTACCGCCTGCGGGGTATGTTAATGCGATTTTCCAACGCTGACATGTACGAGTATGTAGACGTTACTGAGCTTGTGTATCTGGTACCTTGGGGTAACTGATCTTCCTTGTTTAAAGCTCTTGGAGATGCGGCATCGGAACTTGACCCTTATAAGATATTGGTCCGAACCAGAGACAGCGCCGCGAAGCGAGCGCGTGTCAAGCATGCTGGTGGCCGCTTGTTCTTGTATAAGACCATGATCGACCTTGGTGAATGTGCAACCGGGGATGCTCACGTTCTTTTGTGGATGTCTCGATGCGGGAAGTGTGTGGTGCTTACTGTGAAGCATCTGCCAGTAGCGAAGTTTGAATTGCTTGAATAAACCCTCTCGAATATTAGCAGCATAGCATGATTACCAAGTTCGAAATTCTAAGCTGGAATACGTTGATTTAAAGTACACGTAAATAATATATGAGAGAACCCAAGTATTTGGGTTTTCCGTAATTGCAATGGACATAATCCAGTTATTCTAAAAACCTTCCTTGAAAAACCCCAAGCAATACTTTTTCAAAGCTCTTTAAATAAGACGTTATTTCACCACCTAATTTATGCAACCCTTCAACAGTGAAAACCCACGATTGTTTCAAATTGACTGCGGCAGTAATTTTAAATTTTTACAGCGTTAAACTTTTGTTATACTTACCAAATTATATATTAAGAGTAAGTAAGAATGCTAAGAGTATACAACGATCGGCTGTTTGAGTTTTCTGCCAAAGCCTCCTCGGAATACTCTACGTAATCAGCATCATGTTGTGTAATCCAAAGCATTTCTGGATCTCTATGAATCTGTATTTAAGTGACTTTGTTGGTCAAACATCATTAGATTTTCTTTAGTCATGTTTGTTCAAAAGTGGTTTTTCGACTTTACCTTTAAGAAGGAACTACAATTTTTCTCCAGTAGAGCATAACTTGATACCAGAACAAGAAGAGTTCAATTGTGACCAATCCAATGGAATTTTCTACTGTTGGTAAAGGAAAGCAGAACCCTTTTCTTTGGCTTCTCTTCGTAGAATCACTTAAATCTTAGTTTTCGGCACAACTGGTCGACTGTTCAAGTGGTTCTTTCCAGTTGGTCAAGTCACATTCAATGGGCTTTTTCAGACGAAGCGTTAAAAGTGAGCGTTAAACAGGTTATTAGGCAAGAAGAGTGAGAGGAATTGAGGGAACCTGATGGTAAAAACACGCCAAAACTTTTTATGGTGAACGAGCGTAATGCACATACACTAACGCATTTTGTTGATCATTTGGTGGGGGAAATTTTATACAAACGCCGGTAATCATTCCGAATTGAACATTCGGTGAAGAAAGTAGTCGTATGAAACGATTGCCTTTCTTTAATTTGCGTGCAAAAATGGATGCGTGGACGCGAGTAGCTACGCGTTATTTAATAAATTTATAAAAGCGGAAGCCATGTTCAATTTCAGGAAACAACACGACGAATATCACGATTTCAATAAAGTTAAATTGCCTATTGTAAATCCATATTAACAGTACGCATAATCTTCATAGAATCACATTATAATAAGCCAGTTGACAACACAACAAGAAAAATATGCGACTAAAAAGGATATTCAAATTTGGCATACATATATTTTTCAGAAAGCGGAAAAACACGGAGGTTCTAATAAATCCAATAGAAGTTTGAATCGACAAACTTTAACAATCATAAAATACATTTTTCATTCCAGTTGTTGTTACCTCGTGCACAATTCAAGGCTAAAACATCAATTCTCAATCGCTTATCTCTGTCTTCGCTTCAATGTTGTCCGCACGACGTTTAACGATCAAATGATCCTTTTGGCACATACACTCGCAAGACGTGTATCGTTTACAAAAATAGGTTGGCTGAACTATGTAACGTGTAAACATAAGGGCGTAAACGCGAAACCTGTTTGGATATGGGTTTTTACCATTCCCGTGTGAAAAAGCCCAATGGGCATGATGTCTGTTCTTCTTTTGTCCTTTCTGCTGGGGTCGAATCTTGACCCTCTTTTAATTTGTAATCTATTAGCGGTCTCTATTCGCAGATGATGTTCGTCGTCAAGATCCTTACCTTTCTCTTAGGTCAATCTGAATCTACTTCAGGCTGATCTATTGGGTTCTTCGTTAATTCATGTCGCTTTTTTCTCACAGATGATGTGAACGGCATGTTTCGTGTAGTAGTGATTGCGTGGCTTATATTATTGAATACTATTTTAAAGATTAGACTTCAGACTATCTTCCGTCAAATACTGGCGTCATTTGTAAACTACACGTTGGTTACAAATAAACTTGAAAATGGACAATCAATGAGAGTATTATCGGCAGATTCTATTGTTTTACTTCCAAGGGGGCAAAAATGCGGTGCAAGCTCGAAAGAAATTGTGTGAAATTTATGGTGAGAACTGCCTTATTGAGCGCCAGTGTTGGCATAGGTTTGCTCGCTTTCGTTCTGGTAATTTTAATGTTCAAGATACACCACATACTGGTCGTAAAACCAATATTGATGACGACAAAATAAAGGCGTATGACAACTCGAGAGATAGCAGAGAAGCTCGACATATCGAATTCAACCGTTTACTTGCACTTACAACAGCCTGGTTCCGTTAACAATCTGGATGTTCAGATCCCTCACCAATTAAAGGAAATCCACCTCACCCAACGCATTAACATACGATTTCTTTGCTGAATCGTAACCAAAACGGCCCACTTCTAAAAAGAATCATAACACGTGATGAAAAATGGATTGTTTACGATAACGTAGTCCGAAAACGATCATGGACCAAGCAAGATGAGCCCCAAAATCGACATTCAAAGCCAATATTCACCAAAAGAAGATTATCTTTTTTGTGTGGTGGGATTACAAGCGTATAGTCTCTTTTGAGCTGCTTCCAAGAAACCAAACTATTAATTCGAATGTCTACTGTCGTCAACTATCGAAATTGAACAAAGAAATCAAGTAAAAACACCCCGAACTGACCAATCGCAAAGGCGTGATGTTCCATCATGATAACGCCAGACTCCACACCTCTTTGATAATCCGTCAAAAATTAATCGAGCTCAATTGGGAACTGATGCCACATCCATTCTATAGCCCTGACAGCCCCATCTGACCGTCATTTGTTTCGCTCCCTTCAAACCCGTTTGAATGGTAAAACTTTTGATTCCGATCAGGCTGTTCAAAATGAGGTGGACCAGTTCTTCGCTTCTAAGAACCAAGGCTTCTCCTAACGTGGAATTTTTCAACTTACCGAAAGATGGCAAACGGTCATCCAACAAAATGGTCAATACTCGTATATCATTGATTAATGTTTGTTGTTAATATAAATAAATTTACTTTGAAGAACATGAAAAAAACGACATTAATTATCGAACAACTCAATACATTATTTAACTTAGGGAAAGGAATGTGCCTCATGGCTCAATGGGCGTGTTTTCGGATAAAGTTCGGTGAAACGTGGGTTTGATTCCAGCCCAAGACATGAAAAAATATACATTTTAATGAATATTTATGTAATATATAATTATTATTTGAATGCGAAGGTAAAGTCGCAATTCTGCTTTGATTGTGTGTGGGGGAAGAAAAAGCGAGTTTATATTTGGCAGAACGGCAAATAAATGTATAGATTTAAACCGACCTTCCATAAACTGGGTGTTTGGCAATTTGTGTGATTTACCTAAATGCCTAGCATGCAACAATTTTATACAAACTTCTGGCATTTTTTCATTGGCATTTCCAGATCCAAAAACGCCTTAAAGCTTGCATAGCATTTACACAATCTTTATGTAGCTTTGAAAATCATATCGTTAATGGAATTTTTCAATTCAAGCCAAAAAGAGAGCGGTTGCTTGCGTTTTTGAATAAATTAGTTTATTAACTAACTTTAGCTAGACAATTAAAAAGAGCATGGAAGTTTTCCTTTCTTTGTTCTGTTGTCTGTATACTCATTTCGATTATATGAGAGTGTCTGCGTTTTTGGCAGTGACCGATTAGAATTCTTAGAACAATCTTTCTGTCAGTTTAAATGCCCAGCACCTATAGCTCTCAGATTTCGCTCAAAAACCGTTGAATTATTTTGAATACAATCGTGGTTTATTTTTATTACAAGAAGGTTTGTCACATAATGAACACAAAGGGGACAACATTATCCAAAACAAATAAAAGGGAGCTACTCATTGGGTTCATTGCAGGTTAAATTCGTTTGGACTTCTTCTCGAAACCATGTCTTCTTATGGACTGCGACCTCCTATTTCGGAATCTGAGCATAAATGAATAATTATGATAAACGATGTTGGGCCAATGATCTCATCTACCCCTTTTTTCGGTATGTTACCTTAAACTGATCAGAATCTCTTCCTTGTCAGGCAATTCATGCTACTCTTCATTGTACCTCACTTGCCATCGTTCCCCTATCTTGCCTGTCCCCAACAATTCAACTGAGTGGTTGCCTTGTAAAGGTTTTCAATATATTGATAAAGATTATATATTTATTCTCAGTTTAGATATGCTGTGAAAAAAAAAACGAAATCGGCAAAGTCTATTTACCTCAGAAACATTGAGTCCTCGCTTAACTCTAATCAATCCAAGCCGTTCTTGAAATCCATCTACTTCATATAGTAACCGAACAATGGTCTCTGCTCGTAACCCCATTTCTTCTATCATGTTGTCTTCTGATGAAGTCAAAAACCTTATTATTTCCCTTGATATCTCTAATGGCACTAGTCCTGAAGGTTTCCCTGACTTTCTCGTCCGATTTTCGTCGTCTTTATGTGCGAGAACATATCTTGCGAAGTTGAAAAAAGATTGTGTTCTCTGCTACAAACTATCATCCCATCTTCTTATTATGCTATTTATTTAAATTAATGGATAATATTTACTACAAACTTTTTTCTGCAATAGAGCATAACTTGGTACCAGAGCAAGATGGGTTCATTAAAGCTCCATTTCTTCTTCATCTTCATAGTACTACAGCAAATAGCGCCTCCAACTGTCTCGGTCCATTGACCGCGTCCTCCAGTTTCGAAAACCGAGCAGCGATGAACTGTCTTCGTCGATCGAGTCAGACCAGCGTTTCCTCTCCGCCCTTCAGTTCTCGCAACAAATACATCCGTTGTTCGTCCATACTGTCCATACTATTCACGTGGTCAGCCCATTGAAGCTTCCGCAGTCTTACAATCGTTGAGACCTCCGGCTCGTCAAAAATTTCATACAACTCATGATTGTATCGAATTCGCCATTGGTCCCAGTCTAGCTTCGCCCTGATTGTTCGCCTCAGGATCCGTCGCTCAAAGGCATTCAATATATTTGCGGATGATTGGGTTAAGGCCCATGTTTCACATCCATAGCATAACACATTTGGAGCTTTGTTTTCCTATGTATGCAGCTGGTCTTCAAGATCGTTAAAACTGAGGAAAATATTTTATTTGCGAGCTGTATTCTTCGGCGTATTTCGTCTCTTTCATTACTGGTTCTCGTCATTTTGGCGCCTAATACACTAACTCGCTCACATTTTCGATACTGTATTCGACAAGTGTGATATTTTGTGTAATTGAGGTAGTTTTCCTCGACTGCGTCATGAACTTTGTTTGATTCCCATACAATTCGTTCCAAGTTTTGTCCTAACGGTCCTAATTTTGGGTGCTGTTTTGGAGTATTTCAGGCATGCATTTTTGAAAAACGATTGCGAGGTCTTTTGATTTCAAATGATCATTTATATGTGTTCCACAAAACCGAATAAGTAGAAATTGTATTCACCAGAAACTTTACCACATGCGACTGACAATTTCTTGTTGCGAAAAACAATAATATTGTGTGATTTGCGTTTTCAATAAGGAATCGCATTTTCCCTCATTTTAGAGCTAGATAAACCACATTTATCGATGTAGTCTCCTGCTTTATCTCCACAATTTTGCCACCGTTTTGCAAACTTGAATATTTCTTGTTCATAAAAAGTTTTAACGAATTGTCAGCCAATTGCGCACGCGCTCCTCGACTTCTTCATTGTTTCATTGAATCGTTTTTCTCCAAGTGATTATTTCAAGGGTAGTCACAGGGGGGACAAGTGTGGATTACAAGGAGGGTGTTCCGAGTGTTTCCCAGCCCATTTCTTCCAGTTAATCCCTTGTCAAAGCCGCGGTGTGCGTCCTAGTGTTGTCATGGAGAAGGATGACATCTCTAATGGCATACCTCGTCTTTTGTTCCAGTAGGCGGTTTTCGCTGACCGTAACAGCTGGCAATAGTAGGCCGCGTTCACAGTTTGTTGATCATGAAGAAAATCAATGAGTAAACTCCCTTTGAGCAAAAAAAAAATCGTTGCGAGCACTTTTCCGGCTGAGAGGCGAGTTTTGGCCTTCACTGGACAGTCTTCATCCATCCCCCTTAAATTCCCTGGCCCATGTATAAACTCGATTCTGAGATAATCTAGTGTCCCTAAATTGTGCCTTTAAACGAATAAAAATTTTCGACTGTTTAATGCCTTCATTGATTAAAAACTTTAAGATGACGCGTTACGCGACAGGTGGATGTACCTTTTGCTGCCATGTTTGTACTGAGGACGGAATCGAGCGTGGCCGCTAGTTAAGCTGATTCTCCCACTCCTTATAAACGAACCACCAACCGTCATACTACATCATCTAGTTCGCAGGTGCGTGCTAAGCGTAATAGCTAAATTACCGTTTATATTTGATTTACTCGCGTGCTTTTACTACTTTACTATTACTTTTACTTACTTTACTTTAAACCTACTACTTTTCTTTAAAAAGTATGTACATTTCTAGATATTTCATCAGTATTTTATTTCTTGATATTTCGCCAGTATTTAAAGCCATGAATTTTAAATATTAGTCCTGCATACTAGACTTTATCAAAGAGTACAACCTTCGATGTGTTGTCTGATAGCCCACACATCAGTGAATTGTAGTACATAGGGATCTGCCCAAAAATACGGAATTCTATCCTCAGTCTAAAGTCTCCCATGGAATGAAGCCTCTCTTTGAATTGTTCTTCAAGTGAATCTTCAAAAGCTTCAATCTTACCCGCAATATTAAACTCCAACCCATTGGAACCATCAAAACGACTTTTGATGAGTACCGTTCAGTTGGTGATACTGTACTTGCAGAAATATGAGGCGATGCTAAACGCGAAACGCAGGTGCAGGAACGAGGAACACTGAAGAATGCACCAGTATACTGGACAGTCTCCGAGTCGACGATGCTGGCCATCGCAGGAATGATGCTCATAGTCTTTATTGGTATAACGCGTAGCAAAATCAGCATCAAAACGAATGCTTTAGGGAGACAGCTGCTCACGATGAGAAACAGCGCTCATTATTTGCTGAGCGACGCGATGTAAAATGGATTCACGACTCATCTCTGATCTGAAGGCATTGTGAGATTCACATCAACCTGAAAACTCTATTTTCAGTCTTATCTGCACTCGATTGACAAGTTACTGCCTCTCGACTGCCTTTTTTTGCAAAGGGGAGGAAGACGATGCCTGCCTAACATTTTTTAACGTACAACATATGGAACAAGCAGCAATTGGAGTGATGCTTAGATCGGTTGACAAATAGAATCATGTGGCCCATTATGCTTGTAGACTCCTGATAGCAAAGACATATAAAGTAAGGGACACAAAAATGCTGTTCATCATTCATACGTGAGTGAAGGTTTTTTACTACATGTAAGTATACTTTCCTATCCCATTTGAATTGAAATCCCCCGCCTTTCACGTCGCTAGAACATTCACAAACTCAAGTGGCTCTCTAATTTCTCTCACAGAAATCCTACTCCTCTTATACTTTGACCACCGAATGGTCAACGAAAACCCATACGATTGAGAACAGACGATTCGTGAAAATTGAACAGCTGACGGGTAACATTTTGTCAAGTTGGATTTGAAATAGTAAACAAAACAATTTTTTAAGATAACTCGTGTTGAATATATTGCAAAAGTGTCGCGGAACTGATAACGAATAAAACTGAAAAATTTGAAAATAATTCCGAGTTTTGTTGTTGGGAAAATAAGAATGAAGTGATGAGTGTAGAATTGTAAAAGCAGATTAGGAAGCATGCCAGGGACGTATCCTTCATAGGGTACGTAAAATTGAATCATTTGTTTTGTTTACATTTCAATTGCTGCACGGAAAATCGATTTATTTCAAGACGCGAAAATTTGTGGGAGACGTCACGTCAAACTCGTTTGAAATTCGAATCAACAGCTGATAAAACGCCAACTTCACGCCATATCATGAAATGCTTCAACACTCCCGATACGTTCACTTTGAAATATATGCTTGATAGTTAAAAAGTGGTTAATTCAGCATCCGGAGACTTCAAGGTCGGGGATCTGTTGCCTCGAAATTCCTCTCCCTCCCCGTTAGAAAAGAGATTTCTGTATCTCGATGGCACCCCAAGGCCTAGCAAAACGAGGCCTCGCTCGAGTAATGTGCCAAACGATTCAAGAATAGGTTCGCAATTTAAAAGGAGAGATGTTTAGTCGGTAGTCCAAAAGCGATGTGCATCTGTGAGCCTCACACCCAGGACTTAAATAGCCTTCACCTCCCTACCACAAAAAGACCCATTCTGACCACTTTATTGGTATCATAATTTGGTTCTTACCAAAAACAAATTTTAACTTTTGTACAGAAATTGCCAGTCCCAGGTTCGAGGCGTTGCAAGTCTTCCATTTACTCGTTTTGAAGTTGAATTTGGAGCGCTCTCCCTGGAGACTATAATCGGAAAGTTGCCTACATCCGTTGACAAATGGATCCGGGCAGCACGTTATGTGCAGCCCGTCCTGGAGGATAAAAAAAAACAGCAGCAGCAGGGCAGGAGATCTTTTTTCTAGTAATCCTAACCGCAAATAAATGTTACTCTTTTCGGGAGAAGTTAATCTAATCGCCATTTTTATTTGTTAAAACGATATATTTCGTGCTTAGTCTAGGATCATCTTTGCCTCGAAGGTCATGATCCAGTTTTTCACTTTTTTCTATATATTTTTTTTGGTATATTTTTTAGAATTTAATTGCCAAACAATCCAGGGATTTTTATAACTTATTTCTTTAGTCAATGCAAACAGGAAAGCATTACAACCTGCAAGTAGTTTATGTTCAAATTGAAACTCGCCTCGGATATTCAAACAAATATTTTAAGAGGATTTACGTAATATTCTGATAAATGGTGCAAAGCCATTTTACCTTCCATAATGTGTTGTTTCATTTTGGATTAGGTTTGCTGGGGTGACTGTAATGAAGTTCGTGGGCAGCTCAATTTCATAGCCCCTCAGAGACTTGGAAGTCTACGTACATTACCTGCTCTGATGCATGCGGTAAGTGGATTGAGATTATTACACAAATTCTCGCAAATAAGAGAGATTAAAAACGATCTAAAGGAATATAGCTCGAAACTACATTGGCGCCAACTTGAAATATTTTAGGTGCAGAGATAATGTGGGTGACTCATGAGATAAGCCACTCCGCCTCCTTAATACTGTTATAAGTATATTCTACAGTAAGGGCTGCGGAATAAGTTACCAGATTTCAGAAACAATTCTTAGATAGCTATACTGAGTTTTTGATTAAAAATACGAGGGCGGTTCAAATATGATGGAGACAAACGCTGTAGATGGAGAACATATATGTTTTGACGGTCGTGGCTTGAGTATGTGATAGCTGGGCCCGAACAGTGTGGCATAGTTTTCTTCGGGAGTGCATGCTACGAGGATGAGTGAACATCATTCGTTTTTTAGTGTGTGAAGGTGTTAAAAACACGGAAATTTTCCTGCATTGCGAAATCAGTTTGGTAGTGAGTGCCTGAGTAGGGCTGCTGTGCTTAAATGGGCCAAAGAATTCAATGATGGTCGTCGACCGCGAACCAGCATCACACCAGACAAAATTTGCCGCGTAGAACAACTCATTTTGGAGGACCGTAGGATGAATGTTCGAGATATTTCGGCTGAATTCGGCATCAGTATTGGTAGTGTAGAGCATAGTACACTCAACTAGTAACCACACTCCATCAACCCTCCGGAAAAATTCGAACACAAGCCGAACAGCGAGCCATAAATCTTCGGTAGCAGGTAGATGGTAAACGCTGATGCGAGGAATGGCGCGAATATAAACATATGCTTCGATGAGAGATTTCAGGGCTACCAGAGCTAAAAAATCAATAACATTGCAGAAAAACAAATTCGTTCCATGCAATCTTTTAGTTTTTTATTAGGATTTGGCAGCACTCCTATGTTCTGAAATGCGTAAAAGAACACGTGCGTCGGAAATTTTATTTGCATTTTGCTTTGTTTCTTGAGCGCGCGAAACATGGGATCAGCTGTTATGCCCCGGATCAGCTGACGTGCCCCCGGGAAAATTCAAAAAGTGTGCAACACAGGGTAAATGAAAGGTGTGGCTACTATTTGAATATACTATGGTGTAGAGTCTATCATCCACGAACACCTTCAATATCGCAAAATAACGATCGAAACGGAGGAGGATTCCAGCACGTAGTGCGATTCTTCTCCAGGATAACGCGCTTCCTCATACCGCGCGTATCGCGCTCGATACAATATCGGAATTGGGGTAGAAGGTACTGGAACACCCATCCACCCCCTCTATAGTCCGGATTTATCACCCTGCAACTACCACATATTTGGACCATTGAAATAAGCCCTCAGAGGTGATAAATTCAACACCGACGACGAGGTAGAGGAGTTTGTGCGCACATGGTTGCTCGAGTTGCAAAAGGAATACTTCGAACCGGCATCAAAAAGCTTCCGGAAAGGTGGATAAAATTCTAACTTATAAGGGGAAATTCTTTCGATCATATTCGAACCACCCTCGTAAATTACAGGAACTCACTAGGGTATTGCATTTTTGGAGATTCATGTTTTGCGATTTGGGGAAACGATCGATTAGGTTCATGGAATTGCGTGAAAACCCTTCATACTTTGAGGAATGTTCGCTACTGCAATAGATACTGTATCAATGAAGTTTGATTGAGGAGCTTATCAAAATTTTAAAAAATAAATCTAATATGAACAATTCTTCAAATTATAAATTTTTGTGACTAACGAAGAATAACCTTTTATTACAACCCAAGATGTTTCATTGTAAATAGCATTGTTTCAAAGAATAAGGTCAGAGATTAAAACCAAACCTTGTGATATATTCTATAAAGAAAGTGCTGACATTGCGAAAACTAAGTTACCGACAAACGCAGTTGTTAGAGCTTGGCAAACCTAAATGAATCATTCTCCTATAGTCTTTAAAACAAGCGCAGATCTCTTGAATTTGTTCTTCCGTCGTTTATGCGTTCACAAGACCAGTATAGCTGAACAATACGTTAGAATACCGTTCAAGCAAGAAACGAATGACTGTTTATAAATAGTTCGAATACTTCCCCATTGTCAACCTTACTGGATATAGATCTATCTACATAAAACGAGCGTATCGTTGCATCGTTTCCGTTTCCACATTTCTATTTCCCTTCACTTTGACAGAAGACCAAACTTTTTTTGTGTTGACTTGAAAAAGAAATCACGGCCGACCTCACACTTGCGCTCGCAGCCTGCTAGCTTACCGCCTGCTTCACACACTATCAAATCTTTACACCAGAAAAAGTTACACACGAGCGGCAACACAATGACCATGTGTGATGAGCGCACCGCGCCGAGAGTATGTTAATCAAAGTAAATAACAAAAAAAAGTTTTAGACAGCTTAGCTTAATAGCTTTCTCAGCTATTGGAACACCACACGTCGGGATGTACGTATGTACTTGCTTATGGATACAATATCGGAGTACTCACCAGGGCGAAAAAGTTTGTATGGCAATCCTCCAAACTTGCGCCGTTCGTATGATGATTCTGGTGCGTCATAGTTGATTTTTCCTACATTTAGTAAACAATAAACACCACATTTTCATTCTTCTTCCATTCAATTAACAATTGTGCCGCGACGACGTTTCAACTTTCTTTATGAATTTTGCGTCAAACAAATGCTTTTGCTGGGTTCCGCGCGATCCAACCGCTTCAACTATGCAGCGCGACAATATGCAACAATATCAATTACGTTAAAAAATTAATCTACTCCGTATGCACCATATAAACAATTTCGCTAGACGGGACACCAAATTTTATTCGGACTAAAAACTTTTTTTTGTACTCTTTGGGCTAGAGTAAGCGAATCAGTAGATGGAGCGAAGCACGACAAGGTAGAATACACACATATCCACTCCACACACAACTAAAACTGTCGTCGCGCTCCCCAGCTGAAAAATCACTAACGCACACTAGCAGCCCCACGCGCGCGGAGAAATTCCATACACCAGCATCTCTTTTATATGCTCTCAACTTCTTGCATCTCACTTGTTTTATGGCATTTTTCACCTACACTGTTCTCTTCTGACTTATGTTTTTGCTCCTTCACGTCCGACGATACGCGATACGTGCCCTGTGTGGGAAATACTTTCTTTTCCGATTTCTCGACACTTGCAGAATATAATTTGTGATCCAACTTTTCCGTCACTTGAGATTTCAGAGTTCTATTGTATCTTCAAACTGTGACTTCGTCAGTCTACGAATTTCACTGGTTTCGATGTAAACTACGCTCGGAAACACTGATCGCGACAAAAAACGACGAACTCGGCATGAGACACCTCTGTGCTCGGGTTTCCCCACACTTGCGACAAACAGGACCAAATAGAACACTGAAAAACGCAAGTCCGACCGAATCTGATCCCGCAGACGCATTCAATGTACTTCAAACTCTTTTTTCATTATGACAATTTCCCGAAATCTTTCCTCATTTTCTTTTTGCTTTGTCGGATATTTTCTCCTCACCCGTGGCTAAGCAAGCACAAGAAACGATCTTTACCCAACGGCAGCGCACCGAACTGCCACGAACAACACTGCAAAAACGATTAACTGAATCCGAGCCAGAGGAGAGAGAAAACTATTATTTCAGATTCGTCCGTTTTAACGCGTTTTTTCGTCACATATTGATTTTTCCGTTCACTCAAATGCTCAGCTCGTTCAATCCATGCAATTTTATTATTTTCACAATTTCCACGACCGCGAAAACCGACAAAATATTGAAAAATTCGAGCAGCGACAGGCCTTCACGATATTATGTTGGCGACTATGAGGAAAATGGCGGCGGACAAGACTTGAAGTCACTCTAAGGAGAAGGCCCAAGTAAAATCACCAACACTACACTGTCTGCTGGTGCTTGCACGTATTCGACCAACCCACACACGTCGCCCAATATCCCCTTGCGAACACTACTCCGGCCGCTCTCTCATTCACTCTTACACCTATTGAGCGAGATGCCTTCACTTCAATACCGCAAATCTGTCACTCAAGCCAGATCTACAAGTTCTTGAGACTGTCCGATTTCTTATCACTCTTATTCCAAGAAACTTCGATCTTAGCGTATTCATACCGAAAACCTTCTGTTCAATATATGGTTGTACAGACTGCTCTTGTTCTCATCTTCCAACCGGTAGCCGAAGCTATTCCTTCTCTCGCTCGTCTTCACACACGCCGTCGCATCTTACACTAATCGTATTACCAGATGCGAATTTCTTTCAAACCGTGATTTACCTTGAACATATTATTTTTAAAAAAATTTTATTTCCACGCTCGAATTGTCTTTTCTTACAGCTTTATTGCTTTCTTTTTAATTTTGAAGTCATATCTAGATCGCAGAACAATTTCACGTTACGAACCGATCGAAGAACTTTTTACTTTGACTCCAAAAGTTTTGAGGCTAAACGGCCCAAACACACACACGAACAAAACATCCCCGTGTCCAAGCAGAACTCGGCTGACGGCGGCAACAAGATTCCGCCGCTCTCTCCTCCGTTCTATATACACGTTTTCCTGATTCCTTGCCTTTTTGCTTTCTTATCTGCTATCCTTCATTCCATTTCCATTCTACTTTCGCTTTACATTCGTGCACGCAGCCAACCGCCGACCAGCTATCCCATCCGCCACAACGAAAAACAACAAAAAACGCACACCGATACCGATACGACACAACCCGACGATTTCAGTTTCCGAAGTTCAAACCCACACCACATTCTCTCTCTTCGTCGTCATGGCGGGTCTCGTACAGGTCTCTCTACAATCGGCCGTCCGCAGAATTCCAATTCAAAATGTAAGTAATAATTCTTCAATTCACTAATTATATCCAAAATTTGGCGCAACACCTCGCGCACCTTTATCTTAACACCATAAATGTCAGAATTCCATATAATTTGTGAAAAATCTGAAATATTTTGGGTGCTGCAATCGTCCGAAAATTGACGGATTTGTGTTGATGTAGTGGTGAATTTCCGCCGCGGCGCGTACTAACACCGCGTACAGTTTGCGATCTCGGAACGTTTTTCAGTTTCGCATTCTTAATTTTCCGTAATTTTCAAAGTTTTATCCTGACTAACAACTCTTCACAATAATTTTTCACATGACTACGATAGGCAGCCAAGGATGCGAACCGGTTCATAGGCACCAGCGCAGCGCTCAACGGACACAAACATCAATATCAAACGCCAGCGACAAGACTCAAGAAGAAATTACCGTTGAACAGTTGGACATCCGCGACGGTTGCGGGGAAACGGATTGACTCTGTGGCTGCCTCGCTAGCCTCGAAAGGGTGTGTACAGCTAGAGGAATCGGAACGAACTGACCGTTCATATAAGCGCTCCATTTTCCCTTCACCACTACACTCAAAACTTATTGTGCTGTGCAATGTGTGCGGCTACTCCTTTCATTTTTATATATTGTTTTGCTTGGAAAGAAAACAGTGTGGCCCGAGTAAAAGAAAAATGCCCCCTTTGATTTTAACCAACACATGATTCGGCCGATGACGGTAGGCGAAAGATAGGTTTTCGCTAGTTTTTCGGTTTGGCGCTTTCCACCTTGTGCGAGCGAATGGTGTGTGCGAGTGTTTGTGCAAATGTAATGAATGGACATGAATACAGCAGAACATATGTAAATTGTTCGGGCTAGATGATGACTTTAGGTATGTTCCTCGCCATTGAACTGAGCCTACTTTAAATTGGTCACGATTGTGTGATGCCACCGCACAAGATTTTGCAAACTGTGTGCTATTTCGCCAAACGACCGTTGGTTTGTCCCCTTTTTGCTTATTTCACAAAAGACAATAAAAATAACATAAATCACTCCACATTTGCATTTCTAAATACTGCAGAATGTGTAACAGATAATAAAACTGATTAGCCGTCAAATGTGATTAAGAAATTCAATCCAAATATTGTTAGCATAAATTTGGGATGTATCAACAAAATGGCACTGAATAGTGCGACAATATGCAAAATTTGTGCTGCAACAGTGTGCGCAAAAAATTATCGATTATTTGAATTCATCAGTTCCTAATTGTTGTGCGTTCAGGGTCTAAATGTTACCTACATTTAGACATTTAAAAATATTAACTAAAAATAATATGGGCCCAGCAAAATTAAACGTGGGCTATTGCAAGTAAATACGATCTAAAAAAATGAGAAAAATTAGGGGCCCAAAAAGGCGGAAGAACATTCTAAACATGGCCAAAATAATAATCTTAAGCTTACTTAGCCGAGGAAAAATAACCAGGGTCTAATTGCATTTTGCGGATGTTGACGGTCTAAACTGGTCCTAAAAGTTAATTAGAAATTAAACGGACCCGAAAATCGGATAGTGTTTCGCGAGAGTACATGGGCCAAAATCTAGGAAGAATAGTAACTATACCCAAAAAATGACTTTCAGCGAGAACAATTCTAATACGGCTGAAAAGTAAGTGGAATGTGCAATTATTAATCAATGTTGCTTTGAACGAGTAGTATTTCGCATTTAATGAAACGTGTTTGTTCAATTAATTGCTTTAACATAAAGAGTTATAAACATTCATAGTTTTAGTGAAAGAGTGAATTGGAATCGAATTAAAGTTAATGGACATGGCAGTCTGTTGATGAAAGATGTCCAGAAAGTAAGTGTACTGGTACACTCACAATTGTAGGGAATACTTTTTCGACATGTTGGCAACACTGCCGCGTAGCCTGACCCCTCCCCTTCAAAACGAGACCAATCCGAGGTTAGTGTGTTGAAAACTCGACGCAGTAGCATCTCTCGCGAATAATGTCGATCGTATCTCCCGCCGAGTGCGAAATTCGCACCGTCATTCGCTACCTCGTTGCGAAGGGAAAAGCTCCGGAAGACCTTCAATTGTGACTGATGAACTTTTGGAAAAAATCGAGATTGCGGTCCGTGACGATCGCAGATTGGCGTTACATGAACTTTCTGCGATGTTTCCGCAAATCTCCAGATCCCTGATACATGAAATAATTACAGAAACTCTCGGATATCGGAAATTATCTGCGAGGTGGGTCCCAAAATAGCTGACATAATAGTACAAGTTGAATCGAGTGCAGAGCTCCAAAGAGTTTTTGGAACGCTGACGCTGAACCCTTACTTGCCTCCTTCAGATTTCCATCTTTTAACTTCCCTTAAGGTGCACATGGGTGAGAACAAGTTTTC